>JAZKJV010008513.1:0-718745 GCA_037367405.1 Ottelia alismoides
TAGCAAAAGAAAACCTAACTACCCACATCGTGCTTCCCCGGCAACGTCGCCATTTTGGTGAATGGAAAAACTAGTGGGTTTTTTTAATTAATGGAAATTATATGAACAAGGGAAGAAAGTGTTGTTATAACCCACAAAATTCTCACTTCAATTAAAAATTATTTATCCAAATAAAAGAAACATTGAAATGGATTTGTTATTTATTAATTAACATGGTATAGCTCTCAGGGTCGAACTCAAGGATGCAACAATTTATACGAGGGTTATTAATTACAAGAATGAATGAAAGGCTTATTTTCGTCTTTTTTCTCTTTTTTATTTTTATGTCTTTTTTGTTTTTTATATTTTTAATTTTTAATACATATGTTTTTCTATTTTTTACTTTTTATTTTTTATTTTTTATTTTTTTTATCTTTTTTAATTTTTTAAAAGAAAGCAAATTAAAGAAATGTAAAATAAAGGAAACAAATGTCTTTTTGGATTTTTGAAAAATAATAAATATACTCAGGAAATTAGAACAAAACGCCTTTTTGTTTTATATAATTTTTTTACTATTTTTTTATTTTTGTGAGCTTTTTATTTTTTTAGGATTTTCAAAACAAATTAAAATTGAAACAAAACACAAATAAACTAAAGCTAAAATTTTTTAGATTCTAAAATATAAAATAAAATAAAAGTACATAAAATATAGACAGATAAAAGGAAAATTTTCAAGCTTTTAAAAAAAATTATTTTATGTATTTTTCTGATTTTCAACATTTTTTATGATTTTATTAATATTTCCGGTATTTTCCGGTTTTTAGGGTTTTTTAAAAAAAACTCAAACCAATTTTACAGAAATTGTAGCAAGTCAAAACATACAACCATTAATTTTTTTGGATTTTTTAAAATATTTTTCAAATTCGTATGGTTTTTTTAATGTAACAAAGAAAATTTTAAAATTAATAAATCTAATAATTTTTAAAAAAAGATAGAGGTGATAAACTAGTTAACATAAACTTATATTAAATTTTATGATTTTTTGGAGTTTTTTAGCAAATTGATGAAGATAATTAAAGATGAGTTAATCAAACCGCAGAAGACAAACTAAAACACAATTATTTTATTTTATATGTATTGAATGATAACAAATACAAGAAACCTAAGGTGAAATATGCAGTTAACTTAGAGATACACGTGTTTCTAGACGGGAGTCATAATCAAGAGGACCTATTTGTAATTATTGTACTTTCAAGGACCTAATAATAACTGTAAATTCCATCGATTTATCGCAAAATTTCCACAATGCATGTGAATATGTTTAGACTGGACTAAAAAGCAAATAAGAAAATAACTAAGGGCTCGGATGCAATTATTCAACAAATATAAACCTACGTCTTCTTTTGGTATTTATTTACAATTAAAATAAAGGCAAAGGTGCAGGCATAATTACCTCATTTGATCGGACATGTAAGCTTTGTGCACGAACAGAAGGATTGTACCAAATCTGGTGGGCTTCAGTTCTTGATCGTGCGGTGATGAAGCTTAAGGGAAGAACACCTGAAGCAAAATACGTCCGATCTCGACTGATCTTGGTCAGATATCAGCTGCGAGGGCTTCAATCAATTCCTGGCTTTAATCAATTCGCTCCGATTTGACGTGGTTCCACGATCTAGATCTCATTGATCGAAGATCTGGAGGTTCTTCTTCCGTGTGTGCTGTTGAAGGTTCGATGAGGAGTAGATCACACTCGGATACTTGCTTCCTGGTGACCTGCAAATGTTATTCACAAGGCTCGAAGATTCGAAAGCTTCGGCTGAAGATTATTAACAAGGAATCAAAGGGCGACATGGACGGAGATTCTCGTGTGGAGGTGAGGATGAGGATCGGGTTTCAGATCTGATTTGAGGATCAGATATGAAACTAACGGGTTCTGGAAGGAAATGGAGAAGCCAGATCGATTTGATGGTCAAATAGGAAGCTGAATCAGAGGGATTGGATCTCCGATTGAGCAGATCAGAGATGAGAATAGATGCTCTGCTACAGATCTAGAATTTCTAAACAATTGAAGTGAAACGATTGTCTAATACTACCTGATGATTGTAGAACGGTTTGTTGACCAAGTGGCCACGAACCATCACCGCCCGATCCGGGGGGGCGGCAGTTGCGGCGTGGCCGGATCGCAAGGAGGACCGCAACCGCCGGGGCGTGGGGGAGGGGGCGGACTTGGCGAGGGGTGAACACGCCCCTATATATAGATCTACCTCACATGGGAGGAAGATATCATCCGAGAACAACCTCTCCATAGGAAGCCCCCTCTCATTCTCTCCATCTCTCCCTCTCTCTATTCTCTCTCGTTCAAGAAGAAGAAGGTGAAGTCGCCGACGTACCTAGACTCGATCCTTCACTGGTATCAGAGCTCCGGTCGCCGTCGAGCTCCTCCGCCGTTGAGCCTCTCCGTTGTCGACATCGCCGCCGCCGCTCCAGTTCCGCGCCAAGGGTTTGCTGCAGTTCGATATTGCCACCGCCTCCATTCTCTGGGTTCGGGAAACCCTAACAGGAACTTGAGGTATATATATATATATATATATATATATATATATATTACCTATCGCAGGTCGCACATGGCAGTTTTTTTGTTTAAAAAAATTAAAACGAAAAGTTGCCAGCCTGTCGCTCGTTACTTGCTTTTGCTAACGTTATTTTTTTTTGGAGAATCTAATAAGCATTAATTAGCATATAATACTTGTACCCTTTGATGTTATATTGATTTGTTAATTAATCATTTATAGTACAAGCTTCTCTTTTTTTTAACCCTAATTGGTTGATTGTTAGATTAACTTGTTTGTATTTGTGTGTTGATCTTTGATGTTATATTGAATTAGAAGCTTGTTTTATTTTTTTAAATCACTATCTCAAACAATCCTATATTTTTTTAATTAGATTAAAAAAACTTTACTTATTCTTGTTAGACATCACAATCTCATACAATATTACATTTATTTCTTTAGATAAAAAAAAATGACAAGCAAGATGATTGCCACTGAGGTAGGAAAATTGAGTACCTGAAAATCCAACTGTGGATGAAATTAGGTCCCGCGAACAGTGGGAGAAAATAGATAATAGGGCTAGGAGCTTTATGCTGACCCACATGGATCTGAACCTGATTCGGGTCTTTGAGACCTGCGAATCAGCTTACGAGCTCTGGACCGCGGTTAAGGAGAAATATCACTCCAAATCCGAAGTGAGCGTCCAGCTTCTTCTACACAAGTACAACTCGTGTAGAATGAAGGAATCTGAAAGCGTCCTCGAGCACGTGAACAAGATGATCGTGATGGCCAAGGATCTTGCGGCTGCTGATTGCGTAATTCCGGAGAGGATGCAGATCGCAACCATACTAGGAAGTCTCCCTCCGTCATTCGACATGGTTGCCACATCTCTGAGGATGAACGGCAACATTAAGTCGGTGACGGACCTACCTGCACAGCTGGCAATTGAGCAGGACCTCTCCAAACAAAGATCGAAAGCTGAGATCTTTGAGGTCGAGGAGGAAGAAGAAGCGAATGCCGTGCACGCGAAGAAAAGGCTAGGCCCCTCCAAGGTGAATTTCAGGGGAAAGAGTGGGAAATACCCACGCGGCTCTTGCTACGGTTGTGGCAAATATGGCCATTTCAAGGTCAATTGCCCCAATAAGAAGAAGCTGGGAAATTCTAAAGTACCTGAAAATAAAGGCAGAGAAGATGGAATTCGCGGCTGTCGTGGAATGCAACTCTGTCATCACGGACAGTGATGGATGGTGGATCGACTCTGGAGTAACCAGACATATCGCGAAGACGAAGGAGGGCCTGGTGGACTTCAAGGAGCTGAGCAAAGGCGAACAGAGGATCTTCATGGGGAACAACACCTACCTGGACGTGGAAGGTGTTGGGACATATAGACTTGACCTGGGAGATAGTATTATGGTACTGAATGATGTACTATATACCCCGGGGATACGTCGGAACCTGATATCTGTCCCAGTGCTGCTCAAGAAAGACTTTGAAGTTAGGTTTTATAATAAGCGTGTATCCATAGGCAAGAATAAGAAGGTCTGTGCGATGGGAAAGTTTGTGCCCGAGCATGACCTGTTTTGTCTTCCTGTAATAACTTCTAGTGAATCAATGAATGTCTCTTCTGATTATTCCTTGTGTTGTTTGTCTGATTATGACTTGTGGCACATGCAACTAGGTCATCCAGGAAATTCTAAGATGGATCAAATGATTAAGGCAAATTTGTTGCCTATGATCACGGGTGCAAGGACATTGCCCTGCGAACACTGTCTGACCGGTAAAATGACGAGAAAATCCTTCTCAACCGGAATTCGGTCAACAGAGTTACTAGGTTTGATCCATTCAGACATATGTGGACCATTGAGCGTCAGCACACATAGAAATAAGGAATACTTTATAACATTCATTGATGACTACTCGAAATTCTCCTATGTCTATCTCTTAGGAAGAAAGTCGGAAGCACTTGAAACATTTAAGAGATACAAGACGGAAGTGGAGACAAGATTGGGAAAAACCAATCAAGACTCTTAGGACAGATAGAGGTGGGGAATATACCTCAAAGGAGTTTGAGGATTACTGTATTCAAGCAGGCATTCGTAGGCAGACTACAATGCCCTATACACCACAGCAGAATGGTGTAGCAGAAAGAAAGAATCGAACTTTGATGAATGCAGTAAGGTGTATGCTTTCACACTCAGGACTCTCAAGAAATTCTGGGGAGAGGCAGTGTTGACTGCGAACTATATACAGAATAGGATTCCCACCAAGTCCGTAGAATCAACGCCATATGAAATATGGAATGGCAGAAAGCCCGAATTGGGCCATCTCCGGAAATGGGGATGTGTTGCACATGTTCTGGTACCAAGTCAGCTTAGGGACAAGCTAGACTTCAGGACATTAAAATGCAAGTTTATTGGATATAGTGAGAATTCTAAAGGGTATAGGTTCTTTCATGAAGTTAAAGGTCTGATCGAAAGTCGTGATGCAACTTTTCTTGAAATTCATCAAGAAAAGAAGCATGAAGTAGAGGAATCAGATCCTCTGATTGTCTTACAGGACAATGAAGACGACTTGAGCATTAGACAAGAACATGAGGATGAATATCGATCATCCAAATGTAGAGAATGAACCTATGGAACATGATGATCCTTTAGAGGAAGTGGGTGGACCCACACAACCCACGAGTATAATCGGCAACAAGAGACCCAGAACGCGGCCCGCATGGATGGAAGATTACCATTTCTATGGATGCGAGGCGTCGTGCTACACCGTGGATGAGGATGTCGCGGATTGTACAGATCCCATATCCTTTAATGAAGCTATGGCTTCATCTGAGTCGGAATCATGGTCGGCCGCTATGAGAGATGAGTTGGACTTAATCGAGCGAAACGGTGTTTGGGAATTATGTGATTTGCCAGAAGGCAGGCAATCCATAGGACGTAAGTGGGTATTCAAGAAAAAGTACCGAGTTGACGGTACTGTTGATAAATACAAAGCCAGATTAGTTGCCAAGGGTTATACTCAGCAAGCTGGAATAGATTTCCAGGAAACCTACTCTCCAGTGGCTAAATTTGCATCCATTCGGATGATCTTAGCCATAGTCGCATATATGGATTTGGAATTATTCCAAATGGATGTGAAGACGGCCTTCCTCAATGGAGAATTAAGGGAGGAGATTTATATGCGACAACCTGATGGATCTCAGGTTGAAGGTCAGGAGAAAAAGGTTTACAGGTTAAGAAAGTCATTATATGGCTTAAAACAGTCTTCACGGCAATGGTATCTCAAATTTCATGAGAAAGTTATTCAATTTGGATTTGTTTCAAATAAATTGGATAACTGTGTGTATGTCATGAAGAGTGGGAGCAGGTTTGCAATCATGTCATTGTACGTAGATGACATTCTGCTCGTAGGTAATGACATACAAATGCTCAATGAAATCAAGCAGAAATTGAGCAATGAATTTGAGATGAAGGACATGGGCGAAGCATCCTATGTTCTTGGAATTCAAATAACAAGAGACAGGGACTCAAGGACATTGAGCCTTAGTCAGGAAAGATATTTGCATACTGTATTAAGGAGATTTGGAATGCAGAATAGCACTCCAGCTCCAACACCACTTGTGATGGGAAAAAGACTCAGTAAGAGTCAGTGTCCCAGAAAGGGGCAGAAACCTTTAGATGTACCATATGCACAGGCGGTAGGAAGTTTAATGTATGCAATGATGTGTACTCGACCTGATTTAGCTTATCCAGTAAGCTTAATCAGTAGATATCAAAGCAATCCCGGTCCAGCACATTGGGAAGCTGTAAAGAGGATTCTTCAATATCTGAAAGGGACAATACATCTGAAACTTGTGTATCAAGCAGAATCGCTTGAGGTAGTAGGATACTCCGATGCTGATTTCGGAGGGGATGTGGATGATAGAAAATCCACATCAGGTTATCTGTTCATGTTTGGTGGTGCAGCCGTTTCTTGGGGTAGAAAGAAATAAGGATGTGTATCTCGACATACACAGGAAGCTGAGTACATTGCATGTAGCATGGCCACCACTCATGCTGTATGGATCAGGCGTTTTCTAGAGAACCTAAGCCTCGAATTGGTCAAAGGGCCAATTGAAATGTATTGTGACAATCAAGCTGCGATAAGCTTGATCAATAGTGGGGCTAATAGTTCTAAAGGAAAACACATTGAGATCCAATATCACTATATACAAGATATAGTGGCGAAGCAAGAAATCACGGTAACCTACATACCTACCAGTGACATGTTGGCTGATTCCCTTACTAAGGGAATAGTAGCAGGAACATACATTAAACATGTTGGTTTAATGGGACTCAGGAATGTTTGAGTCAAGGAAGAGGTTTCATAGATAATGATCCTCACATGATAAATCTCCTTGTATATACTACACGGATAGTGGGAGTATATATGTCTTGACCACTTTGGTCAAGTGGGAGATGTAGAACGGTTTGTTGACCAAGTGGCCAAGAACCGTCACCGCCCGATCCGGGGTGGCGGCAGTTGCGGCATGGCCGGATCGCAAGGAGGACCGCAACCGCCAGGGTGTGGGGGAGGGGGCGGACTTGCCGAGGGGTGAACACGCCCCTATATATAGATCTACCTCACATGGGAGGAAGATATCATCCGAGAACAACCTCGCCATAGGGAGCCCCCTCTCATTCTCTCCATCTCTCCCTCTCTCTATTCTCTCTCGTTCAAGAAGAAGAAGGTGAAATCGCCGACGTACCTAGACTCGATCCTTCAATGATGTAAGCTGAATCGTTGAAGGATCAGAGAGGGTTGTGGCCTCAAGATGATGGATACAGATCCGTCGAGGCTGATTACGATGGCAGGAGCTCCGACCATGAGAGGATCTCATCAAATCGACCTCACTTCACGCTCCAGATCGAACTGGAGGCCACATGTCATGAGGTTACAACTCTAGATGATCGAAGGTGGAAGAATCAAGGCGTAGAAATGGATCAACCTGAGAAGGGGCATCTGGAGTGGTACTTATAGGAGATGAGCTCAAGCAATTTTGAAAATTCGAGTGCGCACGAACCGATGCCATGTTTGGCGCAAAGCTAATCGAGTAGGTTATTCGGGAAATGGATTGGAGAAGAAATCAAGTGAAGACGAAAGAGGGTCCAATCGGGAAAAATCAAAGAAGAAGGGTCATCAGCCAGTTTAATCGGCTGAAATGGGAGGAAGAGGAGGTTGACCCGGGTCAAATGACCAAGGTCCGGCCAATCAAAAGGCTAGATCCAAATAAAGACAAACAGGAAAGACAAAATAATAAATAAATAAATGAATAAAAAATAAATAGAAAGTAATTTTAAATTAAAATTTTATAAAATAAATATTGTTAATAAATAAATTAAATAAATAAATTTAAATAGTTAAATAAGCCAATTACACGTATTTACATGTATTAAATACTTATATACAATATACATTCATTTTTAATTATTTATTTGTGTAAAAAATTAATAATTTAATATTTTATTAATTTATAGAATAGTTTAAAGATTTTAAATAAATTTTTATTTTATTTTTTGAGTTAATATAATAAGTTAAATAAATAATAGTATGTACAATATAGACACACGATTCCTATAATAGAATTACACTTAATTTATTTTTATTCATTTTTTATTTTTGTAATTGTTATTTACATTTTATATAAATAATATACAATATAAAAAAATATTAAATACAATATGTACAAAAAATACAAATAAATAAATAAATATAGTGTACAACATAGATACAGTATACCATAGCACCCCAATAGCCAACTTTCTCCTCGTAAATCCGATTTTTATGAAACCACTTTCATTTTCAAGCATATTTAATTTAGAATACAGTAAAAGTGAGTTTTGTTTATCTTGAATTTTTGTGGAGAACATATTGGTCTAACAAGTTTTGCTTTGCTGCTTTTTCAGAGTGTTGTTATTCGTATTATGTACAATGATTCTTTGTACTTATTTTTATAATTTACATCTTGTTTTTCCTGTACAAGTTATAAGAAGAAAATATTTTTATTTGGATTTATTTTGATGATAAATAAAATAGTACAAGATATATGCATGATAAATATGATGTATGTATACAATGTGAGAATTGTTTCTGAGATGTTTATGGATTATAGACCCTATCTCCACCTACTTTATTCCTTGTCGATCATCCCAATGCTTGTCGTGGTCTCGAAGTTTGAGTCAGACTGTATTTATTTCATATATACAACCTTCTATTCTTTTCCTTTTCTTTTCTTCTCCATTCTCTTTTTTTTTATGTAAATAAGTGATAAATATACAATATTAACGAATGAATGATGAATGATTAAAGATGAGAATTAGCTATTATTTACAGGTGTTTTGTCAAGGATTTTAAACTAAAATAAAGAATAAGAATGTTGAATCATGGATTCTTCATCTGATCAAGTCAGATAATATCCGATCTTCTCATTGCATCTGAATCGTATTCATATCAATTCCCAAAATTTTAACTAGGCATAGATAACTAGTCTACTGAGTGGAGTCACTAAAATTCAAATCTTTTTCATCCCTCCCTTGGAATGGTAGTGTCATGGTTATACCATCGATTAAGATCACATGACTCTCGAGTAGCCCAAATACTCATATACCCCACATATTAGAAGATTGTAATTTAACCTAAATTTCTGATCCCATTTTGGACTATCTCCTTCATGATTTTATAAGTAAGTTTCTCATTCAATCATTAGGAGTTGGTGTCGATCATATGCTTTTAAAAAGCATATATCATACATTTAAATCATGTCTTATTTCCAAATCAATATGACTAACATTGAAATTAGATTTATCTCAATATCTTATGAGTGAGTTCATGTCTTCTGGTTCAATAACCTACATGATCCCTTTGAGAGATCGTATTACTCATATACCCTCATATGCACACCAGCTCTTCGGTGTATAGGCCTTGATTAGGTCATCAACCTAATGGTTTGCTTAATCTACATACATAGATATATAGTAATATAGTTGTCTCCGGTCGGAAGACACGTGCCTATACATGACAAAATATTATAGATCTTAGTTATGTCGATCTCAGTAAGTCAACTCTTTGACCTAACTCATACAACACCTTCGAATCTCTATTCCTATCCAAAGGACCGACATCAAGAGATAAGTTGGATGCCAGCCTTTGGAGTAAGAATTTCCATCTCCTTCTCAAGCTGGAGATCCCTTCTTGATAATCACTTGACGGTGTGGTTGAGTCCACAATATAACCTTTTAGATATTCAACCGTGTACCAACATCTATGATCTAACCTTTGATCGACAATTGTAAGATATCAAGATGGTCATGGTATATAATCTTAATTGTACTTAGGGACCTATTAGGAAAACTAATTATTCTTCATTTTAGATTAAGAAAAACGTCTTGTTTGAGAAAGTTGTATTGATTATGTCATATTAAAAGATGACATTAAAGTGGACCTAATAAAAATCAAAGCTAGGTTGAATTGAAGTCGGTTAAAAATGAATTTGAGCTCAATAGCTTTTAAGATTGATAGAATATTGCCCATAATTCATACAATTCAAGGATCTTACTACCACTGACGAAGCTCAATAGACCAAAGGAATGTTATAGAAGTTTTTCTCTAGAATTGAAGTACAATAGACCAAAGGAATGTTATAGAAGTTTTTCTCTAGAATTGAAGTAGTGATTGACTATGACTCCTTTCTTGTCTTTACCTTCATGTGGTGGAGCCTTTATAGTATATAATAACGCATTAAACAAAAAACTATGTGTTATCATGCAGAATGAAAAGCCATTACTTATGCCTTGCGTTGATGAAAACACAAAGAGATGAACTACCTACTCATAACTTGGAGTTAGCAGTGGTATACTTTGTTGTAGAAATTTGATTTTTGTCACCTTTATGGTGAATAGTTTGATGTTGTTAGAAATCATAAGATCCTCATTAGTTTCTCCTATGTTGTAGCAGATGCATTGAGCAATAGAGTAGGCATTTTGAGTGATAACGAGTTGGCACATGAAATCCTAGATAAAGTGCATAGACTGATGTGCACTATTCACAAATGCACAACAAAATTGTACAAAGATACACAATGAAGTTTTTGGTGGCCTAAGATCAAAGCCATTATTGAATTCGTTTCTAGGTACCTTGTACACTAATAAATCAAAATTGAATATTAGAAACTAATAGAGTATGTTCAACCTTGGAGATACCAGGACAGAAGTGGGATCATATAGATAGATTTTGTTACTAGACTACCCAACACAAAGAAATATTGTTATGCCACCATTTATGTGATTGTAGATCAACTAACCAAATCATCCCACTTCTTACGGTCTGCCCAAATCAATAAATGGAGAGTTTGGTCTAAATGTAGACGAATGAGATCATCAACCTAAATGGTGTTCATGCATCAATCATGTATGATCGGGATACAAGATACATCTCGATTATGCATGCATAAGTTTTTTTTTGGATGCTATAGGCATTGAAATTGAGCACTTCTTTTCATCCGTGGGTGGATGCTCAGCCGGAATGGACTGTTCAAACACTAGAAGACATGTTGAGAGGACGTGCTCTAGATTTTGCTGGCAGCTATTTAGGATAGACATCTTCAGTTAGTGGAGTTCGCTTATAATAACTATCATTCAAACCTCAAGATGGCTTCCTATGAGCATTGTATGGATACCAGATCACCCTCATGTTGGATCACCCTCATGTAGGAGTGATGCTGTTGAGAAACATATTTTGGGAATGGGGCTAGTCTAGACCAGCAAGAAAAGTGTTGAACCTATTGGAAAGAGAATGTTAGCATCTCAAAGTAGATAAAAACCTTATGCCAATCGTTGTAGAAGAGAGTTGACTTTTGTAGTGAGGGAGTAGGTGTTTTTGAAAATTTCTCGAGCAAAGGTATCTTGCGATTGGCAAAAAAGAGAGAGGAGAACTTGGTCCTACATACATTGGATTGTTTGAGATTTGCATAGGATCAGTGAGATTAGGACCCGAACTAATCACTAGAATTCTACATCGAAACTTTTTGTGAGTTTGATAGCTTGATTTGTCTTTGTCTTTCGAATATTGCAGCTAAAGAGGTTAATGATAAGTTTGGTAATGGATTTTATATTCCATACACACGGTCATTAATCAAAACATTGATTTGATGAATTATGTGGACAGATTTTTTTAAGTGAAAATTGTTAGGTATTAGACAAGATAATAATATCAGACCTAACTTGGCTCCCTTATCTTATTTTCTCATTTTTTTTATTTTTTTGAAAAATACTTCTGTGGATTTTCATTTTTATATCCCTATATTATGTCATTAAAATTTCGGGCGAAACAGAGTCTCCTAACAGCCTCCATCCAGACGAATCGATTTCAACAATTTGGCCATCGTTAAAAAATGATTGTCTAGATGGAGGCCATAGGAGTCTCTATTTCTCACGAAATTTGAATGACATAATATAGGGATATAGTGATGAATTTTCATGGATTCATTTTCAAAAAAACTAAAGAAAATGAGTGCGGAGCAGTCAAGTTAGTTCCCCAACGGCAGCCCCATTTATCCCAAATTGTTAGGTATTAGAAAAGATAATAATGTTAACAGTTTAATGAATGATTTAAAAAGTATTTCCATTGCTGTTGATATTAAATGGTGAAAATGAATATGTCGCATACATCGATTCTGTTTTCACGGTAAGAGCACTCCGACTTGATCGGTGTTTTGTAAAAAAAACGTATTCATGGAATCCATTAGTATATATTAAAGAGGGGGGAGTCCACCAACCTCAATTAGTTAATCTTTTTAAAAATTCCATCTGTACCCCCATTTATTTTTTAAGATGTATGCACCATTTATTTGTTGATGATTCGTGCCCCATTTTTTTTGTTGTATCACAATATGAACATTGACATACACAATTTTGTTAATGCATAATATTGATACATACCTCACTAGCATATACATACTTGTGTATATATATTATATACACACAATATATATGCATACGGGAAGATATTCACAAGAATATCTACTTAATTTATATCTATCTTCATATTTATATCCTAAAAAATATATGATATGAGTCCATATTTTCAAAGATACCCAATCTCTAAAAAATGCATATTGATATCTTTGGAAAATCGTTGTATTGTAGTAGAAGATCAAGCATTCTATACACTACAAGAAAATAAGTTTATAGTAACTTTTTTTTAAATCCGTCACTATATCTTATCTAGTTAAATATATAACGACTATATTATTCCTTGCGAAGTTGTTTTTATACTTGAAATTAGTGATGGACGATGTATTTGTCATTTTAATTTTTTTTTTATAATTTTAGTCAAGTCGACACTCATTTTTTACTTCAAAATTTAGCAATTATTACTTAAAATATTGGAAAATAGCAATATATGTGCTGCTATATAAGCCATCGTTGATGATGTAGCAATAAATATGACATTTGTCACTAATTTTTAGTAACAAATAATTTTGCAATGAATAATATTGTTGTTATATATGTAACAACGGATACAAGCTATATATTTTAAAAATGTCAATACCCACAATATACTATGTGACAGTTTGGACATGTATTGCGTATGCATCTATGAAAACACATTTTTTGAATACAAACGAATATTTTAATTTAAAATATTGTGTACTTCTCTAAAATCCTACTTAGGAGATGGAGAGTAGCTCCTCGAGGTTGAGCTTTAAGTTCCTAAGCATCAACGGCCCTCGGCGCATTGATCACTATAGGTGTTGCTTTTATTTCTATAGAACGAGCCGATATCGATGCGTGAGAGTGAGTAATAATTTAAAATTTTATTTTGATTACATTAGTACACCAATTTAAAAAAATAGCCTAAAAAATCATATTTCCTTGCTTTCATCGGATTTCAATTCATATAATGGAAGAACCACAAGCACACAATTAGAATTATATGATAATTGATAGGTTGTGAATGAGTAGAGTTATAAAAAAAGCAGAAGAAAACAACTACAATAGAAAATAGAATATTGTTCATCAAAATGTGGATAAAAACCTAAGCAAAGAGTGGACGATCTATGAAAATTGATTTTACGAATCAAAATAAACAATGAAAAAATCCATATAACACAAATGGCTCAAGACAATGAATACTTTACTGTTCATTGTTATATCTTCAATAGTTAAATATATAATAATGAGATATCTTCCTTACTCGATTATTTAATTTCATAGTCATTATTGTATTCCTTGCTATATTCTTAGCAATAAATAATATAGCAACGATTATCCCTTGGCTTTTTTCTTCTAATCATTGTTATGTTGTTAAATTACGAAATGACAAATTGGGAGGGAGCGTGACACCCCCTATATATAGCGACCAATTTATTAGATGCACATCCTTATTGTTATAAAATTAACAAATAGATATTATAGTTATGGATTACAAATATATATTGTTATAGACATAATTTCGTTATTGTGGGTCAATGATGCATATATTACATGTATTTTAAAATTATACATCAAAAGTTTGTATTTTTTGATAAAATATATTACTTTATCTATTTCAGTACTATTTTTACATGATTATTTACTTTATAAATAAAAAATATGCATTGCATACAAATGAAACAAATATATTACCACATATCAAAGCAAAGTCAAAATTTGTAGAAAACAAATATAATAGCGGATTGAATATAGATAATTCAAACAATAGGTTTACACTTATGTTCATACAGTACATCACATCAACATGTTTTGTATTCGAAACGTAATAGCTTGTATTTATGTTGATCCATACTAAACTCTTCTCTATTTAATCTATTAATGGTAAATGTGAATGTGTAATATTACAGTTTAAAAGAAATCATGTTATATAACGAGTCAATTATCCTCTAAATATAACTTCCTCTACTTTCTAAGGTATTTTTTTATTATATAATGGAATTCCTTGGAATTTATGTATGGACCTTTCTTAAGGGGGCATTCGGTTCTATAATAAGCAGGAATAAGAGTGGGAAATAAGTTGGAATAAGCACTATTCTTATTCGGTTGGAAGGATAAAAATACAGGAAATAAGGTCGAATAAAGGTAGGTAAGTGCTATTCTTCATTCGGTTGTCACATGAGAGATAAAAAATAAGAATTATAAGTTAGTGAATAAGGAGGAATAAAGGAAGATAAGAAGGGGAATAAGGGAGTGGATAAGGAAGAATAAATTAAGATGGTAACAACTAACAAGGGAAGGGAAATAATAGAGTGGAACAAGGAGTGGATAAGGAGGAATAATGGAGTAGGGAAATAAAAGCTTATTATGATCCGATTCTCCCTCCAAACATGTTCTTAAGGAAAAAACATATTCCCCTGCAACGCACTGGTACCAACTAGTTGATATTTACAGTAGCACGTAGATTTGAACCCTTTGCTATCCTTGTTCTATGGCCCATCTCAAAATAACTAATACACATTAACCACCTTGTATTCCACAGACATAAAAATGGTTAATGTTAGTAAGCTCGCCTCAGTTGTAGCACTATAAGAAATAAACAAAAGACCAAATCCATTTTGGTAGATTTTGGATATCTACGGATATGTTGTATATGTTCGTCAGTTGGTTATCGTGGACTGTACTTATACGGATAGTGTAAATTGATAAAGATGCACATGAAATAAACCAAAAGATATTTGTTTTTTTCCATCCACAGTTTTAAATTCAAGGGAGTATTACACGGTATAGGTTCATACAATCCGTCATACTTTTTCGACTAAATAAGAATACTACATAGTTATCAACGCTACAAATAATGTTTCAAACCATATGTTCAAAATTTTAAGCTAAAGAAATACAAGGCACATAGTTATAAAGAGTCACATGTTTCGATGAAAGAACTTCATGAGCTCAATGAGGCAATGCCTTCCGTATGTTATGGTTGAAGGAACCGCATAGGTCAAGAATAAGTCGTCTACAATTACAGCTACACTGTCATGGATCGCACGTGTCAGCAGTTTAAGCGTAACAAGCTGATGATATGAAAAAGTCGAGCATGAAGGTGATTAATGAAAATCAATAATAAGCAGTCATGCGAAAATGTCTTAAAGAAAATAAAACATAACTAATCATGCAAGAATGTTTTTTAAAAAATAAACCATAGCAAGTCATGCAAGAAGGTCTAAGGAATATATAAATTAAATATAAGTTATGAATATTATGGAAATATGCAACCGGATAACAAATGAATGTAGTGAGAGCATGAGAGTAGTGAATCTAAACCACTAGATTCTTTTATTCTCTCTCCTCCTGCAATCAATGAGTGTGGGGGGCATCCCCATATAACACACACACATAGGATTTAATGGGGTTGCCCTTGGCTGCCCCAACCCCTATTTCGACATTTTTTTATTTTTTTTAAATATCACCATGTATATTCATCCCTATATCTCTCCTATATGTCATTCGAATTTTGTTAGAAACAGAGACTCCTATGGCCTCCATCGAGATAGTGTCGATTTAACAAACCCTGTTATCGTTAAAAAAATAACTGTATGGATGGAGGCCGTAGGAGTCTCTGTTTCTGATGAAATTCGAATGGCATATAGGAGGGATATAGGGATGAATATACATGGTGATATTTTTCAAAAAAAATTAAAAAAATGCCGAAATGGAACGGGGGCAACCCCATTAATTTCATGTGTGTGTGTGTGTGTGTGTGTGTGTGTGTGTGGAAAAATGGGGTTGCACCACGGGGGCAACCAACATGGCTGTACCCAACTCTATTTTGCGCAATTTTTTTTGAAAAATATTACCATGTATATTCAGCTATATATTCCTCATATATACCATTCGAATTTCGTCAGAAACAGAGACTCATATGCCTTCCATCTAGAACACGTAATTTTAACGATCTTAGAATTGTTGTAATCGTATATGTTCTGGATGGAGGACAAAGGAATCTCTATTTCTGACGATATTCGAATGGCATATACGAGGGATATACAGATAAATATATACGGTGATATTCTTCGAAAAAAATAAAACAAATTGCGCACAAATAGGGGTGGGTGCAACCATGTTGGCTGCCCCCATAGTGCAGCCCCATATAACCCTGTGTGTGGGGAGGGGGAGTATGCTCCCTGGGTATAGCCAACTTACATGCTTCCATCACTTTTCCCTGTATTTTTGTATTTTTCTGAAATGAAACCTATTGGAATTTAGATCACAATATGTCACCATGGTGTCGTTAAAAATTCGACTTAATACGAGACTTCTTTCCCCTCCATCAAGAATGTCAAATTTTAACGATCTCAGAATTGCTGAAATTGATCCCCTTCAGATGGAGGGCATATGAGTCTCTATTTCGGATAAAATTGGAATGACATGTTAGGGGGATACAGTGACGAATATACATATTTTCATTTTCCAAAAAAATGGAAAATAGGGGGAAATAGAGGTGGGAGTAGCCAATTGACTACACCCAAGGTGTAACATCATTTAATCGTATATATAGGAAAAAATGGGGCTGCCCCCAACATAACTGCCCCCATCATATTTTCCGACCTTTTTTTATTTTTTTTTGAAAAATAAAGTCATGTACATTCATCCCTATATCCCTCTAATGTGTCATCCCAATTTCATCTGGAATAGAGACTCATTTGCCTTCCATCTAGAACAGGTAATTTTAACGGTCTTAGAATTGTTGTAATCATACATGTTCTAGATGGAGGTATAGGAGTCTATGTTTCTGTCAAAATTCGAATGACATATAGGAGAGATATAAAGATGAATATGACTTTATTTTTCAAAAAAATAAAAAAAACTTGACGAAAAATGGGGTGGGGCAGCCCCTTTTACCCTATATATAGGGTAAAAGGGGCTGCCCCTTGGGGGAGCTAACTCGTCTCTCCTGCTCCATTTTTTCATTTTTATTTTTTGCAAATGCTTTTGTGGATTTTTGTCATTATATACATATATTATGGCATTTAAATTTTGTGCGAAACAGAGACTCCTACGACCTCCATCCAGATGAGGTCAATTTCAATAATTCTGCGACCGATAGAAAATGATTGTCTAGACATAGGCCATAGGATTATCTGTTTCTCACGAAACTTGAATGGCATAATATAAGGATATAGTGATGAATTTTCACATAATCATTTATCAAAAAAATAAAAAAATGGAGAAAATGGGGCGGAGGAGCCAAGTTAGCTCCCCAGAGGGGCATCCCCATTTTCCCATATATATATATAATGGGAAAATGGGGATGCCCCCTCGGGGGAGCTAACTTGGCTCCCACGTGCCATTTTCCCTATTTTTATTTTTTATTTTTTTAAAAATACTTATGTGGATTTTCATTATTGTACCTATATTATGTCATTCAAATTTTGTGCGAAAAGAGACTTATACAGCCTCCATCTAGATGAGGTCGATTTCAACAATTCTGTGATCATTAAAAAATAGTTGTCTAGATGGAGGTTGTAGGAGGATCTGTTTCTCCCGAAACTTGAATGACATAATATAGGGATATAGTGATGATTTTCTACAGATTTCTTTTTCAAAAAAATAAAAAAATAGGAAAATAGGGTGGGAGCCCAAGTTTGCCCCCCCAGGGGGCATTCCCATGTTTTCCTATGTATAGGGATATTTATATCCCTAACCCTCAGTAATTTTGTATTGTAATTATATACATAATCCTATGTAATTGTGAATTACACCAGGAACCCCGAATAATGCTTAATTCTTACATGACATGACCCAGTGTTGACACCCATCCGTTTTTCCGTTAACTTTGACGGAATCCGTCCATTTCACCCTTTATGTTCAAGATAATTATAAATCCTACCTCTCTCCTTCCTTCTCTTCTCCTTTCTTCTCTTCCATAGAAACCCATGACCATCGAGGAGGAGGTGGATGATGATGGGGGACATGGGAAGGAGGAGGAGGTCAGGGGAGGAGGTGGGTAATGACGGGAGGACCTGAGGAGGAAGAGGTCGGGGAGGAGGAGGGCGACGGCGAAGGACTTGGAAAGGAGGAGGTCAGAGGAGGAGGAGGGCGACAACGGAGGACTTGGGAAGGAGGAGGAGGTGGGCGATGACTGAGGACCTGGGAAGGAAGAGGAGGTCAGTGATGAACGGATATTCTATTGGGTTTTAATTTTATTTAATGAAGAGATAATAATAAATTAGTCGTTGTGACTCGAAAGGAATCCCTAAACAATTAAACAAATTTATTAATCCAAATAAAGAAAGGAAATTAATAAAACTGATAAAGCCCTCAGGTGAATAGACATCGGGCAATGGACCTCGTGAAGTAGCAATATCCTAGAGAGTTCAAAATTATTACAAATAAGTATCTTTTTCTCTCACTTCAAATTACAAATAAAAGTAAAATAAAAATAAAAATAAGCTACAAAGCGACATTGTCTTCAAAAATCTCAACATATTCTTTTGTCACTCTCTAGTCGGCTTGTGCTAAAAAGCCGACTTCGCTTCACGTAGGTGCGTAGGTTTCCTAGGAGTACCTCCCTCGATCCGCACTCCCTCGTAACAAAATCAAACAATAAGAGGGTTAGACAGTTCGAAATAAATCAATGTGAGAAATAAATAAATAAATAATAGACAAGAGGAACACAAAATTAATCTATGCATTATTTACGAGGGTCTAAAATATCCTCACGAGGTGAGAATACAATGTCGCTGAGGTGACCGCTCACGAAACCCGAATGATCCACAATTAACTCACAAATAGATAAAGAAAAGCAAGGAAAATTGTGGATTTAAATTTTATTATAAATCTACAAAAGATGTGTATAAGACAAGTAGTGTAGAATTTCGAACACATGGAGCACACACGATAGATTAGGAAATTAAGATCCAAAATTGTCTTCTTCTTGTTTTTTTATTGTATTTTTTGTAGATTTTTAGTTATGTATTTTTTATGGAATTTTATTTTTATATTCTTATGTATTTTTAATTTTGTAATTTTTATGTTTCTTTTTATATTTTTTGATTTTTATTTTTCCTTTTTAATAAAATCAATATGAAGATGTATGCAATAGTATAGATAATATAGATACTATATATAATAAATATTCAAAATAGGCACAAAATAGGAAAATATCCTAAGGTATAGTCCTTTTTATTTTTTTTAAAGTACTAATATATTTCTTTTTTAGTGTTTTAATAACTATAATAATAATATAAGTAAATATAGCTATATATGTAGAATATAGAGTTTTTAAATTTATAGATATAACTATAAATACTCAAAATGGTCAAATAAAATAAATTTGTCTTTTTTTATATTTTTTAAGTTTCTTTATTTTTCTTAGATTTTTGCTAATGTTTTTTGTATTTTAAAGTGAAGAAAAATGTCAAAACAATGACATATAAAAATAGGCAGAATTGTTTTAGGATTCAAAAATAGTAAAAGTTTCAAAAAGATCCAAACTAATTTTTACTATAATATATATAATAAACAAATTAGAGAAACATAAACTAATATTTTTGGATTTTTTGTAGAATTTTTAATGATTTTTATAAAGATTTTAATGCTTTTAAATTTTTAGTGACTTTCTTTTGATATGATTAGGGATTTCTAGGTCTGTAGTTACAAAATAGGGTAACAAATAAAAATATATTTGTTGGAGAATTTTTCAAAATAATTTTATAATTTTTATGTATTTTTAAATGCAAAAAGGAGCTAAATGTAAGGTTTTTGTATTTTTAAATGTAAGAAAACCAAATTATATAGATCACTAAAAATATATGTGATCTATAATCGGGTTAGGCACTTAAAAATAATTATCCTATAATTTTTAGATGTAATTTGATATTTTTAGTAATGAAAATAAATAAAATAAAAAATCTTTAACGGATAGAGACCTAAACACAATTAAACAAAAGTATTTCTTATTTCCAGAACCTCCTAAAGAATTCTAGGGATAAACATGGAAAAAAGTGATAATAAACAATTCAATATATGCTGACAGGGGCATAAATGCAATAAACAAAAAGGACATGTCCTACATGCAATTTATCCAAAAGTTTTAATACTAAAATTTAAAATTACTAGACTAAAAATAAATACAAGAAATGCAAGGGTCCCCTGTAAAATGCATGCCCCCTTACATGTCCAAGCATGTGAGGTGACGTGGCGAGGGACCAATCTATAAATACTAAAAATCCAAGGTGCTAAATGCACATTTTACAAAACATTTATAATTGCAGATGAATATTTTTTGATTAAAATCAAAATATAAAATATAGGGATTGGAAATGCAAAATACCCATGTTAGGTGATCCGACGGCTCTGGTCCTCCACTTATCCACGTATCGGCCTCTGGTTGCACGCCCCTTTGCGGAGGAGCAATACAGATTAAACCTCAAGGGAGATTCGACGGTCGCAGCTCGGCTCGATCCACGGCTGGCTTTCAAATTGGAGCGAGGTGATGATCGGACGACATCTGCTCTCCCTGAAGAACAAGGAAGAACAACTTGCCTAATGAGCTTCTTCTTGTCGATTGTTCCTCATCCAAGTTCCCCTGACGCTGCTGAGATGCTCAATCGATGTCCTGTGGTACTCAATAGTTGATGGATATGTCAAATATGTCCGGGCCCCATCGATGGGGGCCTGGATCTCGATGAAGCTGGAGGTTTGTTTCTTGGTGCGGATACTCCTCAGATGGCATCTTCAGGGCCCTGCAAAAGTACACAAAATCACAACGAGACAAAGGCGAAGGTTCCTGGAGTTTATTGGTGTCTGATCGGGGCAGAGATGAGGGCGTAGTGAAGAGGTCTAGCGAGCGGCAGAGGAGGAACCTCTGGTTTTGATCCAGGGGCAATCGAGGTGGACTAGGTGGTCGGATAGATGGAGAAAATGATAGGAGAGGTGATGGAGGTGAAATGGGCAGTTGAATAGGGCGAAGGCACAATGGAACGATGGCTAGAGCAGGAGTTCCGGTGAACTACGAGACCTAATCCAACACTACTGCGGTGAAATCAAAACGAAATAAATGTGAAAAATAAAATCTACGGCTAAAGGAATCTAAAACATCAACTAGTCAAGTCGTCTAAAAAGATATACAACTATTGATGTGGTGACTAGTTGAAATTCACAGAAAAATATTTTTTTATTTAGACTCCTAAACTCAAAGTGAATAGCAATAAGTACGGGAGTGTCAAATTCAAGGAGGTAAACTGTGAAACCTAAGGTAAAAATATAAGAGTGTCTAAGGTGTGAGGGTTTTTTATTTTTGCTTATTTTATGGAATTTTTCTGAATTTTTATTTGATTTTATAAATTTTGTATTGTTTTTGTGATTTGATATACTTGTAAGTAAAGAAATATAGGTGTTGCGTTTTATATTTTTATTTGATTTTTATTTCATGATTTTATGTTTTTAATTTTATTTCTTATTTTTTGTATATTTTTAATTTGTTTTAGAATTTTTATGGATTTCAGATCATTTTTAAAGTGAATAACATATTTTTATTGAAAATAGAGAATAATTTTTTATTTTTCAAAATAAAAAAGTACTTGTACACATTTATGAGGGATAGGGGAAGGGGCGGTGTTGCGGGACAGGGGGAACAAGGAACTAGTTTGTGATGGATGGGATAGTGCTGGATAGGTTAAAACAAAAGAGCGGTTTCGGAGCACAAAAGGGGGTGGAAAGGGTAAAGGGGTTCCTGGGCCTCAATAGTAGTATGAATATGGGAACAAGTGGGACAAGGGAAACGGGTTTGTGTGCAGTACTCACTCTTAAGACTGCTTTTCTAGATTTCTTTTTTATTTTTTAAAATAGAGAACATAGGATTTTATTTTATTTTATTTTATTTGACAATTAGATGAAAATACCTTTTCAACAAGTTATTGTACTTATTTTTATGGTTTTTCTTGAATTAGTTGTGAATTTTTGAAGTTTTTATGTATTTTATATATTTTTATTGATTTTAATATTCAGTTTTTATTTTGCTTTTGGTTTTATATGCATAATATAATAAAATATAATATATAGATTTTATATGATTTTTAAAGGTTTTTTAATATTTTTATTTATTTTTAAAGTTTGTGTATTTTTTGCATTTTAATGATTTATTAAAAATAGAAAATATTTTTATTTTTCAAAATGGATTTATTACTTTATATAATATAATACTAAGTATTTATAGATATTTTTGTTATATTTTTATATTCTATATTTTATTTAATACATATTTTATTCGATATTTATTAATATACTGTATACAGGGATATTTTTGTAATAAATTGGAAATTAAAGAGCTCGAGTAATAAGCAAAAAACGCAGAGGCGTAAGCACAAAAAGCACAGATATGCACGTGCTCTCTCATGTGACTAGAGCCAACCTGCACCTATTTGGAAATCCGCAAATTAAGGGGATACGATCTGTAAAAATACCAAAGTCACGTGCTGTGCACGTGAATTTTCAATAGAAAGATCTATTTGTGATAACAACAAGTTCTCGGGTGGGTATAACAATTTGTCCCAAAATATCTCGAGTCGCATGTGACTAGCACATGACGCCTTGAGCGATGGTCAGTGGGGCTTTTCTGAAGCGTGGCGTATGAAGGCCATGCGATTGGAGGATGATCGTGCTACTGCTCGAAAATCTGGAGCTTAGGGAGTTTTCTTCCCCAAATCGTTCCTTGCGGCGGCTCCAGATGGAAGAAGGTGCTCTTCGTTCTTAGATGCTCGTGCGTGTCTCACTCGATAGGAAGATCTTCACAAGGATGTTCGGGTACAGGTGTTCATCTTCATCTCAGATCTCCGAAGATGGCATTCAAGCGATGTTGTTCGGTGAAATAAAATCTCGATATCCAGGTGCATGAACTGCTCCAGATGAGGTTATCGATCTCGAGTCCGCTCAAAATACTTTGATCAGGCGACGTAGTTTGATTGATGCTTTGCCTCGCCTCATATGCTCGGTGGCTTGATACAACGAGGACACCTCGGCCCCAGATGATGTGATCGGCTTGATTTTTCGTTGCGATGCAGGTACTCTGCCTCCAGATGAGGCTTCATCTCCAGCAACTTGATGATAGCTCGTTCTTAGACGATGAACGAATTCACACCGACAGATCGAGCTTGAGACTTGATCACGTGCAAACTTGAATAAGGCTCAATGTATGGACCTCGACCAGATGTTAAGGATGAGAAGGGAGAAGCGTATGAATGGATTGATCCTTTGTGAAATGGAGGAGAGGATCAGGATCTCAAATTTGAGTAGACCTGAGATGGACAGGTTATGGAGGAAAACGTGGAGAAATGAAACGGATCGAGATGGTTTTGAATCGAAAATCGGAGAGATGGATTGAGAAGAGAAGAAGAGGAATGGGGAGGAAGAGTGATGGAGAAACTGAGATAGAATGCTAACCTGGAGATGCGACGGAGGAACAAATGATGTTGCCTAGGAAACAGAGGTGTAGATGCGGTTGCATGTGGATCAAACCTCGGAGGCATCTCGATGGTCGTGAGTCGTGACCTCTACGTGCGGCAAGATGGAGGCTGGAATCACGACGGCTGAGCTAAGCTCAACACCGACGAGGATCATGCCGGAATCTCCTTCCTTGACCTCACTCTATGGAGAGTCGTCATCTCTCTCGTGTCACTCCGGAATTTGGGAGGCAGAAGAAACCAAAAATGGAAGATCTACGAACTTGGAGAGGGTGACAACCCTTAAATAGAGGAGGGAGAAGCTTGGAGAGCGCACTGGCGAGGAGAACGGCCTAGCCAGGTCGTTAGGCGGTCAAAGGAGGAAGGAGAAAATGAGAGGAGGTAGTGACTGGAATTGGAGAAGAAGATGGGGGAGGAAAGTCATCGGGGAAAAAAGGAGAAGGGGGATGAGAGAGAAAACCAAAAATAAATAAAATAGTAATTAATAATTAAATTAAATTGATAAATTAATTAATTTATAAATAATTTAATAAATAATTTAATTATAAATTTCAAATAAAAAATAAATAAAATTTAATTAGTTAAATGAATACATATATATAACCTAGGTATTATACATATATAATTAATTAGGTTAATTATTTAAATAATTTTAGTTTTTAATAAATTTTATTTTTATTTTATATTAATAATATAATATCAATAAAATATTAATAAAGTAAAAAATACAAGAAATAACAAAAATAAATAAAAAAATTAAGATTTATTATACAATTATACTAATAGGATCCCAAAACCTACTTTTTGCATGTTGACTATGATTTTAGTGAAATCACTTTTATTTAATAGATAATTTTATAAAACGAACTTTAAAAATGAGCACTCCCAATTCGGAATTAATATGACCGAGCTATGAGGTTCGGAAGTTAGGCTTTACGACGTTTTGGGTTTGAGATTTATGGGTATTTATTAATAATTAATTTTAGGTTGTATTTTTAATTTTTTTCTAGTAATTTTTATAAATATTTTAAAAAAGAATTAATTTAATTGGAATTGGGAATAAATTTATATAACAAATAAATAAATTTTCTATTCATGAAGCACATATATACAAAGGAGTCCAAACGCCAAAACTCACATGTTTTATTCAATATTTTTATTATTTTAGTAAAAATAGTATTAGTTATAAAATGAAGTTTTAAAAGTGAGTTTCATCGATTTGGAGTTTTCTATAAATATCTATGAACCTCGAAAGTTAGCTTTTACAATTTTTTAGGTTCAATATAATTATTTATTTCTACATTAAATAAATTTTTTATATATTTATATATATTATTACATGCAACTTTCATTAAGGAAATATTTTGATTTGAAATTTTTTGAATGATAAATAAAATAAATAAACACATATACAAGGTGAAAATTGTGTACAGGTACATTTGTGATCTTGATTTTATGATATTTTTATAGATTATGATCCTTATCTCCCCCTACTTATTTATTTTATCAGCCACGTTAATATTAACATGGTCTCGAGGTTAGAATCAATCTGTATATATTTACATATCTACATCCTTCTTCTCTTTTCTTTTTCCTTTTCTCTTTATTATTTTATTTTAGATAAAATAAGTGTTAAATATATGATATTAAAAAATGAGGTTAGAATATTAATTAGTGATAATTGATTACTATTTACATTTATTTTATTCTGGATTCTAGCCAAAATAAAAGAATAAAGGAGATGAATCATGGATTCATCATTCCCTCTATATTTTACCTTTGCTAGTCCCTTAGGAAACACATTCTAAAAATAAGTGAAAGAAAAAAAGAAAAAAGGAAAATAAAAGAACTTAGAACGCTTTTGTTTCTTTAAACTGAATTTTACTTCACCCAAAATCAAGAACTTGGAATAGGCCTTTGGATTAACAGTTTGTCGGGACCTCATTAGAATTAGGATTTAGGTTTAAATAGTCCTCAAGCTCCACAAATCCTTATACAGGTTCACCTCAAAAGCCAGCTCAGATCCACCTACCCATCACACAAAATATTCAACCTTGAAATCAATTTGTACTATGTGTGAAAGGTATTAGCTCTTCTTGCTTAAAGAAGCGAAGAAACCGCCCACCCCAGTAATACACTCCCATTGCTTTCTCATCTATCTCCTCGATCCTTAAGGAGGGAGTATTTGATGAATATCCATTTCATCACCTTTATTCTTCCATTTTGGCCTTTGAACCGTAGCAGAATGCATAAATATCTCACTGATTTCTCAAAATAAACGTTCATTAATTTGTATCAAATACTGTATAAAATACTATATGTATGTAGTATTTATTGCCAAAATAAAATAATAAAGGAAAGAAAAGAAAAGGAGCGAAAATCACGTGATCCCGCCTCCAGAACATCACGTGCAACGCACACTCTCACTTGGGTAAATCTCATGTTTTATCCTGCAACATTTTTTGTTATATTTAGTTGCAAAAACTTTCAATAATTGCACTTTAATCCTTGTATTGCAGAACTTGAACTCACTTGATCTTTTCATAAAAGTAAATGTTCTTCACTCTTTAAAAAGTCTAAAAAAATTGGGTATGTTCCTGCTATGTGTCTAAACATTGTATAAATTTTTCATAGCATTTTGTTGACTATTGGTATTTTTGAAGAATAAAAAACAGTGCCTTTTTGCTTGCCCGAAATTAGAAAAATCATAAAAATTCAAAAAATTGCTTAAAAATTCCCAAAAAATTAGTGCAGGTGTATTTTGGTGTCTTTTAATTTCTATCCATTTTTTGTGCTCTAACCATCTATAAAATTCCAAAAAGTGTGAAAAACTAAAAATCTTAAAAAATGCAGAAAATTCTAGAAAAAAAACTAAAAATTGTGATTTCACTCTATGTTTGTAGATATTTAGTTGTAGTTTAGCCTAAAAATAATTTCCAGGAGTATTGAGCACTTAAAGTATTTTTAAGTTCCAAAATACTCTTGGTTGTGCATTGTTATCTTTATTTTCCACTGTTTGATTTTTATAAAATCACAGAAATGTCAAAAAATTTGAAAAAATAAACAAAAATATTTTAAAATATATAAAATATAAAAACATTTTCTCTATAATTTTTTGAGCATTTTTTGACTAATCTGAAAAATTCAAAAAGAGTGCGGTGTTGCATATTTTATCCTTTGTGCATACTATCCCTAATTTAAAAAAACATTTTGAAAAAGCGAAAACCACTAGAATTGCATTTTAGAAATTTGACTACTTAGTTTTTAAATCGTGCTCCTTGTATTAGACCCTGGTCGCTATATGATGAATCCTCATTCATTACTCTTTTTCTTTTATTTTTTAGCTAAAAATCTTTGCAAAACACCATGTATATGTTTGTAAATAGAATAAATTTTCAAATTACATGCTTTGTGTAAATAGCAATAATTACCATATTTTGTGCAAAAATAAATAAATATTGAGTGACCTGAACCAAAGAGAGGACCCAATATGGGTCTGATCGCCAAATAAAATAAGTAGCAACCTTGTACAAAACCCCCCTCTTATGTATATATTTTATTTTCTTAAAAATAAAAATAAAAATGTGTTTCCCATAACTTGTATATATTTATAAAAATAAAATAAAAATAAGAAAAATAAAATAAAAACAAAAAGAAATAATTTCTCTCTCTTCAGTGTACATATATCATGTATATAAGAATAAAAGACCTATTTATTTTACCCTCGTAAATAAATAATAAAAATAGAATAAAAAATATTTTACATCTCAAAATTTATGTTGTAAATAAATAAAATATAAAATTAGAATAATTGTACAAAAATAAAATAATAAAAAAAATATAAAATACATAGGTATTTTATACCTGTATATAAAATAATATAATGTATATACAAAAATTATTTTTCAAAAAATAAATAAAAATCACTAGAAAATAATTTGAAAAATAATAAACATTTTCCATTTTGTAAATATTTTGAAATAAAATCTTTTTATGTTTTATTTTGAATTTGCAAATAATTTCAGGGCTGGAATTTTCTCATTGGTCCACGAGGGATGTTGACCCCCGGTCAACTCTCCCCCAGGACCACCTCTCCGCGGATCCGCGTCGCCGACTGATAAACACAGATTTCAAGAGAGCCTAAATTGGTGTCTCACACAAGGTGGAGACAACCGTCGCTGTGGCGACTCTCAAATGAAACCTGAATTTAATCAACAATCAACCCACACTAAAGATCAATAAATTAGAAATAATGTGGAGTTAAAATTTATTTTTAACTCTGCACAAATGGTGTATAGTGACAAGTATGAAGAGAGTTCGAACACAGGGAGCAAACAGGATAATTCACAAAAGTGTGCACAAGTGTGTGTGTGTGTAGTGTCTACACTAAGCAAGCAATCAAAGGAAATTTTTGTGGGTTTTTAATTTTTAATTTTTTTATTTTAATTTAATTTTTAATTTTGTATTTTGATTTTTAATTTTCTGATTTTTATAATTTATATTATATATATATATATATTTTCAATATTGGAATTTAAAAACAATGGAATATAAGACAAGGTAAAATATTTATAAAAATAAGCAAAAATAACCAAAAATTCAGAAATAAAATGTTTTTGATATTTTAGGATTTTTTACTGTTTTTGTGATTTTTGGGTATTTTTCAAAGTGTTTTTGGTGTTTTAAAAGACTGAAATAAAGGAAAACAGTGGAAAATGTGCTGGCTGTGAGTAAAATGAGAATTAGAATTAGCAAACAGCAATCAATATTTTTCACACTATTTTTCAAATAAAGAGAACAAAATATGGTACAAACAGGAACTGAGTTTATATTTTTTGGCTTTTTCTTTGATTTTATATAATTTTTTGAAGTTTTGAAGTGTTTTCAATTTTTTAGTGTTTTTCTTTTGATATTTTTAGTGAATTTTGGGCTGACACTAAAATATAGTAAAATAGACACTAGGGAATTATTTTGGATTTTTTGGAGGTATTTTAATATTTTTTTTGGCATTTTCTAAGCTAGATAGTAAATAAAAATCATGTTTTTGATTTTTAATAAATATAAAATAAAAATAAAATCAAAAACTAAAATCGTAGCGTCAAAGTACAAATACCCAGAAGCTTAACCCTATTTTTGTGGAATTTTTGGACTTAAAATGATAATTTAAACAATTACAACAAGCATCCAAACAATTAACAGGCCTGGCAGGGGCATTTATGCAATTTCTCAAACATCCAGGGGCACATATGCAATTTCCACAAAAATATATAACGTTAAATACAAGTTTCTGGACTAAAAACAAATACCCAAACCTGGAGGGGGTTCGTTGCAAAATGTCCAACTCACGCGCACTGGGCACGTGACCTGGCAGGGGTATTCTTGCAATATTACAAAGTTCTAGGGGCTCAGATGCAATTTCTCCAAAACATTATAACTTAATTAAAAAGTTCATGGACCTAAGCGAAATAAACAAACCCTAGGGGGGTCCTTGCAAAATACCCAGCCCTCTCACGCGCACTGGGCACGTGAGGTGACGTGGGTTGGACCTAAGTGCAAATAAGAAAACTACGGGGGCCTAATTGCAAATATTACAGAAATATTTAAACTACAGCTTAAAGTTTATGGACTGAAATGAAATACAAAATTTGGCGAGGGGGATAGTGCAAAATACCCACGCCTTATCTCCTCGTGCGCGATCGAACGACGGAGGGCCGCTCACTTATCCACGTGGCGCGCGCACAACGCGCGATGACGGTTCGGCGATGATCGGTGGAGATCAGATCTGGCGAAGAGATCGACGGCAGAAGGTGGCCAAGATCTGACGGCTGAGGTGCGATCTGGAGCGGGCCTAGGATCGGACGGTGGAAGCACCCGGAGGAAGAACAGGGAAGAACTTCGCCGGGACGAAGTTCCTCCGGCGAGCTGACGCGCCTCCGGTGGTCTGAGCCGCAACAAGAAGGTCCGGGAGACTCCTGCGATGATGCTCTGGCGTCTGGGGCTCTCAAAATCGCCGGAGAAGCTCTGAGGCGCTGCTGCAGAAGCGGCGGAGCTTGAAGCTCCAGGTATCTCCGGCGGAGGTCGAATCCGAGTCCCCAGGCGATGTACTGCTCCAGGTACCTGCAAAAAGGGGTGAGAGGATCCAGGGCAAACTGCCTGGACCCCGCGGAGGTGCAATGGAAGTCGGAAATGGACGATGGACAGCGAAGGGACGACAGCCGGAGGTGCGCTCCGGCGATGAGCTATGGGAGATGGTTCAATCGACGGGAAGCGGATTTTTTTTGGAATTTTTGATACTGAAGCTACGGGGAATAAAATGAAGCGAAAAGGATGGGGAAAAGGGGATACCTCGAAGGTGGAAGACCTGAGGTGGAAGGACCTCGATGCCGGTGGTCGGCGGAGGTGGCGGAGCCGCTACAGAGCCTCCTCGACTCGCCTGAGGGTGTAGATGCGGAGCTGTCACCTCCAGCAACACGAAGAGCGCAACAGGGAGGAGGATTAATGGCTAAGGAGGGTTCCCAAATTGGGCTTGAAGGTGGCGGGGTGTTTAAGTAGAAGATGATGGCATCTCCTTCAAGCCAGACTCACGCGCGAATGATGGAGATATGGCTGGATCCGGATACATGGCGTGGGAGAGTGATGATCAGGGATGAAGTCCCAAGAAGGGATCGAGGCGTGAGGACGAACGGATCTCGAAAATTGGGGGAAATCGGGGAGAAATCAGGGTGTCAGAAATGGCAGGCCTCGGTCAGGGAGTTGACCGAGGTCAACTCTAGACCGCCGCACCTGGTTGGTCCACGTGGACCAACCAGGGAAAAGATTGAAAAATTATTTTATTAATTTGTTTAAAAATAGAAAAAGGCTGAATTAATTTTTGGTTAAAGAATAAAAAATGTTTAAAATTTTATGTAGTATTTTATTATGATTTTTAATTTATTTTATGAAGTATATTTTTACAAGTTACTTTTATACCCCTATATAGGTATATTATCTACATACTTGAGTATTTTATTTTTATTTTTGTATTTTTAATTTATTTATTTTTATTTATTATTTTCTAAAATTATAAAATACTTTTATATACACAAATATATTTTTATTTTATTTTTCTGATTTATTTTGTACAATTAATAAAATATGAATAAGTGTTGTATAGGTATAGGTATAGACAGTTTACCTATGTGTTCTTTATATAAGTGTTTCTATTTTGTATTTTCTTTGCATTTTTATTCTGATTTTAATGCACATATATATTATAAGTAATATTTACATAATTATAAAAATATAAAAAAGAATAAATAATTAATAAAGAATAAATTGAATATTTTATTCGGCACACTGTACAATGAGGGTCCAAAAGTCAACTTTCAAACCGTAGCTCCGCCAAATGTGAAACCACCGCCATTAAATAGCTTATTTTCTTCTATATACAATTAAAGGTGAATATGCTGCATTTGGAGTTGTCGTTTGTGAGATACGGGTCTGGGAAGTTGGGATACTGGAATTGTATTCAGACCATAACTTTTTATCTGTACATTATTTTTCTGTGAAATCAATTTTGTATTTTTCTTTATAAAATTATCCACAACTTTCATGTACAAAGTTTCTTTATTTGATGTATAAAAAGTGGAACTAAAAATAAGTCCCAAAATGAATAAAGAATGAATTAATAATTATAGGTATTTGGCCCTTATCTCCCCCTACTTTATTCCTTGTCGACCTATTCATCAAGATGCCTAGGTCTCGGGGTTTCAGGTCATAAAATATTTACAATATTTTATTCTTTTTCTTTTCTTTTATTTATTCTATAATTTTGGCTTTAATTACAGCATTTTATACACTATATAAATGCACATGCATGAATGCTAAGATGCTCTATTTAATGCTATTTACAGGCATTTGCTAGGGTTTTTGGTGCCAAAATGATAGAATAACGATGATGAAATGTGGGTTCATCATCCCCCTATACTTTACCTTTGCTAGTCCCTAGCAAACACTTATGCAATAAGTGCAAAAGAAAAGAAAGAAAAGAAAAAGAAGAAATGTGGATTTTATTTGATTATCAAACTTGTCTTCGCAAAATCAAAGTTTGGAGCTTAAGTAGGACCTTTGGAATTTTAATGCGGGCGGAACCTTAGTGAGAACCGTGTTTGAAATCCAACAGTCCTTGAGAATCCTAAAACTCTGTCCAAGTCTCCTTAATAGCCAGATCAGAAATATTTCAACTCATATGCAAACTCTTACGACTATGAATCTGACTCGTACAGTGTAAGTGATGGTGGCTCTCCCCAACTAGAATAGCAAAGAAACTGACTTCTCCAGTACGACAACCCAATGATTCCCCAATCCAATAACTCCATCCTCGAGGAGCGGGGTATTCCTTTCTAAGTTCAAGTGGCAACCAGCTCAAGAGGAGGGGGTGAAGAGAAGAATGGACGATAGCCAGTGTAGCTACCTGTCCTGGGATGCAAGACCAATGTAGTCAAGTCATCCTGTTGCAGGCTCACATATTTGACTTTGGAACTCGAGCTTGCTTATTGACTTGGTACATACTTGCAGGCTTTTTATTTTTGTACATGCCTGAAATTTTTTTTGAATACTATATACAGCAGCATTTACATAAGGAGTTTTTCCTCTTGAGCCAGTAGACTATCCCTCTTTTGAAGCTTTATCGCAACCCACAGCCTCCTGTCTTTAGACTTCCTAATCACTGGACAGGTTGGGGTGCACTTCCCTCCCTAGAGGAGGACAAGTGTTTCCACTTGTGTGCGTCTCATACCGGCAAATCCAATCCCCTCACCACTCCAACTGAGTTGAGCCATGTGAAAGGTGCAAGTGTCCAAGTTAGGTCATCATCAACAAGAATCGTGCGTGTGCTCCGAAATACTCTACTTAGGCAGTCAAGAATCCATTGAACCAAGTCCCGGGATCCTCAAAGAATTAAGTCAACTAGACCTGAAGTACCTCAAACCCAGTTCCTATAAGGTTCCTGTTATTAGGTAGATTGTAAGGTCCAATCAAGCTCCAATCTCCGGATTTTACTTAGACTTGTTCAACTCTCAAACTCAATCCGAAAAATGCGAATGTTATGCAATGCAATGCAGAAAATATTTTTTGTGATGCAATTTTCAAAGATTTTGAACTTTTTATGGATTTTTTTTGAAAATATGATGAATGCATATGCAGATGCGAATTTTTGTATTTTTCAAAAGGATTTTTCGAATGTTTTTGGATTTTAATTTTGCAAATGTTTTTGGGATTTTTGAAAAGAAAAAGTTTTGGCTGAAAACTAGGTTAAAAATATGTACACGGGAGTGCTTCTTATATTTACAAGAAGTGGGTTTTAAGAATTTACAAGGGTAAGTGCTCAATTTTATACATATATACATATAATGGATTTTGGTGTGATGTATGTATTCCTCAAACTTATTTGAAAACAATTTTACACACAATTCTTTAAAACTATAGTCCAAAATAATTTTTTTACAAACATTTTTGCAAACATGTACACACATTTGAAAATCATTTTGCAAAGGCTTTCAAAACAGTATATATAGGTTTTTCAAATATTTTTGCAACCATTTTCCAAACCATTTGCAAAAGTTTTATTTCACACGAAGAAAATAAATTTTTACAAACCACATATTTTTACAAAAGTTGAACACATGTAACAAAATATTTTCAAAATAGTTTTCAATAATTGTTCACAAGGATTTTCAAAATATTTTGCAAAAAACATTTTCACCTGATTTATTAATCAGTAAATACAAAAAGAATTTGAGGAATAACCACATCTTTTTATTAAAGATCTTTAATAAATTTTAAAGAATTATTAGCCATATTATTAAGAAAAGACGAAAGTACGAGTTATGGCTAAAGTATATACACAGTATATACGACCCCCCTATACTTAGCTTGAGCTATGTCCTCATAGATCAGAGAGAAAAGAGAAGACATAACTCGTACTAAGTATAGACAAGTCTAAAGAATGAATGAATAAACGAATGAATGAATGAGAAGTTGACCGTCCCCCCTATACTTAGGATCAAGTAATCCTAAGTATAGCAGACTGTACACAATGCAGGGAGGGTCAAGGGTGGGAATGAACAGATCGTACTCAGATTGTCTCCCCCTATACTTAGGGTAAAATATCCCTAAGTATAGACAAGAAGAGGAGACAATGGAGAGGATCAAAAAGAATAGAGAAACTCGGGGTGCCAACCCCCCTATACTTAGGACAAAGTACGTCCTAAGTATAGAAAACTGTCTGCAAGGGGCGACACCTTTTTTATAGATAAAGAAAATAGGAAAGGAAAAGAAGAAAAGAAGAAAAGAAGAAAATAAATCAATAGATGAAAGTGATATGAACAGATGGATCTGTACAGCAGAAGATGGAATTGATCACCATGTATGAGATGCAGATGATGAGAGTCAAAGGACACATCTCATACCAGAAGAATGGGGGCAACGTCAATGGTCGGCGGATCATGATCTAGATATAGCTTCAGGCGTTGACCATTGACGCGGAAGGTAGAGGAAGATGATGGTTCGGATATGTCGATGCTGCCATTGTCATGTACCTTCCTGACCACATACGGGCCTTTCCACTTGCTCTGCAACTTCCCTGGGAATAATTTCAGCCTGGAATCAAACAACCATGCTCTCTGATCTGGCTCAAACTGTTTATGGATGATATGCGAATCATGCCATGTCTTCACTTTCTCTTTGTACTGTAGGCTGTTCGAAAAGGCTGTGTCTCTAAGTTTCTCCAGGGCTGCCAATTCTGCTCTTCTCTGGTCTGCTATACTCTCGGGATCTAAAAGCAACTCAGTGACTGCCCAAAAAGATTTGTGCTTGATCTCAACTAGCAAATGGCATGGCTTGCCATAGACGAGACGAAAGGGAGATGTCCCCAATGGATTCTTGAAAGAAGTCCGATAAGCCCACAAGACCGAGTCCAAAAGCTGTGACCAATCCTTTCGGTCTGGGCGGACAACTTTCTGCAAGATTGTCTTTATCCCCCGATTCGATACTTCGGCAAGACCATTAGTCTGAGGGTGATACGGTGTGGCAACCCGATGGTCAATGCCGAACTCGTCTGCAAGGGCCTTAACCTTGTCATTGATGAAATGAGACCCCCCGTCTGAAATCAAGACTCTAGGTACCCCGAACCGTGAAATGATATTTTTCCTCAAGAACTTGCAAACGGTTTTAGCATCTGCGGCTCGAGCGGGGATGGCCTCAACCCATCGGCTGACATAATCCACAGCGAGCAAAATATGCTCGAATCCCTAACTCTTAGGAAATGGGCCCATGAAATCAATCCCCCATGCATCAAAAACCTCACAAAAGTGAATGGGTTGCATGGGCATCATGTCTCTCTATCCGCAGGTTCCCATTTTCTGACAGTCAGTACATCTCTTCACGAACTCATCAGAGTCCTTGAAGAGAGTAGGCCACCATAGGTCGGATTGAAGCACCTTCTGTGCTGTCCTTTTTCCAGAATGATGTCCTCCTGCCTCAAGCTTGTGGCAGTATTTGAGGACGCTATGCTGCTCTTCTTGAGGAATGCACCTCCTCTAGATACTATCCCCTCCTTCATGATAAAGGACGGGATCCACCCAATGGTAAAACTTGGCCTTAGCTAGGAAGGTCTCAAGTTTCTTCCTGGGCCAACCCTGAGGGACTGTCTTGGCAACAAGATAGTTTACAAAGTCAGCATACCACGGGAGTGAGGTGACAACCAAGATCGCCTCATCTGGAAACGTCTCAGTGATAGGTGCGCTGGGCTCAGATTCCTCAAGATTCTCCAATATGGAGAGATGATCCGCCACCACATTCTTGACTCCAGGCTTGTCCTTAATCTCAATATCAAATTCCTGAAGCAGAAGGATCCATATGGTGAGACGTGCTTTGGCATCCTTCTTAGCCATTAAGTACCGGATGGCGGTATGATCAGTGTAGATGGTTACTCTAGATCCAAGAATGTAAGATCGATACTTATCAAGAACAAAAACTACGGCCAGCATCTCTTTCTCAGTCACAGTGTAATTCCGCTGCGCGGCATCCAAAGTCCGGCTGGCGTAGTGAATGGCAAACGGTAATCCATCCCTCCTCTGTCCAAGCACATCCCCAACGGCAAAATCTGAAGCATCCGTCATGATCTCGAATGGGAGAGACCAATCGGGTGGCTGAAGGACGGGAGATGAAACAACCATCTCTTTGAGAGTCTCAAACGACTCAAGACACTTATCATTGACAATAAACTCGGTGTCTTTCGTCAGCAAGTCAGTGAGCGGTCGGGCAATTCGACTGAAGTCCTGAATGAACCGTCGGTAGAAACTGACAAGCCCCAGAAAAGACCGCAACTGACGCAAGTTGGACGGTGGATTGAGTTTTCTGATGATATCCACCTTAGCCGGATCGACCTCCATGCCCTTGTTGGAGACGATATGACCAAGGACCATCCCCTGGGTCACCATAAAGTGGCTCTTCTCCCAAGATAAAACAAGGTTGACCTCTATGCAGCATTGAAGCACACGGTCTAGGCAGTCAAGACAAGCATCAAACTCGTCGCCATAGACCGAGAAGTCATCCATGAAGACCTCTAAACAGTCACCCACCATGTCCGAGAAGATGGACAACATGCACCTTTGGAATGTCGCCGGAGCGTTACATAGACCAAAGGGCATACGTCTGAAAGCATACGTCCCAAACGGACAGGTGAATGTCATTTTCTCCTGGTCTTCGGGCGCAATATCCACCTGATTGTATCCAGAGTACCCATCAAGAAAACAATAATGACTCTTCCCGGCTAGCCGCTCGATAATCTGATCAATGAAGGGTAGCAGGAAGTGATCCTTCTTGGTGGCCTCATTCAATCGTCTGTAGTCCACACAGACCCTCCAAGAAGTTGGTACTCTGGTAGCGATCTCCTCTCCAGACTCGTTGACAACTGTAGTGATACCCGTCTTCTTGGGTACCACATGTATGACTAACCCATTTGGAGTCGGAGATGGGGTAGATAAAATCGGCGCTCCACCACTTGGAAATTTCTTTCATGACTATGTCTCGAAGATTCGGGTTCAGCCGTCGTTGGAACTCACGCGACGGCCTAGCTTCATCCTCAAGATAGATGTGGTGAGAGCACAGAGCCGGACTAATCCCCTGGAGATCAGCTATACTCCAACCTATCGCCTTGCGGTTTCTTTCAAGAACCTCCATCAGACGAGATTCTTGTTCTCCAATCAAACCTGCTGAGATAATGATTGGGTGCATATCTGGCTCACCCGCAAGGAATCTGTACTTCAATGACTGCGGCAGAGGCTTCAGTTCTAGACAACTGGGAGGCGGCAGATCTGACTTCTGATATGTCTGTGTGAAGGAGACCAGGTCTGCATGGGAGAACTCTCGCTCTGCATGAATCTCTGACAAAGGGCGGTTTGCGGAATCATCAATGAACTGCACTGGCTCGCACTCTGTCATGGCTGTTGGCTCAGAAGGGATCAGAAAAGGCAAATAATCATCAAAATCATCCCAATCAATGTCTGGATCTGAGGGATTAGAAGAAGATGAACATGATTGAAACTCATCAGCACCACTCATCACAACACTGTCAGCCTCAGGTATATCCTCATCCAGGGGTGTGCTCTCCCGGCTCTCGACTGCCATGAGCTGTAGATACAGTGAATCTGTAGGCAAGGCGAGGGTCGGTGCTACAGGATCTACCCAGTTGGATTCATCATCACTCATCACAAAATCACACACCTGGTGGATGTCCAGCTCTTCCTCTGTCAAATGCGCTGCTTCACTGGACTGCTCCGAGCATTCTAACTCTCTGGCTCTGGTTTCCTCGATCGTCTCTATTTGTATGGTCTCGCCCTCTACGCGAAAGCATACCTTCCCACTATCATGGTCGGTCACCGCCTTGGCTGTGGCCAAGAATGGACGTCTGAGAATGATGGGGGTATCGGTTACCGACTCAGGGATCTCCATGTCCAACACAACGAAGTCCACAGGGGAATTTCAGGCCCTGAATGGTAACGACCACGTCTTTCAATAACCCCTTCGGCCTCTTAGTCGACCTATCAGCAAACTGAAGGACTGTCATGCTCCGAAGAAGAGGACCAAACTCGAATCGGTCGAGTAAGGCTGCCGAAAGAAGGTTAATTGAAGAGCCGTTGTCTAATAGAGTACGATCAAACTGCTGCTCCTGAATCTCGCATCTGACATAGGGAGCTCCTGCATCTGGTCGCTTAGCTGGCAGCTTGTTCTGGATGGTACGACAAGTGGAATGAGTGAGCACATGGATTTGATCTTTGTGGTTCCTCCTCTTCCTGCGGACGGTAGTCTTCTCTTTCAGGTTATTCTTGAAGAGGGGGATGTGCTCAAGTTCTTCTTGTAGAGTCAGCTGAATATGGAATCTGTCTATCATCTGATTGTCGAACTCTACCTGTTGCTCTTTTTTGGGATTTTCTCGTTTATTCCCCTTCGCTCGGTGGAGTGCATCAGGGAAGGGGATGGTAGGGGCCTCCTCAGATGGAGGACTAGGAATCGGTTCCTGTGCCTGTGAAGAAGGAGACTCCATACAATAATCATCATTCACCACATATGGATCCGTAATTTGAACAGAAACTTTTCCTTTATTCATATTTTTGTTTTTCTGTTTGTTCCCACAGTCCTTAGGTACAAAATGTGGCAACATCACAGATGGTGGCTCAACAAAAGTAGATGTGGTGGCCTCAGCACCACCACTAGCACCGGTCTTTGCGGCATCAGCACCGCACTCTGGTTCATCATCTAAAATGGTGGCTTCAGCACCACCGTCTGCAACTGGTATCACGACGGCATCAGCACCGTCGTCCTGGACTCCATCATGGGTGGCATCAGCACCACCATCTTCAACCTCATCTTTAGCGGCACCAGCACCGCTACTCTGCTCCTCTGGCGCTCCTGGTTCAGCTGGTGGTTGTCGCTCAGAAGAGGCGCCGCCGGCTGGCATCCTACCGCTCCTAGTAGTCACAAAATCAGCATCATTCAAAGAATAAGACATATCATTCAAATCGTCACTAGGAGAAGTATCCTCTGTAAACTCTACATGCTCAGACTTCCTCTTCAAATTGTTCGGGTTAGGTTCAATCTGAGCGGGTATGGTGGCCTTGCCTTTTATTATGTCTCTCATTTCCTGCCGGAATTCATCCATTTCTTGCTTGAAAGATGCTCGCTGTTCAGATAGCAAGCGGGCAAGATCATCGAGCGCTGGGTTCTCAAAGATGGGACCCTGAGAACTGGACGGTTGTCCCTGCTGGAAATGGGGCTGCTGGTGCTGATGTTGCTGGTACGGATAGTTCTGGGTCGGCTGGGCATAAGATTGCTGAGGCTGTTGTCATTGCCTCCAATGTTGTCGCTGATAGGAGGGACGAGGACCACTCTGATATTGTTGTTGATGGGCATATTGGGGCTGCTGGTGTTGCTGCTGTGGCTGGTTGTTCTGATGTCCTTGGGCAGGGTTCTGCTGTTGGGATGAGGACCCACCGTTCCCCCAACGGAATCCGGGGTGATCACGACGAATCCCGGGCTGAGAGTACCGGTCGTACCAAATCCCATTGACTTCCATCAATGGTTCCTGCTCAAAGGAGGGTGGAGGAAGAACTGCCAGTGGCTGCTCAGGCTGATACACCACCATCTGCGTATCCGTAGATGGTGGCTGCGATGGATAGTACGGTAACAATGGAACCGGCTCTGCCTGGATATGGTTCACCTGACGGTACGAGGTAGAGGGCTGGCTGGCATTACTACTGCTCGGATCAGCACGTGATCTGGGAGGCTATTGTGACTGAGTTTGTGCCTCCTGGACGCACAAGATCTGCGTCTTCAGATCTCTCATGGTCTTGGCAATTTGGTCCATCTAGGCCATGCCTTGCATCTGCTTCTTGTCGAGGATCTCGAGGCGGTCCAGCTTCTCACTAATGATGCCCATGTCGGCTGCGGCTGATTCAGCTTGGGCTGCGGCAGCTGACACTGTGTTGGGACCGACATCGATTCGGGCGATCCTCTGAAATGATCCCGCTCCTTGCGGGGGCTTCTGCTGTGTGTATACTCGGGCCTGGGTCATCACAGTAGAGTTTTCTGCCATGCCTTCGTAGATGGCCCAGACGTCGTCTTCTCCCTTGGAGAAATAAGACCCACCGCAAGAGGCGTTCACTAGCCCCTGCAGCTCCGGTGTCAGCCCACAGAAGAAACTCTGCACGAGATTGGGCTTGGAGATGTCATGATGTTGACACCAGTCGATGAGCTCTCGAAAGCGATCCAAAGCTTCATGGAACTGTTCATTCGGGATCATGACGAAGTTACTGATCATGGCTCTAGCTGCGTTGGTCCGGCCGAGAGGGTAGTACTTCTTCAGATACGCGGTCCGGAGATCTGCCCAAGTGTCGACGAATCGCCCAAGGTGTTTGAGCCAATATGTGGCTCTGTCAACCAAAGAGAATGGAAAGGCGATCATCTTTATAGTGTCCTCGGTCATCAACTGATCATGGATAGTGCTGCAAATCATATCGAATTCCTGGAGGTGGAGGTGCGGCTCTTCGGTCGGCAACCCATGGAACTTGGGTAGAAGCTGGATAGTGTGGGGCCGAAGCTCGAAATCTCCGTGAATGGGCGGGAGTCGGATCCAACGATGAGTGAGGGATGCAGCTGGGTTGTGCAATTCCCTCATGATGGTCTGTGGTGGTCTCTCAGCGTCTGGATCGCCTCCTCCTGCATCAGGTCCTCCTCCTCCTCCACCTCCACCGCCTCCAGGTCGGTTCTCTCTCATCTGTGCTATCTCTCTCATCAGATCACCCATGAATGTTCCCTGGTCACGAATCTGTCTCTGCATGGTCTCCAGGGACGCTAACAGGAGTTGTTGATGGCCACCTGATCAATTATGAACGGAGGGTGATCATGGTCATCTGGGTGCTCGCCTTTGTCTTCCATCACTGGATTTTCTGAAAAAGCAAAAGAGGCCATCTCAGGTGCTGTTGAATGAGCTGAACTCTGTGATGCACTGAATTCTGAAATAATTGGACTGAGAGAGGGAGAATGGGAAGGGTAGTCGAGGGGGAACAGGGTGGATGTAAACTCAGGCTCGAAGAGTGGACTCTCCGAGGTATTCCTAGATGAATGAGGAGGAGTGCTGGATAGCGGTGCCGACAAGGTCGGCCTAAGAGATCTCTGTCACATCATCTTGATTATTTGGGAAGAGCAGGGAAAATGCAGGAGAAGAAGAGGAGGAATGAAATGAGACGTAACAAAATCACGCACAATTGTGCTGTGTTTTTGATCTTGACCTAAACAAATCTAGCAATCAAACACAAAGCAGGGGTAAGTTCACCAACTCAACACGTGAAGCCGTGAAGGTTCGACTTTTATCTTGTCAATTTTATCTTGATTCAGGAGGTTATCTTTTCACGAGTCCTTAGAACGCTACGCCTAAAGGAGAGAGAGTACTGCCAGGAAAGTGTCCCCGTACTTGTCCTCCTCCTGTGTAACCTGTAACTTGCGCATTTTGAGATCCTTGTAACCCTTCCTGGATCCCTACTCAGCCAAAGAAATAGAGGGAGGAAGCCGATAGGCGAAACCGATACTTCAGACCTCGCTCGCAACGGAATCACCCGTGAGCGTGCAAGATCCTACTCGGACGCAGCCGGTGAGACAGACACACCCGTGAAGGCATGGCCTAAGCTCGGTACTTCGGACAAGGTCGGTGCCCACACAAAAGTGAGTCACCAATGGCGACCAAGCCCTACTCGACTACGTACGATAGTAGCGCCAATACTTCGAAAATCCAGGCGATACACAAGGCAGCCACAAGTTGGGTTTTTGGCTCTAATCCTTACGAAGCGCTCACCTCACTTGGAAGGAGACCTTCCCATGCAACCTGAATGCAAGTGAGGGTGTTACTCTCCCCAAGCAATGAATCCAATTACCGATTTTATTTTTGGTCAAGTTTTCTTAGCAGTCCTTTTTTTAATTTTTTTGGTGTTATCGCTTCTTTTGAGTAGATTCAAACAAGCGCCTAACAGTTTTGTATTTTCTTGATCCTACTTTGTTCCAAAAACAGAGGGAGAATAGAGTCGGAAGAGTCGTGCAAGTCGACACCAAGGTGGAAATCTCACCTTTATGCCTAAATGATGTATGCAAAGTAAGAAGACTTACAGCGAATCCCAGCTCTCTCCATGCGGGATGCAAAGCAGAATTTGTAAACCTATACTATATGGTGATATGCAAAACAGAAATCGTCCTAGAATAGGCAACTGCTAGCGTGAAGAACCACGAGTTAACAGCTAACTCTCAATCCTAGTGTCCGGTCTAGGCTCACTCCTCCTCTGCTCAACACATTTGAGTTAGGAGAAAAGCGCTTGTGTGGAGTGAGCTTGCGGCGCGTGGATCGAAAGCCAATGATCAACTACTTAATTAGTCTAAGTCCAACAACGATCTATAGGAACATGCAAAGGTAATTAGTGTGTTTGGACCTATTCTAATCGAATCAAGCAGGACCTAAAGCTAAGGGCTCAATCCACAAAAGAAAGGAAAAAGGAAAACAAAACCGGAAAATGACAAGCGATAAAACACGAGAAAACCGCGGTGAGCACCCGGGTGAACAAACACCCGGAAATTAGGCCTGGTATGTCCAAGAGTCCAAGTGTCCAATGTACTTGTATTATTACAAATTAATAAGGTCACTCTCTCACAAAAAATAAAAAGCAACTAAACTAATCACTCTCTCTCAATCCTCTAGCTCTCTCCTGTCGGCCTGGCTAAAGAAAGGCCGGCTCCGCTTCCCAAGGATGCTCCGGGTCACCTAAGCGATCCGCCTCGCTCCGCGGTCCCTCGCAAGAAGACAAGAAAGGGTGGTCAGATAGCTCAAACAATATATATCAAAAATGTAAGAGAGATGAAATGAAGCTATGGTGAACACTAAACACAAGTAAGCAAAAATGAGCTACTCGCTGTTGCTCCCCGGCAACGACGCCATTTGATAAACGCAGATTTCAAGAGAGCCTAAATTGGTGTCTCACACAAGGTGGAGACAACCGTCGCTGTGGCGACTCTCAAATGAAACCTGAATTTAATCAACAATCAACCCACACTAAAGATCAATAAATTAGAAATAATGTGGAGTTAAAATTTATTTTTAACTCTGTACAAATGGTGTATAGTGACAAGTATGCAGAGAGTTCGAACACAGGGAGCAAACAGGATAATTCACAAAAGTGTGCACAAGTGTGTGTGTGTGTGTGTGTGTAGTGTCTACACTAAGCAAGCAATCAAAGGAAAATTTTGTGGGTTTTTAATTTTTAATTTTTTTTATTTTAATTTAATTTTTAATTTTGTATTTTGATTTTTAATTTTCTGATTTTTATAATTTATATTTTATATATTTTTTTTTTCAATATTGGAATTTAAAAACAATGGAATATAAGACAAGGTAAAATATTTATAAAAATAAGCAAAAATAACCAAAAATTCAGAAATAAAATGTTTTTGATATTTTAGGATTTTTTACTATTTTTGTGATTTTTGGGTATTTTTCAAGGTGTTTTTGGTGTTTTAAAAGACTGAAATAAAGGAAAATAGTGGAAAATGTGCTGGCTGTGAGTAAAATGAGAATTAAAATTAGCAAACAACAATCAAAATTTTTCACACTATTTTTCAAATAAAGAGAACAAAATATGGTACAAACAGGAACTGAGTTTATATTTTTTGGCTTTTTCTTTGATTTTATATAATTTTTTGAAGTTTTGAAGTGTTTTCAATTTTTTAGTGTTTTTCTTTTGAGATTTTTAGTGATTTTTGGACTGACACTAAAATATAGTACAATAGACACTAGGGATTTTTTTTGGATTTTTTGGAGGTATTTTATATTTTTTTTTGGCATTTTCTAAGCTAGACAATAAATTAAAGCATGTTTTTGATTTTTAATAAATATAAAATAAAAATAAAATCAAAAACTAAAATCGTAGCGTCAAAGTACAAATACCCAGAAGCTTAACCCTATTTTTGTGGAATTTTTGGACTTAAAATGATAATTTAAACAATTACAACAAGCATCCAAACAATTAACAGGCCTAGCAGGGGCATTTATGCAATTTCTCAAACATCCAGGGGCACATATGCAATTTCCACAAAAATATATAACGTTAAATACAAGTTTCTGGACTAAAAACAAATACCCAAACCTGGAGGGGGTTCGTTGCAAAATGTCCAACTCACGCGCACTGGGCACGTGACCTGGCAGGGGTATTCTTGCAATATTACAAAGTTCTAGGGGCTCAGATGCAATTTCTTCAAAACATTATAACTTAATTAAAAAGTTCATGGACCTAAGCGAAATAAACAAACCCCAGGGGGGTCCTTGCAAAATACCCAGCCCCCTCACGCGCACTGGGCACGTGAGGTGACGTGGGTTGGACCTAAGTGCAAATAAGAAAACTACGGGGGCCTAATTGCAAATATTACAGAAATATTTAAACTACAGCTTAAAGTTTATGGACTGAAATGAAATACAAAATTTGGCGAGGGGGATAGTGCAAAATACCCACGCCTTATCTCCTCGTGCGCGATCGAACGGCGGAGGGCCGCTCACTTATCCACGTGGCGCGCGCACAACGCGCGATGACAGTTCGGCGATGATCGGTGGAGATCAGATCTGGCGAAGAGATCGACGGCAGAAGGTGGCCAAGATCTGACGGCTGAGGTGCGATCTGGAGCGGGCCTAGGATCGGACGGTGGAAGCACCCGGAGGAAGAACAGGGAAGAACTTCGCCGGGACGAAGTTCCTCCGGCGAGCTGACGCGCTTCCGGTGGTCTGGGCCGCAACAAGAAGGTCCGGGAGACTCCTGCGATGATGCTCTGCGTCTGGGGCTCTCAAAATCGCCGGAGAAGCTCTGAGGCGCTGCTGCAGAAGCGGCGGAGCTCGAAGCTCCAGGTATCTCCGGCGGAGGTCGAATCCGAGACCCCAGGCGATGTACTGCTCCAGGTACTTGCAAAAAGGGGTGAGAGGGTCCAGGACAAACTGCCTGGACCCCGCGGAGGTGCAATGGAAGTCGGAAATGGACGGTGGACAGCGAAGGGACGACAGCCGGAGGTGCGCTCCGGCGATGAGCTATGGGAGATGGATCAATCGACGGGAAGCGGATTTTTTTTGGAATTTTTGATACTGAAGCTACGGGGAATAAAATGAAGCGAAAAGGAAGGGGAAAAGGGGATACCTCAAAGGTGGAAGACCTGAGGTGGAAGGACCTCGACGCCGGTGGTCGGCGGAGGTGGGGGAGCCGCTACAGAGCCTCCTCGACTCGCCTGAGGGTGTAGATGCGGAGCTGTCACCTCCAGCAACACGAAGAGCGCAACTGGGAGGAGGATTAATGGCTAAGGAGGGTTCCCAAATTGGGCTTGAAGGTGGCGGGGTGTTTAAGTAGAAGATGATGGCGCCTCCTTCAAGCCAGACTCACGCGTGAATGATGGAGATATGGCTGGATCCAGATACATGGCGTGGAAGAGTGATGATCCGGGATGAAGTCCCAAGAAGGGATCGAGGCGTGAGGACGAACGGATCGAGCTCGAAAATTAGGGGAAATCGGGGAGAAATCAGGGTGTCAGAAATGACAGGCCTCGGTCAGGGAGTTGACCGAGGTCAACTCTAGACCGCACCTGGTTGGTCCACGTGGACCAACCAGGGAAAAGATTGAAAAATTATTTTATTAATTCGTTTAAAAATAGAAAAAGGCCGAATTAATTTTTGGTTAAAGAATAAAAAATGTTTAAAATTTTATGTAGTATTTTATTATGATTTTTAATTTATTTTGTGAAGTATATTTTTACAAGTTACTTTTATACCCCTATATAGGTATATTATCTACATACTTGAGTATTTTATTTTTATTTTTGTATTTTTAATTTATTTATTTTTGTTTATTATTTTCTAAAATTATAAAATACTTTTATATACACAAATATATTTTTATTTTATTTTTCTGATTTATTTTGTACAATTAATAAAATATGAATAAGTGTTGTATAGGTATAGGTATAGACAGTTTACCTATGTGTTCTTTATATAAGTGTTTCTATTTTGTATTTTCTTTGCATTTTTATTCTGATTTTAATGCACATATATATTATAAGTAATATTTACATAATTATAAAAATATAAAAAAGAATAAATTATTAATAAAGAATAAATTGAATATTTTATTCGGCACACTGTACAATGAGGGTCCAAAAGTCAACTTTCAAACCGTAGCTCCGCCAAATACGAAACCACCGCTATTAAATAACTTATTTTCTTCTATATACAATCAAAGGTGGGTATGCTGCATTTGGAGTTGTCGTTTGTGAGATACGGGTCTGGGAAGTTGGGATACTGGAATTGTATTCAGACCATAACTTTTTATCTGTACATTATTTTCCTGTGAAATCAATTTTGTATTTTTCTTTTTAAAATTATCCACAACTTTCATGTACAAAGTTTCTTTATTTGATGTATAAAAAGTGGAACTAAAAATAAGTCCCAAAATGAATAAAGAATGAATTAATAATTATAGGTATTTGGCCCTTATCTCCCCCTACTTTATTCCTTGTCGACCTATTCATCAAGATGCCTAGGTCTCGGGGTTTCGGGTCATAAAATATTTACAATATTTTATTCTTTTTCTTTTCTTTTATTTATTCTATAATTTTGGCTTTAATTACAGCATTTTATACATAATAAATGCACATGCATGAATGCTAAGATGCTCTATTTAATGCTATTTACAGGCATTTGCTAGGGTCTTTGGTGCCAAAATGATAGAATAACGATGATGAAATGTGGGTTCATCACCGACCCGATTTCTCTGATTTTTTCAGATGTGATCCGCCTTCCATTCACCCAAACCCCGGGCTCCGATTGTAGCTCCATGATCCATGATCTTCGCCCGATCATTCCACCGCGCGCTTCACTCCCTTCTTATCGGACCCCTACCACTATATAGCCTAAGCTCCAGTCGCCTTTTCTTGCATCTTTGGCCTCCGTCTTCGACTCCCAGGACCTCCACCATCTTGTCTTGAGTAACAGCAAGTCCGAGGGGGTGTTGCAGCGAGGAAGGAGACGATGTAGCTTCAGATCCAGCGATACCCGTCGCCGTGCTCCGCCACCAGCGAGCTCGAGCCTCTGGAGGCGTCGCTCCATTGAGACGAGGATCCCATGAGGTAGCTGACCCCCACCACAGACGATCTCAGCCACCAGGTAGTCCCTTTAGCCCGTAGTTTCGCTTCAATTCCAGTCTTTAGGTTTGGCACCGCCGGCCTTCGTCGGCCGACTCCCAATCATCCGTTCACCCATTTCACTCTCCGACTATCTTATCATCTCCACGAGACCTCTCCGCACCTTCTTCACCCCTCCGATCATCCTGGTTCGCCCCAGAACCCGGACTTGGGTTCTCCTTCGCCGCCGCTCGTCGGAGAACCACGCACCGACTCCCCTGATCCCTCCCTTTTGCCCGCTAATGGGTCGAGGCAGTTTGCCCTCGACCCCTCTTGTTTCCTGTGCAGGTAACAAGGCTTAAGAGCCTCATCTGGAGGCTTGACTGCTCAAGCACAGGTGCTCCAGGCACTTGTCGTCGCTGGGGACCCTCCAGGTCCTCCCGACCCCATCGGAGCATACCACTAGCTGCGGATGACCACCAGCATCGATTTCCCCATCTTAGCAGCACCGGAGGAGGTCTCCGTCGCGCGCCACGGTTGGGAGAAGTTCACCGACGTTCTGTTCTTCCAGGAGCCTCCGAAGTCATCCGATCGAGCCCCTCACTCCAAGTTAGATCTCATCCATCCGTTCGTGCGAGGCTCATGACCGTCAGATCCATCTGAGGATCAGATCCGAGACGTCGATAAACGAAGGGGCATTCGTAGTTCTCCACCGTCAGATCTGAGATGGATCGTCCTCCAGCCGTCGAATCATAGTAAAGGGGTATATTTCACTTAGGCCCTTCCTTTTTTAGCATTTATAGTTTAGTCCTGTAAATATTTTACATAGTTGTTTTTATTTTGGAATAATTGCACTCCGGACCCTCTAGTTTTGAGTATTTGCATTATAGTCCCTCCAGTTGTGAAGCACGTGCTTCGTCACGTGGTGTTTTGGGCTTTTTGCATGTATTGGGCTGGATTTTCTGAATGTTATGAAACGAAAGTTTAGTTTCCAGATATTGCATGTATGCCCCTGTGCGTGATTGATTATAGCATGTGCTGAATTGAATGGAGAATTTACATTAAGCCCCTTAAAGTTTGCGCACGTGTTGCATTCTTGCCCCTGGAACTTGTTTTCTTTTCATTTAGATCCATGTGTGATGTGCCTCTTCTATTGATTGAATAAAATATCAAATCAACTCTAAATTTAGTGAAATTTGGACATATGGCCCATGCCACTGTGTAAAAATTTCACTAATATTTTGGGACATTTTTATTTTATTTTTCTATTTTTAAAAATTCAAAAATCTCTCTTTTTGCTACTATTCAGATTAAAAAATCAATTAAAAATATTAAAAACTCTCCAAAAATTCTAAAAAAATTGGCTACTATTAGTTTTGTGTATTTTTGTCCAAATTTCATTTGATTTGGATATATAAAAACCTTAAAAATTTAAAAACCCTAAAACCTCATAAAAATCATTATAAATTCTAAAAAATTCAAAAAAATGCAATTTCTTTTCTTGTAGCTTAGTTTTTATTTGTACTTTCATATAAAATTGTCTTCAGATTTTTAAGGCTATTTATCTATTTTTAAATAACTTTTCAAATCTGGCTGCACATTAGCTTCCTATTTTGGCTTTATTTCATTTTTATAAAATCAACTAAAAATTATAAAAATCTGAGAAAATTAACAAGAACATCTAAAAAATTATGAAACCCAAAAATATTTTTATTGCAATTTTTGGATTGTTTTGATGTGTTAAATAATTTGTTGAGTGTACTTCTTTTTGACTTTTTCTCTATTTTTCTCATAATTAAAAATACAAAAAATTTAAAACCATAAAATTCACCAAAAAAATTTTCTTTATTTTATTTGATTTTCTGACTACTTCGTAGGCCTTGTGCCAATCCGTGCTCCTTGAGTTCGACCCTGGTCGCTATACCAAGTTAAATAAATAGCGAGACCGCTATTTAGCTTATTGACTGATTATTCTCTTTTGGTGGTCTTATTTTCTTGTTGAGTTCGATTCAAGGGATTGAGGTCGCAACGACCAGTGATATTTATCTCCCTTAGTCTCTCGTTCGTATTTTTCGGCTCATCACTATACCAGGTAAATTGAATAGCGAAACCATTTACATTTGATTGTTTGATATTTCTCTTAAATGGTTAAAACAAATTTTTCTCGTTGACTGAATCGATTGGTTGAGAACAATGACCATTGCTTAATTAATCCAGCATCTTAACGCATCGAATTTCGTGTCATCAATAACCCAGCACTAGAGTATCATGCTAGTTTAATAGCCGACCAATAGGTCACATTTCGATGAGAAATGGATGAGTTTAAGAACCATGTCACTGATCTCGTCAAAGGGAAGTATGCTATTCTTGCTCATATTAAGCCGAACCCGAACAGTCTGAAGAGAAAGTCTGAGCAGGTACATTTGACAGAACCTACCCTCCAGTCATAGGTATTTCCGGATGATTCATTTTATTGTGATGATGTTGATTTCATTTCTCTTAAGAGCGGTAGGATACCCACAGGCAAAGACTTAATAGGCTCGACGAAGATATACTTGAGGATACAAGCGAGCCTGGTAAGCCTGACGATGGTGCTGCTGATGCTGCCTCTCCCTTTGAGGAAATTGGTGGTGGTGTTGATGCCACCAAGATGGACAAGAAGCAACCGGAGTCAGATGTCGATGTAACTCCTCTACCATTCTTCTTGTATAGTGATGATGATGTCAAAAAACAAAAAATGTACAAACGAGAAAAACCAAAAGGAGAAATAAATATAAGACGGATCATTTACATGGAGCAAGGCCTCATTTTACAAAAATATTTTCTTCTTCTTCTGATCCTTCGAGAGTACATATGGCTGAGGAAGATGTACAAATACCTTTTCCAGATGCTATAAACCTAGGGAAGGGAGAAAAATCAGAAATTTTCAAAAAGAACCAAGAGTCTGAGTTCACGAAAGAGATGCTGGATAGAATTTAGACTAAACTCACTCTTTCGGAGGTATTGGTCCACATTCCTCTTCTTCAGAAATGTCTAAAGCAGCATACCACACCGAGAAGAAAGAAGAGGCATAATCATTGCTCTAAGAAATAATTGTTGACCATTGCCACTTGTTATGCCATCCAGTACACATCTCCCAAAAAGAAAAAGAAAGACATGGGAGCACCATTTATCAGTTGTCAGATTTCAGATCATGAGTTCGAGCACACCTTGTTAGACAGCATGTCATCAGTGAATATTTTACTCTTCCATCTTCTTGAGAGACTTCATTTAGCGTCTCTCAAGCGAGCCAAAATGATTATGTAGTTTCCAAACAGATAGGTTAAGAGGATAAAGGGTATAATTCATGACATTGTCGTGATGGTACACGTCACAAAATTCATTGTGGATTTTGTTGTCTTAGATTCCGACTCTTCGATACCATCACATTATGTTGCCATTATTCTTGATCGGCCTTTTCTTCTTGCAGCCAAGGCTGTTATTGATTATGGGATATACAATGTTACCTTTCCCTCCAGCAGCATGGTGTCGAGCTCCGAGCCGATAGAGATATGTTACCAGGTCATCAGATACAAAGGCACGTGGGATTACAGATGAGATTAGACACGATTATATTCCTTACGATTCTACTGAGACCCGAGATCTCCTCTCTAGAAAGGAAGACTTGGAGAGCATAGCCTCTGGTGATCCGAGTACACATGTATGGAGATGTATTGATGAGATTCGTAGTATTTATGTTATTGAGACGAAACCGCTGGTGACATGTACTCCGAAGGTTAAACATGTTTTAGTTATAGATCTGTCAGTCGAGCCTTTTAGTAGTGAGACTATTAAGCCCTCTTTTCACGCAGATTCAGATAAGGGCTTTGTTGATGAGGAGATTGATCAAATTGTAGCAGAATAATCTCTTTCTCACATCTACCACAGATACAACTCTGATGTCTCTACAGTCACAAAGAGATGAGGATACAGTGTTAGAAGATGATTCTTCATCTTCTTATCTCAGTGCCGATGATGACAGTGATTCAGAGACCGTGGTACAACTCACAAAGGTCAGTTCTGTCCATCTTTTCGGCCAACTGAGCCTCTCCTCACTGGTTGATAAAGGCCAAGGATCCTCTGATTCACATATGGATATCTCTGAGGATGACCCTGATGTCAACTTATCTCTTGTACATTCTATAGTTCCTCGATCCTGCAAGAAGGCCAGTCTTTGTCTTTCTTGTGCATGTACAGTTCGTTTTGATTGGTTCATTCTTTTTTACCTTGTACATACGTGTTTTCGATTTTTATTCTGTCTTTCTTTCATTTGTCTTACACCCCTAGTTCTCGCTAAGATTTTTGTTATACTTAGGATGTACTTTATCCTAAGTATAGGGGGCAATATCATTGTGTTGTTCACATCGTTCTGTTTTATTACCCCTGTTGTTTCCTATACTTAGGGTGTGCTTTACTCTAAGTATAGGGGGTAATACCACTCATTGTCACTTTTGATTATTTTTAGTTTTTATATCGTCTACTCTCTCGCTTGTCCCTCAATTGTTGATATTCTTCTCTATACTTAGGGATATTTTACCCTAAGTATAGGGGGGACAAGCCGAGTCGTTGATTGTGTACATTCTCTTGATCTCAATTATCTTCGGTTTTGAGTCTGATATCCTTAGGATTACTTGATCCTAATTATAGAAAGGATTATTGACTTCTATTTTTTATTTGTTATTCTTTTGAGACGTTGTAATATAGAATTCTTTTCATCAATCTATACTTAGCCCGAGTTATGTCTTCCTTTGCCACTTCTTTGATCACTATGAGGACATAGTTCATGCTAAGTATAGGGGGTGTCGTATATATATCCTATATATACTTTAGAATCCATAACTTGTACTTTATTGTATTTTTAATAATATGGCTTTCTAAAAGTATGGGTGTATATATTTTGGATTTTTAAAAGCTGAAAGAAAATCGTAAATATGACTTACAAAAAGAGATGTCTTAAAATTTGTATATGAAATATGTAAAATACTTGTATAAAATCCTTAATTATTTAAAACTTGTAAAATTCTTATAAATTTTATATAAAATCTGTATAATCTTGTGTATAAAATATGTATTAAATCATTTTTAAAATATAAAAATTCCTATAAAATTTGTGTAAATCGAATTAATTCACTAACTTTTTCAGAAAGGTCCTAAAAATTAAAAAAATTGAAACTCGATAAAATATTTGAAAAGTTCATTAAAAATCAATAAAAAGCTTAATTCAAAAAAATCACTTCATAAAAAATTGTTGCATTCATTCGCATTTTTCAGAACAAGTTTGATTATTGAATCGAATGGATCTAAGTCTGAGAGGTGGAGCTTGGTTTATGTTTTAATCCACTTAATTCTAAAGGGGCTTTATTACGAACTGGAATTATGACTCTTCAGGTCTTTTCGACTTAATTCTTTGGGTTCCATGAGACCCTGTTCGGAATTCAACTTGAATTTAGTTAAGTAGGATACCTGGTGTCATCTGTTTAACTCTTCTCCATTTGAACCAATTTTGAACTCATGCACTTTACACTAAACTCAACTTGCATGGGGTTGCGAAGGACAGTCCATTTCGGTGGTGCATTTCCATCCTTGTCTAGTGGCGCAGACATCTAAAGACGGTAGAGTTTGGGGTTGAAATAAAGCTTCGGATGAGGGAAGGACCTCCTGTCATAATTTTATCCCATGACCCAAAAAATGGACGGAAATAAAAGATTCTATAACTGTCGGGGCACAAAAGATTTATGCAGTGAAACAATTATTTCTACCAAAAAGAAGCAATACACCAAATACAAATTTGACCACGATGACCAAGTTTCAGAAAGCATGCATTATCTTAGTGGAGACTTGGCTAAACTGACTGAGCTTCACAAGGAGATGTGATTACATTGATCACACTCTAGTTCTCTTCCAATTCTTCTTACTTCTCTCTCTACTCGATTGTTGACACAACACGACCTACCTTATAAGGAAATACTCCCCTCCTCGAGGATCGAGTAGCTGGATGAGGGCCCAATAGGAGTGTATAACTGGGATGAGCGTTTTCTTCGCTTCTCTAAACAAGAAGAGCTAACACCCTTCACACACAGTACAATTTGCTTTCAAAGCTGAAAAGTTTGTGTGATGGATGGGTGGACATGAGCTGGTTGTTGAGATGAACATGAATAAGGATTTGTTGAACTTGAGGGTTGTCGAGGCTTAAATCTTAATTCTAATAGAGTTCCGACACACTAATAATCCAAAGTCCTACCCCAAGTTCTAGACATGGGTGAAGTGAGATTCGATTTTAAGAAACAAGCATGTTCTAAGTTCTTTTATTTTTCCTTTTCCTTTTTCTTTTTACTTGCACTTATTTATAAAATAAGTGTTTGCTAAGGGATTAACAAAGGTAAAGTATAGGAGAATGATGAATCTATGATTCATTGCCTTTATTCTTTCATTTTGGCTAAAATCTTTGATAAATACATGTAAATATTCACTAATTTCTACTAATTAACATTCTAACCACAATTATTAATATTGTATATTTAACACTTATTTTATCTAAAATAAAATAATAAAGATAAAAATGAAAAATAAAAGAAAATGAAGGATGTATATAAAATATACAGATTGATCCTAACCTCGAGATCGGGTTAATATTGACGTGGTCGATAAAATAAATAAGTAGGGGAAGATAAGGATCTTAATGTATAAAAATATCAGAAAATCGAGACCATAATTATACATAAACACATTTCTCATCTTTTGAATATTTCACCTATTTTATTTATCATCAAGAACACCTCAAATCAAAATACTTTCTTTGTAAAAGTTGTTTACAAAAATCTAGACTAATTTATAAAAATATCAGACAATAAATAATTAATTATAATGAACCGTAAAAGCCGTAAAAGACGACTTCCCGTGTTTATAACTATTTATAGAAAACCCCAAATTGACCAAACTCACTTTTAAACTTCATTTTATAAATAATACTATTTATTGAAAATATCAAAAAATATTAGAATAAAACAGGTGAGTTTTGACGTTTGGGCCCCTTTGTCTATATGTATTATATGTAGAAAATTCTCTATTTGCTAATTAATTATCCTTAACTCCGTTTAACTTAATTTCTTTTTTAATGAACTTTAAAAATCAATAGAAAATTACAAAAATTGAACCTAAGTCAAAATGCCAATAAATCCAGAAGCCACAAAGTTGTAACCTAAATTTCATGACCTCATAACTCGGTCATATGATTCCGAATTGGTCGTAGTCACTTTTGAAGTTCATTTTATATAATTATCTACCAAATGATACTAATTTTGCTAAAATCGGAGTTAATATGTGAAAAGTAGGTTTTGGGACCATATTGATATGTATATATATGGTATAATGTACCTTAGTTCATCTTATTTTATTTTATCTTATTTAATGTATTTTATCCATTATATATATATTATTTATATTATATTACTAAATTATATTTATTTTTATATTTATTTATTTATGTATGTATTTATACATTTATTTATTTATTATTTAATCATTTAAATAATTATATATTTAACTATTTAATTATGTAATTATGTATCTAATTATATAATTAATTATTTCTAAATAATTAATTTAAGTTAATTATTTAACTAATTGGTCATCAAGCATTTCATAATAATAATTACTATTAATTTATTTTTTTATTTTCCTATGCGTGTGCGCCTCACGCGCAATGCCTGTGCCTGTTCCCCTTTTCCTTCTTATTCCCCGTATTACACCGCCACTTGACCTTTCTCCTCCACTGGCCAACAACCTAACCACCTTGTCGTTGGGCCGTTTGCCCAACTGACTCCGATGGCGGGAGCCACCGCCAATAACATGACCCGGTCGCGTGGCTCCCAAGTCACCTGCCCTATAAAAAGGTCTGAACACCCATGGAGCCCAATATCCACCATTACGACCTTCTACCTCCTTTGTGTGCTCTGAGCGAGGAGAGTGACAGACCCTCGGCTCTGTCGAGTGAGAGAGAGATGACGGTCAGTGTTATCAACATCGCATCGGAGTAGTTGCTTCGTCGCATGCTTAGCCTCCAACTTCTGCCGATCGTCGAGGCCAAGACTAGGAGCTCCGCCGAGCACCACTGTCCCCAAGTGTGACATTCACCCGCTACCTTCTCCATTCAAGGTTAGCCTTCTCGTCCTTCTTCCTATATTCTCTGATTTCTCTCCCTTCTCTTCTCAATCCTTTATTTTCCTCAACAAATCCCTGATTCTATATTCAATTTTTAACCCCCTTCTAGTCTCGTTCGATTACATCATCGAATCATTCTCATTCATCATCTGGACTGAGCCTTTGAGCTAGAGTCGACTCATCTATCTTCCAGGAGGAGTGCATCCGTGATGATTAATCATTGTTCGCCTCCGCCTGCGTTCGACTCGAGGCAAGACACGAGCATCTCTGCCGCCTGTAGATCCACAACAACTTCGTCAATATGATCTGATTGAGGAGCATCTGGATTGTACCTAGATCTCCATCAATTTGAAGACACGAGCATCTCAGTCACCTGCGCGTCTTCTTCGATCATCGAGAGGCGCTCGAAACCCGCCACCGCTCGCGAAGAAGAATAGGAACTCAAGTCGGGAAAACTCATCATAGAGAGAGATCGAACTCTTGAAGCCAAACTTTTGAGATTTGGGGTTCTGACTTTAGACCGTTAGATCAAAAGTGATCGAGCAGTTGGTGCGTTGCCACACATCACCAGCAAATCAGTTGCACCGCCCGTCGCCCCACTGCTTAGCGTGTCGTACATGACCCTCATGCGTACGACCAGATTATTTGTGGGTAAATTGTAGGATACATCCTTCGCCTTCTATGATATCATATATATGTCCAAGTTCTAGAAGCGGCACATGCAGATCACGTGAAGTGGAAATATTTTGGGTGAATTGCAACACGCCCCTGACAGTTTAGCATGTTGCGAACAAGTCCAAGCAACTGGACCCCAACACGTGATCTGCATGTGTACTTTGGCATTTTTGTGCGAAAAGCCTTACAGCTTATGCCATTTTTTTATCACACGTACCTTTACTTCCTATTAATTATACATATACCCATATACAATAAATAAACCATATACGTATTATAATACATATTAATTAAAATATAAAAAATATAATAAAAATATCTAAAAATATATAGTACTATATTATATACAATATAAAATAGTATTTTCAAAAAATAAAAATATTTTCTATTTTTAATAATTCATTTAAAAATATAATATGTAAACTCATAAAATTCATAAAAAAATATAAAACTCTACTAAAAATCTTATAAAAACTACCTCCAGTATCTTTTATTATATTTTACATAACAAACCTAAAACAAAATAAAAATTAAATAATAAAACCAATAAAAATATAAAATACCTAAAACATTGAAAAATCATAACTAATGCAATAAAAATCATATAAAAACGTACAACATATCATTTTGAAAATATTTTCACATACTTTTTAATAAAAATAATATTAAAGATAATTTCTTACTTTTAATATTTTTATATATCACAAATAAAAATCTATTTTCAAATAAAAATAATTTTTCCAACTTTAAAAATCAAATAAAAATGACAAACAATTTTAAAAATTACATAAAAATCATAAAATAAATAAACACATAAAAACTACAAAACTAAAACCAAATATAAAGTTACAAAATTTATATCTATATTCTTACATAGGTATATTAGAATAACAAAAATAATATAAAATTGACTAAAATCAAATAAAAATTCATAAAATTACCTGAAAATAAATAAAAAAATTAGGAAACCTATTTTACCTTAGTTTCCTATAGTTTTACTTAGTTCTAAATAGTTTACCTCCCTGAGTTTGACGCTCCCTTACTTACACTATACACATCTAAGTTTAGTCGTATAAATAGTATATTTTTTAAAACAACTCGACCGACACAATGGCGATAGTTTCTTCTTTTAGAGCTATCAGGTTTGATGGTTTTTACCTAAAGTGCTTCAACGAAACTACCTTCTATATGACCAAATATTATCTAATCTACTCATGTTAAAGTCGATCTAACTCCTAACCTAAAGAAAACCCACATTCAAGCACCCTCTTGCAAAATCAAAGAAACCTTAGCCCCTTGCATGCACCAATGGGAACATGTTTGTTATATTGGAAACAATTGGAGCACTCTTTTTGGCTTCATCATAGAAACTCCCATGTTTGAAAATATATCCCAAGTAGGAGTGTCAGAAAATTCTCAAGTTCAATATTTCCTCAGGTTCGGCTCGCTAAAAGTTCGATTCAGATTCAATTTGGAAATAAACAAATCGAACCTGAACACTGGTTTAAACTTGATTAAATAAACGAACCGAACCTAAAAATCATCGGTTCGCTAAGGTTTGATTTATTAAAAGCTCGATAAACACACACACACATACTCACATATTTATAAGTCCTTATCCGCATAAGTGGACCTTATTTTGAGATAAGTGGATTTTGTCCCAGGATAAGTGAACTTTAGTAGATAAGTGAATATTTACAAGATAAGTAGGTTTTATCTCGGTATAAACTATCTCAAAATAAATAGTCACGTCGTATTTACAACATCCATCATCTATGTGTCTAGTACTTTTCCCTTCTTTATCCTTAAATCAACAGAACAAGTATAAACCTTAATTATGATGTATTCTCACATTATTCCTTATCCCTGTTGGAACATGTATAAAAATATATTATAATTATACATCTTTCAAAGAGGCAAAACCTTATTAATCTAATTTTTTTCAAAAGATGAAGAAGAGTTAGATAAAGGAAAAAATGAATGAATGTTTATTTTAATTATAGGCACAAATATATATTTCCATTTCTTTTCTTTTCACTCCCCCTTATTAGATAATTCTCAAGTTCGATATCCGCTTAGGTTCGATTCGATTAAAAAGATGTTCGATCCAGATTCTATTCAAAAACAAACGAACCAAACCTGAACACAAGTTTAGGCTCCATTAAATAAATAAACTAAACCTAAAAAATGTAGGTTCACTCAGGTTCGGTTTGTTTACACCATTAATGAAAAGTGTAACTTCTCCCACTAACAATTTGCGCTCTTTTTCAGGAATTTTGAAGCATTAAAAGGATCACAAAGTACTTTACATTACAAATGTACTATTTATATAAAATTTTATTTTACTATCTATATATAACTCTATTTGTTAAAGAATTAAATATTCAATAGAAAATAGAATAGAAAATAATACTCATAAAGTAGAAAAAAATTAAGATTGTTATCCCAATTCCATACCCTTAGTTATTTTCATGTTCTCATATTCTTTACCCGGCCTACCTTTTCCTCCCTTTTCACTGTTGAACATAGATCCCACAAACAGAGGGCAGACTTTGTTCTCCTTCTCCTTGCACGTGAAAATGGTGGTCGCACTAATTCGAGTTTCTCCTAAACATTTGTCATAATTCATTGGATATCTAGATGTTAATCCTTAACGTTTTGGCTGTTTTGATTTTTCCTGCATCCATGATCATGGCTATCATTGTCGGATGATATTTATCATCAAGCAGAGCAATATACAAGTTTATCTCAACATAACGTATTTTTTGCTTTATATATCAAAAATATTGTGTTTTTCATGGCTTTAGTTTTTAAATATCGAAGATCCTCATGATGAATGAAGTAATTTTACCTTGTTAAATTATTCCTGTTATTCTCTCTATTTTAAATAATTTTACTAATGTGTATTAATTTATATATAAGCTTGATTTTGTCTTGCTTTAATATGCAATGGTAATCATAATATGTTCAACTTTTTTGACAATATTATTATTTTGATACCTTTTATATGCCTCTTATAATTATATCATATTGATATGTTCTTTTTATACATACAATATCATAAAGACTAGATATTTTTATCAACTATATATTATGTGTTTTATATTTTTATTAGCTATACATTTTTTCAACTCATCTTAGTTTTCTATATTCAAAATTAGAATTGTAAAATAACATCTTCAAATTACACAATTCTTCCTATAAAATTATTTATATGAACTTCAAAACATCAAATAAAATTTCAAATTCAAATAAAATGAATCGAATTTGAATATTTCAAATTCAAAATGGATCGAATCCGAATTAAGTTATCTAATTCATTTAAAATTCGATTCGAGTTCGTATTTGAAACTTTTAAAAAGAATTGAGACTAAATTTTAGTGGATATGAAAGTAATCAATTCGATTAATACTCTTAGTTTTTCCCATTGGAAATGGTTTATATATCCAACAACCCACTTTAGTTCACTTAAGTATTATGCCATTAACCCTTTGATTAAGATCTAGTGGCCCAAATAGGCCCCAGCTTTTACATCCAATGGTGGGCATCTATTTGGCTATTTGGCTAGATCTTTTGCGGTCCTCTCCTTAACCTGATAAATGGTCGCTACAATCATTGTGGGCTAGTACAAACAGGTGTGTAAACCCTAATTTGTACGATCTCTGCCACGTCTTTCCATCCACGTATGCATTTTGGAATGCACCCGTGATGTTCTTCTAGACTGTGGAGCATTCGGACTTCGTGATTATTCCCTATTGCAACTGAAGCTCCAGCCCATTCTCTTCTGATATTAACATTAGTTTTCATTCTCATGTTATTTTTCGTTGTAGAACCTCGAGCATTTGTTAAAGTTTATCTTTATCTTCAAATATATTTTATGTGCTTATAATTTTTGTATACAATGTTTGATGATTGTCGGACTAGCCTACGGTGGTTCTACCGTTCAGCTGGCTCAAGGATTTCTCTTTGTGATAAATGAATCAGAAAATTGCATTACCGAGATTCAAAGGAGGACCGTGTTTACTACGGTTTATATGTAATTATTTGTAAATTTCCCTATTGTTATGGTGCCTACGACAACTGTATCTGAAAGAGATGCGACACCCGATAGATCTATTCTATTATAAATAAGAAAGCTTGCTTCACACGGAAAGAAACGATCGTCTTCGTTTTGGCCCCTTGCACCGAAAGTGCCCAACAACTAATCCAAGTCGGCACTGTAAGCTCGGCAGTCGCCACAGGGGATCATGATCCGCTCCGTTCGACCACCGCCCGAGGTGACGTGTCAACCACCATCACCCTACACCTGTTCTCTGTTGTCCTTTTCTCCCTTAAAAAACGGCGTACCGAACTCCAACTTTTCGTAACAACGAAGACATGATGGCGCCTCTTTGTATATATAATCCCGCTCTCACACCTTCACCTACAGTCCCAATATAGAGCGAATCACAGCACAAAAGTCTGCAGCACAAGAAGAGAGCAGCAACGTCAACGGGCAAGAGCCACAAACATGACTGTGAGAACACGCTGTCCCATTTATGTTAACGGTCTAATTTTCTGCATATTTGTTTCGGTGGTTTTGATCTATGCAGAAAGAAATTTGCAGATGGTGGAGCTGTGCGTACATATGTGCTGCGGGGGCTGCGAGGCCAAGGTAAAGAAGGCACTGCTTAGAGTGAAAGGCGTGGACCACGTAGAGGTCGACATGGTCACCCAGAAGGTGACGGTGACCGGCTGGGCCGACCAGAAGAAGGTGCTCAAGGCCGCAAGGAAGACCAGCAGGAGGGCGGTACTGTGGCCCTATGGCGCCGGTGACTATGGCCAGCCGTTCATGCAGAATGAGAGCATGTACATGCAGCACCCAGCGTGCGGCCCTGGAGCGGCGTCGTCGTACAACTACCGCAAGCATGGGTACGACGATGCGTGGGGGTACGGTCACAACCTGAGGAGGGGGAGCTCCAACAACTTCGGGGAGAGGGCGAGGGCTTTCTTCAGTGACGAGAATCCCAATGCTTGCTCCATCATGTAATTGATCACTTTTTTCATCTTGTTGTTTCTATTTTCTTGTTTTCTTGTTGCTGTCAAATTTTTGTGCTCCTTTTTTTGTAAAATGTGGGATTTCGTGTTTGATTTGTGTTATAATAATAATGCCCATTTTTTGGATTTCTATTATTGGCGTTGTCCCGTTAGACCAAGATTTTAAAAATCGAACCGAGCAATCGATTAAACAAAGAATCGGAAGAAAATTGTCCAATCATTCGATTTTATTTACAAATTAAAAATCAGTCAAAATCCAGTTGAACCTTTTAAATTCAATTGAAGCAATTGAACCAAGCAACTGGTTCAACTATCCAGCCCTTCGCTTCATCAGGGATTGAAGTGCAGCTAGTCAGTCCCTTTCTAATTCTGGCTTGGATGGATTTGTCTGGCGGCTACTCGTCCTCATGATAGATGGGTAAAGAAGTGGAGGGTCTGAAACGTCTCTGAGTGTCAGTCGTCCGATCGTTTGCCTCCGCGTGGACTCTTCGCATGAGGGGAGTCGTCCGATCGTTTGCCTCTACGTGAACTCTTCACATGAAGGGGACACTGTTCCTGGGGAAATCTAATGAGCTCGATTACTATTCGTCATGCTTTTACTCTTTCACATCATGTTCTTATCTTGCATTGTGCGAAACGACCCTGACGTGTTCACCCGCTATGCTGATGATGAGGGGATGAGAAGGTTGCTCAGGCTGACATTGAAGCCTTGAGGGACGTCGAAGGAGAAAGGAGAAAGCGGAAAATGGATCTCAGGAAACTTCTGATGTTGTTTACGATTGTTAGACAAAAAATAAATTTCTAATCATTTAATAAATTGCAAGATTTTAAAAACTATTTATAATCGTCTCATTCTAACCCACAATATAGTACTCCCTTATTTCTTCTCCTTCCACATGTTCAATTGATCCATTATCACCTCTATCTTCTTGCAATACTAGTATTGTATCTCTCTTCTCGCATTATGCATGAGATTGTCTGCTTCCAATAATAACAAATAAAGAAGACGTTGTCATTGTTATACTGTGAGAGTCTGTAAATTAACAACACTTGTCATTAATTATAGTTTAAATAGTTAGAATTATTAATTTTATATATCACATATATGTTATCGTATGAATTTTATAGAATATATTTATTATGCCTTTTTTAGTTTTTCTAATAACATTTATACCTCTAACTTTTAGCAATTCCAATTGTGTTTATATATTCTTAACAAATTCATGACGTCATCCTTATGTTGGTATAATTAAGGAGTATAAGTGTACTAATAAAAAGGTCACTACTATACGCTTTGTGGAAATATACAACACACATGTAATTCAAAAAAAATAGGGGATATAAGTGTTATTAGAAAAACTTAGAAGGACATGAGTATACAAGCTGTCTAAAGATATGGTGTAGCATTTTTATATTTATTTGTATGATAAATTGGTCTAACTCGATTTGGCCTAGCTAAACCATATGAACCAAACCAATAATACAATGGTTCGATCTTTTCCGGTTTTTATGAACTGCAGATGCCATCTTCGGATCGATCAGTTGTTCCCATTGGTCCAACCATAAAAACCAAAACCGATACGTACATGGTTTGATGTCCGATTTGATTTTTTAATTCTCTGTGAAGACACTTTTTTGGTTTCTGGATTTCATCGAGAGTAGGGGGTCTTATAACTGCACTAGTGTAACTAATTACATGTTTTTAAAGACATTCAGCAAAAGCTGGCTCATCTAAGTTCGTGCTGGGTCCACCTTAAAAGACACACAAACAGTAGCAGTAGTTTTTTGTGCACGAAATTAATGAAACGGAGGGAGTGGGTTCTCTGTTGTGGTGTTGTGGTGTTGTAACGTCTCGGACTTAGGTCCCCGGTCCGTTAACGGAGCATTACTGGCCCTGACAACTTCTTGGGACCGGACCCATACGGAGCCGATTAACCACCTCCAAAATGCTTAAGCCGGGTTGTCAAGTAGTAATCTCGTCACTATTTATCCCACCCGGAAACTTCTTGTTTCCACGGTGTGGGACTTTCATTTTTGGGGGGTGTTACAACCTCCCCCACTTATATTCGCAACGTCCTCATTGCGACAAGGCACATCACTTCTTCCCAGTGACAGTGGCGGCTGCACGCTCCGGGTAGCCATTTCCTCCAACCTCTTGTAGGGGCGGCTCCACCTCTCGGGTAGCCCTTTCCACTGTCAGAGGGTGTTCGGCTCTGATACCATTTGTAACATCCCGGGCTTAGGTCTCTGGTCCGTTATCGAGGAAAACTGGCCTTGACAACTTGTTGGGTACGGGTCCAGATGGACCCGTTGGCAACCACCCAAAATACTTAAGCCCAAGTTGTCAAGTAGTAATCCCCACCACTTATAAATCACAACCACACTTCATGAGTTTTCCATGTGGTACTATGTTTGGGGTTAGAGTGTTACAACCTCCCCCACTTATATTCGCAACGTACTCGTTGCGACATGGCCCATCACTTATTCCCAGTGATAGTGGCGGCTGCACGCTTCGGGTAGCCATTTCCTCCAACCTCTTGTAGGGGCGGCTCCACCTCTCGGGTAGCCCTTTCTACTGTCAGAGGGTGTTCGGCTCTGATACCATTTGTAACGTCCCGGGCTTAGGTCCCCGGTCCGTTAACAGAGCATTACTGGCCCTGACAACCTCTTGGGATCGGGCCCATACGGACCCGATTAACCACCTCCAAAATGCTTAAGCCGGGTTGTTAAGTAGTAATCTCGTCACTATTTATCCCACCCGTAAATTTCTTGTTTCCAAGGTGTGGGACTTTCATTTTTGGGGGGTGTTACAGGTGTTGTAGAGCACCACAGCCGCTCGATCATGCTCGAGCATGATCGAGCGGTTGTGATGCGCTACAGCACCACAACACCACAGCAGACGATCCAGACGCGGAAGGGGGAGTTAGGACCAAGCCTGCCTACAATTGCATGTTAACCCGAAGTTGTTTTAACCAATTTTAAACCGGCTAGCTTTTTGGTGACCTGGTAAAGAGAAACCCATGTTTTTTCATTGGCAAAGAACAGGAGGGGGACATGATAAAGATTCAAGGATTACAGACGAAGGCCGTAATCACCAGGGTATTGGGATGTTGATTAGATTCCAGTATGAATAATCCAATATTTGGTTGCGTGAGTGTCCTTGCTAGAGTATAAGATCATTTCCAGATTGTATCTATACCGCGAAATAAAGAAGATAGCCTCTCATTCATGATAGGTGGGGCCTCTTTGGATGATGATAAGAAATAAAGTAGGATAAGGATGAATTGCGATTTATCCCATATATTTGGTTGATTTGTGGGATAACGAATGGATAAATATTGCAGATTAAGACATAATAGTTGGAACCCCTCTAATGGTCTCGTGGTAGAAGCAGTGGTTTCCACTAAAAGAGATCAGGGTTCGAATCCTCCCTCCAACACCCCCCCCACCCGCTAGTACTAAAAAAAGACATAATAATTGATGTAGTTACAATGTGGTCACTTATCCTCGATTGCTTATCTCCAAGGATAAACAGATGTTATCTCATAGTCTTCTTATCGACATTCATGTGGGTAACCAGATGCTTCTGATTCACAAACAAATAGTGTTTGGACTTGGACTGTGTTTGAGATTGCACATTAGTCATAGATGATGTGCTTCTGATCAAGAGGCGCCATATATGATCAATAGGTCTTGTGCAATGCAGTGAAGCAACAGATCATTAGATGTATGAGGATATGTGGAACTCTAATTGATCCCTTGAAAGTACTAAGAGAGAAAATTCATAAGGTTATGAATAAAATATGCAACTTTAGATCATTTTATACTAGTAATGGTGATAATTTTTTGAGTTGCTACTACAGCTGTGACCAAGAGATCAAAAGAGTGAAATAGGTTAGAGTAGCAATAGAAAGGAACAATGCAAAGCATATGATTTAATTCTCTCTATCCATATGGATTGTATTAAGCCACATCCTATACTTCCAAGGTGGAGATATGCCCCTTGTATTAGGATGTGACGAATTGATTTTAGGCTTTCCTCCTATGATGAGACGTGCACAATATTGCAGACATGATGAGGTTACAAAATAATATGAGAAAGAACATGCTTGCATTTAATAAGAGAATGTATTATTGATGGATAAAGTATGTTGTTGGGATACTAATGAAGCTAAGCCGAGCCGAGTACTAATTCATAGTTTGTCTCATTGTCTTCAACTCAATATATGATCAAAATTTTACATTTATTCAATAAACAAAAGGAGTATAGAAATTATATGTGTTTAATCTAGGAAGCTCAAAGTTCGAACTCAAGGAGGCAACTCACTCACCAGGCTAGGAATCCCATAAAAAGTCATGCATCCGATTGTGTATGCGTGTTCACATATTTTTTTTGTTTTTTAATGTGTTTTCAATTTTTATTTTACTCTTAGATATTAAGTATTTAACTGATTTTAATTTAGAAAATAAATTAAATAAAAGAAAAAAAGGAATGAAAAGAAAATGACTTTCTAACACTAATATAGAAAAAGAAAGATAAAAGAAGAGTTTCCAGTGAAAATAGAGAAAAATGAGATAAAAATATAAATGAAATGCTTTGTGATTTTTATATTTTGCAAATATCTTTAGTTATTTTTCAAGTAAATAAAAATAGAAAATAAAATCAAACAAAAAGAAAAGTTTGATTATTAAAATAAGACAAATGGACATAATTTTGAAAAAAAAATTGGCTAAAAAATAATGACAAAAATAAAATGAAGATTTTTCCCTCAAAATATGTTCAAAGTATATTATGAAATACCTTTTTTTTTGTGTTTTGATTTTAAATTAATTTTTAATGTTTTTTAAAGATTTTTTTCTTTTTATGATTTTTGAAGGTAGACAGAAAAACTCTCAAAAACATTGGATATGATGTGAAACTATATAAGAGGCATCTACCCTATATTTTGTTATTTTTATGAAGCAATATAAATAAATCAAAAAGAGCATTACTACAAGAAGTTTGAAAGCATGTTTTTTATTTTTTATATATTGAAACAATGACATAAAAATATAATAAAAATTCCTAACTTGTGATATATGGGACTATTTTTAGTTTTTCAAATAGATGCGAAATGCTCCTAAAATAAATAAATTACTCAAGAACTTGTAGAAATTCTACATGTCACAAATCAAAGTATAGCTCAATGAAACATGGGAAGCCACAGTTTGATCTACACCATATCAAAAAATAAGTAAGAGATATGAAGAATACAAAGAATTATTAAAGCATCTGAACTTCAATATTCATAACTAATTAACCATAGTTCAAAATTGATGAAACTTTTATACATTATAGAGCATTAAATCTTCTTTCCAACAAAATAAGTTTCACTAAAATCAGATTTTAGATGAATGGTTAGCAAGCATGAGAATCCAAGGATATGAATGCATGAAAGTACAAAACAAAGTTTAAATAGCCTAACAGATACTCCTACATGTAATATCCAACGATTAGTGGGGTGTGGCTACAAAATGCCCACATGGGCTCCACCTCTACAAGAAAAAGTGCTAATGGTGAGCACATGTTTTCAAGGGTTGGGTGAGCACATGTGCTCACCTAGGGACAGGGGAGTCAAGGGCTAACACGCGTGTTCGCCCGGTCTGTCGTCCCCTCGAATTTTAGACCAATTTTAGTGTGCCCCCTCTTCGAATTACCAGACAGGCACTCGGCTAACACCTGTGCTCGCCTGCAATGTCCGCCCATTTGAATTTGACAAGTTGTGATACGTGGCGCATCATGAATTGATGGAAGCATGTGGGCCAACATTCGGAGAACACATTATGTGCTCACCCATGTCTTTAAACAAAATGATACAGGCCTTCCTTTCTCATTCTACCCGTTACCCATCCCCAAAACCTTTGCTCCGATGATTGTTGCTCTGACTTCCTTGCCTCTAGCGACCCTCATTTGGGTCATCTGACCACACACACATCTTCCCTTAGGTATGTCGCTTCATCCTTTCTCTCGCTTTTTAGCATTTCATTCCATATAATTCATGTTCTGATGTTATAGGGTTTTTATATTTTTGATAGATTATTCATCATTTTATATATTTTGAGTGCTTGAACATATTATTTATGTTTCATATAATTTGATTAATATCTATTTGTTGTTAGATTTGATGATGGTTGTCTAGTATAGATGGAAATCCGTATGCATGTAAGTTGTATGACGAAATGCCACAACTAGTAACATGACTAAATCTGCATAATAAAGTCGAATACCAAATACTCTTGTCATTTTTATGCTTGTTAGAATGCCTTTTTTATGATTTATAATGACTAAATCTAAAAGATATGAATATCATACCATGATTGTGCTTAAATAATAAGAGGTATAACTTGTTAATATAATGACATAACTTGGACAACGATAACATATAATGTGAATAATGTTATACTTGAATTAGATTACACTATTTGCTAATTGACAATTAGGATTAATTTACTTTAAAATTCTTTATTATGTGTCCATATATGTTTCTATGCACACATACATCCTCATATAGTGTGTAGCTATGGGAGAGAGGGAGAGAGGGATAGAGTATGTGGAGATATGATGAAGAGATATATATATGGGAAGATGGGTATATATATGCATAAAGGAGTGGTTAGATGGAGGGTGCATATAATTAAATTAATATTAAATATAATTACTTTTGTCTCAAAGATCTCAATATACTTTCGATTATCAATTATATACTATAAAGAGTTCGTATTATGTAAAATATATTCATTCTGTATTTATAATTAATAAAAACAAATGATGAACTTTACCTATGCATTAACTATTTGTTTAAAATCATACTAGTTTATTACAATTTCTGAAAGATTACATCACATATATTTCAGATCCACCTATCCAAAATGGAATAAAACAAAATAAAATCCCTTACATATTCACGTGGACTTAAAAAGTATAAAAAATAAATATTAGTAATTCATGTAAATGAGCCTATCAAAGTTTTTTAAACATAATAAATTCCCTATGCATTCATAAAAAGAAGAAAAGTATTCAATTTAATTATTAAATACAATGAATTTAGTTCTATTATAAAATTGTACAATACCGCTGATTTCAAAAATGACTACAAAATTTTTTAAATATAACTAGAAATAAAATTGATATAGATGCACCTATTAATTATACTGGAAGCATAATTCATTATTTATTTTAAAGAAATAAAAGTACATAACATTAAATTTTATTTTAACAATTTGTGTAAAAGTAAACTAATTCTTATAAATCCCAAAATTATATATTAAATTAATTTAAGTAAATATTAAAATAAATTAAAATGTGTATTAAAATTATACTAAAACCTTGTAAATTAGGATTGTGTATTGTATGTATATGTGAGTATGTATTTCTGCCTATTAACCAGGGAGAATACACATGTGGATTTCCATCCATTATATTAAATTATTTGTACAATACTACTAATTAATGCTAAAAACAACTAAAAACTATTAAAAATAATTGCATAACAATTTTTATAGATATATTGATATTTTATAATGGAAATAAAAGTAGTACATGCTATTAAATTTTAAAATGTCAAAGATTCATTTATTCCCGAAGTGTAAAATACCTTAACTTTATTTAAAATAAATCATAAATACATTAAAATTATTAATTATTTTATTTGAGTAAAATTAAAATATATTAAATTATGAAATAATAATCATAAGTTCAATAAGTAAATTTTTACATTAAAGCATTAAAATGTCACTAATTCCATGTAAAACAAAAAATAAAATTACTTTTATTTTAGTAAAAATTAAAATATATTAAGATATTAAACTAAATTAAATTTCCAGTAAAATAGCCATCTTGTGATTATTCATCACATTAAAGTTTAACTTAAATGGACCAATGCGTCACATTAGTTTGCAATTAGGTAGTCAATAAGGTAAAAATATTAAATAATATGAAATCACCAAAAACAATACACGCACAATGCATCCCATGATGAATCTCAATTTCATCACCTTTATTCTTTCATGTTGGCCTTTAAACCCTAGTTAAATGCATGCAAATACAAATAATTTGTACAAATTAACATTCATTATTTATTGCATAATATGGTATAAATTTTATTATTTAAAACCAAAATAAAAGAATAAAGAAAGAAAAGAAAAAGAAATAAAATGACAAAGTATTTTATGATCCTAAATCCTGAGACCAAGTTAAGAATTGATGTGGTCGATAAAGAATAAAGTAGGGGGAGATAAGGGCCAAAAAGTCAATAAGAATTCCATTTATTCATTCATCAATAAAGCATTTTTGGGACCCATTTTATTCTGTATTATTTATACCTCAAATCAATAAATTTTTCACATGAAAGTTGTAGATAAAAAGGTTATACAAAATTGAGTTTACACAACAATAACATATAGTGTACTTTTCATACTCAGAATAAAAAGTCAAAACCCAAACTTGCCCGACCCATCTCTCCTTAATAAAAACTCAAAATGTCTCAAAATCACCTTTAATTGTATATAACTTTTAATTAGCAATTTAATGAAGGTGGTTTCACTTATGTTGGAGTTAAGATGTGGAAGTTAGGTTTTGGACCCCTATTGTATAGTATACCTGAATAAAATATTTGTTTTATTTATTTCTTATTATTTTTAGAATTTCATATTTTTATAATTTTGTAAATATTATTTATAATTTATATACATATTTAGAATCAATAAAACCATAAAGAAAGTACTAAAATAAAATAACATATAGAAATACATAGATGAATTACCTATACTTATACCTATATAATATATACCACTATTTATTTAAGTGTATAACATACATCAGAAAAATACAATAAAAATATATTTATGTGTATAAAACAAAGTTACAAATACATAAAATATGAAAATAAAATAACAAAATCAAAAATACCAAATAAAAATAAAATATACAAACATAGATCAGTATACCTATGAATACACTTGTAAAAAGCATCTTGTAATAATTTCACTCATAAAAATAAATAAAAATCATATTAAAATACTACATAAAATAATAAATATTTTTCATTTTATAAATAAAATTTAATAAAATCATTTACTATTTCTAATTAATTGTTTTTAAATAAAGGTTGTTGTTTTGTCATGTAGCGGTTGATATGGAACAATCACGGCCTGCCGGCCGTTGACCCCAGGTCAACAACCTCCTCTCTCTTCCTCGAGTCACCAGTTTGTCAGGACCCTGATTTCACCCTTTTTTCCGTTGGTGCTCATGATGCCCTGGCTAGGCGTGATACGTGATTCATGGAGATTGGACATCGTTAAATCATGCCTTAGTCAAAGATCAAATCGAAGCTCCTCGACTCAGCTGCAAGATCAATAACGACCAGCCACCATGTCTATAAATAAACCACTCCTCTATTCTTCCCAGTGTGATCCCTCTCCAAGCCTTGTAGAGTCTTCAGCTGTGTGCGTGAGTGTCCACTGGTGAAAGAGGTGCCTTCCCCGAGGTCGGAGCACTGTAGGAGGAGGGGAGCAAGTCCAAAGCGACGCTCCAACGACTGTCCTGCTCCCTGGTCTACCATCAAGTTAGATCTGTGCCATTTACTTATTTATAGGTAGTTTTATTTCATTGATTTTATTTTATGCCTTTAATTTTGCGTTTCAATTACTATTTTAGCCTAGGTTTAGATTTATGGCCTCTGTGATCCAGTGTGAATAATTTGTGCACGATGTCCACGATCATACCATTTCCCTCCTCTTCAAATTCTCCATCGATCCATTCAGAGCCCCTCATCTCGCATAAATTAGTCCTTTGATGCTTCTTCCTCGCACACCGGAGCACTTTCATCCCCCCTCAAATTGATGTGAACCTCACCAATAATCGCCTAGATCTCATCATCTCTATGCCGCGTAGCTACCCATAATATTTGCAAGTCTGGAAGACCCCATTTGAGGGTTTATGAAGTTAAGAACGGAGCTCGAGGTGCGTGATGAACGCGAAATCCGCCTCTTTAATAATGATGAATTGTAGTATAGGAGGCGAATTTCAGTCGATCAAAATACCACAATCTTTGAATGTTGTGGAATATTTTACTTGGCAAGTCTACCAAGGTCGAACACATGGAACGGTGATTCTTAGTTGTGTGGTCTTAAATCAAATTAAATAATTAATTAATGTTGATTAACTTATGCATTAAGAAAATATACAATGCAATGAGATGCAATGAAATAGAGAAAACAATTCAGCATAAGATCTGTGATTTTATAAGATTCAATTCTCAAATGATTTGATCACTCAATCCTTAAAAATCATCACAGATCGAAAGAGATTAAGTCCAAAAATATGTAACAATCAATATTTCAGATGTAGGTCAAACAGATCAACGTATCAAAGTTTTATCCTGCGAGAATTTCTCAAGATATTTTGCCCCTTTATTTTCCTGTAAATCACCCCTAAAAAATAACAACCTTATATCACATATGAGGTGAATCACAAGTTCAAACAATAGATCGAATTCCTTGAAAATAACGTTCAAGCACTAGCGGATCAATCAACTTAACAACTCCTTAAATAAAGTATCAAGGAATTAGATTAATTTCACTTCCTCATGTATACCCTTGCAAAGATCAATTCATTAATTAAGAAGATCAATAATCAAGAGAGACTTAATCAGACAAGATCTCCGAAAATGGGTTCCTACAAGTTAGATCAACTTTTATCAATAAAGTAGCACTCATATGTTAATTTTCAGCCTGTGCAATTCATACTGCTCCTCAAATACTAATTCCTAATAAATAACCTCAGATCTGTTCACAAGGTATGTAATATGAAAGAGCATGAAAATAGCTTCAAAATGACATATTATGCACTAAAACCAGAGTTCATATGAGAAAGATATGCTAAAATAAAGATCTAGGGACTGAGATGTAAATAAAAGTAAAAATTTTCTGTCGAAGTGATTCCTGGAGGGACTTATCTGTAAATAGGCAAAATGATCTGAACTTCGTTGCAATTTTTCCAAGCGTCACGTGATCCGCACGTGATGATGACGTCAGTGGAGGCTTTCTGTAATTTGTTGGTGCTTTGGGGGGCTTGATGTAATTTTTGCCCCCACCTCCTCACGTGAGAGGAAAACTCTTGGCTAGCGGGGGAAGGCAGTCAGGTGGAGGTCGCGGTGAGGGCGACGCTCCTCCTCGCGTCGATAGCGGAGGCGCAAGCTGCTGGAGGGCGTGCGAGCTGGTCGTGCAGTGGTGGCGCAACAGGTGGCTGAAGAGGCGCGAGTTGCGGTGGTTGAGTGCAGGCGAGGCGAGGAAGGGGATGGTGTACTGCTGAAGTTGATCTGTACCTGCAAAGTTAGCAGAAGCAAGAGAGAAAGGAGGGTGGCACGTACAGCCGCTTCCGGTGGTGGCGATGGTAGGCGGACGGGGGTGGAGGTGAAGAGGCCGTGCATGTGCAGCAGCTTGTGAATGTGTGTGGGAAGTGTGCGGGTGAGTGCTAGGGATGTGCAACACTTGTGTGTGTAGATGGGTATGGAGGTTGAAGGAGATTGGGTGTAGGGAAGAAGAAGAGGATGGGAAGAAGAAGAGGATGGGTTGTTGGTGCAAGATATGGAAGGAAGGAGGAGGAGAAGTAGGGAGGAAGAGATGAGGAAGAAGACAAAGGAGAAGATGAAGAGAGAGAACGTGGGGAGGGTGATTTCCACGGGATTGCACAACTTCCCCTGTTTGGCATGTATTTGTTTAGCACGCATAAATGTTTGATTAATTGATTCATGAAATCTCACCCAAAAAAATAAATACAATTCATATTCATGATGAGAAGACATGATATGTCCGTGGAAATGCAATCATTTTGGTGTTTTGATGAAAGATTGATAATAAAATGAAGAGAGAGAAAATATTAAGGGAAGAAGAAGGTGTAAACAAATGGAGGAAGAAGGTAAAGATGAAAGGGGGTATACCCCTTGAGGTGGTGGAATGGGAGCCTCGGGAGGAGCTGGAGATGATGCTCCAACTGGGGTCTTCGCTCGATGAAGTCGGCAAGCCTTCAGAGCTTGAGCAGCTATAAGGAGATGCAGCTGCGACAGCGAGAGCTTCTCGCTGGATCACACTAGAGATGGAGAGGGTCGTTGCTCGACTGGAATATCTCAGCTGTCACCTAAGATTCTAGGGGCTCGATCTCTCATTATATGAAGTGGTGGATGAGGAGAAAGGAGGTGCTGACAGGATTTTACAGGATTTTGGAAATTGAGGAGTTATGTATTGTGGTGGTAACGGCTATGGAGGATTATAGCAACCATTAGGAGGTTACATGCAAGGTGATAACGGCCTGAGGAGAAGGGGATCCGACGTGTGCATGAAGAAGGCGTTGGGTCTTCATGCAACGGTTGTAGTAGGAGGGAGTTGACCCTGAGTCAATGGTGGAAAGGATTTGATTGGCTGGAAAAGATAGGAGGTGAGGGGAATGGATGACTTGGTTAAGTGGGTTGTGTTGGACCAGTGTAAGGATGCCACATGTCATTGACTTTGACCAAACACAAGGAAAGAAGAAGGAATAATAAGTGATAGAGTATGAATTCAAATGAAAAAATGATCAACATGAAAGTTGTTTGTCTCGACGATATCCACAACATTCGTGAAGGAATCGGGAGCAAAAGAGCTCAACTGTACAAAGTTGTATTTTTGGTGGTCTTCATGTGTATAGAAAATCAGTTTTTTTTGAGTTTTGTAATTTTTTGGTGGTTTTAAAGAGGATAAAAATTAGAAAAATTACAAAAAATATAAGAAAAATATACACACATTAATCTGATTTTTTGGATTTTTAATAAATAAGAAAATAGGAAAATAAAATAGAAGTAAGAAACACACAATTTTTGTACAGATCGACAACGGACACTTGGACTCGGTCAATTTCTTTGATTTCAGTTTTAATCTGGATTTGGATTTTTGCGTCACTTAATAAAACTTTCATCAAAGAACACAACTTAAAAAGAAATAAAATTAAAAGGATTATTTATGTGCATAAAAACTGAGATCAAAAATAGCAAAAAGTCAATATGCGCAAAAGAGGCCCAAAACCCAACTTTCACATATAGATCCGAATTTTACGAAATTGATCTTAGTTTGAAGGTATTTGAAAATGGAGAATTTTAAAAGTGAGTAGACCAAAATCGGACACTGTATGTGGGAGATATGCTAGTTTCAGTCCGTCAGATGTGAGATTAGACTTTGGGATTATTTGACACTTATTTAAGTTAGTAATTTTTTGTATTTTTTTATTTAATAAGGTTAGTAATACCTACACAATGGAGGTGGTTTGGGGTCAATCGGAGTTAGGATGAATTAACTAAAAATAAGAGAAATTAGCGGCTTTTTGGGCTAATTTACACTTGGGATTTTTAATGCAATTATGCATGATGAAATGCAAATATTATTAACACATGTATGAATGCTAATAATGCTCTATTAATGACTAAATGGATATGAATGATGGGGAACATAGCCTAAATGACCAATTTTAGCATGATGAATACGAGATTCATCATACTTCTATACTTAGACCATGCCTGTCCCCGAGCATGAATGAATGACTTAATTGAATACATCCCTAACTGTGCAAGTAAATTTTCAAGGCTTAATTCAAAGAAGACCCTTAATTTGAGTGATCTTAAAATTCTGGGTTCAACCAAGCTTTAATCAAAAGGAATCCAACTTCTCTAATTTTCAGACTCTCTGTTTGTACATATAATATAAGGATATGATTTTTAGTGTACTGCATTCATGAGAGTCAAGTCGAGACATCACCCAAAGTTCCAAATCAAGAGACTCTCCTCTACTCCTCAACACTAGGGAATAAGTCTATTCTTGCTTCAGTCAACCGTCTCATTAGTTTGTCAAACTTGAAAGTGTAGATAGATGGTCAGATGATGGAGGGTATAGGATTGTGTCTGATTTTCTCTCCCTTACAATGGAAAAGGTGCCTCTCGAGTGCCTTACTACTCAACACAAGTATATTTGTATTTTGTTGATCAATGTGTCCGTCAAGAGAATTTGGAGTCGTCTGCACTTGTTTTTCTGGGAGTACACCGGGGTGTGTCTCTTTTGAGTATCTAAGATACCTTCGACACCCAAACTTGTATCGCTTACGATGCAGAGTCCTTTTATGGTGTCATCCCGACTCCTTGGTCCTAATTAGCGCTTGGTCCAAGTGGACACTTTGAAATTGGTTGGGAGCGCTCGCCATTGGTGGAAGCTCATTTGGAATTTGACTTTGGATGATAGAGCTTTTCTTTGACATTTCGTTTTCTTTTCTTTTATTGGCTAGCTCCATTGCTTTTACCAAAAGTTGGCGCACACTGGTCAACAATTTTCATTAAGTTTCAACACACCCTGGCACTTAGGTCAATATCAAAAAGATAGCATATGAATCTTGTTCACAAACTGGCTAGGGTTTCGCTGACACTCAGGTTTTATGCAGCCTTCATTAACTTTATCCCATCCTCGAATATCATCAGATCGGGGTCTAAACTCAAATCTCTAGTCCTAGTTCCTCAAGTGATATCTCAACTCATCTCATCAATCATGCAGTTGTGGGAGTGATTGTGCTGATTATTTTTATTTTTTTGAAAGTTGAGATGAAGAGTGCAATATAGCACTCAAATCTTTTAAACTAGGGAAGTGTGGATTATTAAGTTCAAAACCTTAATGACTAAGGCAAGCTAACTCAGAATCTCAAGATCTCAGAAATCAAGTGTCCTAAAAAATCCTCAAGCCTTTAGTTATGGTGAATGTGTCAGGAATATATCATACAAGGAATGCATGAAATGCTTGATGAAATGCAAGACCATGAGTGATGATTTTTCTTTTTCTTATTTTTTCTTATTTTTTTATGCTAAAAGTTTTTTTTTGTTTTTTTTTGTTTTTTTTTTTGTTTTTTTTTGTTTTTTAAAGGTTTTTTTAAAGGTTTTTTTTGAAAAACAGGTATTATACACACTACTTGTACCCATCCCCGATGTTAAATGAAGATAGTTAAAGTACGAGATATGGATAAAGTAGATAAAAAATATACAAACACCCCCCTATACTTAGCTTGTGCTATGACCTCATGGCACAAAGTGAAATGTAGACATAGCTTGTACTAAGTATAGATGGGACAAAAACAGAAAGAGGAGAAGCGATGTATAAACAATGGCACCAGTCCCCCTATACTTAGGTTCAGGTCATCCTAAGTATAATCGAATAATTACAGATGGGGAACCGGGTAGATTTACGGATGTACAAGATCAATGAGGTTTGCGACGGACCTTCTTGCGGGAGGGTGGAGGGAGATAGTATGGAGATGTGGAGTGTGATGAAGAGGGGGCTGATGAAGAAGACCATCCATCGTCGGAGTTGTCCTCAGGAGAATAGTAGTCGTCTGTAGAGGATTTCCAACTTTTGTCGATCAGAGATAAGTGCCCTTGGATCAGAGTTGTACCTATTACACTTATCTGATGAACCACATCAGGACCGGACGAGGACTCTTCAGAAATCACTTGATGTCTAAGGTCAAAGGTGACTTTCTTGGTCAGTTTGTTTCCTTAGGAAGTATTGGGAGGAAGTTGGACAGTCTTCATCTCCCTGTCTTGAGTAACCGATGTGACATTCGTGAGTCCCTCATCAGATGAATCTCGTATTCATCATGCCCTGTAAAATTCACCTCTATAATAATGTGAAATTGTCGTAGCATAGGAGGCAAATTCGGTTCAGTAAAAACCACAGACTTTGAATGCTGTGGAGTATTTATACTTGGCAAGTCTACCAAGGTCGAACGCAAGGACACAACTACTTAATCAATTTATCGATTTTTTTGAACAATGAAGCTCAAGTGTGAAATATTTCTCATGTTTCAGGTCCACATGATGCACTATGTGAATTACAATGCAATACCATGATGCATGCATTTTTTAGATGGTTTTTATGCAATTTAAAAATGATGCATGAGTAATTGTGCAAGGATACATGTAGATGCTCAGCCAAAGATTACAATTAAACCCTAAAAATATGAGCAACGGAATAGAATTGGAAATTAGTGTCATTTTAATCACGACAGAAAAGCAGCCATCAGATCAGAGCAAGAACAGGGATAGCCAGGTCTCATCTATCACATAAAAAATCACTTCTTTAAAAATAGTGGCAAATGAGAAAATTAGATTTGCTAAGATGTAGAGGACAAAGTAAGGATCAAAACGACACTAAAATCATGCAATTTGGACCTACGATGCTCAAGTTATGCTAAAAACAATGCAGGGGCATAATTGTAATAAAAATACAAGAAAATAAAAGGATAAATATTGCATTTAGGTCCTTGGAAGGACCTAAATGCAAATACCAAAAATCGTCTGGGCCCCTTCATAAATTTTCCATAGCGCGGGGGCTTTTTTGCAATTTCAAAAAAGTAGCAGGCCTTCCCTATAAAATACACAGGCACGCACATGAGGCACGTGCCTGGGGACCTATCTGCAAATACTAAAAACTTCAAGGTCCTTCATGCAATTCACCCTGGCCCTCACATGCGGTGCACGTGAGGCGCCTAGGCTCGGGAGGTCGCATGTGGCTTAGGACACGTGGGTGCATTCTGGAGGTTCGGGTCCTGGTTCAGATGACCCGAGGCTGTTGGCATGGAATTAGGCTTGGGGTGTCCACGTGTCGTCATTTCAGCCGTTCGATCTAGACGATCGAATGACACCTGTAGCTTCTCCTTCCCCATAGGCCACCGGAGGAGGCAGGGCTCTGGCGACCTGTTGTTCGCTCCGCCATGCTCCAAGGCAGCACTGGGATGTCGAGGTAGCTCGCTGGAAGCATGGCGAAGTTCCTGGAGCTCATGCGAAGCTCCGTCAATGTCTGGAGCTACTCTACGGAGCATGGTCGTCGGAGAAGAAATGCTCAATGGAGGTCCGACGCCAACTTCGGACATTCAAGGTTCCTGCAGTGGTTAGTTATAGCCGAAGCGCATGTGCGTGTAGTGCGAGTAAGAGGTGGGTGAGCGAGGGCTGTGGAGACGACGGGAGGCGGTGGCCGGTGGCTTCTTCTCCGGCGGAGCAGGAGAAGAGGGAGGTCGGAGCGGGGGAGGGTCTGGAGAAGATAAAGGGGGTCCGCGAGGATGACTGATGATAGGCGAAGATCGGAGGGTGGTCGGATGTCAGTGACGGTGAGGGATGTAGCCGGAAAAATAAAGAGAAATTTTAAAAAAAGAAGGAGGGGTGGGAACCTCGTCGGAGAGGGGAACCCGGTGGAGGAGGGGCTTGGGCTGAGCACCTTGGAGGCGCTCCGATCGTCGCACGACTCGCTCAACCAGAGCGAGGTGCTCGGCGGTGCTTGATGGCACCGCTACGCGACGGAGGGGCCACGGGTCGACACCGGGCTAGATCCATCGTCGCCTCAACGTTCCGCCCCTCCGCTGTCACCGGAGGGGCGGAGGAAGCTAGGATAAAGCCCAATAATTGTGGATGAGCGGCTACGGAGGCGGAGGGAAACTATTTGTAGGCGGAGGAGGTGGCGTTATAGGTGGTGATGATGGGGGTTTGTAATGGAGATTTGATGGCGAGGAGTGAAGGCGAGGTTAGAAGGAGATTACGCGAAGATGTCAGAAGTAAGGGCTTTGTGGAGGCGACGTTACGAGCATGAGGAGGTGGCTAGAGCAACGGGTAAAAATGGAAGGGGAAGGTGGGGCTGCGAGTCGTAACGCCTAGAGGCGAGGCACGCGGAAGGAAGAAGACGAAGATCGAGCCGTTGGATATCACGATCCAACGGCTGGAATGGGTGCGAGAGCGGAGGGTGGAGATCAGATCCTTAGAATCTGATTGACGGCTGGTGTTAAGGCGCGAAGGAGTGGCTATGATTGGAAGATGGGGGAGATCTACGGTGGAATGTGAAGAGGTGACGTGGCAGGTGGTGGGGCGTAGGATAGGATATGATCGAACGGTGGAGGTTGAAGGGAGACGTGGCATGAGGAGGAGCATTGGATGAAAGGTAGATCGGATGGATGAAAATGAAGCGGGAAGGTACGGACGAGATCAAATCTGGGGTCGCATCGGATGGTGGGCGATGGGGTGGAATTCGACGGATGAGATGGAGGTGGGGGAGAGTGGATTAGACGGCCCAAGAGGCCGGCGGGTGTTAGAAGAAGAGGCGGGCCACGTGGGAGCTCCTCTGAGCGCCACGTAGCCCAATCAGAAAAATTCAAAGTATAATTACAAAGATAAATACAAAAGAATTATCTAGATGCAAAATTAGGAAAAAGTCAAAACATGAAAGTTGCTCGTCTAGACGAGATCTACAACTTTCATGTTGGTCAAAAAGACAAAATAGGTCATTTGTACAAAATGTAGTTTTGGGGGTATTTTTAAGGGGGATAAAAACATTGATTTTTATCTATGATTTGTTTTTGTATTTTTTTAGTCTTTTTAAAGGTCAGTGATTTATAGACAAATTATCTACCTAATTTTTAAGGGTTTTTGATGATAAAATAAATACAAGAAAAATAAGAGAAATTAAATACAATAAATTAAGGGTAAATTATACACAATATAATACAAGATAAAAATAAAGAATTGCTGATGAATTTTATTGGATTGATTAAGCTTGGGGTTTAATTTGCGGTTTTTAACATGATGAATACGAGATTCATCATACCCCTATACTTAAACCATGCTCGTCCTCGAGCATCTAAAGAATGAAGGAGTCAGATTAATTCCTGACAGTGTAAGTGAAGATTTCAAGGCTCAATCTTTCGAAGACCCTCAATTTAAGAGATCCTAAAATTCTGGGTTTATCCAAGCCTTAGTCAGAAGGAATCCAACTTCTCTAATTACCATACTCTCTTTTTGTATATATAATATAAGGATATGAACTTAAGTGTACTGCATTTCATGAGAGCCGAGTCGAGGCATCACTCAAAGTTCCAGTCCCAAAGACTCTCCTCTAGACCTAATCCTCAATACTAGGGAATAAGTCTATTCTTGCTTCAGTCAACCATCTCATTAGTTTGTCAGACTTGAAATGTTGATGGATGGCCAGATGATGGAGGTAATGGGATTGTGTCTATTTTTCTCACCCTCACATTGGAACAAGGGGCCTCTCGAGTGCCTTTTTACTCAACACATGTAAATTTTTATGTTGTTGATCAATGTGTACGTCAAGAGAGTTGGAGTCGTCTGCACTTGTTTTTCTGGGAATACATCGGGGTGTGTCTTTTCTGAGTATCTAAGATACCTTCGACACCTAGACTTGTATCGCTTACGATGCAGAGCCCTTTTTGTGGTGTCAGCCCGACTCCTTGGTCCTAATTAGCGCTTGGTCCAAGTGGATACTTTTGAAAATGTTTGGGAGCGCTCGCCATTGGTGGAAGCTCATTTGTAGATTGACTTTGGTATTTAGATCTTTTTCTTTGACATTTCTTTTCTTTTGTTGGCTAGCTCCACTGCTTTTACCAAAAGTTGACGTACCTGATCAACAATTTCCATTTAAGTTTCATCAAACCCTGGCACATAGGTAAATATCAAAGAGATAGTATATGAATATTGTTCACATACGGGCTAGGGTTTTGCTGACACTCAGGTTTTCTGAAGCCTTCATTAACTTTATCCCATCCTCGAATATCATTAGATCGAATCTAAACTCAAATCTCTAGTCCTAGTTCCTCAAGTGATATCTCAACTCATCTCATCAATCATGCAGTTGTAGAAGTGACTGTGCTGGTCATATTCTTTTGAAAGTAGAGATAAAGAGTGCAATATAGAGCTCAATTCTTTCAAACTAGGGAAGTGTGGAAATTTAAGCTTAAAACCCTAATGACTAAGCCATGTTAACTCAGACTCTCAAGATCACAGAAATCCAATGCCCTCAAAATCCTCAAGCCTTGAGTGAGTGTGAATGTGTCAGGAATACACCAACTCCTTGGTTAATGGTTTTTGTGTGATTTTTGGCTTTTGTAGATTTTTATGGGTTTTAAATTTGTTTTGTTTTTTTTCGGAGAGACAATGACTGGCACATGCGCAAATGAATAAAAGTATCCACTCTCAGCCAGTAAGGGTGTAAGTACGGGCCGATAAACGGACCTGTGATCCTTAAGGACGGATCCATATGCGGTGTCCTCTAAACCACCCACTCTGCTAAGGGAGACCTGATGATTCCACATTTCATCATCTTTATTCTATTATTTTGGCACCAAAAACCCTAGCAAATGCCTGTAAATAGCATTAAATAGAGCATCTTAGCATTTATGCATGTGCATCATATTAGTGTATAAAATACTGTAATTAAAGCCAAAATTATAGAATAAATAAAGAAAAGAAAAAGAATAAAATATTGTAAATATTTTATGACTCGAAACCCCGAGACCTAGGCATCTTGATGAATAGGTCGACAATGAATAAAGTAGGGGGAGATAAGGTCAGAAATGCAGATGAAATACCTATACATCCTATTCATTCTTTATTCATTTTTGGGACCTATTTTTGGTTCCGCTTTTTATACATCAAATAAAGAAATTTTATACATGAAAGTTGTAGATAATATTACAAGGAAAAATACAAAATTGATTTCACAGAAAAATAATATACAGATAAAAAGTTATGGTCTGAATAAAATTCCAGAATCCCAACTTCCCAGACCCGGATCTCACAAAAGACAACTCCAAATGCAGCATACTCACCTTTAATTGTATATAGAATAAAATAATCTATCCAATGGTGGTGGTTTCGTATTTGGCGGAGCTACGGTTTGAAAGTTGAGTTTTGGACCCTCATTGTATACTTGTATTGAATAAAATATTCAATTTATTATTTATTCATTATTTTTGTATTTTTATATTTTTATAATTATGTAAATATTACTTATAATATATATGTGCAATAAAATCAGAATAAAAATGCAAAGAAAATACAAAATAAAAATACTTGTATAAAGAATACATAGGTATACTGCCTATACCTATACCTGTACAAAACACTCTTATATTTTATTAAATATACAAAATAAATCAGAAAAATAAAATAAAAATGTATTTGTGTACATAAAAGTATCTTATAATTTTAGAAAATAATATATAAAAATAATGAAAGTAAAATACACAAAATAAAAATTAAATACTAAAATACATAGATAATATACCTATATAGGGGTATAAAAGCAACTTGTAAAAATATAACTCATAAAAATAATTAAAAATCGGAATAAAATACTTTATAAAATTCTACACACTTTTCATTTTATAACCTAATTCAAATAATGTCATTTATTATTTTTAAATAATTATTTTAGGAGTTTTTCCTGGTTGGTCCACGTGGACCAACCAGGGGACCAGGAGAGTTGACCTCGGGTCAACTCCCTGATCCTACTCCTGTAGCAATGTCAGAGCAGGTTTGACCCCATTTTCAAGGGTTTTTGGGCTCCGCACCTTTCACCCATTTGCCTCGATTTCTTGTGCAAATCTTTCCACCTACCATCAAGCTTGCTCGCCATGCGATTACATCGGGCTAAGCATCACTGTGGCGCAAGATTTTTCTTGGTCTTTGGACCCCTGCAACTCAGGGTCAAACCAAATAAAAGAAGCCCCCGACTTTGCGGTTGAATTTTGAACACCTTCGGTCCACCCCTCTTCGTCTCGTTCGTGCTCAGGACACTCCTGGAGGTGACAGCTTCGCCGCAGTGCCCTCAGCCAAGGCGACCGAGGTCGGAGGTGTATCCACCATCTCCCGCAACCTCGGCGGTTGAGGTATCTTCTCCCTCTGGCTCCGGCCATCGAGGCAGCCCTATCTCCCCCATTTTCTTAAGCATTCACTTCGCCTTAGCGTAAGGATTAAAAGCCCTATCAAATCTTGAAGTTCCATCGATCATTTCGCCGAATCACCCACCCTCGCCGGAGCGCAACTCCGGCCGCGTCACTCCCGTCCGTTTCGCGCCGCTATTCCACCTCCGCGGGGTCCAGGCAACTTGCCCTGAACCCTCTCATCTTGTTTTGCAGGTCAACGCTCGTGGAATCGCACCTGGGTGCAATTTTGAGCATCGCCGGACCTCGGCCGAGCTCCCCAGCTCCGCCGCCTTCACCAGCGAGCCTCGGCTGTCGCCGAGGCATTTTGACGCCCCTAGGAGATAGAGAAGGACCAGAGGAGGCTCCAGCCGCATTTTGAAGCCAAGAAGCCCGCCGGAGATGGAGCTTGACCTCGGAGAACCTCGGCTCGCTGGAGTTCACCACAGTTCTTGCTCCAGCCTTCGCCACCGTTGGATCGAGGTGGAGTTCCAGATCGTGCATAGACCGTCAGATCTTCTGAGCCCAGCCACCGTTGAATCTCATTCTGAGATCTAATCTCAGACATCGAAGCGAAGCGTCATCGGTCGTCCAGATTGCGCCACGTGTTTAAGTGGCCTCTTCATCGCCGTTAGATCGCGCGCCGAGGGTAATTTTGCAAGATACCCCCGCGCATTTTGCATTTTATATTTTAGTCTTAAAACTCTTGTCTGTAGTGTAATAGTTTTGTAATATTTGCGAAAACAACCCCGTAGTTTACTTATTTGCGTGTAGGTCCCCTGCCACGTCACCTCACGTGACCAGTTCACGTGAGGTGTGGGCATTTTGCAAAGGTACCCTCCATCTTTGTCTGATTTCATTTCAACACCAAAATTTCCTCATTCAGTGTTATATTTTTGGAAATATTGCAAGTAAACCCTCAGGTTTTTGGGAAATTACATTTTAGTCCTGGCCAGGCGCGTGCAAGTCACGCGCCCTGGTGGGAAAATTGCTAGGACACTCAGGCAGGTTTTGTAATTGAATTTTGGTGCTATAAGTTGAATATTCAGTTCAAACTTTTGTGGAAATTTGCATGTCTGCCCCTGGATGTTTGAGAAATTGCATGTATACCCCTGCCAGCCTTGATATTTGTTCTTGCTTGCATGAATTAATTGGGGTATCATTTTAAGCCCAAAAACATGCTTCTTCTCTACTGTCTAGCTTAGAAAATGCCAAAAAAATATTAAATCATCTCGAAAAATTCCAAAAAAATTACCTAGTGTCTATTTTACCATATTTTAGTGTCAGTCCAAAAATCACTAAAAATCTCAAAAGAAAAACACTAAAAATTTAAAAACACTCAAAAACTTCAAAAAAATCTATAAAATTATAGAAAACTCAAAAAATAGTAAACTCAGTTCCTGTTTACCCCGTATTTTATTCTCGTTATGGGAAAAATATTTGAAAATATTTTGTGGCTGTTATCTATTTTTAATTCCCATTTTACTTGTAGCCAGCACATTTTCCATTGTTTTCTCCTATTTCAGTATTTAAAAATACCAAAAACACCTTGAAAAATACTCAAAAATCACAAAAACAGTAAAAAATCCTAACTATCAAAAACATTTTATTTTTGAATTTTTGGCTATTTTTGCACATTTTTATAAATACTTTATCTAGCCTTTTATTACCTTGTCCTTATTTTCCAATATCCAAAAAGAAAATTAAAGAAAATATATAAAATATAAAATTATAAAAATCAGAAAATTAAAAATCAAAATACAAAATTAAAAATTAAATTAAAATGAAAAAAATAAAAATAAAAAACCCACAAAAAAATATCCTTTGCTTGCTTGCTTAGTGTAGACACTTGACACATACACACTCACTCACGCACAAATTTTTGAATTACCCTGTTTGCTCCCTGTGTTCGAACTCTCTGCATACTTGCCCTTTACATCATTTGTGCAGAGTTAAAAATAAATTTTAACTCCACATTATTTCTAATTTATTGATCTTTAGTGTGGGTTAATTGTTGACTTTAGTCCAGATTTAGTGTGGTCAACACACCGACTGAGTTCACGCTTTGTGTTGAACTTACGACCACCTGATTTTGGCCAAATCAAGACCGAAGTTCCCTAATTGAAAGTGTCTACTAAACGTAGTAGTCAGAGTCTAATTCCAAGAAGGGTTTTTTATTTTAATTTTTTTTGAAAAGGAATATTTAAAAAAATTAATCCCTCAATTTTAATAAACAATTTTTTTACAAGGTTTTTACAAAACTCAGTTCATAGGTTTACCAAAACCCAGCCCAAAAAATAAAATTTAAAAAGCTTTAAAAACACGAGCTAAGGCTAAAGTAAATATATAGTAATATACGGTATACCCCCCTATACTTAAATTTTGCTATGTCCTCATAGCACAAGTGCCATGAAGCCAAGGTTCGATTCAAATATAGGGTGATATAGCGGAACTGAGGAGGAGGATCCTCCTATACTCAGGTTAATATTGACCTAAGTACAAGAAGATAGTACAAGGGAGGGATGAGCAGGCAGGTCCCCCCTATACTTAGGCTACAAATTGCCTAAGTAAGGTCTGAATTGGGGGGGAGTTGTTCTATAATACAAGGGTTAGAGGGAGGGGTTCGTGAAATATACACACACACACACACACACACAGAGAGAGAGAGAGAAATATACGGGGGGAGATGGAGGGGGTGAGTGTGTATGTGTAAGTGTAGGTGTGGGGGGGGGGGGTAGATCATCAAGTGATCTACTTTTCTTTTCTTTTCTTTTTTTTACAACATGCAAAAACTGAAAATAAATATGCACATGCAATTTTTTTTAATATGCAATGCAGGCTGATTGATTAAAATTCCAGAATATCTTCACAGATTCTTTTGCGGCCTCTTCAGAGGAAGCTCCCGACTTCACGCCTCCATGAAGATCAAGCATCCTCGATGATCATGGGCCCTGCCACAAAAGAGAAAAGTTAGAAAAATTCCAAGGAATTTAAACAACAGACATGATGCAAAAATTATGCATTAAATGAGGATATGAAAATCTTGAAAAATATTCGGCAAAGAAAATCAAAAAATAAATTAAATTAAGCCGTGTCCCCGGCAACGACGCCATTTGATGAACGTCGAATTCACCTCTATAATAATGTGAAATTGTCGTAGCATAGGAGGTAAATTCGGTTCAGCAAAAACCACAGACTTTGAATGCTGTGGAGTATTTATACTTGGCAAGTCTACCAAGGTTGAACGCAAGGACACAACTACTTAATCAATTTATCGATTTTTTTGAACAATGAAGCTCAAGTGTGAAATATTTCTCATGTTTCAAGTCCACATGATGCACTATGTGAATTACAATGCAATACCATGATGCATGCAATTTTTAGATGTTTTTTATGCAATTTAAAAATGATGCATGAGTAATTGTGCAAGGATACATGTATGATCAGCCAAAGATTACAATTAAACCATAAAAATATGAGCAACGGAATAGAATTGGAAATTAGTGTCATTTTAATCACGACATGAAAAGCAGTCATCAGATCAGAGCAAGAACAAGGATAGCCGGGTCTCATTTATCACATAAAAAATCACTTCTTTAAAAACAGTGGCAAATGAAAAAATTAGATATGCTAAGATATAGAGGACAAAGTAAGGATCAAAACGACACTAAAATCATGCAATTTGGACCTGCGATGCTCAAGTTATGTTAAAAACAATGCAGGGGCATAATTGTAATAAAAATGCAAGAAAATAAAAGGATAAATATTGCATTTAGGTCCCTGGAAGGACATAAATGCAAATACCAAAAACCGCTTGGGCCCCTTCATAAATTTTCCATAGCACGGGGGCATTTTTGTAATTTCAGAAAAGTAGGAGGGCTTCCCTATAAAATACCCAGGCACGAGGCACGTGCCTGGGGACCTATCTGCAAATACTAAAAACTTCAGGGTCCTTCATGCAATTCACCCAGGCCCTCACGTGCGGTACACGTGAGGCGCCTAGGCTCGGGAGGTCGCCTGTGGCTCGGGACACGTGGGCGCATTCTGGAGGTTCGGGTTCTGGTTCAGATGACCCGAGGCTGTTGGCATGGAATTAGGCTTGGGGTGTTCACGTGTCATCATTTCAGCCATTCGATCCAGACGATCGAACGGCACCTGTAGCTTCTTCTTCCCCGCAGGCCACCGGAGGAGGCGGGGCTCCGGCGACCTGCTATTCGCTCCGCTGTGCTCCAAGGCAGCACTGGGAGGTCGAGATAGCTCGATGGAAGGCGTGCAAGCTGGTCGTACAGTGGTGGCGCAACAGGTGGCTGAAGAGGCGCGAGTTGCGGTGGTTGAGCGCAGGCGAGGCGAGGAAGGGGATGGTGTACTGCTGAAGTTGATCTGTACCTGCAAAGTTAGCAGAAGCAAGAGAGAAAGGAGGGTGGCACGTACAGCCGCTTCTGGTGGCGGCGATGGTAGGTGAAGAGGCCGTGCAAGTGCAGCAGCTTGTGAATGTGTGTGGGAAGTGTACGGGTGAGTGCTAGGGACGTGCAACACTTGTGTGTGTAGATGGGTATGGAGGTTGAAGGAGATGGGGTGTAGGGAAGAAGAAGATGATGGGTTGTTGGTGCAAGATATGGAAGGAAGGAGGAGGAGAAGTAGGGAGGAAGAGATGAGGAAGAAGACAAAGGAGAAGATGAAGAGAGAGAACGTGGGGAGGGTGATTTCCACAAAAATAGGGATTGCACAACTTCCCCTGTTTGGCATGTATTTGTTTAGCACGCATAAATGTTTGATTAATTGATTCACGAAATCTCATCAAAAAAATAAATAAAATTCATATTCATGATGAGAAGACATGATATGTCCGTGAAAATGCAATCATTTTGGCGTTTTGATGAAAGATTGATAATAAAATGAAGAGAGAGAAAATATTAAGGGAAGAAGAAGGTGTAAACAAATGGAGGAAGAAGATGGAGATGAAAGGGGGTATACCCCATGAGTTGGTGAAATGGGAGCCTCGGGAGGAGCTGGAGATGATGCTCCAACTGGGGTCTTCGCTCGATGAAGTCGGCAAGCCTTCAGAGCTTGAGCAACTACAAGGAGATGCAGCTGCGACAGCGAGAGCTTCTCGCTGGATCACACCAGAGATGGGAGAGGGTCGTTGCTCGACTGGAATATCTCAGCTGTCACCTAAGATTCTAGGGGCTCGATCTCTCATTCTATGAAGTGGTGGATGAGGAGAAAGGAGGTGCTGGCAGGATTTTATAGGATTTTGGATGTTGAGGAGTTATGGATTGTGGTGGTAACGGCGATGGAGGATTATAGCAATCATTAGGAGGTTACATGCAAGGTGATAACAGCCTGAGGAGAAGGGGATCCGACGTGTGCCTGAAGAAGGCATTGGGTCTTCATGCAACGGTTATAGTAGGAGGGAGTTAACTTGGGGTCAATGGTGGAAAGGATTAGATTGGCTGGAAAAGAGAGGAGGTGAGGGGAATGGATGACTTGGTTAAGTGGGTTGTGTTGGACCAGTGTAAGGATGCCACGTGTCATTGACTTTGACCAAACACAAGGAAAGAAGAAGGAATAATAAGTGATAGAGTATGAATTCCAATGAAAAAATGATCAACATGAAAGTTGTTTGTCTCGGCGATATCTACAACATTCGTGAAGGAATCGGGAGCAAAAGAGCTCAACTGTTCAAAGTTGTATTTTTCTTGGTCTTCATGTGTATAGAAAATCAGTTTTTTTTGGAGTTCTGTAATTTTTTTGGTGGTTTTAAAGAGGATAAAAATTAGAAAAATTACGAAAAATACAAGACAAATATACACATATTAATCTGATTTTTTGGATTTTTAATAAATAAGAAAACAGGAAAATAAAATAGAAGTAAGAAACACACAATTTTTGTACAGACCGACAACGGACACTTGGACTCAGTCAGTTTCTTTGATTTCAGTTTTAATCTGGATTTGGATTTTTATGTCACTTAATAAAACTTTCATCAAAGAACACAAATGAAAAAGAAATAAAATTAAAAGGATTAATTATGTACATAAAAACTGAGGTCAAAAATAGCAAAAAGTCAATATGCGCAAAAGAGGCCCAAAACCCAACTTTCACATATGAGATCCGAATTTTACGAAATTTAGCCGCCTATGAGGTGGGGGGCTTTTCCTCGTCGTCTTATTTTGAAGGTATTTGAAAATGGAGAACTTTAAAAGTGAGTAGACCAAAATCGGACACTGTATGTGAGAGATATGCTCGTTTCATTCCGTCAGATGTGAGATTAGACTTTGGGATTATTTGACACTTATTTGAGTTAGTAATTTTTTTGTATTTTTTATTTAATAAGGTTAGTAATATCTACACAATGGAGGTGGTTTGTGGTCAATCGGAGTTAGGATGAATTAACTAAAAATAAGAGAAGTTAGTGGCTTTTTGGGTTAATTTACACTTGGGATTTTTAATGCAATTATGCAAGATGAAATGCAAATATTATTAACACATGTATGAATGCTAATAATGCTCTATTAATGATTAAATGCATATGAATGATGGGGAACATAGCCTAAATGGCCAATTTTAGCATGATGAATATGAGATTCATCAATGCGCGACGCTCCAAGCCCCCTCCGAAGGGGCCCAAACCTTTTTGAGACATCCTTCAGTTGTGGAACATCAAGGCGAACCCGTAGGGCATCTCAACAGCTCAGGAGGAGCTCGAAGTAGAGAGAAGGAGTAGATCGACCGCTCGATCAAGAAAGCCGCTCCAAATGCAGCAGATGGCATCCGATCATGCGAGCCCCAACTGTCTGATCTCTGCCTGAGATCTAATCCCAGCCGTCATCGTCGAGCAGTCATCGTGAGCCATTGAGCCGTTACATGTCCAAGTGAAGAGATCCAAGTCGTCGCACACAAAAATCATGGGGTAATTTGCACTATGCCCCTTTGACTTTTAGTATTTCTTTTTAGTACTTAAATATTTGTCTGGAGTGTAAATAAATGTGTGAAAATTGCATATAGCTCCTCATACTTCCATGTAGTGCAGGCATACCATCCCACTTTTGTATATTTATTTTTAATACACAAAATTGTATATTCAATGTTATATTTTTGGAAAAATTGTACAGGGAACCCTAACTATTGTATATTTGCAGAAAGGCCTTTCTAGGGTATTTTTAATTTACTTTTTTTGGAAAATTACATGTACGCCCCATGATTTTTGTAATAGGGTCTGGGAATGGAGGAAATATTTCTTTTAATTGCAAATAGGTCCCTAACAAAATATTAAATGTTATTCCTTGTTTATTTTTGTTAAAAATAACTACTATTTGTATTTAATTTTGAAAAAATGCATGTAAATGCTTGAGATGACATATTTCCATGCTCTAATTTTTATTTTGTTTTCCTTGGCTTTTTTGTAATTATTAAAAACAAATATGAGTATTTTGTCCCTGTTTAGTTTTAAAAATGCCAAAAAAATATTAAAATGCCTTAAAAATTGTAAAAAATTATATGTTATTTGTTATTACCTATATTAACTCCACATCAAAAATCCTTAAAAATACAAAAATAAAATACCTAAAAATTAAGAAGCTCCAAAATCCTTTATAAAAATATAAAAACATAAAAATCACAAAAAATCAAAAATATTCATTTTTTTCTCTGAATTTTCTTTATATTATATAATATGTATTAAAATGGATTTGAAATAATTTTGATATATTTTGATATTTTTAATCTTCAAACCAATTCTACCTATTATTTAATCTCTATTTTGGGGATATTTTGATTTTAAAAATACCTAAGAATTAGCAAAAAAACCTGAAAATCATAAAAACAGTAGTAAAATATAAAAAAATAAAAAAAAAATATTTCTCATGTATTTCTGGACTATTCGTAGATATATATATATATACCATATAATATCTACAGGTCTATATATATATATTATCTACTCCTACTAGGTACTGGTATATGTTATATCAATATATTTTTATTTTATTTTCAAAAATTAAAAAGTAGCAAAACTAAAAATGAACAATATATATATGTATAAATATATATACCTTATGTGTATATCTTTACTTATATATACATATATATAAATATAATATATCTTATTATTATTAAAATACCTACATTTAATATTAATTAAAAAATCAATCAAAAACCCACACAACAAACCTTAAAGATAAGTGTGTACATAATACACATTGATTAGCAATAATCATATGCTATCTAATTGCTCTTTGTGGTTCGACCTCTACGTGCTTACATGTTATACATTTTTATTTGTAGAGCATAATAAATTGTGCCTCACATTTTTAGTCATTCACTTCTTATTGTTACATTGTGGTACTTGTTGATCGGTCTAGGGATTCCCTTACGAGTCGCCTCAACGACAACTCATCCTCGCACTCCATGAGGATACATTTTAGACCTGCTTGAGGAAAATCTAGCCCATCAGATGGCACCGTTGCTAGGGAGCAACATAATGTAGCCTACTTTGTAATTATTTATCTTTTATTTTTTTCACTTATTCATCCATATCTGTGTACATATTTATTGACTCATTTATTCTTCTATGTCTCACTTATATATACCTCATTTTCACATTTTATTTAAATACATTATCTGATTACTTATGCTAATACATCTCTTTTGTTGTGTTTATTACGAGGGGGCCACTAGGAAAGGATGACCTCTTAGGAGGGTGATGCAACCGAGCAAGGTGGAGATTGGTCTTCTTCAAATGACCAATTAAAGAGGCAGCATGCATGGCAAGGAGAACAATTAGACTAGATTTTTAGTTTAGATTGTTTCTTTTATTTTTGTGAGAGAGATAGATTTATTCATTATTAATTGTAATAATTATTGACTTGGACACTACTCTTCTATACGAGGTCCAATGGTCGAGTGATTGTTCACCTGGGGACCTCATCGTAATTTTCTCGTGTTGTCATCGCCTTGTTTCATTTGTTTCTTGATGTTTTGAGTTTTCTTCCTTTCTTTTTATTTGTTTTATGTGCATAGATACCCTAGACTTTAAGTTGCTTGTATCGATAATTATGTCCAAACCCTAATAAGAATTATATGCCTATAGTCTCTTAAGTTAGGATCTAGTCAAATTAATTATTGTTAATTATTTGGACATTATACTAAGTGTTGAGAGAGGTTGCATACAGCGCTTGCAGGACCTGTTGTGGCGGGCACCGAGTGGCATCGAAGATCGTACTTTTGGTATCATTTTTGAATAATTAATATGTGGTTTCTACAAGACTAATAGCAGCTATTTTTAGGTGATTTTGTCGATTGCACAATGTCATGCAGATAGGTTTAAAATTTCTATTTTGCATACCACATGGAGAGAGCTGGGAAACTATGCATGCATCACTAGGTTCAATGATGAGATTTCCATCGTCGAATCGAGTTGCACGCTTTTTCGCTATCTCTCTCTGATTTTGAGCACCTAGGACTTAAATAAGAATCTTTATAATTGTTAGGCGCTTGTATGCAAAATATCAAAAAATATGAAAACCAAAAATCTAAAACAAGGGAACTGCTAAAAAAACTTTGACCTTAATTAAAATCTATAATGGACTTCATTGCCTTGGGTTCATAAAGCCCTCATTATTTTCAGGTACCTTAGGGCGTTACCAAAACTCTCCCATGAGCGAGCACGACCCGCAAAGGATTAGATCCCAAAACCCAGTCTGTAATTGCATTGTGTATCACCTGGATTTTTGAAGTATTGGCGCTTCTATCGTATGTGACTGAGTAGGGCCCTATCAGTGATGGCGTTCCCACCTTGTGTGGAACATCGACTTGATCCGAAGTACTGACTTAGGCCACACCTTCACAAGTGTGTCTGTCTCATCGGTTTGCATCCGAGTAGGTCCTTGCACGCTCACAGGTGATTCCGTTGCAAGCGATGTCCAAAGTAGTGGTTTCGCCTATCGGCTTCCTCCCTCTTATTCTTTAGCTGAGTAGGGATCCATGAAGGGTTACAAGGACCTCAAAAAGTGCAGACTACATGTTAGTATACTTTTCTGTCAGTACGGGAAGGGTTACATGGACCTCAAAAAGGAGGATGACAAGTATGTGATACTTTTCTGTCAGACTCTCTCTCCTATAGGGTTAGTGTACTAAGGACTTGTTACAAGACATGCCTGAAATAACGGCTCTAAAAATGAAAAGATAAAAATAGCTAACCTTTACGGCTTCACATTGTGTTGAGTTGGCGAACCCAATTTTGTATTGTGTTTGCATGGATCTATATTAAGGTTCAAAGATTAAGTCCCGTGCACCTGCCCAAATTTTGTCATATGTGTCCTCTCTTTGACCCCCCCTCCCTCATTTCGTGCCTTTGTACTATTTTACACTCCTTTTTATTCCTCGTTGATGATTATATCCTTCATCATGCATCGATCTTTTCTTTCTTCACGATGTTGATCCATGGATGGTTTAGTCGAGACTCCGTCGACACTTACATTGATTCCATGGACTCGGCATCGTCAATAATTTGAGGTGATTCATGAGAACCTGATTCGGACCTTACGAACCGATTTCCAAACTCCTCATTTTCTTTCCACTTCCCTTTATCTCCTAATAAAATGGGATCACTCTTGTCCCACCACCGCATGTTGCGAATGGAGGTTGATTTCAGTCTACATCTGTTTCTCCATTCACGGCCATCTGGGATTGACCCTAATCTCATATTCATCACGGCAACTGGTATTCAAATTCAAGTGGTATGATTGGGATTCTTTTATGTTACAAATAGAAGCTGGTCCCAATCATGGATCCTAATATAGAGTTCATCTCCTCAGATTCAGATCCAGAATGGCTCCTCAGGGAAAGGGCAAAGGGCAGCAGTCGCCCGAGTCAGAGCAGGGCCAAGCTCCCGACGAGAATTAGGTGAACACTCAGTTGTTGGCTTCCATCCAAGCCATCGAACAGTAACTTACGGAACAAGCCCTCGTGCATATTGCCTTTAAAGATATATTGAATGACATGAGGAACATACCAGTAGAAGGAGGAGGTGGAGAAAGACCTAGCGATGATCCAGATCTGGAAGAAGAGGAATCAAGGAATGAGAACCCAAAATCGATTCTAAAGGAGACATATAATCCTGGAGACAACCAGATGATCGAGTGGATCTGCATCCCTCCGGTCCATGCTCATTAATCCCTAGTTCCTTGCTCTCCTACCCTCATTTGACGAAAAATCCCAATGAGGAGCCCTATTTTCACTTGTAGCAGTTCTCTCGCATCTGCAGAACCACCTACTACCCTAACATTCTGTTAGGTGTAGTCAAGATGGTTGTGTTCCCCCTCATCTTACAAGACAAAGGCCGTGTATAGGGTCAATCATTTGGGAAAGATCGTGATGACTTAGGACGAACTTAAATATGTGTTCCTTCACAAGTATTGCCCTCTCGGTCGGCTCAACCAAATGCAAGCCAGGATCAGCAACTTCACTCAGGCTACTCATGAGTTCATTCATGAAGCATGGGAGCGATTTACTGAGCTGCGGAAGAAGTACCCCCACCACCGTTGTGGGGGATCCCACTTTAACAAAGATGAATATGTGGTATGGAAGATCTTTAAAGAAATGATTGAGGGAGAAGCCGCCTTATATTCATCACATGCTTATCAGAGACAACCTCGGGTCCTCCACAAGCCAGTCCACATGGTAGTGTCTCTGAGGCAGAGAGAGATGAAAGATCCAATTTTAGCATCATTGGGGGCCATCTCTTGAAGGTTGACATTATCGAGAAGCAATCACAGGATCTTGTAAAGCTCGTTGTGATAGAACAGAGGATGCAAAACTTGGATAAGCTGGACCAAATCACCAAGCAGTTGGAACTGCTAGTGAGCACCATCAGTTCATTCCCATCGGCGACACCATCGTCAGAGACTCTTGCTGAGAAGAAGGATGAACCATTACCCCACAACAGCCTCAGCTGAGTCAACATCAACCGGTGATCCATCACGTGTACTACGTGCAGGCACCCAAGCATGCCCCATTGTAGCAACAGATGGTGGTCTACTAGTCAGACTACCTACCATCTTTTGATCCAGCATTCCCACCACTACCTCTGATACAGGAAGTCAATGGTGTCTGGAGAAACGATGCGCAGCTGTCCTGTTCTGGTGGACAACCCCAAGGCTAGACACCAGCCAAACGGCCTTACCACCAACCTCAAGTGGCCGCTTTGCACAATCCTCCCAACCTCAATATCAACATCACCAGTCTCCATAGTGTCGCAATAATTGGAAACAGTCTCAGCAGTACCATAGTTACAGTACTGTCCACAACCGTAGTATCAACAAAACACGGTTGCACCTCAGTAGCAATATCCCCCTCCTCTATACCAACAGTATCAGCTTCCTCCTCCTTAGCATCACTATCAGTAGCCACAGCCTCACCTCCCCCCAACAGTCACAACGTGGTCAGCATGTTGCATATTCTGAGGCAGTTCCCGTGAAACCGAGCCTCGATTGCTTGGCCCAACTAGTAAAGGGTCTAGCAGAGATGGCAAAGAAGCTAGACGACCTAACAGCCACCAAAACTCCTGTCCTGCCTAGGTCGAAGCTAATCCCAATAATTTCAAGAGAAAGGAGTAGGTAGAATGTGATGTCTCGTATGTGCATGTAGAGTCAGATGATTGTCATTTTGCTTTGTCTAATGTTGTTATTCTCAGGAGCGGTAGGACCTTGCCTCCATCTACCGCAATCAAAGGGAAGAATAAAGCTTCATCTCATGTGCATCATCCATGCCGGCTACAGGTTTTGGTGGGGAAGAAGGAGGAAGAGCCATGCCAGCTGTCATCCACAACCACCTCCATCAACAAAAAGAACAAAAAAATCAGAAAAATCAAAAAGACAAAAAAGAAGATCGCAGTCGAAGTGAAGCCATGCGAGCCATGGAGGAGCTAGCACTATCAGCCAATCCGAAGCCAACAGACGGAGCAGAGACCACACTTTTTGCATGTCCACCAGCAACAGCACCATCATCTCCAGAATGTACGCCTTTTTGTAGTCCGAATGTATAGAATATTATGGACAAGAATTCTTTTGTAAATAAGAACATTGCATTTGATTTTAGTTATGTAAATACTCCTTTTCCTGATACAATACAAAAATCCAAAAAATGCAAACAGAAAAAGTGCATTGTTTGGTCCAAGAGTTGTGTATATTCTTAAGAATTTAACTGTTGAGTTACCATTAATGCAAGCCATGGAATATATGTCTGTTGTGAAGAAGGGCTTGAAAGAAGCATGTAAAAACAAACATCAATCAAACCGCAACAAACAAAAGCCGGCAAGTTGAGAAGCACTCCTTTACCATGGCTACAGTTGCAGCCATCAACAATCTCCCTCAGAATAAACAAGACAAAGGAACACCTTTGATCAGATGCAAGATTTTTGACCAAGTCTTCGAGTAGACGTTGCTTGACAAATGGTTCTTCCATGAACCTCCTGCCCTCATCATTATTGCAAGAATTTAGGTTGGGTCTACTCAAGAAGACATGCATGATCCTTCGGTTTGTTGATCGATCCATCAAGCAACCCCGAGGTCTGCTGGAATACATTGTGGTAAAGGTGCAGGACATGCAGTTTCCTGTTGATTTTGTAGTCCTTGATATGGACTCTCCTGCACCATTATTTGAGACCCCAATTATCCTTGGCCAGCAATTCTTACACACCGAAGAGGCCATGGTTGACTATGGGTCTGGGAAGATCACGCTCATCTCGAGCCATCATAGAGTTACCACAAACATGATCAATGAGCCAAAAGTCGTATCTGATGAAAGTCATGTTGCACCGCTTGATACATATTGTGACTTCATTGCAAAAATCGGAGATACAGAACCTCTTCAAATGTCACATGGACACTTGACATCCTCTCTCCTGAGGAGGACTAGGAAAGCACAGTCGGCTCAAGCTCCGATGTCACCTGGGAGATAGAATTCAATTGGCTGATGCATCTATTTGATTCAGAAGATTCATGCCAATCCGAACATGATGAATTCATTGTAGGTCTGTTCGGCACATTGTCAGTTGAACAACAAGATACTGAAGTGAGAAATACCTCTAAAGTCATGGCAGATCATCCACCTACTAGCACAGTTTCTGAAGTGATTGAGAAGCAGGCAAGATCAAAGCCTGAATTAAAGACACTTCCGACATGCCTTAAGTATGCCTTCCTTGCTAGTGCAGAGAAGATGTATCAACATGCTGACCTATGATCAAGAATCTTGACTTCTCGAGGTTCTAGAGTTGGTTGGCATGTCTCAAATCTATGTAGGATAAATCATGCCATGTGTTCACATGATATCTACTTGGAAGAAGATGCCAAGCCATCCTGAGAGTTTCAAAGAAGACTGAACCCAAATTTGTGGGACATCATCATAAAAGACATCACAAAATGGTGTGATGCAGACTTCATTTATCCCATCTCCGATTCAAAATGGGTGAGCCCTCTGCATGAGTTTTGAAGAAATATGGTCTCGTCGTAGTTGCAAATGATAGAGGAAAGGAGATTTCTACTTGGGTACCGACATCCTGGCGGGTATGTGTTGACTACCGTCACCTCAATGCAGCAACAAAGAAGGACCACTATCCCTTTCCATTCATCGATCAAGTTTTGGAGAGATTATCATGCAAGGAGTTCTTCTGCTTTCTAGATGGGTACTCTATGTACAACCAAGTGGAAATTGCCCTAGAGGACCAATAGAAAACTACCTTCACTTGTTTGTTTGGCACCTATGCCTTCAGGAGAATGTCCTTTGGTCTGTGCAATGCACCTGCCACATTCCAAAAATGCATGCTTGCAGTTTTTCCGAGATGGTTGGCAGTTTTCTTACTGTATTCATGGATGACTTCTCAGTCTATGGTGATAGTTTTGATGCTTTTCTTGAGTACCTGGACAAAGTACTTTATAAATGTCGTGAAGTCAATCTTGTGCTATCTTAGGGAAATAACCACTTCATGGTCACATAAGGAATTGTGTTGGGTCACGTCGTTTCGCAATGTGGCATGGAAGTCGACCCGTCAAAGTGGATGTCATCAGCAATCTTGACCCACCTCATAATGTCAGACATGTAAGGTCATTCCTGGGGCATGTAGATTTCTACAGGAGATTCATCAAAGACTTCAACCACATTACCCGACCTCTTACAGAAGTGTTGTGCAGGAGAGCGAGTTTAATGTTGATCAGCAGGTTCTCCTTTTATTTAGTTAGTTAAAGGAGCTAATCACTCAAGCTCCCATCCTATAACTACCGGATTGGTCTCTTCCTTTTGAGATCATGACGGAGGCATTAGACTTTGTAGTTGGGGTTGTTCTAGGACAAAGAAAAGACAAGGCACCCTATGTCATTCATTATACCAGCAAGACGCTAGATGAAGCTCAAAGAAATTACACTATCACAGAGAAAGAATTGCTAGTTGTGGTATTCGCCCTTGAGAAGTTCAAATCATATCTGCTTGGATCTAAAGTCACCATCTACACTGACCACTCTTATATCCAATACTTACAGCAAAAGAAGGATGCAAAGCCTAGACTGATCAGATGGATCCTTCTCCTCCAGGAGTTCGACTTCGAAATCAAAGACAAGCTTGGAGTTCGAAATGTGGTAGTAGACCATTTCTCCAGAATTGAACAGCAAAAGCCTCCATTGAACAATGCACCCATCATGGACACATTTCATGATGAGTCAATTTTGACCGTGGATTCACTCCCTTGGTATGTTAATATTGTGAACTACCTCATCTTCGGTGTAGTCCTACAAGATTGGGTGAAGATCAAGAAGGACAAATTCTTGTCCCAAATTCATTTCTGCCAATAGGAAGACCCACTACCATTCATGGAAGGAGCAGATTGCATTTGACGATGGTGCATCCCTCAATAGGAGCATCATAGTATCCTGAAGCATTGTCATTCGCTCGAATCTGGTGGACACCACTCTGGAGACAGAACAATAGCGAAAGTATTGCAGCGTGGCCTCTGGTGGCCGACACTATTTAAGGATGTTGCAATATTTTTGAAGCACTGCACCGACTGTCAGAGATTGAGAGGCACTCTTATAGCTAAAGATTCCATGCCCCTGAGGTTCATTCAGATTTCAGATGTATTCAATGCTTGGGGCAACGATTTCATGGGACCCTTCCCCAACAGTCAGGGATACAAGCACATCCTTCTTGTCGTTGACTATGTGAGTCACTGGGTTGAAGCTATCCCCGCTCAAGCCACAGACAATCGTACAGTTTGTCGATTTTTGAGAGAGAACATCATATTGTGGTTTGGGATTCTGAAGATACTGATATCAGACGAGGGTAATCACTTCATTAACAGAGAGGTCAAGAAATTAATGAAGGAATAGGACAGTGAGCACTGGATTGCGTCTCCTTATCATCTTCAGACCAATGGCATGGTTGAATTATAAAATAGAGAAATCAAGATGATCCTAAAGAAGCTTGTAAAGCCGGATAGAAAGAATTGGTCCCAACTCTTGGACTCAGTACTTTGGGCATATAGAACCTCTTACAAGTCTCCTTTGGGCATGTCGTCCTACCATCTGTGTATGGAAAGCTATGCCATCTTCTTGTGGAACTAATCCACAAATCATCATGGGTAATCAATATCTACAACTTGGACTCACGAAAAGGTGGTAAGAAAAGAAAAGAGGATCTGAACAAGCTCCTGGAATTCCTAGACTATGCATATGATAACACCTTGATGTACAAGGAGAAGGTTAAACGTTGGCATGATCTGCACATTAGTTGAAAGACCTTCGAAAATGGACAGATAGTGTGGCTATTTGACGCAAGTTGAAGATATTTCTAGGAAAATATAGAGTAAATGGACAGGGTCATTCAGAGTGCAAGAAGTGCATGACAACATAAGGATTATGATATTGGATCTGTCAACTGACGCACAACCATTCATCGTCAACAGTTAGTTACTGAAGTCATACCTTGAGCATGGCACATTTTTGGAAGTTGTTGATTCGGTCCAAGTGATATGTAATGAAGAAGCATCCACAACCTCCGCAACATCGAAAGATTAAGATAATGTTCCTCAAATTCTCTTCCTTTAGTTTTCTTCTTTTCTTCTTTTTGATTTTTCAGTTGTATGTTCTATTTTCTGATTTGTTTCCTCACTCATTGCTTCTGTACTTAGGATATATTTCATCCTAAGTATAGGGGGATGAGTGACTTTATATGTTTATTCTTTGTCCCATCACATGTCTCCTCTTTTGTTCATACTCTTGTTTATACTTAGGGATATTTTACCTTAAGTATAGGAGGAGACAAGACGAATCGTTGACATTGTTCATTCCCACGATCGATCCTACTTGCATCTAGATACATACTTCTATACTTAGGATTATTTATTCCTAAGTATAGGGGGGACGGTCTACTTCGCATGCATTCTTTAGTCGTTATAGTATAGGCTTCTCTATACTAAGTACGAGTTCTGTCTTTTCTTTTATCTTCGATCTATGAGGACATATCTCAAGCTAAGTAAACGGGGTCGTATATACACTGTATCTACGTTAGCCATAACTCATACTTTCGTATTGTTACTAAGTATGGCTAAAATACCATTAATTAAGTGTAAAGAACATACTTGATAAAATTCATTGAAATACTTTTTTTATACCGATTAAAAAATTGGGTAATTTTTTTTTACAAAATGTTTGAAAAATGGTTTGGAAAAATTCTTTGAAAAAACGTTTGAAAACTATTTGGAAAATATTTTGTAAAGTGTTTTCAACCTTTGTAAAAAAGAATTTATTTGTAAAAATTTCTTTTCTTTGTTTGAAATAGAATATTTTTAAAATTTATTTGCAAATGATTTGGAAAATAGTTGCAAAAATAGTTTGAAAAATCTATACATACTGTTTGAAAAATCTTTGCAAAATGATTTTCAAATTTTATAAAATGATTGTAAAAATTATTTGTCAAATTAGTTTGCAAAATAAAGTTTTCAAAATGTTTGCAAAAAAACTTTTTCAAATTATTTTGAGATCTATGTACATAACTCGAACAAATAAAGATTCTTTACAAACCTTATATATACGATCCTACAAATCCCTATAACTTAATCCTTGTAAATAGAAAGATGCATGCCCGTATAAATATCTGCACATATTCCCTTTTTATTCCTAAACTTTTTGTTTTTAAAAAAATCCTTAAAAATTTGCAAAATCCAAAATCCCAAAAATATTCGAAAAAACCTCTTCAAAAATCTGCATAAAAAGTTGCAAAACTTTTCAAAAATCCATAAAAAGTTCAAAACTAGAAAACTACGTCACAAAAATATTTTTCTTGCATTGTACATGGCATTTTCATTTTTTCATAATAACCTAGACAATTGAACAGGTCCAAATACAGTCTAAAGATTGGAGCTTGGAATAGACCTTACTACATTTAATTTCAGAGGAACCCATTGAGGACTGGAAGTGGAGTTGTTTCACGTCACCTTAACTTAATTCTTTATGTTCCATAAGACCATGTTTATGAGTCAATTCAATGTGTTTAATAAAGACCCTTCATACCATCCATAAGACTCTTGAGACAGTGACTTAATTGGAAACCTCACACCTAGCACGTAACTCAACTTAGATGGACTGTTAAAAATCTTGGAGTCTAAGTCAGGACGATGCAAGGCCACTTCGTCAAGGGTGGCTCGGGAACCATTCTTGGGGATTGCCGACACTTGTACTCTAACCCACTTCTTTTGGTAACAATGATATCTAAAGACTGGAGATGGATTGAGGCAATGCTTCGGATGAGGAATGGTTTTCCGGCCCAACTTTTTCCATGATCCCAAAAAATGGGTGGAACAAAAAGATGCTATATCCACCGGGGCATAAACAAGAATGAAGAAGCTATACAAAGTCAAAAGAAAACATCCAAAGAAGTTTATACCAACAATTCCACAAAAAAATTAGCTTCAGAAAAAAAAACTTGCTTTGTGGTGAAGAATCGGTTACACTAACCGACTTCATAAGAGAATGAAGACTACACTAGTCCATTCCCACTTATTTTCCCATTCTTCTAACTTCTCCCACATTCGGTTGTAAAGACCGGGAGCACCTGACCTTATAGGGGAATATGTCTCCATGAGGACGAGTTACCAAAAGAGTAGACACCTTGATGGTTCAATGGTTTTGTCTGGGAAGAGCTAAACAAATTCACATGCATGGTTCTATCATTTTAAGGTAGCAAGAGTACACGACTGAGAAGATGGTTCTGACATGGCAGTGAATTGAACTTGATGATAGGAGTATGGAATCTAAGGGTCGTTATGTCACACTTCCGGACTTATATATGATTACGAACACACCATGAATCCAAAGGCCTTCTCCGATCTCCAAACTTTGACTTTATTAAAGACTAATTTAAAAGTTGGCAATTATTCCAAGTTATTTCCTTTTCTTTTCTTCATTTTTATTTTTTACACTCATTGCATAAGTTTTTGCTAGGGACTACAAAGGCAAATATAGGGGGGTGATGAATCTGCATTTCATCACCTTTATTCTTTCATTTTGGCCTTCAAACCCTAGCTAAATGCATGTAAATATCATTATTTTGTATAAATTAATATTCATTATTTATTGCATAATTATGGTATAAATTATATTATTTAAAGTCAAAATAAAAGAATAAAGAAAGAAAAGAAAAAGAATAAAATGCCAAAGGTATTTTATGACCCTAAATCCCAAGACCAAGTCAAGAATTGATGTGGTCGACAAGGAATAAAGTAGGGTTAGATAAGGGCCCAAAAACAATAAGAATTCCATTTATTCATTCATCAATAAAGCATTTTTGGAACTCATTTTATTATTTATTATTTATACATCAAATTAATAAATTTTGTACATGAATTTTGTAGATAAAAATGTATAGAAAATACAAAATTAACTTTACGCAAAAATAACATACAGTGCACTTTTCATACTCAGAATAAAAAGCCAAAACCCAAACTTCCCAGGCCCATATATACTCAATAAAAACTCAAAATGCCTCGAAATCACCTTTAACTATATATAACTTTTAATGGTGGTTTCATTTAATTTGGAGTTAAAGTATGGAAGTTAGGTTTTGGACCCCTATTATATAGTATACCTGAATAAAATATTCATTTTATTTATTATTATTATTATGTTTCACATTTTTATAATTTTGTAAATATTATTTATAATATATATACATATTTGGAATATAATAAAATCATAAAGAAAACACTAAAATAAAATAACCTATAGATTTACATAGATGAAATACATATACTTATACCTATATATTATATAACACTATTTATTTAAGCATATAAAATAAATTAGAAAAATATAATAAAAATATATTTGTGTGTATAAAAATAATATATATACCACTATATATATTAGGGGGAAATGGGTGTGTATGAAAATAATATATATACCGCTATATATATCAGGGGAAAATGGGGATGCCCCTAGGGGGAACTAACTTAGCTCCTCCCGCCCCATTTTTATTTTTTTTTTTTTGAAAATTTATTCCATGAATATTCATCACTATATCCCTATATTTTTCCATTCAAATTTCATGTAAAACAGATACTTCTACAGCCTCCATCTAGACAGACATTTTTTAACGATCGCAGAATTATTGAAATCAGCCCTATCTGGATGGAGAACGTAGAAGTCTCTGTTTGCACAAAATTTGAATGGCATGTAAGGATATAATGACAAATACTCATAAAAGAAAATTGCAAAAAAATAAAAAAATGGGGAAAATGGGGTGGGGGAGCTAAGTTATCTCCTCCTAGGGGGCAGCCTTAGTTAACCCTATATATTATACATATATAATATATACCACTATTTTTATAGTTTCATATTTTTGTAATTTTGTAAATATTATTTATAATGTATGTACATATTTATAATAGAATAAAATCATAATTAAAACATTAAATAAAATAACTTATAGAAATACATAGATGAAATACCTATACTTATACATATATAATATATACCACTATTTATTTAAGTGTATAAAATACATAAAAAATATAATAAAATTATATTTATGTATATAAAAATAATATATAAATAAATAAAGTATGAAAATAAAATAATAAAATCAAAATGATACCAAATAAAAATAAAATATACAAAACATAGGTCAATATACCTATGTATACACTTGTAAAAAAAAACTTGCAATAAATTCACTCATAAAAAAATAAATGATATTAAAATACTACATAAAATAATAAATATTTTTCATTTTATAATTGAAATTTGATAAAATCATTTACTATTTTTAATTAACTATTTTTTAATAAAGGTTTCTGTTTTGTCCTGTAGCGGCTGACGTGGACCAATCACGACCCGCCAGCCGTTGACCCCAGGTCAACAGCCTCCTCTCACTTCCTCGAGTCGCCAGTTTGTTAGGACCCTGATTTTTGCCCTTTTTTCTGCTGGCACTCATTATGCCCTGGCTAGGTGTGATGCATGATTCATGGAGATTGAACATCCTTGAATCACGCCCTAGCCAAAGATCAAATTGAAGCTCCTCGATTCAATCGTAATTGCTTGATCAATAAGGACCAGCCACCATGTCTATAAGTAAATCTCTCCTTTGTTCTGCTTATTTTGATCCCTCTCTGAGCCTTGTAGAGTCTTCAGCTGTGTGTATGAGTGTCCACCGGTGATAGAGGTGCCTTCCCCGAGGTCGGAGCACTGCAAGAGGAGGAGAGTGGGTCCAAGGAGGCGCTTCAGTGACCGTCCTGCTTCCTGGACTACCCCCAGGTTAAAGGTGTGCCATTTCCTTATGTTTAGGTAATTTTAGTTCATTTATTTCATTTATGCCTTTAATTTTGCGTTTCAATTATTTTTTTAGCCTAGGTTTAGATTTAGGTCTCGCCGGAGCTCTAAAGCTTCGACCACTGTGATCCATTATGAATACTATGTCTCTGACGTCCACGATCATCCCATTTCCCTCCTCTTCCATTTCCCCATTGAATTGATCCATTTAGATCCTCCGATCTCGCATAGATCGATCCCTTGGTGCTTCTTCATCCATTGGACGTCGAAGCACTATCATCACCCCTCAAATCGTTGTGAACCTCACCAATAACAGTCTAGATCTAATCACCTCCTTGTCGTGTAGCTTCCCATCATATTTGTGATAAACGCGGATCTCACGAGGGTCTAAATTGGTATCTCACACAAGGCGGAGATAACCGTCGCTGTTGCGACTCTCAAATGAAATCCGTATTTGATCAACAATTAACCCACACTAAGATCAATAAATTAGAAACAATGTGGAGTTAAAATTTATTTTTAACTCTACATAAAAGATGTATAGATGCAAGTACGTAGAGAGTTCGAACACAGGGAGCAAACAGGGTAATTCAAAAATTGTGCTCAAGTGAATGTGTGTGTAAAGTGTCTACACTAAGCAAGCAAGCAACTACAATTTTTGTGGGTTTTTAATTTTTAATTTTTTTATTTTTTTTATTTAATTTTTAATTTTGTATTTTGCTTTTTGATTTTCTGATTTTTAGATTTTATATTTTATATTTTTTTTATTTTCTTTTTCAATATTGGAAAGTAAATGCAATATAGTAAAAGGCAAGGTAGAATATTTATAAAAATGCACAAAAATGCTCCAAAATTCAGAAAATAAATGTTTTTGGTATTTTTAAGGTTTTTTACTGTTTTTATGATTTTTGGGGATTTTTTCAAGATGTTTTTGGGATTTTCAAATATTAAAATAAAGCAAAACAGTAGAAATCAGGCTGGCTGTGACGAAAATGCAATTTAAAATTAGCAACCAGTAGCAAAAATGTTTCACACTATTTTTCAAATAAAAGTAACAAAATAAGGAAGAAACAGAAGCTGAGTTTGTACTTTTTGGGTTTTTCTGCTATTTTTTATAATTTTTTGAAGTTTTTAAGAGTTTTTAATTTTTTTTAGTGTTTTTCTTTTGAAGTTTTTACTGATTTTTGGACTGACACTAAAAGATAATAAAATAGACACTACGTGATTTTTTTGGAATTTTTCAAAATATATTTATATTTTTTATGGGTTTTCTAATGCAAACAGGGAAATAAATGCATGTTTTTGATTTTTAATAAATATGAAAATGCAATAAATATGCAATGCAAAAATGTAGTGTGAATCTATAATGCAACAGGGACTTAATCCTATTTTTGTGGATTTTTAGGAGGCTAAAAGGTATTTTAAATAATTAGAACAAACTTCCAAATATTAATAAGGCCTGGCAGGGGTATAAGTGTAAATATCATAACATCCAGGGGCAAATATGCAAAGTTTCCACAAATTATATAACAGTATTTTGCATTTAATGGATCAAGTCTAAATACCAAAACCCGCAAGGGGGTTTGAGCAATTAACCCACCAGGGCGCGTGACTTGCACGCGCCTGGGAAGGGTATTTTTGCAAATATCAGAAGCTAGGGGGTTCAGTATGCAAGATGTCCAAGAAATATTATACTAAATATGGAATTTAAGGTACTGAAGATAAATGTTCAAACCCGGAGGTGGTTCCCTGCAAAATTGCCAAGACACGTGCGTGAGCACACGTGACCTGGCAGGGGTATCCCTGTAATATTACAAAACACTGAGGGTAGACATGCAATAAGTCCCGAAGTTTTTAAACTACATCTGCAACTTTAAATACTAAATGTAAATGCAAAGAGGCGCAGGGGTGAGGGTGCAAAATACCCACGCCGGGCGCGATCCAACGGCGTAAGTAGCTTCACTTAAACACGTGGACGCTCCTGATCAGCCGATACCGCTTCGATTCAGTGGTCCAGATTAGATGCTGCGATGAAGATCGGACGGCTGAGGCAGATGGAGATCGGACGGTGGCTGGTTGATCTGGAGGGGTGCCCCAATCGGACGGCGGGGAAGCTCGGAGGAAGAACAGGGAAGAGCGCCGGCGAGGGCGAACTTCCCCGAGCTCGTTCTCGGGCCTCCGACGATCTGGAAGCTTCAAAATGGGGCTGCGACCTCCTGAGGTCTGTCTCTGTCTCCTGGTGGCTTCAAAACACCTCGGCGAAGGCCGAGGTACTCGCTGGCGGTCGGCGGAGCTGGGGGGCTTCACGAGCTCCGGCGAGGTTCCAAAACTGCCTCCAGGCGCGAATCGAAGAACTTTGACCTGCAAAAACGATTAGGAGGTCCAGGGCAAACTGCCTGGACCTCTGGATGGAAGCGGGGGTGTGTGGAGTGTCGGGACGATGGTCGGCCGGAGATGCGTTCCGGCCAAATGGGTGAATCGGTGATTGAAGCGAGGAAACTCGAGATTTTTTTGGGGTTTTTGATCCTTAGACTGAACCTAAGCTAACTAAAGCAAAATAAACAGGGGAGATGGCATCCTCAACGATATAAATCGGAGGGAAGGTTACCTCGACCGCCTGGTTTGGGGGAGGTACTGGAGACGCCTCCGACTTCCTCTGCTCTGGCTGAGTGAATGCTGCTGAAGCTGTCACCTCCAGGAAGACTTGGAGCACGAGCGGAGCGAGGAAGGGTGGACCGAAGGTGTTCAACCGGAGGGAGGAAGAGGTGGGTCTGGTTAAGTAGATGGTGGAGTGCGTGACTTCGAGGGAAGATCACGAGCGAATCGAGCAGATCTGGGGAGATCTGAGGAGTCGGCGATGGAGGTGATTGATCGAGGAAGAGGTTTCGTGAAGGAAGCGGCCGCAGAGGATGAGCGGCGCACCCTCGAAAAAGGCGCGAAGACAGGGGGAAAACGACGCGCGCTACGGGCTGGGAGGAAGAAGACAGACTGTTGACCCGCCGGTCAACAGTCGCAAGCTCCTGGTTGGTCCACGTGGACCAACCAGGAGAAAGAGAATAAAAATGTTTTATTATTTCATTTAAAAATAGAAATAAGTCGAATTAAATTAAAGTTATAAAATGAAAATTATTTGTTATTTTACGTAGTATTTTATTATGATTTTTATTTATTTTTATGATACATATTTTTACAAGTTTACTTTTTAGCCTTATATAGGTATATTACCTATGTATTTTAATACTTTTATTTTTATTTTGTATTTTTAATTTACTTATTTTTGTTTATTATTTTCTAAGATTATAACATACTTTTATATACACAAATATATTTTTATTTTATTTTTCTGATATGTTTTGTATATTTAATAAAATACAAGTATATTTTACATAGGTATGTATATATGTATTGAACATATACAAGTATTTTTATTTTTGTTTTTATTTAGGTTTTTATTCTTCTTTTAATGTACATAATTATTATAAGTATTATTTACAACATTATAAAAGTATAAAAAATGAGTAAATAATAAAGAATAAATTGAATATTTTAATATGTACAAGTATACAATGTGGGTCCAAAAGTCAACTTTCAAACCGTAGCTCCGCCAAATGCGAAACCACCACCACTAAATAGTTTATTTTATTCTATATACAATTAAAGGTGAGTATGCTGCATTTGGAGTTGACAGTTGTGAGATACGGGTCTGGGAAGTTGGGATTCTGGATTCTTATTCAGACCATAACTTTTTATCTGTACATTATTTTTTGTGAAATCAATTTTGTATTTTTCTTTACTAATTTATCTACAACTTTCATGTACAGAGTTTCTTTATTTGGTGTATAAAAAGTGGAACCAAAAATAGGTCCCAAAATGAATAAAGAATGAATATAATGTATAGGTGTTTTATCTGTGTTTCTGACCTTATCTCCCCCTACTTTATTCCTTGTCGACCTATTCATCAAGATGCCTAGGTCTCGGGGGTTTTGGGTCATAAAATATCTACAATATTTTATTCTTTTTCTTTTCTTTATTTATTCTATAATTTTGGCCTTAATTACAATATTTTATACAGTGTTGAGATGCACATGCATGGATGCTAAGATGATGGTTTTAATGCTATTTACAGGCATTTGCTAGGGTTTTAGGTGCCAAAATGATAGAATAAAGATGATGAAATGTGGCTTCATCAATTTGCAGGTCTGCAAGACCCCCATCTGAGGTGTCCTTGAAGTTAAGAATGGAGCTACAGGTGCGCGATGCTCTAGGCCCCCTTCGGTTGGGCCCAAACCTTTTTGAAACATCCTTCAGTTGCAAAACATCAAGGCAAACCCGTAGGGCATCTCAGCAACTCAGGAGGAGCTCAAAGCAAAGAGAAGGAGCAGATCAAAACAACTTAGAGCCCTATTCTTGGAGTGTTCTTCCAAGACACTCCAGGACCATCCGATCAAGAGAGTCACTCCAGATGCAGCAGATGGTGTCCCATTATGCGAGCCCCAACCATCTGATCTCCGCCCAAGATCTAATCCCAATCGTCATCACCGAACCGTCATCGTGCGCCACAGAGTCTCCACGTGTCCAAAGTGAGGAGATCCAAGCCATTAGTTCGCACGCAAATATGGGTAATTTTCACTAAGCCCCCTACATCTTTTAGTATTTTTTTAGTACTTAAATATTTTTTCTAGAGTGTAATAAATGTGTGAAAATTGCATATAGCCCCACATACTTCCATGTATTTACCTATAGGTCCACGCCAGCTCAGCTCACGTGGCTTGCCATGTGATTCGGTTATTTTGCAGGCATACCCTCCTACATTTGTAATTTTTGTTTTTAGTACACAAAACTATATATTCAGTGTTATATTTTTGGAAAAATGTACAAGGGACACTAAACTATTGTATATTTGCAGAAAGGCCCTTTTAGGGCATTTCTAATTTACTTATTTTGTAGAAAATTACATGTATGCCCCCTTGATTTTAGTAATAGGGTTACGAAATGAAGGATATATTTCTTTTAATAACAAATAGGTCTCTGCTTGTATATTAAATATTATTCCTTGTTTATTTTTGATAAAAATAACTATTACTTGTATTTAATTTTACAAAAATGCATGTAAATGCTTTTGATGACATATTTCCATGCTCTAATCTTTATTTTACATTTCTTGGATTTTATGCAGTTATTAAAATTCAAATAGTGAGTATTTTGTCCCTATTTGGCCTAAAAATACTAAAAAAATATTAAAATACCTTGAAAAATTGCAAAAAAAATATATATTATTTATTATTACCTATATTAACCCCATACCAAAAATCCCTAAAAATACAAAAAGAAAATGCCTGAAAATTAAAAAGCTCCAAAATCCTTTATAAAAATCTTAAAAATCACAAGAAAATCCAAAAATATTCATTTTTGTCTCTGAATTTTCTTTACATTATATAGTATGCATTAACAACAATTTGAAATAATTTTGATATTTTTTGATATTTTAATCTTCAAACCAATTCTGCCTATTTATTTAATCATGGTTTTGGGGATGTTTTTTATTTTAAAAATACCTTAAAATTAGCAAAAATTCCAGGAAAATCACATAAACATGAGAAAAATATAAAAAAGCTAAAAATATTTCCCTATATTTTTAACTATATATATACCATATACTATCTATAGGTCGATATATATATATTATCTATATACTTGTACTAGGTATTGGTATATTTTATATTAATGCATTTTTATTTTATTTTTAAAAATTAAAAAGAAATTAAAATTAGCAAAATTAAAACCAACAAAAAATTAATGTATATGTATAAATATATATACCTTATGTGTATATCTATTCCGACATGTATGCATATAAATAAATAAATATATATATATTAATCTAATATATCTTATTATTATTTTTAAATTACCTACCTTTAATATTAATTAAAAAATCAATCAAAAACCAACACTAGAAACCTTAAAGATAAGTATGTACATAATACACATTAATTAGCAATAATAATAGGCTACCTACTTGCTCTATGTGGTTCGACCTCTACATGCTTACATGTTATATATTTTTGTTTGTAGAGCATAATAAATTGTGACTCACATTTTTTGTTGTTCATTGATTATTATTACATTGTGGGTACTTGTTGATAGATCTAGGTATTCTCTTGCGGGTCGCCTCAGTGACAACTCATCCTCGCACTCAGTGAGGATACATTTTAGACATGCTTGAGGAAAACCTGGCCCATCATCCCTCCACAATGGGTGGTGTGTGGCCCTGCAAAACAGGAGGCATGTATAACACATTGGAAGATTTCATCACTTCCAACGTGTTATTTTTTTGCTTTTTTCACAAAATTATTGGACTCACTTGGGGATGAGATATCATGGTCTAATAGTTGTGGATTTTGATGTATTTGCAGGTACGTTCCTAATAATATAATATTAAATGCTTTATTAGGCATATAGTAGGATTGCACAGATCCATATCCTAATTGTAAAATAGCCAAATCTATATAAATGTATGGCTAACATAAATGTATATATTATACTGGTATCTTGAAGTCCTCATATGTAGCACGCATATATGAGAGATGAAAGGTATATGTATAATATGATATTTATGTTACCTTTTCTTAGTTCGGAGGTCCCGAATAAATTAAGACCATCATCGCTACATGTATGTTAGAGTTTATATATGAGTTAGTTTTCAGCAATATAATCTCATTCCTCTTCGATATACCAAATTAATCTTAATAGACTTTAACTATTGTTACTTTGATAACAATTTTAAAGGCTATTAAGCTTAATTTATGGGGTATATTAAAAGGGTGTGTAGTTTTGCTGTCAAAATTTGCTCAGATATAAACTCTAATATGAATGTAGCGACGATAGTCTTAATTCAGTGTTTGAATCTTTAAGGATGGGCGGAAGATATAATAATAATAATAAAATCATTCTCCGCTTTTATCCTAGATTAAACTATGTAAATTAGGCCAATGTTTCACAACTAATTTGATATAACATCTGAAACCTCCTTTCATGATTAGAATGACGAGCAATATGGAGTGGATGTACACCTATGTCCAAGACGGAGGCTTATTGGGGTCATTTCAACATGATGTAGAGGAGTTTGTGGCATTTTCTTATGCCAATGGTTCTACGATTGTTAATTTAGATGACACCATTATTTGTCCTTGTCTCAAGTATTATTTACTTAAGAAGAAGATTAAAGATGAAGTACAATTACACCTCCATAGGCGTGGTATCATGGAGGGTTATTATATGTGGTGGAGATACGCTGAAATCATCTCGCCTCTGATGAATGAATCAAATGACGTTCTCGAATTTAATTCATTTGTTGAAATGGTGATGGATATCATAGGTACTGAGTTCATGGATGAAAATTTTGATGATGAAAAACCACATGGAGAGACTGGAGAATTTTACAAGCTCTTGAAAAAAGGCAGAAGAACCCTTATGTTCATGTTGTAAGGCATACTCAAAACTCTCGGCAGTTTCGGTATGAAAATGAGATATAATGTGACAGCCATGAATTTTGATGCATTGTTGGTTAAAATCATGAACTACATTGAAATTATTATAAAATAAAAAATGAAGAAGAAGATGGGTTTAGTAGATGTTAAGATCGATTCTTGTACAAATCATCATATATTGTATTATGGTAACAATGAGAATTTGGCATATTGTTTAGAATGTAACGAGCCTAGAAACGTTGGACGAAAAATTTTACGTTACTTAACACCTCGACTAAAGAGATTGTATTATTGTAGAGAAACAACAAAGGAGATGTTGTGGTATGCATATCATTCTCCACAATGGTATATGGAACATTCATTAGATTTAAAGAGTTGGAAAAAATGATGTCTGATTTTCCATCATTTACCAGCAAAAAAAGGAACTATATTATTAGTTTGTGTACAGACGAATTCAACCCATACTGTATAAGCAAAGACTATTCTTGTTGACCAGTAATGACAACTCCTTATAATCTACCTCCGTGGTTACGTAATATGCGATAATTTATGTTCTTATCACTCTTAGTACCTAGACCTACTCATCTTGGGAAATACATTAACGTGTATTTATGTCCTCTTGTAGTTGAAAATTTTATGGATAAACAGAATTGATACATACGATGCAAATAAATGTCAAACATTTAATATGAAAGTGTCATTACGATGGATGATAAATGACTTCCCAGCATATTGAATATTCTCTGGATGTACTCATGGATGAAAGAGTTGTCCTAATTGTATCGAGAGTACACCCAACTTCAACATGAGAAAAAACCTTGGTTTTTATTATCATAAGTGTTTCCCTCTGAAAGATCATCCCTACATGAGACAAAAACAACCATGCAAAAGTAATATTGTGGAATTATCTAATCCTCCAATAATGAAGACTGGTGACATGTTGTTATTGGGGCTCGAAGAATTTGAAAATTCTACATTCAATACCTATGAATATACTCAATTGTTACCAGGATTCGATGAAACTCATAATTGGATAAAGAAAAGTATTTTCTGAGAGTTTTCGTATTGGAGTATGCTTTTGATTTGGTATAACTCGGATGTTATGCATATCGAAAAAATATTTTTAATAACATATTTTATACAGTTATGAATGTCATCGGACATACAAAGGATTCAATTAAATCTCTTCGTGGTCTAAAAATAATATACAATCAGCTAGAGATGTATATTAAAGAGTTCAATAATAGAAGGATCGAATTTCCAAAGGCAAAATATATTTTTGACAAGGCTCAAATGAAAAGTGTATATGAATAGACCATGAAGAGATAATTTTCAGATGGATATGCATCGAACATTTCAAATCTTATTGATTAAAAAAATTATGTTTCAAAGCAATGAAGAGTCATGACTGTCAAGTATTTATGGAAAGACTGTTACCACTGAAAAATGTTCCTCCACCTCCATCGTACAGACATGTTTCCGGTGAGACATCTTCTTCGCAGCTTCACGAGCCATGCTCTATATCGATTCTAGCACGTCCTTCTATAGATTTAGCTTCTTCATCTTCTGCACGTCAGAGCATCAATGCACATGTGAATGTACAGCTGGTGCGAGGTCACTGTTCCAATTCATACCCGCTTCTAATATTTTAGCTGACAAGAGGTAAATATCATTCGTAAATTATTATTTATTAAAATGCACATCCATATTGATATATGATCTATCTAATTCCCATTTTACGTAGGGATTTTGTGAATAGCAACAAGGTTGCTAAAGCAATGAAGAGTGTATGCGAATAGACCCATGATGAATCCACGATTCATCGCCTTTATTCTTTTATTTTAGCCTCTTTTCCTTAGTCAAATACCTGTAAATAACCACTAATTACATAAAATTACCATTTTGCATGCATTTGTTAATTATGCATTTTTAACACTTTTTGTACATAAATAAAAGAATAAAGAAGAAAAGAAAAAGAAAAGGAAGTATTTATGCAATAAATACAGACTGACCCAAACCCCGAGAGAAGGTCAAGACTTGACTTGATCGACCAGGAATAAAGTAGGGGGAGATAAGGTTGTCTGTCAGAAAATCTCAAAAATATCTTGTACATATTTTTCATGTGTATATGTATAAAACTTACATTATTTTATTTGTATATAATTTAAACTCAAACTAATTACTTTTGTAAATAAAAGTTGTAAATAAAACTGTGTTGTAAATAATAAAAATATTTATAAAATAAAAAAATTGTATATATTGTAAATAATTACACCCAGAAAAAGTCGTAATGCAATAATTGAAACATCAATTCCGGCTCCATACGAGCTCAAATCGAACCAAACTCACTTCCATAATACTATAAATTAAATTATCTTTCAAATGGCTGTGGTTTTGTATTTTTTAGAGTTACGGTTAAAAAGTCGGTTTTCTGGGGTGTATTGTGCAGTTTACCCATGTATTTGTGTATATAATTATTAATATTTATTTTTACTTAATGTATATATTATAAATATTGTTTTCAATAAAACTAAAATTAAAAAAAATAATAAAATAAAAAAAATCTTGTATAAAAATTATTTCCTTATTTGCACCTATGTACATTATATCGTATGTATATAATATATGTATGCCACTAACTTCCATTTATAAAATCCACCAAAAAAATTAATTACTCAACATTAATTAATTTATTTTATTTAATTTCGAAATTTTTATTTAAATAATTGATTGGGTGTATTCATGTGACTTAATAAGCTACCTTATATATAGATTTGATTACACACCTTATATGGCCACCATTAAGGTGGCCAATTAATTTACAATTAATTGATTATTTTATTTATTTATTCCGAATTTTGTAAATAATTATTTAATTTATTTATTTTATTTAATTAATTATTTTAATTCCACCAATAATAACTTTCCTTTTTTGTAGATACTTTCCTTTTTTTATTTTCTTCTCTTTTTAATGGGCTCCTCCTCCCTCATTCAAACTTGATCAATCTTTGGCGGAGAGGAGCCCAGTTTCCGAGAGGTTTCTTGTTGAAGAGGGTCCTAGCCTCCGATCCCGTCGGTGACAGCGGCTTGAGCTTCGTCGAGGCCATCATGGCTTGTCCGATCCCCGAGGTGAGATCCATTTTATTTCCCGTCTTTTTCCCTAGGTAATCGTAGACTTAGTGTTAGCGTAGGTGTAGTTTTTATAATTTAGATCATAAAAAAATCCATCATACACTTTTCGCTCGACACCGCTTTTTCATCCCATCTTCTCGATCCCCACATTTCACCTTCTATCTTGCACAATCTTCCATCTCCGACCACGTACGGTGGTCGGAGACTCGGATCTGTTCTTTCATCTCGCCAAGATCCTCCCAGTCACACATCCATTATTGTGCATAAATAGAAAAATAAAAAAAAGTAAAAAAAAAACATAAAACTATTTTCCTGTTAATCTCGTAATTACTTTTTGCAGGAAGAAAAAAAATTTGTTTTTCTTTTCTCTCTAACATCTGTTTTGCAGGAAGATAAATAAAAAAATTTACCTTTTTCACTAACATTTTGTTTTGCAGGAATAAAGAAAAAAATATAAAAAAATCATTTATCTCTTTTTCTAACTATTTGTTTTTGCAGGTTCACCAAATAAAAAAAATAAAAAAAAACAATAAAATTTTTTAGTATTACTGTTTACATATCCTGATAAAAAAATAAAAAAAATACATTTTTTTAATAACTTCCTGCAGGTTGTAACATAATAACAAAAAAAAATAAAAAAAAATAAACCCCACGCGGCCTCCTCCTTCCCAGCATCCACGCGCGGGCCTCCCCACCAGGCGTGGTGCTGCGCCGCGCCCACCGCCGCCTCAAATCTTCTCCTCCAGATCTCCGAAGAGGCGGCAGTGCCGCCCTCGTCCTCCTTCGTGCGCCGCTCCTGCGCGGCCGCGTGATCCGCCCCGCGTCCACGCGTCAAGGCCCCCCTTCCTCCTGCGCCGCCCCGTGCTCCATATCGCGGCCCTCTGGCCGCCGCCCACCTGCACGCCCCCTCGTTCAGCTTCCAGGCGGCGGCACAGGCGCACGCCTCCTCCAGCAAACCACCCCCGCGCGCCACGCCCGGACTGCCGAGCCTCCTTCCCCGCGCGAGACCGCCGACGCGGCACGTCCTCCTCGTCATCCTTTGACGGCGGCGGCTCCTCATTTGACTCTTGCTTGAGAAAGAAGATATGAAGATGAAGCCCTAGAGGGTTATTAAAAAAAAGGACAAATATTGAGGAAACCCTCTAAAGTTTCAACTATTGCAAAAAGTGCTCCTCAGTTCTAGCAAGTCACATGCTTGCCACATGCTTCCTGGGTAATTTGCATCTGAGCATTCTATTTCATTTATTTTATATATTCAGTGTTAAAACTTTGAGAAAATGACATTCAAGTCCCTGCATATCCAGTCTTAAACTTTGCTTGCTATCTATATTGAAATAAATGTTTTTATGAGTCCAAAAATTTTCAAAAAAATCACATATGCTCTTGTTATGTGCTTGAACATTGTATAAAATTTTAGTAGCATTTTGAGTTGATTTGATATTATTAAAAAATCAAAAATATTGATTTTGTGTCTTTTTGCTTGCATACCTTTTGATAATTCATAAAAAAATATAAAAATTGCCTAAAAATCCCACAAAAATTCATGTAGCTGTGTTTTGATTTGTTTTAATTTCTATCCAATTTTTGTGCTTTTATCCCTTGTGAATATTGTGCTTGTTTTAAAAAATATAAAAAATAATATAAAATTCAAAAACCACTAAAAAAAATTCTTTTATGAAATTTGACTACTTAGTTTTTAAATCGTGCTCCTTGTGTTCGACCCTGGTCGCTATACCAGGTAAAAAGAATAGCGAAAAACCGCTTATACATTCATTTTCTTAATTCATCTATTTTATTGAGTGGTTTTATATCATTTTTCTCGATTGATCGCGCTTGGTGATTTGGGTCACGACGACCATTTTTATTTACATACTTAACCCGATTGTCAGGCGCGTCATCAGAATGGCGCCGTTGCCGGGGAGCACGGCTTTGTAGTCATTTTTCATTTTTCTTTTTGTCTCTCTATATTATAATTGTTTTCTGACATTCTCTCTTGGATTTTTGTGCGAGGTACTGCTTGGACGACTTGGAGTTTCTTTTTAGAGGACCCGCGCAGGAGGAAGAGAGAGAGAGGAGAAGGAATTTTTATTTTTGAGAGAGAGAGAGAACAATTATTCTTGTAATAATTTAGGACCTTTGAACACTTGTGGACTTGGACATTTTTCGGGGTCTGTTTCGCCAAGTGCCGGTGCACTTGGGGGACCTCACCGTTGTTTTTCGCTGGTTTTGTTTTCTCGCATTTTTTTTATTTTATTATTTTATTTTATTTGATTCACGTGATTTTCGAGCCCCTAGCCTTAGAATTTTCTCTTGCTTGTGCCGTAATTAGTAGGGTCCCCACACTTAATTATCTGCATGTTCCTATAGTGCACTTAATTGGACCTACTAATAATCAATTAATAAAAATAATCGACTCATCTCCTTCGTAGCCTACGTGCCGCAGTCCACCCTGTAAAGCGCTTTCTCCTACCCCCGATTTGTCGGGCAGAGGAGGGGTGGGCCAAGACTGGACCCTTTGGCTTGGAGGTCGGTGGCCGATTAGACGGTTCTGCGAGTAGAACTTGCTCATCTAGGACTTGGATTTCCGCTTGCATCATTTTAGGTAGTTTAAATTTCTGTATTTAATTTTCTGCGCGGATCATTTTGCATGTAGAGTGCTGGAGTAAGGTACGCATTTTCTATCTCTGCATGCATCATCGTTTTTGACCGTGCATTGGCTTTCTCGATCTCTCCCCCTGTTTTTGGACTCAAATCATTCAAAGAGGAAATCGGAAAGCTCGTTAGGCGTGGTTATTGAAAATATCCAAAAAAATCACAAAATCAAAAATTAAAAAAAATTGGGACTGCTAATTGAACTTGACTCTAAAATCAAACGTAATTGATTCACTTCATTGTATTGGGAGAGCAATCCCCTCATTGTTTGCGCTTTTACTCGCTCGCGTACACACTAAGGAGTAGTGCCCAAATCCTATTCAAGCCTCCTAAGTGTTTGTACAACTTTCGTTGATCACCTAACTCTAAAATTGAAAAGATAAAGGACCGAATCTCACGGTCTTCACTTTGTGTTGAGTTGGTGAACTGGGGGTTTGCTTTGTGTTTTGTATGTCTATGGTGTGAGTCGGTTACGATCATTCTCCTATCATTAGCGGTCACCTTCTGTCTCTACCCCACCCTCCCTCCCTTCATTTCCCTCTCGTCACGATGGGCCACTTTCCATTCCAGCCGAATTTTACGGCTTCTTCATTTCACGCCCATCACTCCCATCCATTCTCTCAAGAGGTCGGAACCCCATCCGACTTCTCATCTTCTCCCTACCCACCCTCCCATTTGGGACGTGCTGTGAGTGACACCCACAGAGACCAGATTGACCAAACACGAGACATGGGTGTTCACATTACTGAGATGAGAGTGCATCCCATAGGCAATCGAATGGGACAGTTGCGAGCTTTAGATGACTTCTATCCTAGGACATTGGATGAGTATACAGATCAAGAAGTACAGTCCGCTTCTACTTTGAGACCATTTGTCCTGGATTTGGAGTTAATTAATATACTACCGAAATTCTTTGGGGATGTGCACGAGGAACCATATTTACATATCGAAGAATTTGAGGATTTTTGCGTATCACGATCATATTTGGATATCACTTCTGAGGACATGATGCTGATTACCTTCCCATTTACACTTCAGAGTAGAGCCAAGAGTTGGCACAGACGATTGGGAAGAAAGATTACTACATGGGGAGATTTACGATCATTATTTTTGAAGAAATTTTACCCCCAGTGTAGAGCAGAGATGATGCGGTCATGTATTCGAGATTTTTCAGTTAACCCCCAAAAGCCATTAATAGATTCATGGTTGAGGTTAAGAGAACTTGTGAGGCGATTTCCAGATCATGGATTTTCGATGACTGACCTTATCCATATCGCCATGAGGGGGAGGACCGCAGAGCAGATATCATATGTCATTACCTCGTGTAGTGGTTCACACCATTGTCCCGACTTGGATTTTGTTGAGACCATCTTGGATACACTTTCTGATCTTGCATATACACCAGATGATTTATTTGGGACAACACATGAGGGAGAGATGACAACAGTTGAGTGTGTGACACACCATGTTGATCTTGATAGCACACACAGATTAGAGGATATGGATGCTATTACTAATCAATTGATCGATGTGTTGCCTACTGTTGTGAGTTCCCAGAGCCGGACATTGGTTGAGGACCAATTGGATTTACAATCAGATTTTGAGCCAGTCCCGCACCTCCACATTGATGATTCTTCGATTCTAGATCTGCTAGGATCCCATGAGATAGAGGAGGAACCCACATCTCAGCCATCCTCTGCATTATTCCAGTGTCCATACACAATTGATTCAGTGTCTGGTCTTCAGAAGATTTCCTCAGATTCGGAGATATACTTGGATTCATCTCAGCATAGAGAGTTTGATGAGGGACCGATTTTGGATTTTACAGAACTTGATAGTCCCGTACTTGAGCCATGTATCCTCCCATTTGATGAGGTTGATATATTTTCGGAGGACATGACATTTGACAGCAATGATCCCAACTTCCCTGATGATTCGGCATTACTCCCCGAGGGTTATCTGCGGGAGGATGCCATGGACCATATGTACTCGGTCTCACTTTCTGAGAGTGCATCCGATCCGACGGATCACGAGACCGAGGCTTCTGATATTTGTGATAATGAGTTTGATGATTCTCTCCTCGACGGCCCTCGCGAGGATGACCCGATCTTTGAGGTATTCGATGATTTCACTGATTTGTCTACATTCCATACATCGGATATCAGCCTTTATAGTGAGTCTCCTGATCATGATCTTCCATATCTATTCGAGACGGTGATTGACGTGGAGGATTCACTATCAGATCCTTCCTTCTCCACGTTCGACTTCTTCGGCTCTGCCCTTTCACTCCATATAGACCTTGAGCCGATGATTTCTTTTGTGTTACCGGAGACCGACTTCATCTGCCCATATCTTGATCCGGTAGAAGACACCCGCTTGATTGATTACCTGGGTGTTATAATTTACTCTCTTGACCCTCCTGACTCCGTTGTTGTTCTCCCACGGAGACGACAACAACAGTACGGTATTCGCCTGACAGATGCCGTCCTGAACCTCGATACTGCGTTGTCCTAGCATTTGTGCCCAGCTAGGGGCGTAAACTCTAGCGCTTGTTGAGAGGCACCTCAACACTGATCGACTCACTGTTGTATAAACCATCTGTCAATATCATACATTCTTTCTGTCTTACACCCCATCTCCATCGCATAATCATTCCATACTTAGGGTGTACTTTACCCTAAGTATAGGGGGGTGTCAGATTTGTGATTATTCATTTAATTCTTTTTACCTCTGTTTTGCTGCCTATACTTAGGGATATTTTACCCTAAGTATAGGGGAGGTAGACTCTGTACATTCATCTCCTCGGTTTTCTCCTTTGTGTACAGTCTGCTATACTTAGGATTACTTGATCCTAAGTATAGGGGGATCACCGACCTCTATTGATTTTATTCTTTTATTCGTCGTTGTAGTATACTATTCTTTTCACTTTTCTATATGCGGCACGAGTTATGTCTTTCTTTCCAGCTCTTTGATCACTATGAGGACATAGTTCGAGCTAAGTATAGGGGGGTGTCGTATATATTGTATATATACTTTAGCCATAACTCGTACTTTCATATTATTTTTAAAATGGCTAAAACACTGTGCAAATACTTAAAAAAAACTGATGAATAAAAAAATCAATTAAAAAAACACTCTGTATATACTTGTACAAATGACTCAATTTGTAAATTCTTGCATCGCATTCTTGTGAAATAATCCTCTCACTCTTGTGTAAATATGCATTTTTTTCTCTTATTAGAAAAACAATAAAAAAATCTTGTATATATTTGTATATCTTACTAACTTTTTGCAAAAAAAAAAAAAACTTTTCGCATGTGCATCATCATTTTTCAAAAATCCATAAAAATGTCAAAATTTTGAAAATTGTTTCACAAAAAGATTTTGTTTTCTTTTCCTTGCATGTACATATTTTCTTGCATTTGCATGAGCATTTTTCAGGATGATTTTGACTATTAAACTAAGTCTGGAATAAATTTGAAGAATGGAGCTTAGTTGGACCTTAATCCACTTAATTTCAGAGGAACCTTATAAGATTTGGAGTTAAGACTTTTTCAGGTCCTAGTGACTTAATTCTTTGAGTCCATAAGACTATGTTCACATGTCATCTTGATGAGTCTAAGTAGAACATTTAACAACACACACATGATTCTTTCAGACCGTGGCTTACCTTGGACACTGCACTTTACACGTAGCTCTTCATGGATGAGGTAGTGAGGGAGCAGAATCTTTTGGCTTGGGGTAGCATACGAGGGTAGTACATCTAGGCGGAACCTCTCGTCCTTCTCTAGGGAGGGAAGTGCGTCTCAACCTAGTCTGGTGATGTTGAGGTCTAAAGACAGGAGCTGTGGGGTTGCAATAATGCTCCAAAAGAGGGATAGTCTACTGGCTCAAGAGGAAAAACTCCTTATGTACATGCTGCACCTTGTATATATTTCAAAAAAAAAAGAGAAAAAGAAGCAAAATCTCCAAAAGTGAACATGCCTGAAAGAAAAATAAAATGCCTGTAAAAAAAAAAGAATAAGAGCTTCAAAGTCATATATTTATGAGCTTGCAGCGGGTGACATGGCTACACTGGTCATGCATCCAAGGATAGGTAACTACACTGGTTACCGTCCATTCTCTTCTCCATCCCCTCTTCTTGAGCTGGTTGTACTTGAACTTAGAAGGGAATATCCCCGCTCCTCGAGGAAAGAGTTGCCGGACCGGGTTATTGAGTTACCTTGTTGAGAGAGGCTGAATCTTTGCTACTTTTGAGATGAAGAGCTAAATTTCACTTACACGTACAAGTAAGAATTCATAGTCATAAGAATTTGTGTCTGTAGACTTGTTCTGATCTGACTGTTGAGGAGACCTGAATAGAAGTCTTATGGAACTTAGAGGCTGTTAGGTTTTAATTCCATGTCCCATTAAGGTTCGGACACATTAATAATCCAAAGGTCCGACAGAGCTCCAGACTACATTTTTATGAAGATAAGTTTGAAAGTCAATGTTGTTCTAACTTCTTTCCTTTTTCTTTTCTTTATTTTTGTTTTCACTTATTTTTCAAATAAGTGTTTGCTAAGGGACTAGCAAAGGTAAAGTATAGGGGAATGATGAATCCACGATTCATCGCCTTTATTCTTTTATTTTAGCCTCTTTTCCTTAGTCAAATACCTGTAAATAACCACTAATTACATAAAATTACCATTTTGCATGCATTTGTTAATTATGCATTTTTAACACTTTTTGTACATAAATAAAAGAATAAAGAAGAAAAGAAAAAGAAAAGGAAGTATTTATGCAATAAATACAGACTGACCCAAACCCCGAGAGAAGGTCAAGACTTGACCTGATCGACCAGGAATAAAGTAGGGGGAGATAAGGTTGTCTGTCAGAAAATCTCAAAAATATCTTGTACATATTTTTCATGTGTATATGTATAAAACTTACATTATTTTATTTGTATATAATTTAAACTCAAACTAATTACTTTTGTAAATAAAAGTTGTAAATAAAACTGTGTTGTAAATAATAAAAATATTTATAAAATAAAAAAATTGTATATATTGTAAATAATTACACCCAGAAAAAGTCGTAATGCAATAATTGAAACATCAATTCCGGCTCCATACGAGCTCAAATCGAACCAAACTCACTTCCATAATACTATAAATTAAATTATCTTTCAAATGGCTGTGGTTTTGTATTTTTTGGAGTTACGGTTAAAAAGTCGGTTTTCTGGGGTGTATTGTGCAGTTTACCCATGTATTTGTGTATATAATTATTAATATTTATTTTTACTTAATGTATATATTATAAATATTGTTTTCAATAAAACTAAAATTAAAAAAAATAATAAAATAAAAAAATCTTGTATAAAAATTATTTCCTTATTTGCACCTATGTACATTATATCGTATGTATATAATATATGTATGCCACTAACTTCCATTTATAAAATCCACCAAAAAAATTAATTACTTAACATTAATTAATTTATTTTATTTAATTTCGAAATTTTTATTTAAATAATTGATTGGGTGTATTCATGTGACTTAATAAGCTACCTTATATATAGATTTGATTACACACCTTATATGGCCACCATTAAGGTGGCCAATTAATTTACAATTAATTGATTATTTTATTTTATTTATTTATTCCGAATTTTGTAAATAATTATTTAATTTATTTATTTTATTTAATTAATTATTTTAATTCCACCAATAATAACTTTCCTTTTTTGTAGATACTTTCCTTTTTTTATTTTCTTCTCTTTTTAATGGGCTCCTCCTCCCTCATTCAAACTTGATCAATCTTTAGCGGAGAGGAGCCCAGTTTCCGAGAGGTTTCTTGTTGAAGAGGGTCCTAGCCTCCGATCCCATCGGTGACAGCGGCTTGAGCTTCGTCGAGGCCATCATGGCTTGTCCGATCCCCGAGGTGAGATCCATTTTATTTCCCGTCTTTTTCCCTAGGTAATCGTAGACTTAGTGTTAGCGTAGGTGTAGTTTTTATAATTTAGATCATAAAAAAATCCATCATACACTTTTCGCTCGACACCGCTTTTTCATCCCATCTTCTCGATCCCCACATTTCACCTTCTATCTTGCACAATCTTCCATCTCCGACCACGCACGGTGGTCGGAGACTCGGATCTGTTCTTTCATCTCGCCAAGATCCTCCCAGTCACACATACATTATTGTGCATAAATAGAAAAATAAAAAAAAGTAAAAAAAACATAAAACTATTTTCCTGTTAATCTCGTAATTACTTTTTGCAGGAAGAAAAAAAATTTGTTTTTCTTTTCTCTCTAACATCTGTTTTGCAGGAAGATAAATAAAAAAATTTACCTTTTTCACTAACATTTTGTTTTGCAGGAATAAAGAAAAAAATATAAAAAAATCATTTATCTCTTTTTCTAACTATTTGTTTTTGCAGGTTCACCAAATAAAAAAAATAAAAAAAAACAATAAAATTTTTTAGTATTACTGTTTACATATCCTGATAAAAAAATAAAAAAAATACATTTTTTTAATAACTTCCTGCAGGTTGTAACATAATAACAAAAAAAATAAAAAAAAATAAACCCCGCGCGGCCTCCTCCTTCCCAGCATCCGCGCGCGGGCCTCCCCACCAGGCGTGGTGCTGCGCCGCGCCCACCGCCGCCTCAAATCTTCTCCTCCAGATCTCCGAAGAGGCGGCAGTGCCGCCCTCGTCCTCCTTCGTGCGCCGCTCCTGCGCGGCCGCGTGATCCGCCCCGCGTCCACGCGTCAAGGCCCCCCTTCCTCCTGCGCCGCCCCGTGCTCCATATCGCGGCCCTCTGGCCGCCGCCCACCTGCACGCCCCCTCGTTCAGCTTCCAGGCGGCGGCACAGGCGCACGCCTCCTCCAGCAAACCACCCCCGCGCGCCACGCGCGGACTGCCGAGCCTCCTTCCCCGCGCGAGACTGCCGGCGCGGCACGTCCTCCTCGTCATCCTTTGACGGCGGCGGCTCCTCATTTGACTCTTGCTTGAGAAAGAAGATATGAAGATGAAGCCCTAGAGGGTTATTAAAAAAAAGGACAAATATTGAGGAAACCCTCTAAAGTTTCAACTATTGCAAAAAGTGCTCCTCAGTTCTAGCAAGTCACATGCTTGCCACATGCTTCCTGGGTAATTTGCATCTGAGCATTCTATTTCATTTATTTTATATATTCAGTGTTAAAACTTTGAGAAAATGACATTCAAGTCCCTGCATATCCAGTCTTAAACTTTGCTTGCTATCTATATTGAAATAAATGTTTTTATGAGTCCAAAAATTTTCAAAAAAATCACATATGCTCTTGTTATGTGCCTGAACATTGTATAAAATTTTAGTAGCATTTTGAGTTGATTTGATATTATTAAAAAATCAAAAATATTGATTTTGTGTCTTTTTGCTTGCATACCTTTTGATAATTCATAAAAAAATATAAAAATTGCCTAAAAATCCCACAAAAATTCATGTAGCTGTGTTTTGATTTGTTTTAATTTCTATCCAATTTTTGTGCTTTTATCCCTTGTGAATATTGTGCTTGTTTTAAAAAATATAAAAAATAATATAAAATTCAAAAACCACTAAAAAAAATTCTTTTCTGAAATTTGACTACTTAGTTTTTAAATCGTGCTCCTTGTGTTCGACCCTGGTCGCTATACCAGGTAAAAAGAATAGCGAAAAACCGCTTATACATTCATTTTCTTAATTCATCTATTTTATTGAGTGGTTTTATATCATTTTTCTCGATTGATCGCGCTTGGTGATTTGGGTCACGACGACCATTTTTATTTACATACTTAACCTGATTGTCAGGCGCGTCATCAACCCATATAATATATAGACGGGTACGCATCGAATCTTTCAAATCTTATTGATTAAAAAAAGTTCTGTTTCAAAGAAATGAAGAGTCACGACTGAAATGTCTTTATGGGAAGACTGTTATCAGTGAGAAATGTTCATCCACCTCCATTGTACGGAGGTGTTTTCGGTGAGAAATTCTCTTCACAGGTTAACGAGCCATGCCCTATATCGATTCTAGCACGTCCATCTATAGATTTAGCTTCTTCATCTTCTACACGTCAGAGCATCAATGCGCATACGAATGTACCGCTGGTGCGAGGTCACTATTCCAATTCATACCTGCTTCTAATATTTCAGATGACAAGAGGTAAATATCATTCCTAAATTATTATTTATTAAAATTACATCCATATTGATATATGAACTAATTCTCATTTTATGTAGGGATTTTCTGAATAGCAACAAGGCTGCTAAAGAAATAATGAATATTATCAAGGCGGATACGACATGCACAGAGTTCCGGTGGTGCCACATTCCCACCGTTGAGCATGAGAGGCTGTTTGACTTTTTATAAGAATTTTAAACTCAAAAGTAAATAATTTCTTATATATTCAATTACCTTGCATATTTTTCTACCTTTTCAGTGTAGATGTCATTTAGCTCACGATGTAGGGAAGGAGTCCTATCGTCGAGTCATTACCCCTGCGATGGAGAAAATAACGAGCAACTCATTTTTAAGGCTAGAAGGAACTTGCATAGGAAAGATATGTTTGGAGGAGGTAGATTTTGAGGAGTTGAAGAGATTTCTGCCGACTTTGTGCATCGAGGAGAAGTATTTATTTTTTTACATTGGTTAAATTATAAAATTTTTTATTTTATCTAACTTTCTTGCAATAAAATTTTTGTTATGGATGGATTGACTTTTGTGATTCTTTCAGTTCTGATGATGAGTTTGGAGGGAGATCAGTGGCATGTAGAGCGAACTGCAAAAGCAAAAGATTAGATCGGCAAGTGGCTCTAAAAGCCACAATGAATTGGGTTGGGTTTGTAATTTTAACAATATTATACATTGATTTTAATGTTGATTTCTGACATATGCATTCTTTATTTGTAGTATACATTTTTATTTTTCAGACGGTTATTGGAGAGGGAACCATTTGATCAGGAATGGTAGGGTAGGACACATATGCGAGGGAAAGATGGTGATTCCATGTGGTCTACTCTGGAGCCATGATAAGTGATTGTTATTTTTTTGTTGCAAGTGATTAGCATAATTATAAATCGTATTTGATAAAAAAATTTAAATTTTCATTTCAGGATTGATATATGTCACTCAATGCTGATAAGTGGGCAAGCACTTCTGGTAACCAACGGATGACATTTAATAAAATCGTACGGAAACATGCATAGTAAAATAAATTTAAAGTGATTAAATGATTATACGATATTTTCTCTGTGGTTATAAAATTTTGATTATAAGTTTTGGAGGAGAGGGATGCTGGTTTCTCCAATAGGAAGCGGTTATGTGGAGGAACATCGATACTATTACTCTGCTTAAGGACAACCATCATATTCACAGCCTAAATCATCATAGCAGCCATCACCATATATGGAGTCTTCGATGACAATGATGGTGGAACATGTAACCAAGCCGCGGGAAGATTTCATTGTATACATGTAAGAATTGATTTATGTGTAGTTAAAGTATAGTCTAAGAACTCATGTTTCCTCTCGACTATATTATATTATATATATATAATATCCCTATAGGTCACAAAGGCCATTGTTGGGAGATCGATGAGGGGTTTCTAACATCCGGTCGTGGAGGGTCTGCGGTGCCCGACAAGTCGGGTCTGGTAATCACTATGTCGATCGCTTTCTAGGCACTCAGAACATCGCCAATCCAATCAAGTAAACAATCAACCCACAATAATGATAAATTAATGACACTGTGCAAGGTGAAATTTATTATTCCCTGCAAATAAATGTGTATAGTCAAGCAAGTGCAGAGGTCGAACCATTGAGAGCTACGAGGACAGGTAAATAATTATTGTCTATAAAGAATAAACAACAACTATTGTGTGATTTTAGGGTTTTTTAATTTTTTTTGGATTTTCAATTATATTTAATTTTTATGGATTTTAATATTTTATTTTTTTTAATTTTATAATTTTTATTTCATTTTTATATTTTTGATTTTTATTTTTATTTTTTAATATGCAATATATATATAGCAATATGTATAATATAACTAGTATATAAAATATAAGTATATTATAAATATATAAAATTAGGAAATATAATTAATTATAGCCTTTTTTATTTTTAATGGTATGAAAATATATTTAAGTTAGTAAATATATATTATTAATATTAATAAATATATGAGTAATAATATGTATACATAGATTATATAGGATTTTTGAATCTAAATACAGCTATAAATACTCAAGAATTATAAAATAAAATGTTTTGTCTTTTTTATATTTTCTTCTATTTTTGTGACTTTTTTTTTATTTTGCTAACTTTTAAGTATTTTTAAAGTCAAAATGCTCCAAAATTGGGAGTTAATAAATAGGCCAGAGAGTTTTGAGTTTCAAAAATATAAAAAAGTCCAAAATTTCTCAAAACAAATTTTAATATGTAATATATTATATAAATAAAAATATATAAAAGAAAACATTTTTGGGGGTTTTATATAATTTTTCTAATTTTTTAGGGTTAGGAGGCTTTTAAAATTTTTAAGGTTATTCTTTTATATTTTTTATGATTTTTGGTCTGGAGTTATATTATATAGTAGTATATAATATCTAATTTTTTGGAATTTTTAAATTAGTTTTTCTAATTTTTGTATTTTTATATTTAAACAAGGAATAAATAGCACCTAAATTATTTTCAATAAATGGAAAATACATTCAAGTGTGAAATAAAAATATGAAAGTGGGCAAGCATAATATCATACATTTACTGTAATTTTCCAAGACTTTTCGAGGCATTGGATCTATTTAATCAAAAATAAAAGATATAAATTAATTTACAAGGTATTGTTAGGGGTATATTTGAAAAAAAATAAAGAAGAGGGTCTCTGTGCAAATACACCAGATGTTTTGAACTGGAATACAAATTTTATAAACTAAAATGAAATAAAGGAACCTGAAGGGGGCCCCTTGCAATTTACCAGCCCACGTGGGACCACGTGAGTTGACCTGGCAATGGACTTGGTTGTAATTTACATGAAATAAAAGGGACCAGCTGCAAATTTTACATAAAATATTGAAAGTAATTAAATATTTACTAGACTAATTTAAATTACAAAAAGGATGCAGGTCTACTATATAATTTACCCCTTAAGTGGTGCACGATTGGGCAGCTCTGGATCTTCCATGTAGCTCGATGGACAACGCGGATGGCGTACCGCTTTGTTTAATTTCAAGGGCCCAGATTAGATATGGGCCCTCTACCTGATCCGACGGTGGAGGAGGGGTCTGAATGAAATTGCCAAGAACTCGTCTCCAGCAGCTTCGTTCTTCTCTATCTCCTCTGTCTGGCCTCCAATAGACTCGTTGGTGAGTCCTACAACTTCTTGGAAGCTAGCCGTGTCTGCAGGTGTCCTCAAAGGTGCTCGGGGCCCATCAGAGGGGCCCTAGAGTGTCGACCACCAAGAGCTCCTGTTCAAGCTTAGGGATGGTGCTCCATATGGTCTTCCTCGTTGCTCACCTCCACAAAAGACTAACGATCTTGAGCTGAAGGTGCTCGACCCAAGGATGAAGCTGGATGCGCAATGGATGGGCAGGGCGAGAGAGGTTCGGTGAAGGCAGAGGAAGGGGATACCATTTGCTTGAATCCTTGTGGGATTCGAGGTGAAAACAAAGGGGAAAGGCAGAGCAGTCGGTTAGGATTGAAATGTGGGCGAAAGGGGAATGGTACACAGTTGGAGCACTACGAATTTGGTGCCGGAGCTTAATGCTTTGATGATAATACTTTTAAAAATCAAGCTAAGGGATTGATTAATTGATGAAAATAACAATGCATCTACATTACTAGAACTAAATGCAAAAAGAAAAGATATACCTAGCAGCTCGACAAGCTCATAAGCTTGGAGCATGAGAGGCGTTGTCGGAGCTGGTCCGCAACACCTGGATCTCATCCTCCATTGCTTTATCCATGCCAAGAAGATCCAGAGAAAAGCATGCTTTCACCAGGAGCTTGGCGGAGGTGTCCAAATGGGGCTAAAATGGCACAAGAGGGATCAAAATCGAAAAGGGATGGAGGTGGTTTATTTATTGGTTGAGTTTCGATAAAGAAAATGGGGAGATAGTATATAGGTGGAGCGTGGTAGGTGAAGATTCGTGTGTGGGCAGAGGTCAAGGATGATAGGGGAGAACGATGGTGGCGGTGTTGAAGCACTTTTGGCGAGGGTCTAATATATCCTCACATGGCGACGATATTGTCGATGTGGCGACCACTCACTAAAGGCGATTCATACAAATATTAACCAACAAAAAATGAAGCAATGCTAAGCAGAAATATGGCGTTAAAATTTATTATAACTCTACAAAATATGTGCAAAGGGCAAGTAATGTAGATGTCGAACACAAGGAGTAAGGGGAATAGACAACAAAAATTGGCAAAAAGAAAAAAAATTATTTTGGTGTTTATAAAGATTTTTATTATTTAGTGTGTTTTAATTTTTTCCTTTTTTAGGAATTTTTAATTCATAAATTTTTTTGTTTTGTTTTTTATTTTATAATTTTTATAGAATTTTTATATTTTTCTTGTTTTAAATTTTCATTTTAATTAGATATAAGATAAATATATATATAATATATAAATATAACGTAGATAATGTAATATAATACAAAATAAATCCAAAATCAGGGAAAACCCCTAAAGTACAATCCTTTCTATTTTTAAAAAGTTTTAAAATATATCTTTTTGGTATTTTTTAGAATAATAATAATAATTTAAATAATATAGCCATATAAATAGATGCAACCTTTTTATATTTATAAATATCTATAAACACTTCAAAAATAGGGAAATACAATAATTTTATCTTTCTTATATTTTTCTTTTTTATTGATGTTTTTTTTCAGATTTTTTCCATTTTTTGTGTTTTTTAATTCAATAAAAATGTCAAAACAATGACTTATATTAATGGACCAACTTCTTTTGAGATATAAAAAATAGATAAAAGTCTTAAAATTTCCCAAAATTATTTTAATATATAGTACTATAATAAATGAAATTTGGAAATAGAAACGGATATTTTTGGATTTTTATAGATTTTTTAAATAATTTGCATAGGGTAAGAGAGTTTTTGCTATTTTTTGGTTTTTCTTCTGAATTTTTGAGTGATTTTTGGTCTACAGTTGTAAAATAAAATAATAAGTAAACCTAATTTTTTTAGACTTTTTCAAAATGTATTTTTATAATTTTATATATATTTAAAGCTAAATGGTGACAAATTATTTTGTTTTTATTTTTAATAAATAGAAAGTATATAGTAAATACCTAAATAAAAATATATGTGATAGATAAAGATATTAGGTATTTTTTAGAGCAACCTAGATATTTTTAATAAAAATAAAATTAAAAAAGCAAAAATACAACCTAGCAGCGGTATTTTTGAGAATATAATAATAGTATAAGCTATTTCCAAATAATATACAAAATTTCAGGGCTAAAATTTCAAAAATCTAAAATATCCTAAATAAAATGCACCCGTATGGCATACAACAATTGTACAAGAGTTTAGGGACACAAAGTAATTTCTACCAAAAATATTACACACAATTTTAAATTTATGGACTAAAACAAAATATAGAAACCCTAAGGGGTCCCTTGCAAATGGCCACCCCTCACGTGCACAGGCACGCAAAGTGACGTGGTGAGGGACCGAAGTGTAAATCGTAGAAGTCTAGGGGCTTACTTGCAAATTTTGTAGAAAATTTATAACCGCACAAGAAAGTTTTTATACTAAAAATTAAAATACAAAAGTTCGGTGGTATATGGCAAAATTGCTCCCATGTGGTCGATCCAACGGCATAGATGATCTCACTAATTCACATGATGCCTCTTAGTGTGATGATATCGGTTCGATGATCGATAGTTCAGATCAGATCTCTCCTCTCATCCAACAGTTGAATAATTGCAAGATCCAATGGTCACAGAACAACCTGGAGCTGGTTCTTCATCCGATGGCTAGAAGGTGCTGAAGAAGGGCAGCGGAAGTACACCTCCTCGTCGAGCTTCGATCCAACCTCGCACATGACTCTGGTTGTCTCCTTTGCAACTAATGGTCTCTTGATGATGCTAGAAATATTCCTCAGTGGTTGGATGTCGCAAAAATGTCTGAGACTCCACGATGGCATCCTGAAGCTCGAGTGTTCCTGGAGCCTCCTCCTGGTGTAAACACTCCCCAGATGGGGTTCATTCGACACAAGACATGCAGTGTTAGCAAGAGGGGACAAAAACGAATCCTCCAGAGGTTCTCCTGAGTGAAATCGGGTGGAGATGCATCATGTTGATGCTCTCCAGTGACGTATCAGAGAAGGAGAGCCGCTCTCCTGATATGAGTGAGATTAGGGGGAATGGAGATGATTTGAGCGTAGAGAAGCAGAAGGGTGAGTGAAACGATGGTGGAAAATGGGTCGCTGAATGAGTGAGGCACGGAGGAACAGAGGTCAGAGCAAATCTCCAACGAACTTCAAAAATTGAAAGCTATGATACACCAGCAATTAAGTAACTTAAAATAATTGCATAATCAAAATGCAAGAATTGAAATCTACCTAAAATGAAGAAAAAGGAGCTCGAACCTACAGAAGCAAGGAGCTCTGAATCTTGCGGTGGAGGAAGGCTGACAGAGCTTGTATCTACCTCGATTCGACACCTTCCTTGATCATTGAACCTCTGGAGAAGAGCATGTTATCACCAGGTCCTTCAATCGAGATTGTTGTTAGGGTTTGGATGGGAGAAGAGGGATCAAAGTCAAAATGGGCTCTGGTGAGAGGTTATGTATATAGTATATTTTGATCGGGGAGTGTGCTTGATTCAGTGCTCCCCCAATCGAGAAATCATATGCGTGTGAAAGTTCCATGATCGAGGAGAAAAAGAATAGAAGGAATCTGTTGAAATAATGAAAGATTCGTCGGGGAAAAATCGAGGAACACCGGGTCAAACATTCTAACAATAACAGAACCAAGGAGGGCGAGGAGTTGACTTGGGTCAACTCAGACTTGACCTTGATTGGTCCACCTGGACCACAACACGATAAAATAAAGGAATAAATCCTTATTAATTTAATTGAAAATAATAGCTGATTTTACTAATTTTTTGTCAAAATATGAAAAATATTTAATATTTTATGTTTGTATTTTATGGTGATTTTTATTTGTTTTTACATGTTATTTTATGGTATGTTACTTTTAACAAGTATAAATATAAGTAAATTTACTTATATGATATGTATTTTATTTTTATTTTCTATTATAAATTTTATTATTTTATCTACATATTTTATATATTTATAATTTATTTAAATACATATAAATATATTTTTATTTTATTTTTCTGAAGTTGTTTGCATGCTTAAATAAATATGTATATTTATTATTTACGTATAAGTATGAATAATTCATCTATATGTGAATTCAATTATTTATTTTATTGTATTTTTAATTGGTTTTTTTATTTTAATAAAGTATATGAATTTCATATATTATTTACAAAATGATAAAAATAAGAAATAGTGAAAAATACAAAGAATAAATAAAATAATTATTTTATTCAGGTATAGTGTACAATAGGGGTCCAAAACTTAACTTTTGTATCTTAAATATGAATTTAATGAAATCACCTTCATTAAATGGCTAATTAAAGTTATATACAATTAAAGTGATTTTGGTTAATTTTGAGTTCATATGGAGAAGATAGGGGTCTGTAAAATTTGGATTTTGGCTTTTTATTTTGAGTGTAGAAGGTACGTTGTCCATTATTTATGTTAAATAAATTTTATGTTTTCTATGTATTTTTGTCTACAACTTTCATGTACAAAGTTTATTGATTTGAAGTATAAATAATAAAGAATAAAATAGATCCCAAATTGGACTTATTGATGAATGGAAAATTACGGTTTTATTGTATTTTTGACCCATATCCCCCCTACTTTATTTCTTGTTGACCCAGTCATCATGATGCCTATGTCTCGAGTTTTAGGGTCATTCAATACCTATGGTATTTCATTTACTTTTATTTTCTTTTCTTTATTCTTTTATTTTGGCTTTAAATACTACATTTTATATAATATTTATAAAATAAATTATATATGCTATTGTATGCAAAATAATGTTGTTTACATGTGTTTAACAAGGGTTTAAAGGTTAGAATGAAAGAATAAAGGTGATAAAATGGAGACTCATCACCCCCTATACTTGCCTTTGCTAGTCCCTAACAGACACTTATGCCTATAAGTGCAGAAAAAGAAAGTAAAGAAAAGAAAAATAAATAAATTGGATTGATTTTAACTTTTAAACATGTCTTCATAAAATCAAAGTTTGGAGCTCAGTCAAGCCCTTAGAAGTTAGGTTTGGTCAGAATCTTATTGGGAAGGGACTTGAAACACAACAACCTCTAAGAACCACAAAACTCTGCCCAAGTCTTCTCAAAAGTCGGATCAGAACAAGTCAATGTCATACGCAGTCCCTTATGACTATGAGTTTATCTTATAAAATGTTAGTGATATGTAGCTCCTCCTGGCTGAAGCAGAAAAGGTCAGTCTTCTCCAACATGGTAACCCTAATTCTCGAATCCAATAACTCTTTCCTTGAAAAGTGGTGTATTCCCTTCTAGTTCAAGCACAATCAACTCAAGAAGAGGAGGTGGATAAGAGAATGGACGGTAGCTGGTATAGCTACATATCCCCGGATGCTTGACTAGTGTAGACAAGTCATCCGACTGCAGGATCACATGGATACTTTGACTTTGAAGTTCAAATTTGCTTATTGACTATATGTACATACATATTCCAACGGGATTTTATTTTTCTTGATTTTCACCGTCTATTTTTTGTAGTGTTTTATTTTGCATTTTTTTCTTTTTTATACTATATACAACAACATTTACATATGGACTTTTTCTTCTTGAGCCAGTAGACTATCCCTCTTTTGAAGCATTATTGCAATCCGCAGACTCCTGTCTTCAGACCTCTTTGCTACTGGATTAGGTTGGATGTCCACAGATTGTGAATTTCGATGTTTCCATTGGCTTGTGTCTCATGCCAGCAAATCTAGCCCTCTACCACTTCAACTGAGTTGAGGAAAGTGTAAGGTGCAGATGTACAAGTTAGGTCACTATCGACAAGAGTCGTGCGTGTGTTCTGAAATATTCTACTTAGGCAGACAGGATGATATTGAACCTAGCCTTGTTGTCTCAAAGAATTGCGTCTAGTAAACATGAAGTATATCAATCCTAGATCCTTAAAGATTCCTGTGATTAAGTGGATTAAGCTCCAACTAAGCTCCAATCTTCAGATTTTACTTAGACTAGTTCTATTATGAATATCAATCCGAAAAATCCGAATATTGTGTATGATGCAAGGAAAATGTTTTTATAATATAATTTTTTGGTTTTAAACTTTTTATGGATTTTGGGAAAAAATGTTTTGCATTTTTTTATGAAGATTTTTTTGAGAAGATTTTGTAAATATTTTTAGAGTTTTGAATTTTGAAAAATTTTAGGGAATTTTGAAAGATAATAAGGTTAGAGAAGAATTATATGCAGGTATTTACACGGGAGTGCATCTGTATTTACAAGAATGAAGGTGTACTTTATATAAGGAGTTTACAAGATGATTATTAGTGAGTATTTATAGGTTTTATACGTTTATTGTAAGTCTCTTATTTGAGTTGTTATGTACACAATATTTTCAAAACATTTTTTAAAATATTTTTGTAAACATTTTGAAAACTTATTTTTGCAAATAATTTTGGCAAACATTTTTACAAATGACTACAAGCCTTGAAAATCATTTTGCAAATGTTTCCCAAATAGTATATATATAGAGAGAGGGATTTTCAAAATATTTTTCAACAATTTTTCAAATCATTTACAAATAGTTTTTCAAAAGAATTTATTTACACAAATAAAAGAAATTTTACAAAAGATTTTTATAAATGTTTGAAAAAATTTTACAAAAGTTTTCCAAACAATTTTCAAATCATTTTGCAAAACATTTTAAATCAATTTATTACTTATATTTATAGAGATTGGTGCGTTTTTTAATCAGCCATATTATTAAAAAATACAAAAGTACTAGTTATGGCTAAAGTATATACAACGTATATATGACCCCCTATACTTATCTTGAGTTATATCCTCATATATCAGAGAGAAAAAAGAAAGATATAACTCGTACTAAGTATAGAAAAGTCTATACTATAACATTTAAAGAAAGAAAGAGTAAATGAGAAGTTGACCTTCCCTCCATACTTAGGATGAAATAATCCTAGGTATAGCTGACATTGTACAAGGCAGGGAGGGTCAAGGGTGGGAATATACGAAATCATCAGCTTGACCTGTCCCCCATACTTAGGGTCAAATATCCCTAAGTATAGACAAAATATCAAGAGTTGAGGGGACAAGTGAGAGATCACAATAATGAATAACTCGAAGTGCTCACCTCCCCTATACTTAGGAAAAAATACGTCCTAAGTATAACAGTGATGAAAGGGGTGAACACCTTTTCAGAAAAATAAGATGAAAAGAAAAGGAAGAAAAAATCTTTTTGTGATTTTTCTGCTATAATGTCTGATCCATTTGCCTCTGTGAGCTCATCTTGAAATACAACTTCGATTGAATTGATAATGGACAAGAATGTGTCATGCTCTAAATACGACTTAACTAATTGTCCATTGACTATAAAGTGTTGTGCTGTGACAATTCTAATATGAACAGGCTTCCGTTGTCACGCACAGTCTTCACCATGAATGGCCCAATCCATTTTCTCTTCAGCTTGGTATGCACATCAACACACATATGTATAAACCTTGATTAGGTCATCAACCTAATGTATTGTAAATGTGCATACTCAGACATATAATAATATGTAAGTCTCTGATCAGAGGATGCATACTTTCATCGTGATAGCATATGATATAAATATTGGTTATCTCAATCTCGCCAAGTCAACTTATCACGACCCCAATTCTAGGTCATCGAATCCTCTCATATCTGGATATGGTTACTCAACAATATTTATGCTGCAATCACAACTAACATTCAGAAATAGACTACAATTAAAAGTATTAAGAATGAGGCATTTTAATAGTTTTCCATTCACAAAATAAAGTTTACATGATACATTGTCTCACTATAACCATTTATATGTACATCAGCTGGAAAGGGAATACACAAAATGATTACCAACTACCTTACAGAGTGAAGCTACTGTGGCTGGCTAGATGGCTACTATTTTTAGTTAGTTGGTATATTAAAGTCCTTACGATGTCCAGCGACTCCTGTTGGGTTTCCATAAATCATAGGATGGATATTAGTGAGTGCTAAGTAACGAAGAAGAGAAAGGTAAACAAGTAGTGTAGTTTAGCAAAACTTATTATACCAGAAAGTTTCATTTCTTCTTATTAGTTTAAGTCCTATTCCTTCTATTCCATGACTGGGATTAGTCTAGGGGACAACCCACCACTCATGGGCTCCGAAGCTGTGAATACTTCGGGATTGGAGATTGCGTTGATCTGGTGAGCTTATGTTGACGCACATTGCCTCAGCCAATCTTCCAAAACTACCCTGACAATTTCGTTTTCTTTCATTATCCAGGGTTCAAAACCCTAGCCTGACAAAAGAAGCATACCGTCCTTGAGGACCTGGTACCTTAAAACCACATGTTAACATTTAATCACATATATTTGAGGCTTTAAATACATGTTATCATGACTCATCCATTGTCCAACCACCCGTTCCTCCACATGGCACGACAACATCTTCAATCAGTCAATCCGTCTTATGGCAGCCGAGTACCAAGCATTGCAAATAATTTATTTTGCATGTTCAACATATCTGAGCAACCGTGTACCACATAGGTTTGGCCAGCCAATGCAGATATTCTTCTGACAAACCTACAGATTGCATACCCGACCTATATTTCTACTCCCATTCATTCTTAATGTAGCATGCGATCCTTTTCAGGATCCAAATCAATACACATCACTTCCCATGATGTAATTCTTCTGTTTAGCCTTCGAGCAACATTGAGTATAGACTCGCATATATGTTAATTCATATGTGTATATATACACACATATTTATAATTATTTTAAATTTTAAATCGTAACTTTCCAAGCCATTACATCAATTTGATGCTTAGACAATGTTTTAGTGGAAATCACAAAGTAACTTTCATATTTTATCAAAAATAGCCAAATTAGGGTATTCATAGCGATGAACATAAAATAAGTAAATTCAATAACCTCATATGAAAACCCAACAACAAAAAGAAAAGATTTTGTTACCTAATCAAGCTCTCTCTCGCATATGTAGTAATTTATCGTGATTCGTTTTTAGAAAGGATGATTTATGACTCCTGAAATAATCAAATTTCATTTTCATATCAAGAACACTAAGAATGTGCTAAGAATGCGAAGAACGAACTAAGAATGTGAAAAATAAACAAAGAACACGAAGAATGCCAAGAACCTATTTTCTCTCGTAATTTCAGCAGAACTTCCCTTTATACTGGGTAATATTTTTTTGGAAAATTTCGACAGAGTTTCCTTTTACATCGGGACATATTTCAAAAAAATGGAAAGGAATTCCTCTATAAAATCACCGAGAGAGAAACAACAATGAAAATGAAAGAATATAATCAAAGTACAAGCGATGGAGCATCGGTAGACACCACACATCTTAGGTGAGTAAAGGTATGATGAATCATATGATTTACTGACGTGCATAGCTGCCTGAACCTAAGTAGGGTATTATACAGATTCCTCCTTGAATCATAATAGAAAAATGAATAGGAAAGGAAGATGAATCGAAAACCAAGCTGAAAAAAATGAATCTAAAACCTAGCTCAAGTTAGAGCTTACTTATGAAACCAACTAGGAGAGGATCGTATCATCCTCCTCCTCGTGCTTATGACTGCGCTTCTCTAGCACTCTTTCCTCGCCTCCTTCTCTTCCTCCGATCTCTCAACCCTAGCCCTTGGGGTAGTGGTGGTAGTGGGAATCGTAGAGAATGAATGAGTAGGGGGCTATTTATAGACTTTATAAAACAACTAACTATGATTAGTAAAACATAGTTTATTCCTTAACTGTAGTTAACGGCCCATGATTTTGGCCTATGGTTTTGGTCAAATCTTATCCAAAACTTAATGCTTAAGTTAGAACCTTCTAAAAGCTACTAGATTCGTTAATGGTGCTTAATTAGTGCTAATCACGATTATCTTTCACTAATCACAATTTAACTTTCGCAATCATGCTTAACTTTTGTTGACCTTTGATTAGTGTTCGCTAATGGTCATTAGCAGGCATCAATTTGTCATTAGTTTTGTTAGTCATGTTCAATTAGTCTTAATAACAACTATTAAGAGTTAATTACATTTTAAGTCTCCTTACTTCTCTTTCTTCTGAAAATCATAACAATTTAAAATGAAGTTCAATTCAGATGAAACAAATTCCATTGATTTCCTCTTGACGAGCCAGAACTTATGATATAGGATCTGAGAGGGATCTAGTTCAAGACTTTACAATTATAATAACCTTAAAGGAAGTCTCGTCCTCGAGACTTGAAATACAGGCATAACAATCTTAAAGAGGATTGAAACCATAACAACTTTAAAAGAAATGAATGAATTTTTATTTATAATGAAGCTATACACAATACATAGTGTTATCATTCAAACAAATTGAGCTATTTCTCTCTCATATCTACCTCAGGTTCTCATGTATCTTCTTCAAACTCTTGGTTCTGCCACAATACTTTAACTAGGGGCACCTTTTTATTTCTCAACTTCTTGATATCCATGTTTAGTATTTGCACATGTATTTCAAGGTATGTCTAGTCTGGCTCAACCTGCAGATCATCATAGCTTATCTTATGCTCATGATCCTTCATATACTTTCTCAAATTTGATACATGGAAAACATCATGTCTTGCTGAAAGATGTGGAGGAAGTGCAAGTCGATATGCAACTTTTCCAATCTGCTAGATAATTTCAAAAGGACCCACAAACCTGGGTGCCAACTTCTCACATAAGCCAAACCTATGAACTCCCTTTATAGGTGATACTTTAAGAAATTTAAAGTCACCTACTGATAACATGGATTTTACGAGGGTCTAAAGTAGTCCACACAAGGCGGGACCACAGTGTCGCTGAGCGACCTCTCACAAAACCCGTATTAATCAACAATTAACCCACAACAGAAATCAAACAATGAAAAACGGTGCGGAGTTAAAATTTATTATAACTCTAGAAAGGATGTGTATAGTGTGCAAGCAGTGTAGGTCGAACACAGGGAGCAGACAGGTGGAACAGGGCAATAATGCACAAAATGTGAATGTGATGATATGTCTATAAATGCTATTTTTGTGGGTTTTTTAATTTTATATTTTTTTATTTTTATTTTTGATTTTATAATTTTATATTGATTTCTAATTTTTTATTTTCTTTTACTATTTTATATTTTTTAGATTTTCTTTTCTTTTAATGCAATAAATATACAATTATAGAAAAAAGGAGATAAATAGATTTATAAAAGGAGGTAAGAATACTAAAAAATCAGGAAAGAATATATTTTTGGACTTTTATATTTTTCTAGTGTTTTTTTGTGATTTTTCTATATTGTTCTTAATTTTTTTGGTATTTTTAAAGGCAAAAATACTGAAAACAATGAATAAAATAAAAAGGCTAAAACTAAAATGAGGATGAAAAATATCAAACAAAGTTCAAAATTCCTCAAATTAATTTTAAAATAAATGTAATAAAACAGAGAAAAATTAAAGAGAAAAATTATATTTTTAGAATTTTCTAGAATTTTTAATATTTTTATGAAGTTTTTAAGAGTTTTGCTATTTTTAAGGATTTTCTTTTGTATTTTTTTATTATTTTTGGGCTAAAGTTAAAACACACATAATCCAACAAAATGTGTTTTTTTTGGAATTTTTCGAAGAGTTTTTATAATTTTTATGTATTTTCTAATGCAAACAAGCTGAAATTGCATGTTTTTGAATTTTTATAAATATGAAAATACAATAAAAGTGCAAAACAAAAATATAGCGTGAAAGTTTAATGCAACATGAGCTTTAGGTGATTTCTATGGATTTTTATGATTTTAAAGATGCGTGAAATAAATAAAGGCAACAAAGAGAAACTACACTACTAGCAAGGACTAAATTGTAATTATGCGAAAGCGTGAGGACCAAAGTGCAATATTCCTAGAAATTATAAAACCTGAATAAAAACTTTTCAGGACCAATTATAAATACACACAGTCGCAGGCCCTTCCCCGCAAAATTGCCAAGAACACGTGCTAGAGCACGCGCGCCTCTGAGGGATCAGAACGCAATTATCCAAAATGTGAGGGGCTAAGATGCAACTCTTCCAAAAAGTTAATAACTTAAATCAAGAGTTTTAGGTCTAAACAAAAATTACTAAATAAGAGGGGGTTCTTGCAAAATGGCTACGCACCGCACGCGCGCGAGCACGTGAGGTAACGTGGCCAAGACCACTTTTGCAAATAATTAAAGCTTAGGGGGCCTGATTATAAAGTTTGCAAAAATATTATGCAGGCAGAGGAAAGTTTATGCCTAGAATATTAAATACAAAAAGTGACTGGGTTGGAATACAAAATACCCAGATCAGGGGGCGATCCGACGGTTGATGTGCTTTCACTAACACCACGTGTCGACACCTCCTTGCGCGATACCCCTTCAGATCTGACGCCTGGGATTATATCTCTGCGAGGAGATCAACGGTGCCTGCTTGCTTCAATCGGGCGTCATCTGTATGGTCGGAAGAACTGGTGAGGATCCAACGGCTTAAGTCGGTCGGCAAGAACAATCGAAGAATAGGGAGCCGGCGAGGTTGAATCGACGCGGACTCCGTCCTCCGACGTGATCCGTGGGTGCTATGAGGCACACGAGCTCGTCGGAGAACTCCTCTGTTGGATGGAAGCAACAAAATGGGTCGAGCGGTACGAGAGCTCTTCCACGGTGAGGTAGAAGCTGCCGTGCCCCAGGTGTTGCCGACGAACCCCCAAGATTGCTCCAGGCGCGTGTGTTACTCCAAAAACACCTGCAAAAAGTCAAGAGGGTCGCGGGAAAATTTCGGCGACCCTCCAGATGGCGAGAGAAGGTGGATCTGGAGGAAATGGAGCTCACCGGAGCAAGCTCCGACGAGGTGATCGGGGTAGCGATTCGACGGGGGAAACACAGAAAGAACGTTTGGGATAAAATCCTACAACTACAAGAAATAAAATAATACAAGAAAAACAAACGAAAATGCAGACCTCAAGGGTGTATACATGAGATATGGACCTCGACGACCGGGGCCGGAGATGGGTGGTGGAGCCGCTCCTCGGCCCTCGCCTGAGCTCCGTGTGCGAGCTGGAGGACGCCCTGTCACGGCCTCCGGTCCGGAGCTCGGTGGAAGACTCAGATTAGGGTAAAAAAATGGGTTCAAATGTGGAAGGAGGTGACGGGGGGTTTTTGTACAAGCGACTAGGAGCGCGAGAAGAACGAGGCGTATCTTGCAGAATCGATGACGCTCAGCTCGAAATAACCTAGGGTGTGTAAGCCCTTCCTACGAGGTTCAAAAGTCATGAAGAGGTTAACACGAGATAATAAACGAATTCGCCTCGAAAAAACCGCGAAGATAGGTTAAAAACCATTCTGACACAGAGCAGGCACTGGGTCAGAGAGTTGATCGCAGGTCAACTCTCCAGCCCTCCTGGTTGGTCCACGTGGACCAACCAGGAAAAAGCCTGGAAAAAATATTTGTAAAATCAATAAAAATAGTAATTGAATTTATTAATCTTTTGTTATTAAATAAAAAATATTTATTATTTTATAAATAATGTTATTATTATTTTTATTTATTTTTTTGAGGTATAACATAACAAGTTCCCTTTTATAGGCTATATAGGTATCTTTGTCTATATATTTTAATATTTTATTTTTATTGTATATATTTAGTTTATTTATTTTGATTTATTATTTTATATATTTATAACTTATTTTTATAAACTTGATTTTCTTTTTCTGATGTATTTTATACACTTAATAAAATAGAAGTATTAATTATATATGTATGTTTATAGGTATTATACCTATGCATTTTATACATGTATTTTATTTTTGTGCTTTCTTTATGTTTTCATTCTTGTTTTAATGTACAAATATATTATAAATAATATTTTCAAAATTATAAAAAATATAAAATTGTAAAAATAAAGAATAATAAATAAAATGAATTTCTTAATCTGTACAAGGATACAATAGGGTTCCAAAACTCAACTTTCAAACCGTAGCTCCAAAAAATGCGAAACCACCTTCATTAAATAGCTTATTGAAAATTATATACATTTAAAGGTGATTTTGATACATTTCAAGTTTTTATTTGAGAGATACAGGTCTGGGAAGTTGGGATTATGGAAATTTATTCACATCATAACTTTTTATCTGTGCATTATTTTTGAGTGAAATTAATTTTGTATTTTTCTATATTTAATTATCTACAACTTTCATGTTCAAAGTTTCTTTATTTGAATTATAAAAAGTGGAACCAAAAATAGGTCCCAAAATGAATAAAGAACGAACTAAATAAAAGGGATTTTTATTGGTTTTTGGCCCTTATCTCCCCCTACTTTATTCCTTGTCGACCTAGTCATCGAGATGCCTAGGTCTCGGGGTTTTGGGTCATAAAATATTTACAATATTTTATTCTTTTTCTTTTCTTTTCTTTATTCTATAATTTTGTCTTTAAAAACAATATTTTATACACGGTTTGTACACTAATGCATGAGTGATAAAATGCACAATCTAACAATATTTACACGCATTTACTAGGGTTTTTAAGGCCAAAATGATAGAATAAAGATGATGAAACGTAGATTCATCACCTACCTCAAACTCAAGACCTTTCCGCCTTGCATCACTATAGCTTTTCAAGCGACTCTGAGCAGTTATTAGTCTTTTCGAGCAAGCTCTACAGCTTTCCGTGTCTCCTGAAGTCTATCTAAATCATAAAGGTTCTTTGTCCCAACCTATTGCCAGTATAAAGAAGTAGTACTCATACGTCCATACAGTGCTTCAAATGGTGCCATACCAATACTTGCATGGTAATTATTGTTGTAGGTGAATTCAGCAAGAGACAAATGTTTAATCCATGATCCCTTCCATTCTAAGGCACATGCTCATAGCATATCCTCTAGCATCTGAATCGTATATTTTGATTAACCATTTGTTTATGGATGATATGTTGTGCTCAAGCATAACTGTGTGCCTAAGGTTTTCATGAAGTTCTCCCAGTAGTGTGAGGTGAATCGTGAATCTTGATCGGAAACTACCTCCTTTGGGATACCATGGAGCCAGATCACATGTATAATACATTACTCAGCAAGCCGGTTTGGAGTGAAACATAAGATTATTGAAATAAAGTGTGCTACCTTGGTCAGGCGATCTATTATAACCCATATACTATCTTTACCGTTAGTCATCTGAGTTAAGCCAGTAACGAAGTCCATGGAAATGCTTTCCCATGTCCGTTTAGGGATAGGGAGAGGTTGCAATAATCCTGGTGGCTTTTTGTGTGAAGCCTTTACCTGTTGGCAAGTAAAACAAGAATTCACTACTCAGCAAGATCTTTCTTCATTCCCGACCACAAAAGTCTGATTGAAGATCCCTATGCATCTTCGTAATTCATGGATGAATAGATAATCTAGAGCCATGCGCTTCATGTAAGATGCCTTTCCTCAATTTGAGTATGTTTGATACACAAACTCTATGATGGTTATATAGTAACTCATCTTGTATATGGAATCTCTCTATCTCATTCTTCTTGAGTTGTTGTCTCAAGTTTTTAAGTACTGGATCATCATTCTATCCTTTATTTATTCTATCCCATATCTCTGGTTTGTATCGATGACGAATAGTTGTAATATACACACTACTATCAAATGGTTTCCAGTCACTCAACTTTGATAGTAAACACTAGAAGTGGATAGTATTCACCAACCTAGGTGAAGAAGTTCTTCTACTAAGTGTATCTACCATTACATTCTCCTTACCAGAGTGGTAGGAGATGGTGCAATCATAGTCCTTCAATAGTTATAACCACCGTCTCATTCTCATATTGAGCTCCTTCTGATCAAAGAGATATTTCAAGTTTTTATGATCGGTGAGTATTTCAAAAGTAATACCATAGAGGTAGTGTCTCCATATCTTTAAAGAGAAGACTATGGCAGCTAGTTCAAGATCATGTGTTAGGTAGTTCTTCTCATGTGTCCTAAGTTGTCTTGATGCATAGGAAACTACCTTGCCACGCTGCATAAGAACTGACCCAAGTCCTTCTTTAGGTGTGTAAGTGTATACTGTAAATCCTTCAATCCCAGAAGGTAGAATAAGGATAGGTATAGATTTTAGGCATTCTTTCAGTGTTTGAAAATCGATTTCGCATGTATCAAACCATATGAATGAGATTTTCTTCTGAGTTAGCCTAGTCATTAGCAATGTTATTCGTGAAAAATCCTTCACAAATCTTCTATAATACCTAGCTAGACCTAGAAAAGATCATATTTTCTGTGACAGTCTATGGGCATTCCCAACTCATCATCACACTAATCTTTGCAGGATCAACTGATACACCTTCTCTAGAATAACATGGCCTAAGTAGGATACTTCAGATAACCAGACGTCACATTTGTTATATTTAGCATACAATTTGTTATTCTTTAGTGTTTCAAGTGCCTGACGAAGATGGTGTTCATATTGGTACTTATCCTTGGATTAAATAAGCACGTCATCAATAAAGACTACTACAAAGTGATCTAGGAACTCCATGAATACTCTATTCATGAGATCCATGAAGGTTGCTGGGACATTTCTCTGTCCAAAAGGCATAACTAAAAATTCAAAATGTCCATATCTAGTTCGAAAGGTTGTCTTGGAGATATCCACATCTTTAATTTTCAACTGATGGTATCCAGATCTTAAGTCAATCTTGGAATACACAGTTGAACCTTGCAACTGATCAAAGAGATCACATGTTCTTGGCAGAGGATACTTGTTCTTTATTGTCCTCTTGTTTAGCTATCTATAGTCAATGCACAATCGCATCGACCCATCCTTCTTCCTTACAAACAAAATAGGTGCACCCCATGGTGAAGTACTAGGATGAATGAAGCCTTTGTCTAACAATTCGTGTAACCGTACCTTTAACTCCCGTAACTCAGCTAGTGCCATCCTATATGGAGGGATAGAGATAGACTAAGTATCATGTGTGTGAGAGATTTCAAATTCAATCTCTCGCTCAGGTGGTAATTCAGGTAGTTCATCTAGAAATACATCAGGAAATTCGCACACTATAGGTACATCTTCTATCATTCTATATGACTCTGATGTAGTCGATACATAAGCTAAATAACCTGGCACCCTTGCTCTAACAATTATTGTGCCTTCAGAGTAGAGATGTATTTGACATCATTATTGGGTGTCTTTCCAATAAACTAGAACTTTATTGAGTTAGGAACGTGAAAAGTTATTATCTTCCTGAAACAGTCAAGGCATGCATGATTCTAGCCAGTCTATCCTCAGGATGAGATCAAAATCATCCATTTCAATAAGTAGTAAGAAAACATGTAACCAATGTCCCACTATCAGTACTATACAACTATCTAGGATTTCTCGTATTATTAATACTTGCCCTCATGGTCCCTTGATCAGATAGGACTATTATACTTCTACTGATATCTTACCCAAGGTGGGTACTAACCGTCAAACAATAAATGAATGTGAAGCACCAGAATCAAACAAGGCATGTATTGAAAAGCCATGAATAGTAACGGTTCCTTGTACAACCGTGTCTGAATTGTAGGCTTGTTCTTCAGTGATTGCATTAAGATGGCCATTAGATATAGGAAAGCTAGAACCCACAACATTTTATGGTAGTTGTTGTATAGGAGATGATCCTTGTGAGCCACGACCTCTACCATGTCTTCTTACACGGTTTGCTTCATTGCTCGGGACGGATGTTATACTGCTAATTGGGGTTGGTTTAAACCCTGAACCTCTCAAATTTGGATAGTCTTTCTTGATGTGTCCTTTTTAATGATAGTAATAACACACACATGTTTCTGTCTGCGCTGAAGGCTCAACCACAGAGGTACTAGCTCCTACTGCTGAGCCACGAGGATATAGTAAAGGTCTAGAGAAACCCCCTCTTACTAATAATTCCTAACCAAATGTCTGTTGTGAGCTTATATTGGAACCAACTAGATGATAGCTATGATCTCTGTGTTATAATTTACCTTGCGTTTTATGGTCCACTGGTAAAGTGAAAACTTCTTCTTTGGCAATTTTCATCCCTCTCCATCTCAATACGAGAGGTGGTGTCCATTGCTTCATCTATAGTAGTGGCTTGAAACTCGCAAGCTTCTCTGTAAGATCTCCCTGAAGTCCGCTAACAAATTTGGTAAGGCATTCATGTGATGAAGCTTCTAGATCTAGGGAGTAATGTAGTAGCTCCGTAAAGTAAATATGATAATCTCATATGTTCTTGGAACCCTGGGTCAGAGAAGCCAGCTCCCTCCTCTTCAGTTCTTCCCAATGAGAGGAATAAAAGTGAGCTCGGGACCTCTCTTCAAAGATATTCTATGGAGCGAGATCTACTAATTTTTTTTAGAATTGCTTCCCACCATCATCTTGCATGGTCTACGAGGGAGTAATCGGCAAAGTGCACCCAAGTGTCTGCTGATGCATGTATTATTCCCGACATCCTGTTGGCATCATAAAGTCATAGTTCTAACTCAGCAGGTGTCTCTATGTTTTGAATCGAGGAATCTTTCCCTTTTGGTAATTCCCTAGTAATTTTTAGTGTATAAGAAGGGCATTCCATTGCTCCTTCAGCTGGAGTAGGAGCAGACTTAGTGGGAGGATGATAACTTGATTCTTCCTCAAAGGTGGACAGAATCCTCAACTCTAGCATCTACAGGTATGGATGCTTCAGTTCTCTCAGCATGTGCATCGAGCATTTCCTCCGATGCATGTTGTTTTTGCCCCATCTCTTGGAGTATTACCATCATAGCCGCTAATTGCTTAGACATGTCTTGGTCTGACATGATCATGTAATGAATAAAGGACAAAGGTTAGGTCTTATACGTTTTAGCATGATGTACATAAGGGATAATGACTTGTGAATGATGTTGCAACCACTTATTAATATCAAAGGATATTAAGACAACCTTAGTTTCTGAATACCACCCATAACTGTCAATTACTGAATAAATTACTGAAGTAACTAGGCTCTTATACCAAACTGTCATGACCCCAATTCCAGGTCGTCTGATACTTCCATATCCGGATCTGGTTACTCAACAATAATTTATTCAGCAATCACAATTAACATTCAGAAATATACTGCAATTAAAAGTATTAATAAGGAAGTATTTCAATACCTTTTCATTCACAAAATAAAGTTTATATGATACATTGTCCCACTATAAGTGTTTACATGTACATCAGCTGGAAATGAAATACACAAAAAGATTACCAACTATCTTATAGAGTGATGCTATTATGGCTAGACAGATGGCTACTATTGTTAGTTGGCTGGATCATTAGAGTCCTTACAATGACTCATCGACATCTGTTGGATTTTCATAAATTATAGGATGGAGATTAGCGAGTGCTAAGTAATGAAGAAGATAAAAGTAAACAAGTAGTATAGTTTAGCAAAATTTATTATACTTGAAAGTTTCATTTCTTCTTATTAGTTTAAGTCATATTCCTTCTATTCCATGTTAGGGATTAGTCCAGGGGACACCTCACCACTCATGGATTCCAAAGCTGTGGACACTTCGAAATTGGAGATTGCATTGATCTAGTGAGCTTATGCTGTTGTATGTCGCCTCAACCGATCTTCCAATGTTGCATTGATAATTCATTTTTTATTATCCATGGTTTCAAACCCTCAGCCTAACAAAAGAAGCATACCATCCTCGAGGATACGGTAACTTAAAACCATAGGATAACCTATAATCACATATATTAGTGGCTTTAAATATATGTTATCCTGACCCAGCCGCTATCCAACAACTTGTGCCTCCACATGGCGTGACCACATCTTCAGTCAGTCAATCCGCCTAATGGTAGTTGAGTATCATGCGCTGTAAATAATTTATTTCGTGTGCTCAACATATCCTCTGATCAACCGTGTACCACCTAGGTTTGGCCTGCCAATACAGATGTTCTTCTATCAAACCTACAGGTTGCATACCCGACATGTAGTTCTACTTCCAATCATTCTTAACGTAACACATGACCCTTTTCAACATCCAAATCAATACACATCACTTTCCATGATATAATTCTTATGTTTAGCCTTCGATCAACATTGAGTATAGACTTACATATATATATATATATATTAATTCATATGTATATATATACATGCATATTTATACTTATTTTTATTTCTAAACCCTAACTTTCCAAGCCATTGCTTCTATGCTTAGACAATGCTTTCGTTGGAATCACAAAGTAACTTTTCATATTTTATCAAAAATAGTCAAATTAGGGTTCTTTGTAGCAAAGAACATAAAATCAATAATTTCAATGATCTCGTATGAAAATCCAACAACAAAAGGAAGGTTTTCCTTACCTGCTCTCTCTCTTGTATATGCAGTATTTTATCGTGATTCGTTTTCAGATGGATGATTTATGGTTCATGAAATGATCGAATTTCATTTTCGTATCAAGAACACTAAGAACGTGCCAAGAATGCAAAGAACAAATGAAGAGTGCGAAGAGTGAACGAAGATCACGGAGAACGTGAAGAACATATTATCTCTCGTAATTTCAGCAGAACTTCCTTTTATACGAGGTAATTTTTCCAGGAAAATTTCGACAAAGTTTCCTCTTATATCATGACATATTTCCATAAAACTTTCGGTAGAGTTTCCCTTTATATCGGGACATATTTCAAAAGAAAAAACGGGAAGGGTTTCCTCTATAAAATCACTGAGAGGAAAACAACAATGAAAATGAAAGAATATAATTGAATTACAAGCGATGGAGAATCGATAGACACCACATGTCTTAAGTGAGTAAAGGTGTGACGAATCACATGATTCACTGATGTGCATGGCCACATGCACTTAAGTAGGGTGTTACAGAGATTTCTCCATCAAAATAACTATAAAATAAGATCGAAAGAATATAATAGAACTATAAGCAGCAGAGAATCGGTAGACACCATACATCTTAGGTGAGTGAAGGTGTGTCGAATCATAGGGTTCACTGACGTGCATAGCTGCATGCATCTAAGTAGGGTGTTACACAGATTCCTCCTCGAATCATAATAAAAAATGAATTGAAAAGGAAGATGAATCGAAAACTAAACTAGAAAAAATGAATCAAAAAGCTAGCTCAAGTTAGAGCTTACTTATGAAGCCAACTAAAGAGGACCGTACCGTCCTCCTCCTCGTCCTTCTGGCTGCGCTTCGCTAGCGCTCCTTTTTCGCCTCCCTCTCTTCCTCTTGACCTCTCGACCCTAGCCCTTGGAGTAGTGGTGGTAGTAGAAATTGTAGAGAATGAATGGGTGGGCGGGGGGCTATTTACAGGCTTCAGAAATCGCTAATCATGCTTAGTAAACCATGCTTTAACCCTTAATCGTGGTTAGTGCCCCATGGTTTTGGCTCATGGCTTCAGCCAAATCTTATCCGAAAGTTAAGGCTTAAGTTAGAACATTCCAAAAGCTACTAGATTAGCTAATGATACTTAATTATAGCTATTCACAATTAACTTTAACTAATCATGATTTAACTTTCACAATCATGCTTAACTTTTGATGACCTTTGATTAGTGTTCGCTAATGGTCATTAGTGGTCCTCAATCCGTCATTAGTTTCTTTAATCATATTCGATTAGTCTTAATGACAATTATTAAGAGTTAATAACATCTTAAGTATCCTTACTTCTCTTTCTTCCGTAAATCATAACAATTTGAAATGAAGTCCGATTCAAACGAAATAAATTCCGTTGGTTTCCTCTTGACGAACCGGATCTTATGCTATAGGATCTGAGAGGAGCCTAATTCAAGGATTTACACAACTCTTTGACCCAACTCATCCGACACCTTTGAATCTTTAGTCATATGCAGAGAACCTGCATCAAAAGGTCGGTCGAATGTCAACCTTTAAAGTAAGGATTTCCATTTCCTTCTCGTGTTGGAAATCTTTCTTGATAGTCACATGACGGTGTGGTTGAGTCCTCAACCTAATCCTTTAGATATTTATCGTTGCACCAGCCTCTATGATCTAACATTTGGATCAACAACTGTATGATATCAAGATGGCCATGGTACACAACTCTAATAGTATGAAGGAACCTATTATGGAAACTTTATTCTTCATTTCAGATTAAGGAGTGATTTTCAATAACTTTTATTGTATAATGACTTATCATGGGCTCACATGTCCAACTGTCCAAACCCTTAATCTAAATAAATAGCATGTTTGAATCACTAATATAAATATATAGCATTCAAACTCCCAATATATATCAAGTTCAAACACATGCAATAAATCGGTAGGAGGTTTCCAACTCATGTGCTATTAATATAACATGTTACAACCTCTTTTCAAATATACACCCGGTTCAAACCCATGCAACAATAGCAAGTTCCAAGCTCTTGCTATAAATATTACATGTTTAAAACCCTACTATAAGTATCCATGAGATTCAAACTCGTGCGATAAAATTATAGCAAGTTTCAAACTCCTTCTATAAATATAACATTGTCAAACCTTTACTATAAATATACAACATGTTTGATTCTATAAACATGTAGTAAGTTCAAATACTTGCTATAAATATCCCATATGTCCGCACTAAAAATGCTATATATATGTATGTATGTGTGTGTGTTTGTGTGTGTATAAGATATTTATCCAATGAACTCAGTGTCGTTTAGAGATAGGATGAGCCTCCAATTCCAGCTGTCAGATTCTAAGATTTTAATCCCCAAAAAGTAAGAGTCGTATTCATAATGGAAGTAAAATAAAATTAGAAATTATAAGCATTTCTAAAAATAGTATACATTTTATGAAAAGATGAATGCCTGTGAATACGATTGCCACCATCTATATAACTGCCACAATATTGTTCCAATATGAGGTGATATTATCAAAATTATGTAGTTACTGAATCAAACTTCATTGTTATTATTAATATTTCGGTTGTTAGTTGAATTTAATCATAAACTACTTAAATCTTATAAAATTTTATCGAGGATATAGAAAAAAGAATTAATGAATTAATTTAAGAACGTCTTAAATTCCAAAGGTTATTGAAATGGGATCAAATACTACCGAGGAATTGTTGAAAATACTAAACCTATTTTAAGAATTATTGATGAAATGTAGATAAATTAGAATCAAAGAATTACTGAAGCAATCTATAGAGTTCACATTACTGGTAACGTCATATAAGTTAGTAAAGTTATGATATCACAGAACTGAAGCTTTGATATATATTACTGAAGCCGTCTATGGAGTTCGTATCTACTTGAAACATCATATACTTTATTAAAGCTATAATAACTCATTTACTTGTAACTTCATATAAGTTACTAAAGGTATGATATCACTTACTGAAGATTGAATATTTATTATTGAAGTAATATATAGAGTTCACATTTACTTGAACTTCATATAAGTTACCGAAGCTATGATATCACTTACAGAAGCTTCAATATATGTTACTAAAGCCTATATAGAGTTCGCATTCACTTGAAATATCATATACTTTATTAAAGGTATAATATCTCTTATTGAAGCTTGTATTTTTATTACAATCATTGTAGAAAGGAGATGATTTTTGTGATTCTAGAAATAACAATGATGGTATACAAAATTACATCCAAAAAATGAAATTAAATCCCAAGGAAAATGTAGAGGTAGTACATATGAGTGCTAAAATTGGAATTTATTGAATCACATGATTAGCATCCGATGGTTGATGAAGCGTGCTCATCCCATCTCTAAACGACACATGACCCATTAAGCTCTATATATAATATTTAAGCCATACTACAAGCTCAATAATCATGACATATATTTATAATAAATGTTTGAACCTGCTATAAAAAGGATGAAAGTGATGATGGTGGATGTGAGTAAATAAAAGAGTTACATTTTCTCAAAAAAATATGTGTTGTCGCCTGTGTGGATGACCACGTAAGACCGATAAGATCTTGGATATCTTTTGGATTTAGTAATCATTTTCCTCATTTTTAATGAGATATATATAGAGAGAGAGAGATGGATTATCTCCATCTATTAATGAACGCTCGAGAGAAATTACTATATCACTTAACATTTGTTTTGCTTACGAGGTAAATTCCATTTGGCTACCTATTCACCTACGGGTAAACGGATTGTCCATAATACAACCCATATTTCTGTCCAGATTATTTCCTTTATTATAATATTTTGAATCCTTCAAACAACAAAAATCAAACATAAAAAAATATTTTTTTATTATAAATATAATAAACATAAAAGGGAGCTAACTTGGCACCGTATCCTATTTTCCCTACTTTTTATTTTTTTGAGATTTTTACCCGACAGATCCTATAAACTTTTTAAATTACCTCTACGACTTTTTGCACAACGTAATTACCCCATCGACCCTGTAAATTACCCAAAGAACCCCCACGGGCTTTAAATAGATCACCCGGAGGGTTCATGGGTAAGAGTTGGCAAGTTTACGAGGTTGATGGGGGAATTGGATTGTTTCAAAGGTCGTGGAGGTAATTGGCAAAGTTTATATGGTTTTCCGGGTAAAAATCCCTATTTTTTTTGAAAAATGAGTTTATGGAAATTCATCACTATATCCCTATATTATGTCATTCAAATTTCATTTGAAATAGAGATTCCTACAACCTTTATCTAGACAATCATTTTTTAACGAGCGCAGAATTGTTGAAATCGACTTCGTCTAAAAGGATGCTGTAGGAGTCTCTGTTTGGCACGAAACTTGAATGACATAATACAGTGATATAATGCTGAAAATCTACGAAAAAATTTCTCAAAAAAATAAGAAAATATATAAAAAAAGATGAAGTAACTAAGTTAGCTCCTCCGAGAGAGGAACACCATTTTATCCATATAATAAATATAACATATAAACAATTTCACATCGGAACACACATGTAGTATTCACAAAAGAATTCACAGTTTTTACTCTAATTCAACTAGCCAAGCACTAGTTAGTTGCAGTAGTTATATATTTGCAAATTATATCCTTAAAATTTTAAATTCTTTTTCTTTCTTATCCAAAGGCTTAGGTGGGCCCCCTTCTCTGGCAAAAACTGTTTGTAGGTCCGGAACCGGTCAGGGCTCCACCTTCGTCGTCCTACCATCTTCCCAGGTCCGTGGCGGTACGAAGAGGAGAAGGGTTTCGGCGAGCAGAGAATCCACAATTCCGGTGAAGTGAGCTTGCTCCTCTTCCTTTTCTATTTCCAGGCTTTGATGACTCCTATATCTCATGGTTTTTGTACTTGTAGTAATCTCTTTTGCCGTTTTCTTCCTTGATTGGTTTATCATCTCCTTTCCCACTCTTCTTCTTCGTGTATTTTTCCTTCTCGATCAGATGGGACTCTGTTGATTCCGACAAGTGCCTCCTGAAGATAACACTCTATTTTCTTAACTGTTGATATTGCATATTCTTTCGTTTTCATTTACGCACCTAATCGTATGCTTGTCCGATCATGGTGTATGCTGTCGAGAGCTTTATCTTTGCATCAAGGTTTGGAAACAGTTATAGTATTAGCCATTCGTTTTCGTTAAACCTTTGGAGCTTGGCTAAAACAAACTTGTAGCTAGATCGCGATCTTATGTCTGAAAAATGTGACAGTTGGTAGCGTAGTTCCCTTTATTTTTTTGCATACGTCGTTCTCTGCTCAGAACTATTTGTTAAGATTTGCCCTGTTACACATGCTCTTGGTGAGTTTTGGGTGGTTTGGCATTGCCCACAGACTTGAAATTCTGAAAGGAAATGAATGCTCAAGATCCTACAGCAACTACCAATCAGGGAGGATGGGCTGCTTCTCCGGGCACCTCAAAAGTTGGTCAAGAACATGATCATCTCCTTGTCCTTGTTCATGGCATATTGGCCAGGTATCTTATCTATTTTAAGCGATGCTTATAACGCCAAAATATATAGAAGTTTGTCGTCGTTTTTTTCCCCCATTTAAGCAGGCCTGCATATATGCTAACTGGTTGTGCTGGTTGTCTGATATCGTTATCAAACTATCGGAATGGGCTTAGTTATCTTTGTAATTACCTTGTCGTTGCTGATGCTATTTTCCACGAGAATAATTTTTTGCATCTGTATTAATGTAGGCAAATGTCAACCGTGCAACACAAGCATTTCCGTGGAAAATCCTTCAACGTGAAGGGAAAAACCACGAGAGAATTGACATATCCATCTCTGACAGCTAGGTTTTTGTTTATTTTTTTTATTTTTAAAATGGGAGAGGGTGATATACATCTTTTACTGAATGTAAGGCTGATCCCCACCCAAAATCTGTTTGCCCATTTACAAGGCACTCAATACTCTCGTCAAGTTCGGCATAGAGATCAAACATGCCCCACTTGTCAACATTCTTTTCAAACTTGGTAATGGACAACCCCTTGGTGAAGACATCCACAACTTGTTCTTCTATTCTTATATATGGAAACACAAATTCATTGGAATCAATTTTCTCTCGGATGAAGTGCCGATCAGTTTCAACATGCTTTGTCCCGTTGTGCAACAAGGGGTTGTTGGAAAGTTTTATGGCAGACTTGTTACGACTAAATAATTTCATAGACATATCATGATCAACCCCGATGTTTGTCAAGATGATCTTAAGCCATAACATTTCTGTGACAACTATTGGCACCACCCTGTACTCAGCTTCAACACTTGACCTCGCTCACAGTCACACAGATTGTCATTTACTGCTCAAATTACAAGGTTGCCACCTAAATATACACAATATCCAGTAGTAGATCTCCTCTTATCAACGCACCAACCCAATCGGAATCAATGTCACGCTTTGCCTCAATCTTACCATTTTTTGTAAAGATAAGTCATTTTCCAGGATTCCTTTTTATATAATAGAGAATGCGGTCCACTCCTTCATGTGCAGATCAGTTGATGCATGCATAAATTAACTCACCACATTTACAAAATAGTTGATGCTCGGTCTGTTGAGAGTGAGGTAAATGGGCTTACTCACATGTCTTTGGTACTAGTCATTTGAATCTTTATTAAGTTGCTTCCCATCCTCTATTCCCAACTTCTGATTTTTCTTAAGGAGTGGTCGCATGTTTACATCATGTTAGAAATCGAGAATGCCTAAGCGTAATATCAGATATAAAGAATAAACATAAAGGAACACCGCGATTTTACGTGGAACCCTACTCCGTGAGGAGTGGGATGAAACCACGTGAAAACGCCTCAAATGGTTGATTCTTCTATTGAAGTTTCTCATCTGATACAATGGTGTGTGGATTATTATATAGTCCCTACCGAGTCTCCAAGTCCTACAACTAGTAGATGTGGTACTAAACCATTGGATGTAGTAATTGAACCCTGGAGGGATCCAATTACCCATCTACACATGACGCATATACTCCAACACTCTCCCTCAAGCTAGAACATGCAATGCTAAGCTTGGACTCATAGAAAGAAATCTCAAACTCACAATACAAGGCACGGCAGACAATATCAACTCAACGCATACTTTACCATCGATTTCTGTCGAGGACATTGCTTATACCGTGCAGGTGAAGAGGAACAACATGGTTGGAGTGTGAGTTGAACTGGGTCTCCTCATCGGAGAATATGTGCTCTGTACTACGTCTGTCAGAGTCGTTGAAACTGAAGTGCATCTCCACCTGGACAACTCTAGTCCACAACTACTACATCTCTCTTAAGGGACATCTGGAAAAGCGATGGAAACATCCTCGTTGGAGTCCACAGTTGCTGGAGAATGGAGTCTGAAAGTCTCCTCATCGGGGAAATGGGTCTCTCCCATACTGGCTCGGAGAATGGGATCTCTACTCTGGAGTCCCTATGAAACCACATGAAAACCCTAGCCCAAAATGGCATAGAGAATGTGATCTCTACTTTGTAGTCCCTATGGATCACATAAAAATCCTGACCCGATCAAATCAAAGATGGAGACCTCTCAACTGATCACATACATGTACGCATCAAACTGAAGACCCAGAACCAATCTGAACGTCGAGTCTGAATCTAAACTCTAGAGTATGAAATCTGGCCTGGAGTAGGAACTGGAGAATCTGAAACAGACCTGTATAGCTCTACATAATACTCCCAATTTCTCTTGTTGGAGTATATACGTCATATATAAGATGGGTAAATGGATACTTCCAAGATCTATTTACCACATCCAGAGTTTAGTCCCACTTCTAGCAGTGGCGGGGCTTGGAGAGTCTGTGGATGCTATATAAGGAGCCTCGGACCTCCTGTATAGATGAGAAAGTCAATAGACGCATCAACCCTTTGAGATGTTCTCTCGTGGTTTCATCCGCTCGTTAGGGAGTAGGGTTCCACGTTAACATCCTGCGTTCTTCATTGTTCTTTATCCTTTATTTTTGATACGCTTCCGCATTCAAGTTTTCTAGCATGGCATCAGAGCAAATCGATTCTCGAGGATGTTTATGTTCTTTATTTTTGTGTTCACGATTCAAGATACAATTTTTGGGTTTTTATTGAAACCCTAATTATTTTTTAAAGAATATTCTAAAGATCTATTGCTCTAGTCAAGTTCATGTCCGAGATTTTTCAAGATTATTCCAGTTCTTTTTTATTATGCATGGATTCACGTTCTGATTCAAGTTCAAGAATTGTAGGGTTTCGCTGAAACCCTAAAATCCAGGCAGCACAATATCAAATTCTAGGATGTAGTTTGAAACCCTAAATCAAAGTATTTTCCTGCATCGCGTCACAATCCAGATCCTCACGCACACTTCCAGGTCAGATCTCGCGTGAGTTCCAGGCGCATCCAGCCAAGAAATTCCCTGCCGAAAAAAAACCAACTAAGAAGTTGTAGGCGACGACCCCTGCAACTCCTCTCCTTCGGCGGCGGCAACACAACCCCTCGGGGCGACGCTCCTCTCCTACAGCGGTCGAGCTCTCCTGCCGAACCCAGCGACGCCTCCCTCTTGCTCCAGGCACTGCCAACTCTAGAAATTACCCGGGTTCTCCACTACAAAGAAGAAGGCGACGGTGCCTCCTTCCTGTACGATGCAGGCTCACGCGGGTGATACACTTCTCCTCCATCAATCGTGCACTCTCTAAGTCGAGGCGTGCCATCGCGTGCATCCAGGTGGCGTGCTCCAGGCGTCACAACCTTTTTGCCTCCAGACGGAGGCACCTCCATCGCCATCTCCAAGCGACAAATCCTCCAGACCTCTCGCTCATCTTCCAACTCCTCCAGGCTAGCTTGATCAACGAAGAGGTCGGGGTTGCCTCCTCGCACGAGGCTTCCGCCTCCGCCAAGCTTCCACGAAGCCCCATCAATCCCCTTCTTCCAACAACGATGGCGCTCCTTGGTGCTCCAATCTCTCTAGGGGACGGCAACGTTCGAAGAATAGGGTTCTCAAGTGGGAAACCTAGATAAAGTTAGCCCAAGTGGGTCAGTCATTTTTTTTAAAATATTGATGCTTATTGTAGGTCTAACGGGCCATATTGTAAACAAAAAAAGGGTGGGAAGAAAAGAGAAGAAGAAGAGAGAGAGAGAGCAAGCCCTATTGGGTTGCTGCATATTTTGGGCCCAAAGTTGGGTCGCATGTCTTTTAAAAAAAGGGGGAGAGGCAAATAAAAAAAAGAGATTGGCCTCATGAGCAAAAAAAGGAGATATTTCTTGGAAAAAGGTGCATACAAAAAAAACTATATGCGGTAAAAAAAGAGACGGCTAAAAAAAGAAATAATCGTGAAAAAAATCATTTGAGATTGTTTTTATTCTTTCCACATTTTCATGTCTTCTCCCAACTTTATCGATGTCATTGTTTTCCGACAAGTATGGGAGAAAGGGGGAGTATTGTATAGAGTTCTACATGCAGTATTTTCAGATTCTCCAAATTCTAGGCCAGCCGGATTTTTCAGACTCTACAGATGTTCAGACTCGACGTTCAGATGTTTCCGAGTCTTCAGTTTGATGTGCACATGTTTGCAATCATTTTGTGTGATCCTCATTTTTTATTTTGGTCGGAGTTTTCATGTGTTCCATAGGGACTCCAGAGTAGAGATACCATTCCTTATGCCATGTGGGCTAGGGTTTTCATGTGGTATCATAGGGACTCCAAAGTAGATATCACATTCTCTGAGACAGTATGGGAGAAATCCAGTTCTCTGACGAGGCGACTTTTCAGACTCTATTCTCCAGCGATCGTGGACTTCGATGAGGATGTTTCCACGGCTTTTTCAGTTCGATCCTTTAAGAGATGGAATAGTTGTCCACATGATGTGGCGAGCTAGAGTTCTCCAGATGGAGATTCATTTTCAGTTGCAGTGACTCTGATGGTGTAATACAGAGCACACGCTCTCCGACGAGGAGATTCAGTTTGGCTCACACTCCAGTTCGTTTGTTCCTCCTCATCTGCATGGCATGAGAAGCAACATCCTCGACAACAACCGACAGTTGTGCGTATTGAGTTGATATTGTTTGTAGTGTCTTGTATTGTGAGTTTGAGATTTCTTTCTGTTTGTCCAAGCTGAGCATTGCATGCTCCAGCTTGAGGGGGGGGGGTGTTGGAGTATATGCGTCATATGTAAGATGGGTAAATGGATCCTTTCAAGATCCATTTACCACATCCATAATTTAGTCCCACATGTACCAGTGGTGGGACTTGGAGAGTCTGTGGAGGCCATATAAGGAGCTCCAGACCTCTTGTAACAGATGAGAAAATCAATAAACACATCAACCCTTTGAGGCGTTCTCCTGTGATTTCATCCCGCTCCTTAGGAAGTAGGGTTCCATGTTAAAATCCCGTGTTTTTCATTGTTCTTTATCCTTTATTTCTGATATGCTTTCGCATTCAAATTTTTTAACATCTCTCATACTGGTCGGAATTGAAGACATCGGCGAAGTTGGGAGAAGACATGAAAAGATGGAGAGAAACCAATGAATCACATAAGTTGATATGAATATAATTTTGGGCTTTTCTTTCTTTTTCTTTTTTCTTAGCTATCTCCTTTTTTAGATGTCTCTTCTTATTTTTAACCGTTTCTCCCCCTTTTTTGGAATTCATTTTCTTTTTCCTTAGGGTACATGTTTTCTCCCCCTTTTTTGAATGCTTCTCTTTCCTTTTTTTTTCAAAAATTCATGATCCAATTGGACCTACAGAACTGGACCATAATGCACGAGCAACCATAACCCAAATTGGACTTAAAAATAAAAAATGCAACCTGAAGAAATCAACCCAACAAGGCTTTTAAAACCCAGCAAAAGGGAGGGTGGGGGGTTCCTCTCCAACGAATTAGGGTTCTCCTCATGGAGAACCGATCTGCGCCGTAGAATCTAAGAGAATAGGAGGTCGCCGCCTGGAGATGCTTACCATCGTCACCTTGGAGCATCGCTGAGTGTCGCTGCCTGGAGTGTTGTGGCGGTGTTGAAGAGGAGATGTGGCTGGGCCGCCTCGAAGATGTTATTGCATTGTCGCATGGTGCCGCCTAGAGATGCAGTTGTGACTTAGCACGAGAACAGAGCACTGCTTGTGCGAGAACTGGTAGAGCTTCAACACTGGAACCACCTGGAGACGTGGACGGTGCCGCATGGAGGTCACGATCGAGACCTGCATCGTTGGTTGGATTCTTGTGAAATCGTCGTTGCCTGGATATGGATCTCTCTTTTCTTTCTTCTTTCTTCAAATATACTCATAAGGTGATGCCTCGAGATTGAGTAATTTGCTAGCGGCTGATTGCGGGTGGCATGGAGATCTAGGGTTCCAGGAACCCTAGAATTTATGCGCAGAAATAATTTTCAGAATTTGGAACATATGGCATTGATGATTACGATTTGGGGCGTGGATCTTCTTCTTCAGATCTATCGCAACAATTCAGACCTTGAAGATAGACCTCGACAATGACGATCCGATCTATTCTGAGCGGGCTTAATTTTGGGTTTCTTTTCGTTGTTAAGGTTTCATAACGAACCCTTGCATGATGCCGCAGAGTTAGGGTTCAGAAACCCTAGAATTTCTAGAATACGAACATATCTTCGAACAATATATAAACATGAATAGACTTCAGAATAATCTTTCAAGAACAACGAAGAATCGAATCTTGACTAAATCGTGAACTAGGGTTTCAATAAAAAACCTTAGAACTGAATCTCGAATGTAAATAAAGAACATAAAAATCCCTGAGAATCGAGACCGCTCTGATACCATTAGAAATCAAGAATACGAAAGCATAATATCATGGATAAAGAATACACATGAAGGAACACTGGGATTTTACGTGGAACTTCACTTTCTGAGGAGCGGGATGAAGATACGGGAGAATGCCTCAAAGGGCTAATTCTTCTATTGATGTTTCTAATCTGATACACTGGGCGTGGGATTTTTTATATTTCCCACTGAGTCTCCAAGTCTCACAACTAGTAGATGTGAGACTAAACCACTGGATGTGATAATTGGACCCTGGAGAGATCCAATTACCCATCTACACATGACGTATAATTACCCATCTACACATGACGTATATACTCCAACAGATCCCAATTTTGTGGTTCTTTTGAGAGAACAAGATGTACTTTCTCTAACACCGAACAAGTTCAACCTTTGATCTTGCCATTTCAGTGCTTATGAAGTACTTCAGCTTACCAATATCTTTCAAGTTAAATGTTGTAGCAAGTTCTCCTTTCAATCTTACAATCTCCTCTTCGTCATCTCCGGTAATGATCATGTCGTCAACATAGACGAGAAGAAGAACAACTTGGTCATTCTCCTCTTAACAAAGAAAGTGTGATCCCCACTCCCTTGGCGATGGCCCAATATGATCATCACAACTCTAAGCTTCTTGAACCAAGCCCTGGGCGATAGTTTTATACTGTATAGCACTTTCTTTAGTTTGCATACTTTCCTGTTTTTCATACCTTAGTGGCATATGCATGCAAACTTATTCTTGCAAATCTCCATTCAAAAAATCATTTTTACACCCATCTGGCGAAGTTTCCATTCCTTAACGACAACAAGAGAAAGAACAACACGTATCGTATTCATTTTCGCCATGCGAGCAAAAGTTCCCAAGTAATCAATACCATATTTTTAGCTAATTCCTTTCGCTTACTTGTTCATATGGCTTGTACTATATGGTGTACACCCACCTTAAACCAACCATATTCACCTCTTTAGGAATGTCCACAATGTCCCAAATACAGTTTTTTTCTAAGAGCTCCCATCTCTTCTTCCATTCATGGATCCACTAGGGATATGCAAATGCTTTAACAATGTTCTTGAGAATCATAAATGTAAATAAAGAGGTTTTAAAGCACTTAAAATTTTTACTAATCTTGAAATAACCAACATATCTGTTTATAGGGTATGTAGTGCACTTCGCATATCTGGAGGGAGGCTTTATCTGTCTCCACTCACATCTTTGTGCAATCGAATCTACTTCAATGATAATATGTTCACCAACCTCAATACCTTCAATATGGCTAGCATCATCAATTTCAAGATCACCTTTTGCAGAAGAGCTTTCCCTGTTATTAGAAAACTTGAATGCAGAAGTGTATCAGAGATCATAAAAAAATATTGAAAGAAGATCGAGATTTTATGTGGAACCTACTCCCTAAGGAGTGGGATGAAACCATGGGAGAAGTCTTCAAAGGGCCATATGTTTCATTGAACTTTCTCATTGGATACATGAGGTCTGGAGCTTCTTATATAGCCTCCACAAACTCTCCAAGTCCCACCACTGGTGGATGTGGGACTAAACTCTAAATGTGATAAATGGATCTTGGAATGATCTATTTTACCCATCTTACATATGACACATATACTCCAACACTCCCCTTCAAGCTGGAGCATGCAATGCTCAGCTTGGACAAATAGAAAGAAATCTCAAACTCACAATACAAGATACTACATAAAATATCAATTCAACACGCATAACTGTCAGTTGTTGTCGAGGACGTTGATTCTCATGCTGTGCAGGTGAGGAGGAAAAACGGTCTGGAGTTTGAGTCAAACTGAATCTCCTCGTCGGAGAGCATGTACTCTGTATTGTGCCAGACAGAGTGACTGCAATTGAAAATGAGTCTTCACGTGGAGAAATCTGGCCCGCCACAACATGTGAACAACTGCTCCATTTTTGAAAGGGTCGAACTAAAAAACCAATCCTCGTCGGAGTCCATGGTCGTTGGAGAATGGAGTTTGAAAAAGTCTCCTCGTCGGAGAACTGGGTCTCTCCCAAACTTGCTCAGAGAATGGGATCTCTACTCTGGAGTCCCTATGAAACCACATGAAAACTCTAGCCCACATAGCATAGGGAATGAGATCTCTACTCTGGAGTCCCTATGGAACACATGAAAATTCTGACCAAAATAAAAGATGGGGACCGCATAAAAAAGATCGCACACATGTGCATCTGAAAAGGAGCCTCTCTCTGGAGAACTCGAAGAAAATAGGTCACTCAAATATGGAGTGCCTCAAACTTGGACTCTGAACCAATCACTAGAGTATGAAACATCTGAACTATAGAGTCTGGAAAATCTAGCCTACCTCTGACTAGAGAATCTGAATCTGAACTGGAATCATCATGGCCGTAGAACTCTACACAATACTCCCCCTTTCCCCCATACTGGTCGGAAAACAGTGAGTCAGTGACGTCGACCAAAGTTGGGGGAAGACATGAAGAATGGGGAGGAAACAAGAAACCAATAAACTGATCTCATTTCATTTTTCTCTTGGCTTTTCAAATCATTTTTTTACCAAATAAGCCGTTTTTTTTTATGTTTTTTCTTTCCATTTTTTGCAAATTTTTTTCTCTCGCGTATGATTTTTTTGTATGCTCATTTTTTTCAAAATATTTTTTAAATCACTGGGGCCCATTTGGACCCAAAAAAATGCTGCTCCTTTTTTTTCCTGCATACTATAGTAGAGGCCGCCCTTGGGTCGAAACAAATTGGATATTTTGTAAATATGTACGACTCAAACCGGGCTCCTTATTTAAGATTTCCCACTTGGGAACCCTTTCTTCAAAGCCGTCGTCGCCGATGGGGCTTTGCTCTAATGTCGCCACCGCCTGCATCAGATGGGGCTTCTGGGATGAGTGACAGAAGGGTGATGTGGCCATGCGGCCTGGAGGTGTGATGTGCACCGCCTGGAGGTGCGTAGTGGCCTGGAGGTGCGATGCAACTCGGAGGTGAAGCGACTCGATCGAAGGGTGCGGAAAGACCCTCTCCGCCTGGAGCCCGGTGAACATGGAAGAAGGCGCCTCACGCTGGATCAGATGCATTGCCAGCATCTAGATCGAATGGATCGGATGCACCGCCTAAAGGAGGGGCGATGGAGGACCTCACCTGGATGTAGGGTGCGAGGGAGATACGCTTGGAGATCCCAGTGCCGCCACCACTGTACGCGAGATCTGGAGTCGCGCAAGGTTTGGAGTCATCTGGAAGGAGGAACATCTGGAGAGCACCGCCATCGCCTGAGCCACCTAGAGGCGAGATCGGGGCTGCCGTATATAAAGGTGGTTGCAGCCGCCTGAACTGCGACTCGTGCGACTGCGACTGCCACTAGGGGATTGACAGGAAGATCCTTGAAGATGGCGTTGGCGGTGGAAGCAGCGCCTCATCGTCGAGTTCGATAGTGGAAAAAAATTAAGGTTTTTAAGAAAACCCTAGAAATGAATCTTCAACTTGATCCCGAACATGAATACAAAATAATAATCTTTAACCAAATCCCCAAGAACAAATTTCACAATCGAATCTCGAACAAAAATAAAAAAATGCATCCTCGAGAACTGAATCCGCTCTGATACCATGTTAGAAAACTTGAATGTGAAAACACATCAGAGATAATAAAATAAAACATTGAAAGAAGACCGGGATTTTATGTGGAACCCTACTCTCTGAGGAGCGGGATGAAACCGCGGGAGAAGAACTCAAAGGGCCATATGTTTCATTGAACTTTCTCATTAGATACATGAGGTTTGGAGCTTCTTATATAGCCTCCACAGACTCTCCAAGTCCCACCACTGGTAGATGTGGGACTAAACTCTGGATGTGGTAAATGGATCTTGGAAGGATCCATTTACCCATCTTACATATGACGCATATACTCCAACATTGTTTGTGGAATATCGACTTGGTCCATCCAGAGAATGATTGATATTGGGATTGGTTTCATAGTCACAATTTTGATGTTGAGCTTCTTGCAAATGTATCTTGTAGTACCACCTTTCTAGCCTAGCACTTTCATTTCACAAGGAGGGTCGATTAGACTCTTATCTGTAGTTATCAAAATAAAAAACTCATGGGCATTTCCTTCACCATTACTCATAATCTCCCGCTGAAGGGAATGCACTTGAAATTAAGGCTCTTTCTCAATGAAGGTGACATTTCTTGTTACATGCATTGTTCCTTGTTCATGATTGAAACATTTATATCCTTCTGAGTTGGTGAATATACGATGGATCTCTATTTCATCACCTTTTTTATTTTATTTTGGCCTTAAAACCCTAGCTAAATGCATGTATATCGCATTAATTTGTATAAAATAATACTCATGATTTGACTTATAAATACTATATAAAATAGGTTTTTAATTATAAAACAAAAGAATAAAGGAAAAGAAAAGAAAAAAGAAATGAAGTATGAAAGACATTGAATGACCCTAGACCCCGAGACCAGGTCAATATTGACTTGATTGACAATGAATAAAGTAGGGGGAGATAGGGCACTCAAACTGTATAGATAACACATGAAAGCCCTAATTTTTGTTTACCGATAAATAGCCATTAGGTCCTATTTTATTTCCATTTTCTATACCTCAAATATTAAAACCCTCGACATGAAAGTTGTACATAAAATACAAAGAAAAATACAAAAATAATTGCACATAAAAATAATGCACACTATACCTGGGACACACAGAACAAAAAGGCACAAACAAAACTTTACAAACATATATCTTCTCCATACAGACTCAAAATTGATAGACTCACCTTTATTGTTCATAAAATTTAATTATCTATCTAATAAAGGTGGTTTCATTTAAAATGGAGTTAAGATGCAAAAGTTGGCTTTTGGGCCCCTATTGTACTGTATACCTGTATATTTTATTCAATATATTCATTCTTTATATTTTTATTCTTTTTATATTTTATATACTTGTAAATATTATATAAATGACATTTAAATAATAAACACGAAATAAAAGCATGAAAAATGCATTAAAACAAATTAAGTATTAAAATATATAGGTAAACTATACCTATAACATATATACCTCTATTTATTTAAGTAAATAAATAAAATCATAAAAATATAATAAAAATATGTAAATATGTATTTAAATATACTATAAATATACAAAATATGTATACATACTAATAAAATATCAAATACAAAATAAAAATAAAAAACTATAAATATAGGTGAATTTACCTATGTATATACGTTTAAATATTAGCACATAATAAATAGTGTTATAAAAATAAATAAAAATATCCATAAAATAGTATATTAAATAAGAAATATTTTTTAATATTTTGACCTAAATCAATAAATTTGTTTATTATTTTTTTATCGATTTTACAAGGGAATTTTCCCCTTGGAATTTCTGGCTAGTCCACGTGGACCAACCAGAATACGGGTCAACTGTCCGGCCTACCTGCCCCTTTCTGTCAGAGCATGCATGCCTCATCTTTCTTCATTTTGGCATTGATGCACTACTTGATGGCCCTTGATTTCTTCACAAGATCTCTTCCCCATACACTCTTCAACCTCGCCCATACCTCTGATTGTCAATTTTTTGGGCGAATCCATGGCCATCTCGTGATCAAAACTCTAACTCCTCTTGTGTATAAATAAACCCCAACTTCCCCTTTTTGCTTTTTGATCCCAATTTTCCCTCGTAACCCCAATAGGAAGTAGTCGAGTTGATTTCTTAGTGACGTAAGGATCTCCTCGATCCTTGTCGGTGTGGAGAAGAGGCGAAGATCGGAGGTCCAAGGTCCACCGGAGCTTCTCCGACGAGCTCTTCTCTTCTCCCTTAATCCTTCAGGTTTGAGCTGTTTCTTTTTGTTAGAAAATAGGAAGCGGAAGCGGAATCAGAAATAAAGATAGAAAACATGTATTGAATACGGGATTTGAGCGGGATGAAACCATGGGAGAAGCCCTCAAAGGGGCATATGCTTCATTGCTTTTTCTCATCTGATACAGGAGGTATGGGGCTCCTTATATAGCCTCCACAGAGCCTCCAAGTCCCACCACTGGTAGATGTGGGACTAAACTCTTGGATGGGGTAAATGGATCCTGGAGAGATCCATTTACCCATCTCTCTCATAAGTGACGCATACAATGAATACTCCAACACTCCCCTCAAGCTGGAGCATGCAATGCTCATCTTGGACAAACAGAAAGAAACTCACTCACGCTACAGGACACTACGGACAATATCAACCCAACGCGCACAACTGCTGTTGTCGAGGACGTTGCTTCTCACGCCGTGCAGGTAAGGAGGACGAATGGATTGGAGTGTGAGTCTGCTGAATCTCCTCGTCGGAGAGCATGTGCTCTAAACTGCGCCTGTCAGAGTCACTGCAATTGGAAATGAGTCTCCTCGTCGGAGTACTCTGGCCCGCCACAACAATGTGGACAACTGCTCCATCTCTGAAAAGGACCGAACTGGAAAAGGCTGTGGAAGTGCAATCCTCGGGAGTCCACAGTCACTGGAGAATGCAGTCTGAAAAAGTCTCCTCGTCGGAGAACTGGGTCTCTCCCATCTGGCACAGAGAATGGTACACTGCTCTGGTGTCCCTATGATACCACATGAAAACCCTTGCCAACATGGCATAGGGAATGGTCCTCTACTATGGAGTCCCTATGGCTCACATGAAAACTCTGGCCGAAACAACAAGAAAAAGATGGGGACCATAACAAAAGATGGCAAACATGTGCTCATCTGAAAATGACCGCAAATATATGCGTGTCTGAAAATGAGTCTCTCTGGAGAACTCGAAAATGGGTCACTCAAACATGGAGTGCCTCGAAATTGGACTCTGACCAATTTGAGGTCGAGTCTGAATCTGTGCATCAAACTGGGACTCCGAATCTGAACGTTGAGTCTGGAATTGCGCATGAAAAGTCTTCGTCTGAAAAACTGTAGAGTCTGAACATCTGGCTGGTCCGGAGACTGACATCTGAATCTGGATCAAGACCTGTGACTCTATATATATACTCCCCCTTTCTCACATACTTGTCGGAAAATTGAGAAATCGACAAAGTTGGGAGAAGAAAATATAATGGGGAAAACAAAACATAAGCCATGCACCATTTTTTTATAACCGCTTTTCATTTTTTTTTTCATTTTTTTTGCCATTTTTTTTAAAGCCGTATCCCCCTTTTTTCCGGCTTTCCATCTCAATTTTTTTTACTTTAGCGTGTACGCCCCCTTTTTTTGAAATCTCTCCCCTTTTTTTAACCGTAGCCCTCCTTTTCTTTTCTTTACTTTTTTTTCTCATTTTTTAAATCATTTCCTCCTTTTTTTAACGCAGAAAGTGGCCCCCACATTTTTTAAATAAGCTGTTGATTGATTTTTTTGGCTTGCATCAATTTTTTTAATTGCGTACGGCTTTTCTTTTTTTTTATTTGCACTTTTCGATTTTTTTCTGTCTTTGGGCCTCCCGCCTCCCCCTCCTGTTTCCTCCATTCACATTTCTTTTAAACAAAAAAAAAATCTCAGCCCAAAACAAAGGGCCCAAACAGTGGACCCAAAAATAACTCATTCTCCCCCTCTATTTTCCATAATCGGGCCTACAGGTCTTCTTCCGGATGATCTCAATGGCGCGGAAGAGGCGGTCCTTCTCGGTTGGAGATGCCGCCGCCATCACTGGGTTCTGAGGGATATGCGGAGGCGATGAGAACCTCCGCCTGGAGGTTTCAGGGAGATGGTGTCGCGCTAGGGGCTTCACGGCTGGGGATCGAGCTTCCTCTCGCTTGGAATCTTGTGATCGGAAGGAGGGAGCAGCGCCACCAGATGTGGAGAAGATGGCGCCGCTAAAGGGAGGAGGAAAGCCCCACCAACAGGCTCCACATGGAGCCAAGGAGCGCCGCCTACGCTTTGCGCCTGAAGGAAGACTGCCGCATGTGCGGCTTGAGGAATCGTAGATGGAGAGGAGCGGGCGGAGTTGCGGCGCCTCCCTCTTGGAGGTTTCGCCGCTGGGAGCGGCGAGGACTGCCCCGCGCTGGGTTGCGCGCGATGCCTGGGATCCAGTATGGTTGCGTGCGATGCCTTGGAGAAAGGGCGCAATCGCCTGCGAGGTTGGATGCGCCGCCACGGTGGAGAGTTCCGCCACCTCTTTCTCCTTTGCTGTCGGAGATAAGCACAAGCTTCGGGATATGCTGGGGTACCACCGCACTTATTTCTTCGCGAAACTGCCGCTAGTATACGGCTGAAGAACGATGTTGGGGATTGCTGCGCTACCATCGGTGATGAAGATGACGATTCTGGATATCACGTTTGATCCAGGCTTCTACACGGCTAGGGTTTCAAACAAAACCGTGAAACATGAACATAAACAAATCTTCGCCTGAAGATAGATGTGAATGACGGTGGAGATTTTTCTGAATAGATCTCGAATACGAAGAACAAATCTTCAAAATAATCTTCAAGAACAAAATTAGGGTTTCAATAGGAACCCTAGATCTCGAATCTTGAAAAAAAAACAAAATATCATAAACTCCTCGATAATCGAACCCGCTCTGATACCATGTTAAAAAATATTAGCGGAAGCGGAATCGAAAATAAAGATAGAAAACATGTATTGAACACGGGATTTTATGTGGAACCCTACTCTATGAGGAGCGGGATGAAACCGCGGGAGAAGCCCTCAAAGGGGCATATACTTCATTGCTTTTCCTCATCTGATACAGGAGGTCTGGGGCTCCTTATATAGCCTCCACAGAGCCTCCAAGTCCCACCACTGGTAGATGTGGGACTAAACTCTTGGATGGGGTAAATGGATCCTGGAGAGATCTATTTACCCATCTCTCTCATAAGTGACGCATACAATGAATACTCCAACACTTTTCGTATTTATCTCGTATTTCCTTTCCTTAGCATAGATTAGATGTTAGTTTAATTAATTAGTTCATAGCTTAGTGTAATTTTAGGTTTTTAATTTGCTGAAGTTTCGAGCTCCAGTCTTGAAATCACTGTGAATCCCTTAATGTTTCGACGTACAACCACCCCATTTCGTGCCTCAATGCTTTCTCCATATTTCCCCTCTGTTTCCCCCTCAATCCTGTAAGGATCGAGGTCCATCGAAGCTCATCTTCTGCCATTCACTGGAGCTTCTCCGCCCAATCATTTTCTTGTTCTACAAGCTTCAAAAATTGATCGAGGTGAATCGCCTCGAGCCGCCTTTTGTGCAGGGGCTCGATCCTGGAAGTCACCCTTTGAGCTCGAATCATCATTATCCATGAGTTTCAGGTTGCACGAAATGAAAAGAGCTCCATGTCCCATTCGAGGGGACCCAGAACCTATCGAAGGGCACCTACAGGTGCGGCTTAGTTCCAACTACATGCTGGGCTTGCCGGAGTTGAAGATGGAGGCTAGATGCCGGAGATATCACGGATTGAAACAGCTCCAGGGCTATGTTCTTGAGTGTTCTTTCTGAGGGTCTTCCAACCATCGGATGAGGAACACGGCCTAGATCTAATCTGGACCGTTCAAGTCGAAGCGAAGCATTGCCGACCCCTGTCATTCGATCACTTCAAATCAGCTACATGGCATGTGGTGCACCATCCTATCACGCCTATTATTAGGTAAATTACATAGACCTCCTCTGCATCTCTTGTAATACTGAATTATCCATGTAAAATATTTTATATAGTGTCAAATTTTGTGTAAAATTGCAGAGGAACCCTTGAACTTTCATAGTATTACACTTTGGTTATGTACCAGCTCACCTCATGCGCGTCCACACGTGGCTGGGGCTATTTTGCACTTAAGCCCTCGTGGGTCCAAGTATTTATCTTTAGTACTTTCATTTGAAGAAATAGTGTAATATTTTCGAAATGTTGGAAGCAGGTCCCTCACTTTTAGTTTAATTGCACATATACCCCTGCCATGAAGTTATTAAATTTGAATTTAGGATAAATTACTCTGATGCCATTGGATTTTATTTAGCATGTTATTTATTGCATTTAAACTTTATGTAAATTAAAAGTCCTTGCCAATCCATAAATTTATTTTGTGTATATTTATTATTATAAATAACATATTATATATAAAAATCGTAGGAAAATTATATAAGGTGCTCGATACGCATCTTTATCATATTTCAGATAGCATTTTAGATAATATTCCTATTTATAAAAAATCAAAAAGACACATGTTATTTCTCGTTTACAGATAAAAATCCGAAAAAATATAAAACTATCTTTAAAAATTCCAAAAAAAATAGTATATCTATATTACTATATAATCTACCTTCAGACCAAAAACCACTAAAAAAATAAAAAAAAAGAAAATCTTAAAAATCACAAAACCCTACAAACTCCGTAAAAATCAGTAAAAATTTCTTAAAACTCCAAAAATAGTTTTTTGTTCTATATTTTTATTTATATTATATAATACATAATAGAAATAGTTTTGGGAAATTTTGACATTACTATCCATTTTTAATACCCAAACAATTCGACCTATATATTATACTCATTATTTGGTACATTTTAGTACACTAAAAATACATAAAAATTAACAAAAACTATTTAAAAAATCTCAAAAATAAAGAAAAATTTTAAAAATACAAAAATATTTTATTTTCTGAATTTTGACTATATATATTTTAAATTACAAGACCCTATACTATTATATATTATAATACTTATATACTAATTATTATTATTACTTAAATATATTTATGTATTATATTTAACACCTTAAAAAAATAAAAGGATCGTTCCTTTATAAGTATTTATAGTTATATATACCTTATATATTATTTATAATCTTTATATTATCATTATTACTATATATAAATATATATTATATCTTTAGAAACAAAAAGAAATTAAAAAATTGTTAAAATTTAAAAGGAAATAAAAATAAAGATTAAATATAATATATATATATAAAATAATTAAAAATCCATAAAAATTAAATATAATTAAAAACCCACAAAAAAAAATCAAAAAGCAGAAAAATACAAAAAATAATTATTATAGTTTTTTTATTAATTAATAATTATACATATCCCCAATGCTCTCAGTGATTCGACCCATACACTTGCTTGCTATACACATTTATTAGTCGGGTATAATAAATTTCATCTCACATTTTATTCATTGTTTAATCTATATCATGGGTTGATTGTTGATGATTTGATTGATTACGTGCCGAGAGCGGAGAGAGGGCCGGTACAACGATTGCCGGATTTGACTTGTCGGACATCGCATGCTCCTCCAAGATCGGACATTAGGCACCCCTGATCGATCACTTCTATCAATATCCCGAAAAAATTCCTTTGATCGTTCATCGAGCTTTTTTGCACGTGGTGTGGAATTGTGAAAATAGCATACACATTAAAAAGTCCTTGGTGGAAGACAAACGAGATCTCTGTCAAGCTGAATTATTGAGAATGGTGTTTTCATGTTCAACTCTCGTGAATTCATCCTGTTGATAAGAAATGCGCTGGCAAGGAAAGCCTCGACCTAGAATTTCTTGGAGAGATTTCACTAGATAAGAAGGGTTCTATTAACTTCCAGAAGGTGTATATTTTTTCCTCTATGCAACCTCATTCTGTTGAGGAGTATAAACGTAGGAGGTCTCACGAATAGTCCCTTTCATACTTTAGACATGTACTTAGAAGCATTATCAGATTTGAACTGCTTAATCAGTTTCCCATATTGTTTCTCAACCTGATTCACAACTTTTTTTATGGTGACAACAACATCCATGATCACAGAGTAGGTAAATGAAATTACTTCTTTAATAATCAATGATAAAAGTAATAAAATACTTGTAACCACCATGAGAAGCAACATTACACCGACCCCAAACATCAGAATGAATTAATTCAAAAATATCATCACTTTTTCTTTCAGAGACACGATAAGTAGCATGGGTGTGCTTGGCTCTAAAACAAATAGGGCGAACCAAATCTTCAACATTTAATTCTCTAAAATATCAAGAAATAGTTCTTTAAGCAAATGAAAAGGCACATGACCTAGATACTCATGCCAACAGTTGATGTCGACCCATTTCATTCCTTTTGCCTTGAATAGTAGAAGTTAAAGCAACCACAGTCTTAATAGGAAGATGGTATAAGTTATCAGAAACCAAACCAATCCCAATCCTCCTCCCTATCACCAAGTCCTGTGACATATTTACACTTCAACTCTTTGGTTATCTTGCTAACAAAAGGGAGAATTGGGCATATTATGGACATGAAGATTGTCATGTGATTAAGAATTTGTTAAGAAGAGGGATGCTTCCTTTTCCCGCCCTAGTGGGATTGAGCTACCCGATCCTTACTCAAAGTAAGCTTATGTGTTTTAAAGAGTTTTGGATCCCCTGTTATGTGGTTAGTAGCTCTACTGTCAATTATCCATTCTTTACTCTCATTAATACACAACATTACCTTTCTTCTGAGTTGCAACTGCCAGGGAATTGTTTGCAGTCTGGGCATCATCAGAGCTCTCCATCTAAGTGTGTATCATGCTTAGATAAGCCTGAAGTTCCTGAATTTGGTATGTAGCATTTTTCTTCATTTCACTACCACTCTGCTCTGATGTACTTGCCACAACTTTCTTGATTTTCCGATCGGACCATCCTTGTAGTTGTTTCTCTCTAGATGAAGTTCTCACCAATAATCAACTGTATAACCGACCTTTTTGCATTGAGTGCACTTCCTATTCTGCTTTCCACCATTGCTTCCTCATGATATGAACGCAAATCGTTCTACATTCATGACTTCACCAGGAGAATCACTCATCAACATTCTCCTTCGCTCATCAACCTCAATCTGATGGTAGACATCCTCAATACTGGAAATAGTTGCAGAGTTCAGTATCTGACTTCTGATACTCTCAAATTGTTGGTTTAGACCACCAAGGAAAATGAAGGTCCTATTTTCCATTCTCAATCCTGAAAATCTTTTGATCATTACTGCACTTCCATGATTCCTCAAAGTGATCATCCAAATCTTCCCGTTTAGACATCAATGCATCATAGCAATAACAATAGATAGCTCCCCCTGACAAAGAATGTATATCTTCCGAGTTAGCTGATAAATTCGTAAGTCCTTTCTCTAGCTATACATGCTTTCGAGAACCATCCACATGTCTCAGGCATACCTCTTTCGTAAAATGAGGTGTTGTATATCATTGGAGACATAGTCTACAAGCAAATCTTTACTTGGTTGTCCTCAAAGTACCTCTTTTCCTAGGAAGAGTCATCTTTATCAGGCATTGGGTTACATCCATTTACGTACTCAATTCTCCTATGACCAACGATTACCATCTCCACAACAGGCTGTATCATGTAGTTATCTTTTGTTAATTTGATGGCAGTGATTTGTACCAATTAGTTTTCCATTTTAACACTTCCTCCAACCTCAATTTTTCCATCTGTTGCCATTGAAAGGATAACAACCAAAATCCAAAAATGTAATCTCAGGTATACGCCATTAGTGAGAACAACAAATAAATCATGCAACCACAACAAGAGAAGGAAATAACTCCAGCAACCAATGGAGTTCACATCCACAATACACAACAAAAAAGGAGTAACATGGGCATCTCACTCCAAAATTGCTACAACCCTCAAACAACATGTAACATCTGGATCCGAATAATTCGATCTGACCCGATTCTGCATGATCAATTAATGTTCATTTAATACGTAATAAACCCAGATCGATCCATTGATCGCGGATCATAATTCGTTCGATCACAATCGACCAAAAGTCGATCGCATCGTAATGTGTGCTACGGAAAAGCCGCAACGCAAATTCGGAAACCGCAAAACAAACCAAGATCACCCAAAAATCCTATTCGACGAAAAAAATCAACGGAATCGACCGCTCATCAATCGGAGATCGTTTAATATTTTACAACCACAAAATATAGCCATAAATCAAAACCCTATTTCGAGAATTCCGGGGATTCAAACTCGATCCAAAGTATATGGATATTATACTCACATTGATCGTCGTTCAGAGACGATCAAAACGAGCTATTGATCATCCAAATCCGAGACTCGAGGTACGAGTACAGTCAACTTTAATATGTCAAATAAATAAAGAGAAAATGGGAAAAAAAGAAAAAATATTTTTTTTCTGTTGTCAACAGCACAGTAGCATCTCCAGGCTACTCCACTTGGCCACAAAATTCTTCAACACATGTAAACTTTCTAAGAGCTCTTCTTGGCTATATAAACAACAACTTCCCCTCTATTTTTTCTCCCATTCTCCACCGAGAAAGCCCCCTTTCATTTCCCTATTGTTGCTGTTGCAAGTTGCAGCAGCATTTCTGCTAACCAACAACTACTGGAGGGCTGTGCCTACTGTTCCTAGTGGCTATTTCAGCCAAAGGGGAGCCCTGCCATCTTCTCCATTGCTCCAGGAGTTGCTGCTCCCTTCTTCTAAGCTCATGGAGCTTCCTTGCTTCAACTTTTGGCTGCTAATAGCTGCTGATCAGCAACTTTTTCAACTCCTGGAAACCCTGCTGGAGCCTCCATTTGAAGTTCCAAGTTGCTGCTCCTTGCTCCAAATCAGCCCCCTACTGCATGCATAATCTTCTTCTTTTGGAGCAAATCAAAAGGTACAATCAAAACCCTTTCTTTTGCTGCCTTGCGTGCAATTTTGACACAATTTGATCCAAACTTTTAATGATGTTATCATTAAGAATTCCGGAGTTAGTATGAGGTTTTATCAGTTTTGCATATGATGGCCTTGCTATGTTTCTCAGAAGCCAATCTTTTGCTTCTTCTTAGAAGCACAACTAAATGGTTCCAGCCTAATAATTCAGAAAGTAGGTGCCAGATTGTTGAACAATGTTTTGGTGAAGAATGTTGATAACTTATACTAACGTCAATGAGTTTTTATATGTTCATTTTTTCATTATCATTCTGTGATTGTTACATTCCTAATATAATATCTAATTTGAAACTGTTTCAAGCATTGTGTGTGTATATATAAGTTAATTGAAGTTACTATGTTGCAATCTGAGTAAGTTACGGAGTATCAACATAAATTAATAGCACATGTACATTTAAAAAGCATGTATGCGGCAATAGTAACTTGAGAATGAGGCATTATTAGAACTAATTATATCAGAATTGTAAAACCACAATTAAAATGGTAGAATTCTGATTGCAATTGCCAAAAAGGTCAGTTCACAAGGTTGCTCAGTGTTGTTGTGGCGAGAAGGATTTGAAACTGATGCGTATCCTTTATTATTCATAAAATGATGTTGAGTAAATATGTAGTTTGATAGTTTGGATACCCAGCTCTGAAAGCAATTTATCTAATAGAAATTTGATGGGAGGATTTTTTTTATTATTATAGTTTGATACAAAGAAATTCATAAAATGTTGTAAACATATGGTCAAAGTGGAACCGACTCTTGGTTGAAGCAACATACTAACCAAAAGTCAATAATTAGCATTTCCCTACCAGTCATAAATCACTCTAGCTCTGGATTGTGAACCTGGAAGTTGTTGTGATAATGTGTAACATGCTTTGCTATTCCAGATAAACGTTTTTATGTAAATTGACTATACCATAGAAATGTTGTAAGATTAGGTTTATACCTTAGAAATTATAATTGTAAATTTATTCCAAATAAGGTATAAAAGATCATAACATACGTGGAGGTTCAGTCTGCAAATAATCTAAAGATATATTACTACACGCTTAAATTAATCGTCAAATGGGATCTAAACTTAAAATGATAATAAACTTAGTGTCACTATTTTCCAATACATATACATCACCTAGCACTTCGGATGACCTTGAGTGCCATGTATAGAGAAGCGAATTTTATTATTGATGTCTCAGCAGACCAAGATGTTCTATAAGGAAAGAGTAATAGTCTTTTCTGCTGATGAACTACCCAAGTCGGAAATAAGCCATGGGCTCAAATAAGTTCCTATTCTGGTTGTAGAGTAGAAAGGTTGCTGGAATGATTCTTAGTTGAGTTTAGAAGGCACATGTACAAGATGTTATGGAAAGAATTGGTCTATTTTTAAATCAAGATAATTTTGACTCTTGAATTCGTGGAAGCACATTTGATTGTTAATAGAAGATGTGCAAACATCCAGTTTTATCAATTGTCTCTGAAATAACGACCTCTGAAATCATTACTGCTCTATTTAACATCTGTTAATTGTTTTAATGTGAATAAGTAATGTCAAGACATTTTGCCGGTCGTGGTGCCCCTTTCACCTGACCGTGCGAGGGCGCAGTGACCTTTAGCTGGGCGGGAGATACGAAGTCCAGTTAGGGCAGCGGCCGCCTAGTGTACGAGTATAGGATCCCAGTCTATTTCACGGTTTTTATGCGAGCTCGCAGTATTTTTACTCCTCGTTGGGATCCCGACTTTTGACCAGTTCCGTTGACCCTCTATTTTAGGAATACCCATGCATGTGATCCTCGATTTTAGTTTTTCTTACGAGCTTGTTAGCCTGTACCAGTCGAACCGGTTTCTAGAGTGACTTTTCAGGAGTCTCTCTCACCTGTCTCAGTGGCGTAGTTTTGGAGTAGACCTATCCCTCTATTGGACCGCACTTCCACTTAAAGGGTGAGACGGAAGGGTCTTTTAGGAGACTTCTTTACCGCTTAAGTTTTGGTTACTTTCCGTCAGTAGGCTTGGCGATGGCAACATCCGAATCAGTTACAGATGAATATGAAGGAGTTATAATTGAACATTGAAATAGATTAGAGTTGAGTTTGGCTAAGAGATGGGATCAATTACAATTGAGTTGGACTAGTGTTGAGATCAATCATCATTTATCATAAATCCTCAATCATTGACAATTCATCAGATCACAGAATTACTACTATGAGTGATAAGCTAAGCTAGTGGACATGTTGGGAACTTAGTTAGGATGCATTACACTCCACCGCATGCCTACGGAAGCACCCCAACCCTAAGGTACTCTTCACGCCTTAGAGTCATAGTGTGAGGTCATACTTAGACCAAGACCACATACTATAGACTTGAGAAATTAGATAAAATCAAGAATTAGATCAATAATTCATCTTTATCATCATCATCATCAAGATCCATGATTTCTAAATGACAAAAGAAAATAACATACACATATGGGTCATCAACTAATATATGAAAATGTTGTAAATATGTAAAATAATGGGATGATGGGTAATCATGGGGCATACATACAGAGTAGTTTGAAAATCATTTTTTACGCAAGTAGCTGTAAATTTTTAAATATCACTCCCTTTCTACTTGCTTTCTTTTGGATACATTAAATTCTTATTATTATTTAATATGCTAGGATGTACATAACAACCACTGACGTCCTTTTGTTCCTTGCATGTTTGGCAGGCAAATCGCCTACGTCTCAGTAGCTGATTAATGATACCGAGCATCCGCTGTTATATCAGATGGTACAGTTGTTATAGTTTCTGGTTTAGTTTCTGTATAGTACATTCCTTTCTCTTTTGTACAAATTGGGATACATGTATACACTTTCAGCTTGTTTTGCTACATGTTATATATATTATGGAAATTAATGAAATGCAAATTGGTGACACTTCTTGTTGGTCTTGTGGTTGGTTACATAAATTGTGAATGTCATTGCAAAACGTAGAAAATTTTCCCTTAATTTCATGTATCTAATGTGATCATTATTGAATGTTATATTGCGAATGCTGTGTAAACGGATACCTGGATCTGAGGGCGTCGCAGTTTGGTATCAGAGTCGTGATACCCCACTATACTCATTCGCAGTATTACAAATCTGATCGTACTAAGTTCTCGGATAGCAACAGTCCTCCGACTTGTCGCGAGTCCGAAGGGGAAATATGATATTTAACCTCAATAACCACAGATGTCACCTATTATAGCTAATTTTCATATAGTATCCCTAGAAGAGAAACACATAATTAGAAATGTCAGTAAACATCAACTTTTATTATTAATAATATCAGTTCTTATGCATAACCAAGACGTCTTGACAAGACCAGGAGATGACATATCGTTTGGAGTGCATCATAATTGCACTCACCGACCTCCAACAGCAGCATACTGAGGTAAGCAAGATCAGATATTAACCCAACAGATGGAGATTGCCGGCAGACAGACAAACATGGAGAAGAGGTTCGAGGAGTTGTCATATTTTACATACCATCCGTCTCAGGATGGAATACGACAGGACCCGCATCAGTCTGTTGAGGTACACCGGCCTCATTTTGATGATCCACATGAGGAGATACTAGAGCATGGAGCCAAAGATGGAGATTACGACATGGAAAAGGACCCTACACTCTTTGCAGATGAGGATGCATACGAGTACTTCGTTATCTACAGGCATCAATCGGTTTTCACATCCTATCAGCGAGCCAATGTGCTCATGATTCGAGGGCACCGGGACATCAGATGAGGCCAAGTAGTGGCTGAAGCAGGTCATGAAGGTACTTCGGATGATACACGCACCATGAGACTCGTGGCTATCTTTCATGGAGTATTCATTGATAGATTTTACAGAGAGATGGTGGGAGGCGGCAATTTCAGAGTTGGGATGCAAGCCCACTTGGGATGATTTTGAGACTAGATTCAGATTTGGGAAGTGGAAGGAGTCTCAACGTCGATTGTTTGCAGAGCTACGACAGGGAAGGATGACAACCAGGCAGTACTTCGTCTGATACACCGAGTTGTCGTGACACACATTATCAACTGCTGCATTTTCAGATGAAAATCTGGAGTAGTTCATCAGAGGGATGCAGGAAGATGTACAGGAGAAGCTGGTCGGACTGCGTATCACTTCTATCTCCGAGGCTACTCATGCGGCGGAGAAGTTTGAAGACATCAGAGAGAGACTTTTTGGGAGCTCATCTGGAGCAGTACCTATGCTACAATAGTCATTCGGACCGACACTTCGACCATTCCAGCAGCAGAGGTCAGACGGGCGGTTTCGACATACATGTTCGACATTTTCAGGCGGTGCTTGCTCATCTTCAACGACTACCTTAGGAGGAGCACTCACCAGATGTGGCACGAGTTCAACACGACCATATGGGTCGCAGAGAGTTGACAACCCCCATAGGACCGACTCAGAGAACATGCATGACTACCATGCCTACCCCATCTGTGAGATGTTACTTATGCAATGAATATGGACATTACCGATCTCATTGCCCACAGGCTTCTAGTGAGCCTCGACCGCAACCACAACCATCAAAGCCGCAAACACTGTGTACTGGGAGTTTCTGTGGCAGGAACTCCAACTTCAGAAGGCCACCGAGACAGACACAGAGCATGGCAGGTTCGAGTATTGCACCAGCTAGACAGGGTCAGTTACATATGGTGACTGAGGAGCATGCACGATCAATAGCTACTGTGGTGAAAGGTATGGTCTCAGACTCTCAGTATTGGGCCGGCTTTTTCATGCTTTATTTGATTCAGGAGTTACTCATTCTTTCATTGCTTCGAGGCTACTAGCTTCATTAGGTAGAGTTACATAGGTCCTATATCCTCCTTACCGCATTCATAGGCCAGGTGGCCAGTTGTTCGTCATTTCACCGATAGTCAGACACTTACTAGTACTGATTGTCAGTCACGTAGGAGAAAAGAAGAGAATGCATTAGATGAGATCCTAGAGCTCTCTTATATAGGAGAAAAGTCCTGGGTTAATTACATGAGAGGTACATAAAGAAAATAGAAATGAGAAAACACAATAATGTGACATACAAATATTTCAACACTCCCCCTCAAGCTGGAGCATATATATCTATCATGATCAGCTTGGAACAACACCTCTGAAATGGCCCTTTAGCAAGAGCTTTGGTGAAAATATCAGTCGTCTGATCTCCAGTAGCAACATATGAGGTGGATATGAGATCTTTCTGGATCATGTCTCTAGTGTAATGGCAACCACCTCTATATGCTTGGTCCGTTCATGAAATGCATGATTATTGGTAATAAATAGAGCCGCTTGATTGTCACGTAAAAGCTGCATGGGAAGAGGACCGTCAACACAAGATCAGTCAACACAAATTTAACCCACATCATCTATGCGCTTCCCTGTTCCATGGCCCTGTATTCAGATTCTGTGCTAGATCTAGCAACCACTGTCTACTTCTTGCTTTTTTCATAATATGAGAGAGCTCCCAACGAAAATAGCAAAGCCAGTAGACTTCTTGTCTCCAGGGCAACCTGCATAATCTGCATCTACACAAGCTGTCACCTCAAGAGATGTATCTCTGCTGAATATAAGAGCAGAACCAGGTGAAGTCTTCAAATATCTCAAGATCATATGGACTGCATCCATATGAGACTTCCTGGGTTGCTCAATGAATTGTCTAACCTTGCTCACGGCAAATGATATATCTGGTTTGGTGATAGTGGCATATAGGAGCTTTCCAACAAGCTCTCTATATCTCCTCCTATCTACCTCCTTTGTATCATCATCATATAATCTCATACTCGGATCCATAGGGGTAGTAACAGGCTTGCACCCTGTCATACCTGTCTCTAAAAGAAGATCAGTCACAAATTTCATCTAGGTCATCACAAAACCACGCTGGTTCCTGGCGAACTCTAATCCAAGGAAGTATCGAAGATTGCCAAGGTCCGTAGTCACAAACTGCTGACCTAGGAACTCCTTGGCAACATGAATGCATGCTCATCATCTCTTGTGATAATAATATCATCAACATAGATAAGAATAGAAATAATACCTCTCTGTGTCCTTTGAACAGAAAGTGAGTGGTCTGCAGTAAACCGTAAAAACCCATGTTGCTCTATCAACTCCGATAGCTTCTGGTACCAAGCTCTCGGACTCTGCTTCAGGCCGTAAATCACATTATGGAGCCTATACACTTTCTGAGACTCTCCCTCAGTAACAAACCCAGGTGGTTGCTGTATATATACGTCCTCCTGTGGATCACCATATAAAAATGCATTGTTCACATCAAGTTGGTAAAGTGGCCAGTCCCGCGAAACAACAATTGATAGAAGAATGTGAAGTATCGAGTGTCTGGCCACTAGAGAGAAGGTATCCTGATAGTCCACCCCATAAGTTTAGGTGAACTCACGTACCACAAGTCTTGCCTTGTACGATCGACACTGCCATCTGCCCGTTGCTTCACCGTAAAGATCTATTTGCATCCCACAATAAAGGCACCAGGAGGAGCAGTAACAATGCTCCAGGTACCACGCGACTGCAAAGCGACCATTTCCTCCTCCATGGCAAGTCGCCACCTACTATCGTGTATGGTCTCTTGATATGTTCATGGGATAGTAACAACAGAGAGTCCCACAACAAACCTCCTGTACTCCTCTAAAAGATGATCCAAAAAAACATACGCAACAAGAGTAAGTGGCACACTGGCGACATGGCTTCCTCAAGGTAATAGGTACATCCAGGTTATCAACCTCTTTGTTCTCTAGTATCAACTCATCTTGTGCAGTATCCTGTGTAACATTCAAATCTCCAGTACCATCAGTAGAAACAATGTGCTCATTACATACCTGAGGCGTGCTGGATGATGGGGAAGGCGCGTGAGCAGAGGGGTGAGTAGAAGACTTGCGAATGTAAAACCATAGTAGGAACTGCATCAGGGTAGGTGGAGGTGGAGGTGGTGGTGGTGGAGATGACTGAGACTCAACTTGGGGTACAGATGATGGAGATAGCAGGGGTGGAGAAACAACATCCTCACCAGAAACAACGTTATACAACCTGCCACATGTAGAAGAAAAGTACAACCTAGGTGAGAGCTTGTCACGACATCAGCACTAACATAATATTTTCGTAATATAGGATCAAAACATCTATACCCTTTGGGTACGAGAATAACCAACAAAGGCACAATTGACAGCTCTAGGTGAGAGCTTGTCACGACCATGAGTGAAATTGTGGACAAAAGCCACAGACCCAAAAACTCCGAGTAAGGGAGAATAGGTCCTTCTCGGGAAACACAATTGAGAAGGGAACCTTTTCTCTAAGAATAGTGGACGACATGCGGTTCACCAAGTAGCAAGCAGTGAGAACAACATCATTCCAGAAAGAATGAGGAACTCGACTCTGAATCAAAAGGTCCTTGTGTCATCCAGAAGATGATAGTGTTTGCGTTTAGCCACACCATTCAGCTGTGAAGTATAAGCATAAGAGGTCTGATGAACAATACCAAGAGATAGTAGAAATTCAGATAAATGTAAGGTGGAAAAATCGAAGGCATTGTCAGTACGAATAAATTTCACATTAGCAGAAAAGATATTCTTGACCTCAATAAGAAAAGATTTAATGATAGCACCCGCTTCAGACTTATGTTTCAACAAGAACACCGAAGATAATCTAAAGAAATCATCCACAACAACTATATAAAAACAGTGTCCCTGATGATTGGGAATACAACTAGGACCCTAAATATCAAAATGAAACAACTCAAATAACTGATGACTCTGACGACTCGAAAAAGAAGAGCGATGGTGCTTCCCAAGCTGTCAGTCTTCACAGTCCAAGGTAGCACGAGTAGAGATCTGCGATAAACATGATACATCTTCTGTAGAGGAAGGTGTCCAAAACGAAGATGTCGAAAGGAGAAACATATTCTGAAGGAATAGTAGCAACCCTAGCACACGGTGGTAGGGCAAGCTTGTACAGTCCTCTCTGCTCACAATCACATCCAATCACCCTGCCCGTGAGTATGTCTTGAAACACAAGAGAGGAGGGATCAAATATGGCACGACAATGTAAATCTTTTGTAATTTGACTAATAGACACAAGATTCATATGAAAGTTTGAAGCATAAAAACATTCTACAGATGCATAGAAGGAGCTAGAACAATCTCTCCCTGACCAACAATGGGTAGACATACCCCATTAGCAATCACCAGGGATCTACCAGGCAGGATAGGCCTGTACGGACTATGCCCGATCGCCACACATATGATGTGATGCTCCCGAATCCATAATTCAATCAGTTAAATCTGAACTGCTACAACTGATTAGCGCATAAGCAATACCTGATGAGCTAGACGAAGCTCTGGCAGTAGCTGCTACATCTGAAGAACCTGCAGCTGAAGTGGTAGGAGTGCTCATCATCTCTCGTAATCTAAAAACAATATCATCAAAGCGTGCACCATGAGCATGGGAAGAAGTAGGCTCGGTCTGCTCAGTAACACGGGCATACGCAGGATATCTATGCTTCTGATAGCATGTCTCCTCAGAATGACCAGGACGATGGCAATGAGAACATGGGCCACGTTGACGTCCTCCTCATCGACCAGGAGATCCGCGCCTGCGAAACTGTGAAGTCCCCCCTTTGCCACCAGAGGATGCCATAGCAGAGGGTGTTTGGGCCATAGTAGTAGATGAGGTAGTGATCCTACTCAATCTCCTGTAGACCTCCTCCATTGGAGGTATCGTCCCTCCAGTCAGTAGTTGAGTACATGCTGCATCATACTCAGAGTCAAGAGATGACAGAAAGTCTCCTATCGTAGTGGCATTCCGATATGCCTGCTGCTGCTCAGTGCTGGTAGTAATAGCCAATAGGCATGAAGCTGTGCAGCCGCTCAAACATGCCTCTAAGATGTGAGAAGTGGGCATGAAGTGGTCGCATTCTGCTTGGTCGAGAAAATATCATACTGCAACTGAAGAATCTTGCTCTCATTCTTTGCCTGCTCGTATGTGTATGCTAAGATGTCCCACATAGCCTTTGTTGTGGGTTGATTGACAATATCGTCGACAATCTCTGTGGTGAGTGTCCTGAAGAGCCAATGCGAGCATAGGCATCGTCTTGCGTACAAGAAGTATGAGCCCCAGTCTTGTCCGTCAGCTCTAAATCCGTAAGAATGTGTTCCTTGTTGTGGCACTGCATAAGGGCATGAAACTGCATAGACCACAACTCGTAGTTGGTCCCATCCATCTTCATGATGGGAGTCGGGCCCTTGAAGACACCAGACGATGAGAAGACATCACCCTTGTTCTCTGATATTGTAATAAGAATGCCGAAACTAGGAACAAACTGAGGAGTAAACTGATCTGAATAAGTCTACACAATCATATGGAGGATTGGTTGTATCTGTAGACTTATACAACCATCCTCACGACTTTTTGTTGTAGTTCAGAGTCGGAAGACATGATTTATATGTGAAAAATAACGAAATCCAAACAAAATCAGACCTTAGCGGCCTGCAGAAACGACCAAACTGTAGTAAGAACACGAAGGTGGGGTCAAACCGACGTTGGGAGTGGCCTATCCAATCACGTCGACCACGATGGGTCGGTGGGTTGTTGCTCAGCTACCCGTGGGCGGCAATGGATAGCCCCGACAGTAGGGGAGAACCCTAGCAGCAACCCATAGGCGACGCTGGGCTGCACGCGGGGTACCCGCAACGTTGGGCGACAGGGGCTGGGTACCTGCAGCGGTGATGACAGGAGAGGGGAGGGGGTATCGGCGACGACAACGGGGGAAGGGGGTGTGTAGGTTAGGGTTGATGGGATATGGGAATCCCGATATAGGACCGTTGCTCCGATACCATGTTAGGAGAAATGATGAGAATGCATTAGATGAGACCTTAAGGCTCTCTTATATCGGAGAAAAGTCTTGGGTTAATTACATGAGAGGTACATAAAGAAAATAGAAATGAGAAAACACAATAATGTGAGATACAAATATCTCATCAGAGATGATCGCAGATAGTCTGTTAAGCTTGATGAGTTTGACTTGATTATAGGCATGGATTGGTTATCAGCTCATCATGCTCTTATTGATTGCTTTAGGAAGACGGTTGTCTTCAGGATTCTAGGTTTACCCGAGTTTACTTTTGAGGGTACATTACATGACTCCAAAATGGAGTATATTTCAGTGTTGCAAGCTCAGAGACTTGTTGATCAGGGATGCGATTCATATCTAGCATTTTTCCGAGAGACATCCGATCATGAGTCGATGACGCAAGAAATCAGAGTAGTATCAGACTATCCAGATGTATTTCCTGATGAGTTAACAGGGTTACCTCCTGAGAGAGAGATCGAGTTCGAGATCACATTGCTACCATATACACAACTGATCTCGATGGCACCTTGTGGCAATGGTTGAGTTAAGAGAGTTGAAGGTGCAGTTGCAGGAGTTACTTGACTTGGTATTCGTGAGGCCGAGCACTTCACCTTCGGGTACTTCAGTTCTTTCAGGAAGAAGGATGGATCGATGAGATTATGCATTGATTATCGATAGCTGAACAAGAGAACGGTGAAGAACCGTTATCCTTTGCCGCACATCGACGACTTGTTTGAACAGCTTCATGGATCTTCACTATTTTCGAAGATCGACCTTCGATATGGCTACTTGAGGATTCGAGAGACAGACATTCCGAAGACAACTTTCAGGACTATGGACACTATGAGTTTGTGGTGATGTCCTTTGGGCTCACCAATGCCCCTGCATCATTCATGCATATGATGAACAAAATATTCCATCCATACTTGGACAAGTTTGTGGTTGTATTCATTGATGATGTATTGATTTATTCTCGAAATGAATGAGATCACGCAAATGATCTGTAGATTATCCTGAACAAATTGTGAGAGCACAAGCTATATACCAAGCTGAGCTAGTGCGAGTTATGGTTATCCCAGGTCTCATTTCTTGGGCATGTAATTTCTGGAGCATGTATCACAGTTGATCCTGCAAAGATTGAGACAATCATGTCTTGGGAGCAACCCAAGACAATCACTCTGATTCGGAGTTTCCTTGGATTATAGCAGGCTATTACAGATGCATTCTCATCGGATTTTCACGAGTTACTACTGCTCTGACGCGGTTGACATAAAAGAAAGTTCCTTTCACCTGGGATGATTCATGCGAGCAGGCCTTCAGGACACTGAAGTAAAGATTGACGACAATACCCATTCTTGCTCTTTCTTCAGGTACCCAGGATTATGCAGTATACACAGATGTCTCAGGAGAAGGTTTAGGAGCGGTTTTGATGCAGCTATGTCACGTGATTGCTTACACATCACGACAGTTGAGGCTGCATAAGCGGAATTACCCCACCCATGACTTGGATTTGGCGGCAGTTGTCTTCGCTTAGAAGATCTGGCGCAACTATCTTTATAAGGTGAACTTCGAGATATACATGGACCACAAGAGCTTGAAGTATATCTTTGATCAGAAGGAGCTGAACATGAGACAATGCAGATGGCTTGAACTACTGAAGGATTATGACTACACGATCTCTTACCACCCCGGTAAGGGCAACGTGGTGGTAGATGCATTTAGCATGAGAGCTCATGCTGCGGGTATGACAAACTGGCTATACACTTGGGATGTGCTTGTGCTTACAGCTTTGACTGATTGGCATCCTCAGGAGAGTGCATCCATATCTACTGTCGTGCCTCCACGATTCAGAGGACAGATCCTTGGGTTCGAGACAGATACATACACGCTGTCAATGACGAGATTGATGATTTTATTGTGATAAAGTCTATTTTATGGAAAGTTGGCCGGGTCGTTGTGCCCAACGGCGAGCAGTTACACAGAGATATTCTTGATGAGGCACACAGTTCACGATTATCTAATCATCCTGACAGCACAAAGATGTATCGTGATTTACGCCGACATTTTTGGTGGGACGGGATGAAGCGTGATGTAGCACATCATGTTAGCAGATGTATGACCTGTTAGATGGCCAAGGCAGAACACAGGAGACCACCGGGGTTATTGCAGTCTCTCCCCATTCCCTACTGGAAGTGGGAGAATATCTTTATGGATTTCATCACAGGACTGCTGAGGACACCAGGCAGCCATGATGCTATTTGGGTTGTTGTTGACAGGTTGAACAAGTTAGCCCATTTCATACTGTTAGAAAATCGGAAGCGGAATGATAAAATAGAGCATAATGAACAAGAAAGATAAACATGAAACACCATGATTTTACGTGGAACCCTACTCCGTGAGGAGCGGGATGAAACCACGGGAGAAGCCCTCAACGGGGCATATTTTTCATTGTTTTTTCTCAATGGTTAAAGGAGGTCTGGGGTTCCTTATATAGCCTCTCCAGAGCCTCCAAGTCCCACCACTGGACGATGTGGGACTAAACAACTGGATGGGGTAAATGGATCGTGGAGGTATCCATTTACCCATCTACAACTCAACAGGCGCATAACCAAATACTCCAACACTCCCCCTCAAGCTGGAGCATGCAATGCTCAGCTTGGACAAACATAAAGAAACTCAACTCAACGCTACAAGACACTACAGACAATATCAACCCAACGCGCACATTGCTGCAGTCGAGGACGTTGCTTCTCATGCCGTGCAGGTGAGGAGGACGAACGGGCTGGAATGTGAGTCAACTGAAGACTCGGAATCTGACCATCGAGTCTGAAACTGCGTCTGAAGTCTCCTCATCGGAGAACTGTATCTCTCCCATCTCGCTCAGAGAATGGTGCACTGCTCTGGTGTACCTATGATACCACATGAAAACCCTTGCCCTCAATGGCATAGGGAATGGTCCTCTGCTCTGGAGTCCCTATGGCTCACATGAAAACTCTGGCCTGACAACAAGAAGAATGATGGGGACCTCGAAACTGAAGACCGCACACTCGTACGTGTCTGAAACTGGACTCGGAATCAATCGTCGAGTCTGAACAACTGTAGAGTCTGGAATATGAATGGTCTCTGCATATGAATCTGAAACATCTGAATATGGCTGGAAGAAGACCTGTGACTCTACATATACTCCCACTTTCTCCCATACTTGTCGAAAAATGAACATCGACAAAGTTGGGAGAAGACAATGATATGGGGAAAAAATTCTCAAAAAATTCTTGCGGCTTTTCAATTTTTTTTGAAACATTTTTGGGATTTTTACCCGACAGACCCTATAAACTTTTTAAATTACCTCTACGACCTTTTGCACAACGTAATTACCCCATCGACCCTAAAAATTACCCCAAGAACCCCACGGGCTTCAAACAGATTACCCGGAGGGTTCATGGGGTAAGAGTTAGCAAGTTTACGGGGTCGAGGGAGGAATTATGTTGTTTCAAAGGTCGTAGAGGTAATTGACAAAGTTTATAGGGTCTGCCGGATAAAAATCCCAACATTTTTTTAAGCCGCTGACATTTTTTTCCGGCTTTTCATTCTTTTTTTTTAAATTTGCATACGGCTTTTGAGATATACGTGCCTTTTCTTTTTGTTCATTCATTTTTTTTACATACGCACTTCTTTTTTTTTCGAACAATATAAACGTAGCCTATTTGGGCCCAAAGATGCATTAACCCAATTGGACTTTACAAAATAACTTCCTTCTTCTTTTTAATCAGACTCCAATTTTTTTTATATTCGCTCAAACCAAAAAGAGCACCCCCTCCTTTTTTTAAAAAAGCTGGGCCAACCTCCATTTTCTAGCCCACTATTGGGCTAATTTTTTTTACTAACACAGGGCCTTCGGGCCACCCCCTTTAGGGTTCCTTGGGAACCCTACCTTCGAACACAACAACCGCCCGCCGCCAAAGATTCCGCCGAAGGGGCCCTCGCCTGGATGGAGATACTCGAGCACATACGAGCGCGCGTGACTGCGCAAGCGGGAGAAGGGGAGGCCGCTAGAGCGAGAGCTAGTCGAGGGAGCGGCTACTCCAGAGCATGCTATCGAGGGAGCAAGTCGAGAGAGCGAGTCGATGTCGCCGCCTGGGGTTGTTCGGTCAGCCGCCTGGGTTTGTTCGAGCGATGATGTCGCCGACCTGGTTGCGCCGCCTCGCGCCTGGGCAGCGCCTAGAGCAGCGCATCATCGCGATCTGGAGCGGCTAGGGCATGGGTCCACCGCCTGTATGCGCCTGGCAATCGGGATCTGAGGGCTCGCCGCCTGTGATCTGGGATTCCACGGCAGGAGCGTGGACCTGCGGGGTGGGATTTGGGGCCTTGGATCCGGGAGTAGCGGCGAGGAGGGCTCGCCAGGGAGTCGTGCGAGGCCGCCAGGAGATATGCGGGAGGTGCACAGTAGGGCTGAACAACTGGGTGCGCGCCGCCTGTAGCAATGGGGATCTCGCCTGTAGCATTTGCCCCGCCCTGGCGATCTTCAGGATTAGGGTTTTCGATGAAACCATTTTTATGGATCTCTCCAGGAGAGATCTCGAATAACGCACGCGATGTGCGCACAATGCACGAGAACTGGGTGCCAGAGGACGAGGCGATCTCGCCTGAGAGTTGTTGCATGATTTGCAGAAGAAATACGACATGATGGGCAGCCACCAGAAATCAGATCTAGTGTTCCAGATGGGAACCCTCACAATATTCATGAACGAACAAAAATCCAAAAAAAACTTAAAATCCTGAGAATCAAACCCGCTCTGATACCATGTTAGACAATCGGAAGCAGAAGCGGAATGATAAAACATAGCATAATTAACAAGAAAGATAAACATGGAACACCATGATTTTACGTGGAATCCTACTCCGTGAGGAGCGGGATGAAACCACGGGAGAAGCCCTCAACGGAGCATATTTTTCATTGCTTTTTCTCAATGGTTACATGAGGTCTGGGGCTCCTTATATAGCCTCTCCAGAGCCTCCAAGTCCCACCACTGGACGATGGGGACTAAACAACTGGATGGGGTAAATGGATCCTGGAGGTATCCATTTACCCATCTACAACTCAACAGGCGCATAACCAAATACTCCAACGCATACCTATCAGCATGACTTACACTCTATACAGATTGGCCAGACTATATGTGCAGAACATTATTAGACTTCATAGTATACCACTCGAGGTGGTGTCTAACAGAGACTCGATGTTTACATCGCACTATTGGCATCAGTTCATGTCAACACTACAGACAGAGCTGAAGATAAGTTCTGTAAGACTGACGGTCAGAGCGAGTGCACCATAGAGATGCTTGAGGATTTGTTGCTCGCATACATTCTTGAGTGGAAAGGGTCCTGGAAGGACCACCTGCTGTTGGTGAATTCACATACAACAACCATCATTCTAGTATTAGCATGGCACCATTCGAAGCCCTATATGGGCGGAGATGCCTCGCACCTCTCAGTTGGCGTGAGGCAGGTGATCATGCTTTTTACTCTGTTGATCTCGTAAGACGGAAGCTTTTGATGTCACAAAATTGCCAGAAGAGCTATATAGATCGTCGAAGAAGAGATTTGGAGTTTTAGGTAATTCGAACGTCCTCTTTTAACTCATTTAAACATGACTCAAGGAGATTCAACTTAATCTCGTATACTGATGAAATTCCTGTAATCACAGGTGAGAGATAGGGTATTCCTCTGTGTATCTCCCATGAAGGGAATTCAGAGATTCGGTGTTCGTGACAAGCTAGCGTCATGATATGTTGGACCGTTTGAGATTCTTGCTAAAATAGGGAAAGTGTCTTACTGAGTAACCCTTCTCCACACCTTTCTGCTATACACGATGTATTCCACATACCCAACCTGAGGAAGTATGTGCACGACCCTCGTCACATCATTAACTACGAGAACCTTGACATGGAGACAGATTTGACATATGAGGAGACCCCAGTGCAGATTCTTGACAGTGTTGTGAAGAAGCTTCACAACGAAGAGATTCCTTTGGTCAAGGTGCTATGGCACTGGCATGGAGTCGAAGAAGTGACATGGGAGACTGAAGAAGACATGCGGGCACGATATCTACAACTCTTCTCAGGTAATCATCACAACAAGCCTTTGTAATTGTGTGCATGTTAAAAGAATATGGCTTGTTTTCCCTTTGAGGTGGGTTCAAAATCCTTTAAGGTTTTTATGGCCAGATGAAATCCAAACAGGACATGTAGGAACCGTGACTCGAGTCTCGAGGATGAGACTCCCTTTGAGGTTTTTATATTTGTAACATTCGGATCCGAATAATCCTATCTGATCCGATTAAGGGTCTGCATGGGATCAAAATTTGTTCGGTCGCAATCTACCAAAAGTCGATCGCGTCGTAATGTGTACCACGGAAAATCGCAACACAAATTCGGAAACCGTAAATAAACCAAGATCACCAAAAAATCCTATTCGACGAAAAAAATCAACGTAATTGACCGTTCATCAATCAGAGGTTGTTTGATTTTAAAATCGCAAAATTTTGCCATAAACCAAAACCATATCTCGATAATTTCAGGGATTCAAACCCGATCCAAAGTATATGAATATTGTATTCATATTGATCGTCGTTCAGAGACGATCAAAACGAGCTATTGATCATCCAAATCCGAGACTTGAAATGCGAGTACGGTCAACTTTAGTATGTCAAATAAATAAAGCGAAAAAAAGATTTTTTTTCTGGTCAACAACAGACAATAGCCTCTCCAGGCTTACTTCACTTGGCCACAAATTTCTTCAACACATGTCAACTTTCCAAGCGCTCTTCTTGGTTATATAAACAACAACTTCCTCTATTTTTTTTCCCAATCTCCATCGAGAAAACCCCCTTTCCTTTCCCCTCTTGTTGTTGTTGCAAGTTGCAGCAGCATTTCTACTAAAACAATTGCTGGAGGGTTGTGCCTACTGTTCCTGGTGGCTATTTCAACCAAAGGGGAGCTCAACCATCTTCTCCATTGCTCCAGGAGTTGCTGCTCCCTTCTTCCAAGCTCATGGAGCTTCATTGCTTCAACTTTTGGCTGCTAATAGTTGCTGTCCAACAACTTTTTCAACTCCTGGAAACCTGCTGGAGCCTCCATTTGAAGTTCCAAGTTGCTTCTCCTTGCTCCAAATCAGCCCCCTACTGCATGCATGATCTCCTTTTGGAGCAAATCAAAAGGTACAATCAGGACCCTTCCTTTTGCTGCCTTGCATGCTATTTTGACACATTTTGATCTAAACTTACAATAATGTTATCATTAAGAATTCCGGAAGTAGTACGGGGTTTTATCAGTTTTGCATCTGATGGCCTTGCTATGTCTCTCAGAGGCCAATCTTTTGCTTCTTCTTAGAAGCACAGCTAAATGGTTCTGGCCTAGTAATTCAGAAAGTGGGTGCCAGATTTTTGAACAATGTTTTGGTGAAGAATGTTGGTATTTTATACTGTTGGAGTATTTAGTTGTGTGCCTCTCATGTTGTAGATGGGTAAATGGATACCTCTAGGATCCATTTACCCCATTCAGTTGTTTAGTCCCACATCTACCAGTTTGGAGATGTGGAGACTCAATGGGGGCTATATATAGACCCCCACACCCATTGTATCCCATGAGAAAAAGCAATGAAGCATATGGCCCTTTGAGGCCTTCTCCCGTGATTTCATCCCACTCCTTAGAGAGTAGTGCTCCGCATAAAAATCTCTGAGTTCAAGTTTATCTTTCTGTTATTCATACTCTGTTTATCAAATCGCTTCCACATTCCTATTTTTAACATGGTATCAGAGCAGGCCGATTCTCGAGGATTTCAAGTTCTAATTTCTATTCGAGATTCGTTTTTGATGTGAAGATTTGTTTGTAAAAATTATTTGTTCAAGTAATATGTTTGATTTCTAGGGTTTATTTTTAAACTCTAATTTCTGTATAATTTCAAGGTCATCATTCTAGGATTTTGTAGTCAAAACCCTAAAATTCAGGCCACGATCTCGAGCGGACAGTCCTTTAGATCCAACATGGCGTTTCTATGTTGATAGAGATCTTCTCTGCGAACCTTATGTCTCCAGTTCATGATGACAAGCAATAGCCCTCTCGCACAAGCGGCACAAGAGCCGATCTAGGAGGCAGAGCCCCATCGTCGATCTGAGCAGCGTCATCGGGGCTCCAATCATAGACCCCCTCTGCAATCGGTCCAGGCGGCACAGACCGCATCCCCTCCAGATCCGCGGTGCATCTCCCAGCTCTCCTGGCTCCAGTAGGCGGAGCCCTCCCCGCGGTGCAGTTCCTCCGCGCATCCCCTCCTCCATTCATCAACCTGCAAGAACCCTAATGTTGAAATCCCCAAATCGTTCGAGGATAGCAAGGTCACTTTGACCACAGGAGATGTTTGTATCCTCAACAACATATAAGATAGGCCTTCGTCATTGCGTGCAGTCCTTCTCGTCGCGCCACATCTCCTCGCGGCCCAACAACCCTTCTCCAGGCGCCGCCTCTCCTTGCGACCTCCTTCCATGCTACCGCAGCAGTATCTCATCTCCATCGAGCCAGACGACGATTCTCCTCAAGCTGTGCCGTACAACACCTCCAGCGTGCGATCTCCAGCCTCTCCTAGTCGCGGCGATAGGTAGCAGTGCCCCCTCGAGATCGCACCTTCTGGTAGAGCCTCATGCCTCTCTACATTCTCCCTCCTCACACAGGCGGCGCCCTCCAGACCACCGGGCTCCTCCCGATGCCACTACCCCAAGCTGGCAGTGCTGGCATAATTGTGTTTGGGAGAGGGTTCCAACGGTGACCCTAAATAAGGGCCGATGGGCTTAAAAAAATCGTTTTCTTGTGGGTCGCAACAAAAAAAGGGAAGCCTGTTTTTTTTTAAAAAAGAAGGGCCGCAAAGTTCAAAAAAATGGAAAGAAAGAAATGTGTTTTAGAAAAAGGCACGTACAATAAAAAGCTGTACGTAAGAATTTTTGTAAAAATAAGAAGAAAAAGGGCCCGTAAAAAAACTGTATGCAAAAGATTTGTAATAAAAAGGAATGAAATAGCCAGAAAATGTTTTGAGAAAAAATGAATGTTTGAAAAGCCGAGAAACATTCTGATCGGCTTATTTGGTTTTTATTTTCCCGTTTTATTTTCTTTTCACAATGTAGTCGATGTCATGTATTCTGACTAGTATGGGAGAAAGGGGGAGTATTGTGTAGAGTCTCAGGTCTAGTCAGATTATCCAGACCAACCCGTTTCTTCCAGACTCTACAGGTTATCAGATTCAGTCAGATTATCCATGCACAGTTTCAGACTCAACGATTGATTCCGAGTCCTCAGTTTCAGACACGCGTATGCATGCAGTCTTATCAGACGTGCACATGTTTGCCATCTTTTATCGTGGTCTCCATCATTCTTGTTTTGTCGGCCAGAGTTTTCATGTGTTCCATAGGAACTCCAGAGTAGAGTAACGTTCTCTATCCCATGTTGGCTAGGGTTTTCATGTGGTTCATAGGGACTCCAGAGTAGAGTATCATCCTCTGTGCTAGATGAGAGAGACCTAGTTCTCCGACGAGGAGACTTTTTTCAGACTCCATTCTCCAGCGACCGTGAACTCCGACGAGGATTGCACTCCATGGTTTTTTCAGTTCGTCCCTTTTTCAGTGATGGAGCAGTTGTCCACATTGTTGTGATGGGCCAGAGTTCTCTAGGTAGAGACTCATTTTCAGTTGCAGTGACTCTGACAGGCGCAGTACAGAGCATATGCTCTTCGACGAGGAGATTCAGTTGACTCATACTCTAGCATGTTCGTCCTCCTCACCTGCACGACATGAGAAGCAACGACAACAACCGACAATTGTGTATGTTGAGTTGATATTGTCTATAATGTCATGTATTATGAGTTGAGTTTCTTTCTGTTTGTCCAAGCTGAACATTGCATGCTCCAGCTTGAGGGGGAGTGTTGGAGTATTTGGTTGTGCACCTCTTATGTTGTAGATGGCTGATGGATACCTCCAGGATCCATTTACCCTATCCAGTTGTTTAGTCCTACATCTACTAGTTTGGAGATGCGGAGACTCAGTGGGGGCTATATATAGACTCCCACACCCATTGTATCCGATGAGAAAAAGCAATGAAGCATATGGCCCTTTGAAGCCTTCTCCCGTGGTTTCATCACACTCCTTATGGAGCAGGGTTCCATGTAAAAATATCTGAGTTCAAGTTTATTTTTATGTTCTTCATGATTTGTTTATCAAATCTCTTCTGCATTCCTTAGCATATACTAATGTCAATGAGTTTCTATATGTTCATCTTTTCGTTATCATTTTATGATTGTTACATTCATTATATAATATCTGTTAGAAAATCGGAAGCGGAAGTGGAATGATAAAACATGGATAAAAGAATAAGAAAAATAAGAACGCGGGATTTTTACGTGGAACCCTACTCCGTGAGGAGCGGGATGAAACCACGGGAGAAGCCCTCAACGGGGCATGCTATGCATTACTTTTTCTCAATGGATACAGGAGGTCTGGGGCTCTTATATAGCCTCTTCAGAGCCTCTAAGTCCCACCACTAGATAATGTGGGACTAAACAACTGGGTGGGGTAAATGGATCTCTCTAGGATCCATTTACCCTGCTACAACTCAATAGGCGCCCTTAACTAATACTCCAACACTCCCCCTCAAGCTGGAGCATGCAATGCTCAGCTTGGACAAACATAAAGAAACTCAACTCAACGCTACAGGACACTACGGACAATATCAACCCAACGCGCACATTGCTGCAGTCGAGGACGTCGCTTCTCATGCCGTGCAGGTGAGGAGGACGAACGGGCTGGAGTGTGAGTCAACTGAAGACTCGGAATCTGACCATCGAGTCTGAAACTGCGCCTGAAGTCTCCTCGTCGGAGAACTGGGTCTCTCCCATCTGGCTCAGAGAATGGTGCACTGCTCTGGTGTACCTATGATACCACATGAAAACCCTTGCCCACATGGCAATTGGGAATGGTCCTCTACTATGGAGTCCCTATGGCTCACATGAAAACTCTAGCCGAACAATAACAAGAATGATGGGGACCACGAACTGATGGCAACATATGCTCATCTGAAAATGAAGACCGCATCCATGTACATGTCTGAAACTGGATACTCAGAAACAAACGTCGAGTCTGATCACCAACTGTAGAGTCTGAACATTTGGTTGGCCTGGAATCTGACATCTGAATCTGGATCATGGAACAGACCTGTGACTCTACATATACTCCCCCTTTCTCCCATACTTGTCGAAACATCAACATCGACAAAGTTGGGAGAAGACAACATAATGGGGAGAAAACAAAACATTCTCGGCTTTTCTTTTTTTTGTAAGCCGTCATTTTTTTATAAAGCCGTTTACATTTTTTCCGACTTGTCATCCTCTTCTTTTTTTTTCGTGCGTACGGCTTTTCAAATGTACGCGCCTCTTTTTCCCCCTTTTTTTTAAAACTTCGGCCCATTTGGGCCTACAAAACAACCACATTCAATTTTTTTATGGACCCCTCTCTCTTTTCCAGCCCACCCTTTTTTTTATCACACTCTCTCGGCCAACTTGGGCCCAAATCTTTGGCCCCCTTTTTTTTATTACAGCAGGCCGAAGGGGGTTAAAGGGCATCTGGCTCCCATGTTTTCCACGCACGACAACTAGGGTTCCCACGATTGGGAACCCCTCATTTCTGGAAGCTGCCGCCCCCGCACGAGGGCATTCCCGGAGAAGATGACGATCTGAGGCCGCGCAGAGGAGAGACTGGGATGGGGGGCTGGAGAATCTCGACAGGGACCCCCGCGTGGGTTGCGCGCGAAGCTTCCTCCCGCCTGGAAGCCCTCGTGCGAGGCTTCGCGCATGTGAAGAGAGGGGCGCCGCCGCCCACTCGTAGGCGTACGAGGGGGTCGCCTGGAACCGCGCAACAGATCGCGCGAGGAGGGGGATTCCTCTGATGTGCCGCAGGGGTTGGACGGGAGCCGCCTGGAGCAAGGGAGGCGCACCTGTGCGCTCGGAAGAAGGCTGAGAGGTCACACGATCGGGTAGAACCGCCTCCTCTGCGCCATTGGAGAACCGCCTCCTGATGCTTCGCTAGGGTCGGTGAAGGGAATAGGGTCGCCAGGGGGATGACGCCGCCTGGAGGCTTGCTGCGGCAAGATCTGCATTGGCGCAGGATGTCGAGCCCCGCCTGGAGCTCGCGGATGATCTCCTCGATCACAGACTTCTTCTTGATGATTTCTTTGCACCGGATCTTGCAAATTTTTTTTAAGCGCGACGTGTTTGGATCTGGAGCGTCGCATGGTGTCCTGGGTCTCCAAGAACTGAGAAGAATGGACCGTACGAAGGCACATGGAGAAGAAGAGCCTTGTCTGGAAGGGATGCGCCGCCTTGATAGCCGCATCGCGCGCGCTGGAGACCAAATCTGCCCCTCCAGATCTGGAAGAAGGGATAGAAATTGCCGGGTTCCAGGAAACCCTAGAAGCTTGGATTTTCCACGACGATCGTGATCTTCGGATCAGAACATGGCACGATCCCAGAACAAAAATAATACTCCATAATAACTCAACCATGAACAGATCTCCATCTCGAACAGATCTCGAGTAAATAAGCAGCGGAGATTTCCAGAACATTTCTCGAACAAATCTTTAAGATAAAAACAACGAATCTCGAACATGAATAAGAATTTAAATTCCTCGAAAATTGACCCGCTCTGATACCATGTTAGAAAATCGGAAGCGGAAGCGGAATGATAATACATGGATAAAAGAATAACAAAAATAAGAACGCGGGATTTTTACTTGGAACCCTACTCCGTGAGGAGCGGGATGAAACCACGAGAGAAGCCCTCAAAAGGGCATGCTATGCATTACTTTTTCTCAATGGATACAAGAGGTCTGGGGCTCCTTATATAGCCTCTCCAGAGCCTCCAAGTCCCACCACTAGACAATGTGGGACTAAACAACTGGGTGGGGTAAATGGATCTCTCTAGGATCCATTTACCCTGCTACAACTCAATAGGCGCCCATAACTAATACTCCAACAATATCTAATTTGAGATTGTTTCAAGCATTGTGTGGGTGTGTGTATATATATGAGTTAATTGAAGTTACTATGTTGCAATGTAAGTTACAGAGTATGAACATAAATTAATAGCACATGTACATTTAAAAAGCATGTAGGCAGCAATAGTAACTTGAGAATGAGGCATTATTAGAACTAGTTATATCGGAATAATAAAGCCACAATTAAAATGATAGAATTCTGGAATCTGATTGCAATTGCCAAAATTGTCAGAAGTTGTAGTTCATAGGGTTTCTCAGTGTTGTTGTGGCGAGGAGGATTTGAAACTGCTGCATGTCCTTTATTATTCATAAAATGATGTTTAATATATATGTAGTTTGATAGTTAGGACACCCTGCTCTGAAAGCAATTTGTCTGATAGAAATTTGATGGGAGGAGTTTTTTTTATTATTATAGTTTGATACAAAGGAATTCATAAAATGTTATAAAACAGATGGCCAAAGTGGAACCGAACTCTTCGTTGAAGCAATATACTGACCAAAAGTCAATAATTAGCATTTCCCTACCAATCATAAATCACTCTAGCTCTGGGTTGTGAATGTAACGATCGTCCTCCCGAGGACCTTAGGTTACCCGTCAAACACGTCATTTGCACACTTAACAAGCTTAAGTTAATCTCATGCTTATGAAAACCTGGGGAATTTTTTTTTAAACATGACATTCACAAGATTTAAATCTGGCTAAGCAAGCAACCACAAAAAAAACTAAAAGCGGAAGTAAGTAGTACACCAGAACTGAACGACAACATATCTATTCATTTTCATTTCATTCATATACATGCTGAAGTTTCGCAACATTCAATATACATGTATGTATCCCAAAAATAACACTACAGAGGAGAACACAACAAACAACTGTCTAATGAGCTCCAAAAGAATATACCTGCTATGTAAGTGTCAGCACCAAAAGAACAACAGCAGCCCCAAGTACGTCGGCTACTCGATGAGAGGCCCTTTGCCTGCCATAGTAGAAAAAGGACAAGCAAGTATCTGTCACAAAGTTGTCGAGTACAAATTCTACACAGTTCTACTAAGGAAAGTAGTAAGCAAACACTAGCACAGCTAGAAAAACAGTAAGGTAACTGTAGTGGACAAAAGAAGCTAGCAAGTAAAAGTGGGTTAATAGATTCTTTTAAATTATTTACTTGCTTTCAGAAGTCTAACAAGAACACACTCGCTCACTACCACACTGTGTCTCCCTCGATCAATGGAACTAACCAACAACAACTCAAGCCTAGAAGTAAGTCTGTGGTCTTGGTCCGGTTAGGACCTCGATATCCGGGTAGGACTTCAAAGTCCAGGTTGAACCTCACACTATGACTCTGAGGTATGGTGTACGCCTCAGGGTTGGGGTGCCTCCGTAGGCATGCGATGGTGTCTTGCATCCTAACTAAGTTCCCAACACTCCTTCTAGCTTGTTCTCTCAACTCACATTGATCCTCGGTCGACACATGTGATAGCTCGCTCCCGAAGGTGTACGTGTACTCACAACTCTCTCTCAGCATTCACTCCTCGTTAGTCTCGACTAACGGTACTATCGTCATTAGTCTCATAGCGGAAGAGTCTAAAGATCACATATCTCTTACCCCATCACGAGGTCATAAACCTGATAGAAAGGTATTGACGAAGTTTTTAGTGTTTGTTACCCACTACCCCATCACCAGTGCACGGCATGGTGGAAAGGTAATAATGAAGTCATCAGTGTCTGCTAACCACTACCCCATCACCAGTGCACGACATAGCGGAAAGGTACAAATGGTGACATTGATGTCTACTGACCACTACCCCATCACCAATGCACGACATAGTGGAAAGGTATTTATGGGACATCAATGTCTACTGATGAAACTTCATCTTAACTGGGCAAATGGTGAAATGTCACAAGTCTGTTAATCACAATCCCATCACCATAGCACAACCTGATGGAAGAGTAATAATTATAGCGGTGAGGAAACCCCCGAAGGGATTCGTCTGCTCTCGCCAATCCCAGTGGAAGTGTGGTCCAAGGGAAAGGCAGTGGTAGTACGACTACTACGCCACTGGAGGCAGTAAAGAGAAGAGGTAAGCCTACCGGACCCGACTTCCTCTCTCGCTGCTCAACTCCCGAAGGAGAAAAGCTAAGTAAAAACCAGACGAGCTCGAAACTAACCGCAGAGAACCCCCAACCTAGGCTCTCAAAGAAAAACCAACGGGTCAGCGGAATGGTCTAGACAACTCGTGGATCCCAACGAAGCGTAAAAACCGAGCCGGCTCGAAGAAAACACGTAAAAAGACTGGGATCCTAGACCCATGCTCTCAATGTCCGCTACCCAAGCCTGAGCGACCTCATCTCCTGCTCAGGTGAGGGTCACCGCGCCCTCGCACAGTCAGAGCACCATTCTCCATGACTGATCATATGTGACATCACCATTTCTTTATTTTCATATTACACCCTAAGCGTCTATGGTTTCTTTGATTTGTTTCACATCTACAAGTTATCGGTCCTAGACCCGAACTTGTTCTATAAGAACCTCAACTGATCCTAGGTCAGGGATACTGACCTGTTACGATAGTCTCTCTCTAAATTCTTACTGAAGAAACATCTATCTTATGATCTTGGCTATCTTAACGGAAAACATATTCTTTTCCTATGCCCCCAAAAGATTCACAAACACCTACAAGGATCGGGCTACTCTTAGAGTAAGACTTGCTTCAAGGCAAGTGCATGTAGTCTTGTTTTCTTGTAAGGTACTATATATATATATCTGTATCCTTAAGGTCATCCCCAAATTTCTAAATATCATAATAGGTGTTTCAAGCCCACCTTTATAAGTAGCAATTATACTAAGCCATGCTCTAAAATGATTACAAATAGAGGTTTACCCTATTCACTTTTTGATCACCCCAAAACATTGTCATTGTGTGTGTATACTTCATAATAATCCAAGGCATCTAGTCCTTTTAGGTTCACACCCAACTTCATGACTTTAAAGATTCTATTTAGGTGTTTAATTTACTTTAAGGTCTAACATTTAAAGGGGGTCTGTTAGAGAGCATCCCATGCTACAATCATGAATCTATTCCACTCATAGACCTATGTGTATAATAAGCATATGGCTGCAAATATAAGGAAAATTATCCTATCTTAATCCCTCTCCTGACTGGGATTAAATCACTAATTGACTTCCCATTTCAATATAGGGAAACAAGGGAACTTGATGTTTTTAAAACTTATTAATGAATGCCTAAAAATTTGTTAGACATACATTCAACAATGGAATTTGGCCACTGTTTTGTTCATGGACAGCAACCGAATTTGTCTCCAAAATCCTCATCAAAACCAATCCAAATACATGGATTTCATGTGTATTACACTCCCTAAATATTTATAGTCAAATCCACCAAAGGATGTCTAAGGATATTATCAAAATCATGTATGTTCTTAGTCCTAAGGCAACCATCTCCAATCTGAACATTCAGTGGAGATATAATATAGGTAGTCAATAATTCCTCAAAAACTCCTCATTTTTCTAAAACAAACCCATGGACTAAAGGTTGCTATGAAAGAGTATATATTAACCAGTAATTACACCCAAGGAAACATTTAGAAACTTAATGACATAGGGAGTATAACCTTTTGAAGGCTATGTGTACCCCATGATTCAGGACTTAAGAAGGAGCTATTGACAGAGGCCCACCATAAACGACTAACGATCCATCCAGGAAGTACAAAGATCAGGACCTAAAAAGAGGATGATGGTGGAATGGAATGAAAAAGGACACCGCAGAGTTCGTGAGTCGATGTCTGGTATGCCAACGGGTTAAGGCAGAGCACCGACGACCGGGGGGATTACTGCAAGCCCTACCCCTTCGACGAATGGAAATGGGAGAGTATAGCAAACCTAGTGGTACCGGAAGTGGAGATATAATATAGGTAGTCAATAATTCCTCAAAAACTCCTCATTTTTCTAAAACAAACCCATGAACTAAAGGTTGCTATAAAAGAGTATATATTAACCAGTAATTACACCCAAGGAAACATTTAGAAACTCACCAAATGCATCCTAAAATTCTAATTTAAAATGCATGGACAGATCTGGACATTCAATGACATCTATGATATAGGTAGTCAACAACTCTTGAAAACTCCTTATTTTTCTAAAACAACTCCATGGACTAAAGCTTAATATGAAAGATTATATATATAAAAGTAATTGCACTCAAGGAAACATGAAGAAACTCCTCAAATGCATCTAAAAACACTAACCTAAAGTTCATGGACAGATCTGAACACATTCAGTTACATGCATATGACAACATCCAAAACATTTCTAATCACCTAAATTTCCAAATTAAAAATCAAGAATCATAAGCCAATTTATTGGGGTCATAATCAGTGAGTAAATCTACTCAAGGAAACTTAATTAAAACTCCCAAATCATGCAAGTTATTGGCCAACATTTAACAACAACAAATCTGAAAATTTCAGTATGACTGTTCATATATAGCCTCTTTATGATGTTATAATCACATGAAATTTCGTATCTAACCCCATGGATTTAAGTCTACCTTAATTGAGTATTAGTCAACATATGATTCTACCCAATAGAACCCAAGAAAGATCCCAAAATACATGTCTAACTTGGATTAAAAGGAAGACACAGATTCTGGCCACAATAAAAACCGTGCACATATAGTCTACTTTTCTCAATTTTTTGCAACCAAAAACCCCAAAACTAAGGCTTGATTTTAGATCTGGGATATAAGTGGTAAAAACTCTACATATGGCAGCAAGAGAAGGGCTAAATTTGTACCTCAAATCAAGCTTTCAAAAGCTTGAAGAAGAACTCTCCAAGAAAATGTTGGGCTGTCCACACCTTGAGCTTCAAGCTTGGATTCCTCCTCTTCTTTGGCCCTTGTAAGATCCAAGATCCTCTCCTTCCCAGCTTTGATTTGAGCCCAAGAACTCGAATTTTGGTGGAGAAATGAGGGAGAAAACTAAAAAAGAAGATGGAGATCCATGGATTTTTCAGCCATGGAGAAAAGAGCTCCAAGATTTCAAGAGGAAGAAGATGAAGTGGGAGGAAGGGGTGACGCCTATGGGGGGTTATATCCATGGGAAAATTGCAACATAAACCCCACCAACTCCTTCTAATTGCAACCAAGGCCCACCCATGAATAGTAATCACATTACTAATCATACTTAGCCACTTAATCACCTCTAGCTACAATTATCACAATTAGCCACTAATGGCATCTCTAATTTCCATCAAGCTCACTAATGATTCACCATCTTGGCTTAATTAGTCATTAGGATTTAAGGATGTTACAATCATAAAAACCTCAAAGAGAGTCTCGTCCTTGAGACTCCACTTCTAAGTTGGGTTCGTCGGTCTGCCATAAAAACCTCAAAAGGTTTTTAACCCATAAAAACCTCAAAGAAGGTTTTTACCTAGAAAGTGAAATGATTTGCCATACAGAGAACTGATAAACTAAACTGCGAAAGTACCTGAGAAGAGTCGCGGGTATCTCTCTCGCATAGCTGCTTCGGTCTCCCATGTCGCCTTGTCAACACCCTGTCGGTGCCATAAGATCTTGACCAAGGGAATCTCCTTGTTCCGAAGCCTCCTGACAGCAAAATCAAGTATCTGCACTGGCTCCTCCTCGTATGTCAACTCTGGCTCTATGTCAAGGCTCTCATAGCTGATGATGTGCCGAGGATCGTGCACGTACTTCCTCAAGTTCGACACATGGAATATGTCATGTATAGCCGCCAAACGTGGGGGAAGTGCCAGTCTGTACGCCACCTTCCCGACACGTGAAAGTATCTCAAATGGTCCAACAAAACGTGGCGCCAGCTTGCCACGAACTCCAAATCGTTGTATCCCCTTCATGGGCGATACACGTAGAAACACATAATCTCCAACCTGAAACTCCAAGTGTCGGCGACGTCGATCTGCGTAGCTCTTCTGGCGACTCTGTGCCGTCAAGAGCTTCCTCCTCACCAAGTCAACAACCCTCGCAGTCTCCTCCAAGAGATCCACGGTATACAACGCATGATCGCCTACCTCACGCCAACTGATTGGCGTAAGGCATCTCCGCCCGTAAAGAGCCTCGAATGGCGCCATGCCGATGCTCGAATGATGGCTGTTGTTATAAGTGAACTCAACAAGAGTTAAATGATCCTTCCAGGATCCCTTCCACTATAGAGAACAGACGCGTAAAAGATCCTCCAAGGTCTGTATCGTACGCTCGCTCTGTCCGTCCGTCTGAGGGTGATACGCTGAACTCATCTTCAGCTCGGTCTGTAAAGCTGACATGAACTGCTGCCAGTAATGGGAAGTGAACCTCGAGTCTCTGTCAGATACTACCTCTCGGGGTATGCCATGTAACCTCACAATGTGCTGTATGTACAATCTGACCAGCTGAGAAGGTGTATAAGTCATGCTAACAGGTATAAAATGGGCTGACTTCGTCAACCTATCAATAATGACCCAAATGGAATCATGGCCTCCTGGTGTCCTTGGCAATCCTGTAACAAAGTCCATCGAAATGCTCTCCCACTTCCACTCGGGAATGGGGAGAGGCTGCAGTAATCCAGGTGGTCGTCTATGCTCTGCCTTCACCATCTGGCAAGTCAAACACCTGCTGACATGCCCAGCTACGTCCCTCTTCATCCCGTCCCACCAGAAATGTCGGCGAAGATCGTGGTACATCTTCGTACTGCCGGGATGAATGGAAAGATGCGAACAATGCGCCTCGTCAAGTATGTCTCTTCGTAGCTGCTCATCGTTGGGAACCACTACCCGACCTGCCTTCCACAGAATAGACTCTGCAACAACAAAATCATCAAACTCGTCCTTCACTGCCCGCATGTATCTGTCGCGAATCCACGGGTCTGTCTGCTGACCTGACACTATACAGTCCCAAAGGCTGCTGTACCTAGGAGGTACAGAGATGGGAGAAGACGCACTATCCTGTGGATGCCGATCCGTCAGTGCTGCAAGTAAGTCCCAAGTGTATAGCCAGTTCATCGTACCCTCCGTGTGCGCTCTCCTGCTAAGGGCGTCTGCAACCACGTTTCCCTTACCAGGATGGTAAGAGATCGTGCAATCGTAGTCCTTCAGCAGCTCTAACCATCTGCGTTGCCTCATGTTCAGCTCCTTCTGATCAAATATGTACTTCAGACTCTTGTGGTCTGTGAAGAGCTCAAAGTTAACCCCGTACAAGTAGTGACGCCAGGTCTTCAAAGCGAAGACTACTGTCGCCAACTCAAGATCGTGTGTGGGGTAATTCTGCTCATGCGGTCTCAACTGTCTCGAAGCATAGGCAATCACATGCCCCCTCTGCATCAGCACTGCTCCCAAACCATCACCTGACGCGTCTGTGTAAACTGCGTAGTCCTGTGTACCTGATGGTAAAGCAAGAATCGGAGCTGTAGTAAGTCTCTCCTTCAGTGTCCTGAAGGCCTGCTCGCACGAACTATCCCAAACAAAAGGTACTCCCTTCTGCGTCAAACGCGTCAAAGGTAGTACGATCCATGAAAAGTTGCTGACAAAGCGTCTGTAATAGCCTGCCAACCTAAGAAAACTACGGATCTGTGTCACTGTCTTGGGCTGCTCCCAAGACATCACATCATCTATCTTCGTAGGGTCCACTGCGACTCCTGCTCCTGAGATGACGTGTCCCAAGAATGAGACCTGAGGTAGCCAAAACTCACACTTACTCAACTTGTCATACGGTCTATGCTCTCTCAAGGTACCAAGCACTGCTCTCAAGTCGTTCTCATGGTCCCATTCATTCTTCGAGTAAACCAACACATCATCTATGAACACCACAACAAACTTGTCCAAGTAAGGACGGAATACTCTGTTCATCATGTCCATGAATGCCGCGGGGGCATTCGTCAGTCCGAATGGCATCACTACAAACTCGTAGTGGCCATACCGTGTCCGAAAGGCTGTCTTCGGGACGTCTGTCTCCCGAATCCTCAACTGATGGTAACCCAAGCGGAGATCGATCTTTGAGAACACCGAAGATCCCTGTAGCTGATCAAATAGATCATCAATGCGTGGCAGAGGATAACGGTTCTTCACCGTCCTCTTATTCAGCTGTCTATAATCAATGCATAACCGCATGGTTCCATCCTTTTTCCGAACAAAGAGTACAGGAGCGCCCCAAGGTGAAGTGCTCGGCCTCACAAAGCCTAAGTCAAGCAACTCCTGTAGCTGCACCTTCAGCTCTCTCAGCTCTGCGGGTACCATGCGATACGGAGCCATGGAGATCGGCTGCGTATCAGGAAGTAGCGAGATCTCAAACTCGATCTCTCTAACTTGAGGTAGTCCTGGTAACTCCTCAGGAAACACATCGGGATACTCTGACACAACTCTAATGTCTTGAGCCATCGGCTCTCTATCTGCAACCTCCTGAACAAAGGCCAGAAAAGTGTCACATCCCTGATCAACCAGTCGTTGTGCTCTCAGCACTGAAATATACTCCTTCCTAGAGTCCTGCAATGTCCCCTCAAAAGTGAACTCTATCAAGCCGGGGATCCTGAAGACCACAGTCTTCCTGTAACAATCGACTAAGGCGTGATGTGTAGACAACCAATCCATGCCCAAAATCATGTCGAACTCAACAAGCTGTAGTAGAAGGCAGTCCACAGTCATCTCGTGACCGCCTATGGACATGGGTAACCCTCTAACTATCTCTGAAATCACGAACAACTGTCCGCCAGGCCCTCGAATGTGAAATGGAGGATCTACGTCCTCCGCGACTCTACCCAAAGTGGCTAGAAGCCTTACAGCAAGAAACGAATGGGTAGTACCAGAATCAAACAACACGTGAAAAGGATGGCTCGAAACTGAAACATACCTTTCACGACCGTGGCTGCGGACCGTTCCTGCTCAGCTGTAACTGCGTGAATCTGTCCCTGACGTATAGATCCGGCACTGGATCCTGCTGCGCTCTGAGCTGGTCTCTGCTGACCTCTGTACTGGGAGCTCCTCCCGATAGCTCTCGAACGCGGTGGAGGTGGAGGTGGTGGAGTCTGTAGCTGTGGACACTGGGACCTGATATGTCCCACCTGCTGGCACTGGTAGCACCTGATCGCCCTGCTCGGCATAGAAGATGGACCGACACTCTCTGCGGGTCTCGCGCTCTGTGTTCTAAACCTCTGCGACCCAGATGGCCGCGCTGCCTCAAAACCTCTACTAGCCAGTGCTCCTCCCAAAGTAGTCGTGGGGGTCGAGCGAACACTGCCAGAAGAAGCCGTCCCTGTCGGACGAAAGCGTCGTGCTGACCGCTGTGGCTGGAACTGCCGCCGAATAGTCCTAGATGACCTCGGTGGTACTTCTGGCGGTCTAAAGGTACTCCCAAAACGTCTCTCGCGGACGTCCTCAATCCGCTCTGCTGCGTCAGTCACCTCAGCAATGGTAGTCAGTCTCAGCCCTACCAACTTCTCCTGAACGTCCTCCCTCATGCCACGAACAAACTTCTCCAGATTCTCCTCTGGAAAAGCAGCTGCAGAAGATGTGTGGCGTGACAACTCGATGTAGCGCACAAAGTACTCTCGCGTTGTCATCCTGCCCTGTCTCAGCTCTGCAAACAACCTGCGCTGTGTCTCCTTCCACTTCCCTGAGAAGAAGTGGCCTCTGAAGCGGGTCTCAAAGTCTGTCCAAGTCGGCACACGTCCCATCTCAGACACAGTAGCCTCCCACCAGCGCTCTGCAAACCCAGTAAGGGAGAACTCAGCAAAAGGTAACCACGACTCTAGTGGTGCCTGAATCATCCTGAACACCTTTGTCACCGTCCTGAGCCACTGCTCAACCTCGTCAGATGTACCCGTGCCCTGGAACCTGGGTACTCCAGCTCTCTGGTAGGATGTGAAGACATCATGGTGTCTCGGTGCAGTAGGAAGAACAAACCCAGTGACCTCTACTCCTGCTACAGGCCCTTGGCCTGCCTCAGCTCTATCGGCTCCTGACTCCCTCAGAATATCTGCCTCGGAATGTTGGGGAATCTCCTCAGAGAATAGATGCTCGGCTCTAGCGGACTCATCTCTAGATGGGTGGTATGAGGAGTCAGACAGCTCCTCCATCCACAGCTCCATCCCAGTCTGGCGCTCAGCCAACTCAGTCTGCTGGGCAAGTATCTGATCCTGTCTCTGTCGCAGATCAGCGAGTGCAACTATTACCTGTGCCATCTCTCCTGGCTGATCGCGAGCTACTCGGGGTGCCATGCTGATCCTTCCTGTATTGGATCATAGCATAGTTAAGCACACTTTAGGAAATAATCAGTTGTACTATTTCTCCTCTTGGGATACTTATATGAATGAAATGTTCTGGTGACTTGTGGTTACATAAATCTTTTGAATGTCAAAAAAAAATATTTCCCATTCGGCTTCACGAGAAATCAGAAGACTCTCGCTATTAAGTTATGCGAATGCGTGTATCGGGGTAACTCTGCTCTGATACCAAACTGTAACGACCGTCCTCCCGAGGACCTTAGGTTACCCATCAAACACGTCATTTGCACACTTAACAAGCTTAAGTTAATCTCATGCTTATGAAAACCTGGGAAATTTTTTTTTAAACATGACATTCACAAGATTTAAATTTGGCTAAGCAAGCAACCACAAAAAAAACTAAAAGCGGAAGTAAGTAGTACACCAGAACTGAACGACAACATATCCATTCATTTTCATTTCATTCATATACATGCTGAAGTTTCGCAACATTCAATATACATGTATGTATCCCAAAAATAACACTACAGAGGAGAACACAACAAACAGCTGTCTAATGATCTCCAAAAGAATATACCTGCTCTGTAAGTGTCAGCACCAAAAGAACAACAATAACCCCAAGTACGTCGGCTACTCGATGAGAGGCCCTTTGCCTGCCATAGTAGAAAAAGGACAAGCAAGTATCTGTCACAAAGTTGTTGAGTACAAATTCTACACAGTTCTACTAAGGAAAGTAGTAAGCAAACACTAGCACAGCTAGAAAAATAGTAAGGTAACTGTAGCGGACAAAAGAAGCTAGCAAGTAAAAGTGGGTTAATAGATTCTTTTAAATTATTTACTTGCTTTCAGAAGTCTAACAAGAACACACTCGCTCACTACCACACTGTGTCTCCCTCGATCAATGGAACTAACCAACAACAACTCAAGCCTAGACTTAAGTCTGTGGTCTTGGTCCGGTTAGGACCTCGATATCCGGGTAAGACTTGAAAGTCCAGGTTGAACCTCACACTATGACTCTGAGGTATGGTGTACGCCTCAGGGTTGGGGTGCCTCCGTAGGCATGCGATGGTGTCTTGCATCCTAACTAAGTTCCCAACACTCCTTCTAGTTTGTTCTCTCAACTCACATTGATCCTCGGTCGACACATGTGATAGCTCGCTCCCGATGGTGTACGTGTACTCACAACTCTCTCTCAGCATTCACTCCTCGTTAGTCTCGACTAACGGTACTATCGTCATTAGTCTCATAGCGGAAGAGTCTAAAGATCACATATCTCTTACCCCATCACGTGGTTGTAAACCTGATAGAAAGGTATTGATGAAGTTTTTAGTGTTTGTTACCCACTACCCCATCACCAGTGCACGACATGGTGGAAAGGTAATAATGAAGTCATCAGTGTCTGCTAACCACTACCCCATCACCAGTGCACGACATAGCGGAAAGGTACAAATGGTGACATTGATGTCTACTGACCACTACCCCATCACCAGTGCACGGCATAGTGGAAAGGTATTTATGGGACATCATTGTCTACTGATGAAACTTCATCTTAACTGGGCAAATGGTGAAATGTCACAAGTCTGTTAATCACAATCCCATCACCAGAGCACAACCTGATGGAAGAGTAATAATTATAGCGGTGAGGAAACCCCCGATGGGATTCGTCTGCTCTCGCCAATCCCAGTGGAAGTGTGGTCCAAGGGAAAGGCAGTGGTAGTACGACTACTACGCCACTGGAGGCAGTAAAGAGAAGAGGTAAGCCTGCCGGACCCGACTTCCTCTCTCGCTGCTCAACTCCTGAAGGAGAAAAGCTAAGTAAAAACCAGACGAGCTCGAAACTAACCGCAGAGAACCCCCAACCTAGGCTCTCAAAGAAAAACCAACGGGTCAGCGGAATGGTCTAGACAACTCGTGGATCCCAACGAAGCATAAAAACCGAGCCGGCTCGAAGAAAACACGTAAAAAGACTGGGATCCTAGACCCATGCTCTCAATGTCCGCTACCCAAGCCTGAGCGACCTCATCTCCTGCTCAGGTGAGGGTCACCGCGCCCTCGCACAGTCAGAGCACCATTCTCCATGACTGATCATATGTGACATCACCATTTCTTTATTTTCATATTACACCCTAAGCGTCTATGGTTTCTTTGATTTGTTTCACATCTACAAGTTATCGGTCCTAGACCCGAACTTGTTCTATAAGAACCTCAACTGATCCTAGGTCAGGGATACTGACCTGTTACGATAGTCTCTCTCTAAATTCTTACTGAAGAAACATCTATCTTATGATCTTGTCTATCTTAACGGAAAACATATTCTTTTCCTATGCCCCCAAAAGATTCACAAACACCCTAAGGATCGGGCTACTCTTAGAGTAAGACTTGCTTCAAGGCAAGTGCATGTAGTCTTGTTTTCCTTTAAGGCACTATATATATATATATGTATCCTTAAGGTCATTCCCAAATTTCTAAATATCATAATAGGTGTTTCGAGCCCACCTTTATAAGTAGCAATTATACTAAGGCATGCTCTAAAATGATTACAAATAGAGGTTTACCCTATTCACTTTTTGATCACCCCAAAACATTGTCATTGTGTGTGTATACTTCATAATAATCCAAGGCATCTAGTCCTTTTAGGTTCACACCCAACTTCATGACTTTAAAGATTCTATTTAGGTGTTTAATTTACTTTAAGGTCTAACATTTAAAGGGGGTCTGTTAGAGAGCATCCCATGCTACAATCATGTATCTATTCCACTCATAGACCTATGTGTATAATAAGCATATGGCTGCAAATATAAGGAAAATTATCCTATCTTAATCCCTCTCCTGACTGGGATTAAATCACTAATTGACTTCCCATTTCAATATAGGGAAACAAGGGAACTTGGTGTTTTTAAAACTTATTAATGAATGCCTAAAAATTTGTTAGACATACATTCAACAATGGAATTTGGCCACTGTTTTGTTCATGGACAGCAACCGAATTTGTCTCCAAAATCCTCATCAAAACCAATCCAAATACATGGATTTCATGTGTATTACACTCCCTAAATATCTATAGTCAAATCCACCAAAGGATGTCTAAGGATATTATCAAAATCATGTATGTCCTTAGTCCTAAGGCAACTATCTCCAATCTGAACATTCAGTGGAGATATAATATAGGTAGTCAATAATTCCTCAAAAACTCCTCATTTTTCTAAAACAAACCCATGGACTAAAGGTTGCTATGAAAGAGTATATATTAACCAGTAATTACACCCAAGGAAACATTTAGAAACTCACCAAATGCATCCTAAAATTCTAATTTAAAATGCATGGACAGATCTGGACATTCAATGACATCTATGATATAGGTAGTCAACAACTCTTGAAAACTCCTTATTTTTCTAAAACAACTCCATGGACTAAAGCTTAATATGAAAGATTATATATCTAAAAGTAATTGCACTCAAGGAAACATGAAGAAACTCCTCAAATGCTTCTAAAATCACTAACCTAAAGTTCATGGACAGATCTGGACACATTCAGTTACATGCATATGACAACATCCAAAATATTTCTAATCACCTAAATTTCCAAATTAAAAACCAACAATCATAAGCCAATTTATTGGGGTCATAATCAGTGAGTAAATCTACTCAAGGAAACTTAATTAAAACTCCCAAATCATGCAAGTTATTGGCCAACATTTAACAACAACAAATCTGAAAATTTCAGTATGACCGTTCATATATAGCCTCTTTATGATGTTATAATCACATGAAATTTCGTATCTAACCCCATGGATTTAAGTCTACCTTAATTGAGTATTAGTCAACATATGATTCTACCCAATAGAACCCAAGAAAGATCCCAAAATACATGTCTAACTTGGATTAAAAGGAAGACACACAGATTCTGGCCACAATAAAAACCGTGCACATATAGTCTACTTTTCTCAATTTTTTGCAACCAAAAACCCCAAAACTAAGGCTTGATTTTAGATCTGGGATAGAAGTGGTAAAAACTCTACATATGACAGCAAGAGAAGGGCTAAATTTGTACCTCAAATCAAGCTTTCAAAAGCTTGAAGAAGAACTCTCCAAGAAAATGTTGGGCTGTCCACACCTTGAGCTTCAAGCTTGGATTCCTCCTCTTCTTTGGCCCTTGATCTTACATGAAATGTAAGATCCAAGATCCTCTCCTTCCCAGCTTTGATTTGAGCCCAAGAACTCGAATTTTGGTGGAGAAATGAGGGAGAAAACTAAAAAAGAAGACGGAGATCCATGGTTTTTTCAGCCATGGAGAAAAGAGCTCCAAGATTTCAAGAGGAAGAAGATGAAGTGGGAGGAAGGGGTGACGCCTATGGGGGGTTATATCCATGGGAAAATTGCAACATAAACCCCACCAACTCCTCCTAATTGCAACCAAGGCCCACCCATGAATAGTAATCACATTACTAATCATACTTAGCCACTTAATCACCTCTAGCTACAATTATCACAATTAGCCACTAATGGCATCTCTAATTTCCATCAAGCTCACTAATGATTCACCATCTTGGCTTAATTAGTCATTAGGATTTAAGGATGTTACAGTGAACTTGGAAGTTGTTGTGATAATGTGTAATATGCTCTGCTATTCCAGATAAACTTATTTATATAAACTGACTATACCATCGAATTGTTGTAAGATTAGGTTTATACCGTAGAAATTATAATTGTAAATTTATTCCAAATTAGGTATAAAAGATCATAACACATGTGGAGATTCAATCTGCAAATAATCTAAAGATATATTACTACATGCTTAAATTAATCATCAAATGGGCTCTAAACCAAAAATGATAGTAAACTTAATGCCACTATTTTTCAATATATATACTTACCTAGCACCTCGGATGACCTTGAGAGTCATGTATAGAGAAGCAGATTTTATTATTAATGTCTCAGCAGACCACGATGTTCTGTAAGGAAAGAATAATAGTCTATTCTGCTAATGAACTACCCAAGTCGGAAAGAAGCCATGGGCTCAAATAAGTTCCTATTCTGGTTGTAGGGTAGAAAGGTTGCTGGAATAATCCTTAGTTGAGTTTCAAAAGTAAATGGTTTACATGTATAAGATTTTATGGAAAGAATTGTTCTGGTTTTAAATCAAGATGATTTTGGCTCTTGGATCCGTGGAAACACATTTGATTGTTAATAGAAGATGTGCACACATCCAGTTTTATCAATTGTCTCTGAAAAACGACCTCTGAAATCACTACTGCTCTATTTAACTTCTGTTAATTGTTTTAATGTGAATCAGTATTGTCAAGATATTTTTCCGGTCGTGGTGCCCCTTTCATCTGATCGTGCGAGGGTGCGGTGACCCTCAACTGGGCAGGAGATAGGAAGCGCAGTTAGGGCAGTGATCGCCTAGTGCGCGGGTGTAGGATCTCAGTCCCTTTCACAGTTTTTACGTGAGCTCACAGTGTTTTTACGTCTCGTTGGGATCTCGATTTTTGACAAGTTCCGCTGGCCCTCTGTTTTAGAAATACCCATGTGGGGATCCTTGGTTTTAGTTTTTCTTACGAGCTCGTTAGCCCGTACCGGTCGGGCCGGTTTCTAGAGTGACTTTTCTATAGAATCTCTCTTACCTGTCTCAATGGCGTAGTTTTGGAGTAGGCCTATCCCTCTACTGGACCGCACTTCCACTTAGAGGGCGAGACAGAAGGGTCTCTTAGGAGACTTCCTCACTGCTTGAGTTTTGGTTACTTTCCGCCAATAGGCTTGGCGGTGGCCACATCCGAATCAATTACAGTTGAATCTAAAGGAGTTATAATTGAGCATTAAAATGGATTACAATTGAGTTTGGCTAAGAGATGAGATCAATTACAATTGAGTTGTGCTAGTTTTTAGATCAATCATCATTGATTGTAAATCCTCGATCATTGATAATTCATCGGATCACAGAATTACTACTATGAGTGATAAGATAAGCTAGTGGATGTGTTGGGAACTTAGTTAAGATGCATTATACTCCCTCGCATGCCTAAGGAGGCACCCCAACTCTAAGGTACTCTTCACGCCTTAGAGTCATAGCGTGAGGTCACACTCAGACCAATACCACAGACTATCCACTAAATTTGAGAAATTAGATAAAATCAAGAACTAGATCAAAAATTCATCTTTAACGTCATCACCAAAATCCATGACTTCTAAATGACAAAAGAAAATAACATACACATATGGGCCATCAACTAATATATAAAAATGTTGTAAATATGGAAAATAATGGGTAATCATGGGGCATACAAACAAAGCAGTTTGAAAACCATTTATTTACGCAAGTCGCTGTAACTTTTTAAATATCATTACCTTTCTACTTGCTTTCTTTTGGACACATTAAATTCTTGTTATTATTTAATATAGTGGGATGTACACAACAACCGTTGATGTTCTTTTGTTTCTTGCATGTTTGGCAGGCAAATCGCTTGCGTCTCACTAGCTGATTAATGATATCGAGCATCCATTGCTATACCAGACGATACAATTGTTATAGTTTTTGGTTCTATTTCTGTATAGTACATCCCTTTCTCTTTTGTACAAATTGGGATACATGTATACACTTTCAGCTTGTTTTGCTACATATTATATATATGGAAATTAATGAAATGCAAATTGGTGACACTTCTTATTGGTCTTGTAGTTGTTTACATACATTCTGAATGTTATTGCAAAACGCGAAAAATTTCCCCTCAATTTCATGTATTTAATATGATCATTATTGAATATTATATTGCAAATGCTGTATAAACGGGTACCCGGATTCGAGGGCATCAACAACAACCCAAAATTTGCAGCAACACATCTGGGCGAAATCAGACCACCAAACAATGGTGAAATCTTCTTACTCCTCTAAAAACACAGCATCTCGAAACCGCAACAGTACCAAATCGCAACATCATAAACCCGGGCGTATGAGGTGGTAAATGGAATGGTGCATGGAATGGCGTTAGTTCGATCTGTAATGGTCAATCAAGGTTTAAAAAAAATGAAAAGAGGAACGAAATAATTTGCTTGGTATCTAGGCGAGGCATAGACTTGAGGTGTACACCTCAGTTTATAAGGATAAATACCCAATAAAAATTACAATAAAATATATACTAATGAAATTACATATATTTTAATTAATATTTGATATATGATACTATAACATATGATGAAATTATAACGAGTAAAACACCGAAATAAATGATATATAACTCTATATGCCTTTTTAATACATTTCATCCAATCAAAAAGGGAGTCTGTTGATATGCTTTGAATTCTAATCACATGACCCACATTGAGAACTGACATGTGCATCCCCTCCTGCTGTATCATACCCCAATAAGATGAGGATCTCGCTCCACGATCAACGAGCCTGTGGTGGTGGTGGTGGTGGTGGGGGGGGGGGAGCAGGTGCGTTACCTCTGCGGGGGTATGGGGCAGCACCCTCGGTGAAAATGTTTAGTAATGTTTTTATTTTTATTCAGATATATAGATCCGTTTGTAGGGATCAGTCTGTGGAATTATTGTTATAGTCAGGCTAAGAATGGTTTGATCAAAACCAACCACGCAAGTATCTCTACGAAGAGTTGCAGTTGGTGTATGTTTATATATCTTGTGCTAGTCTCTGGGTCGACTCAAGGAAATGGGCTTATTTGGTGATTTCAGTATTTAAAAAGTTGTTTCAACTGATTATTAGCTCAATCCAAGTAACTTGGTGCATGCACGACTTTTTTGGCAATTTATTTATGCAATATAAATGCTACAAAATGAATGATATGAATATGATATGAAATGCTCTGTTGAAATATTATTTATCTTTCCATAGTTCTATTTATTTTCTTTTCTTTAAGTCTCTATTATGTAATTTTCCTAAACGTGTTTCTCCTCCTATATAAGAGAACCCTAAGGTCTCATGTATAAGAAATTCATTCTTTTCTTTCAGCATAATATCAGAGCAATGATCCTAGATCAGAGTTTTCTTATGACAAAACCCTACCCCACACTCTGCCCCTCGACTATCTCGATCTCACGCCACCGACATCGCTAAGGGCTCCCATACATCACACACGTGGATCCCCCATCCTTACGACGATGCCCATCGACTGCGCCATAGCCCCTAGCACCGTCATAGGGTTCCAACGATTCAACCCAGCACCACCGGGGGTTGCTGTTGTGCCTTGGCGGCCGTTGCAGCATCACCAACTTTTATAGGATCCTTCGTTGGTGTCGCAATTCCATGTAGAGACCCCCTTTAGCTTCACTGATCCCTGGTAGGACCTCCTCTACTATTGCCGGGGCAGTTCTAGCATCACCGGACACCCTCTGCTGATATTACTATTCTCCGTCGCTGCCCAGATCACCGAGGAGGCCTCCAATCACGTTGAGCCATAGGATCCCTCCCAAGTCTTCCAATGCTTTGATTTAGCATTCAAAAGTCTTGCGAGGTCTGATTTTGATCGAGAAAAGGTGATTTCGTACCAATAAATCACCTTTTTCCAACCCTAGCTCGGATCTAAGGTTGAAAGGGATGTTGTATAAGTCTACACATACAACCAATCTTTTATATGATCATATAGACTAGTTCAGATCAGTCTACTACCCCAGTCGAGTTCCGTTTCGGCCCTCTTCTTTATCACGTCAGAAAGCTAGGGTGATGTCTTTTTTTTGTCCGATGCCTTCAAAGGACTGGCTTCTATGGTCAAGATGTATGTCACCGATAATTAGTTGTGGTTCATGCCGTTTCTGACCCTTATGTAGTGCAATAAGAAGGAGCACATTCTGACACATCCGGAGCCAATGGATAAGACTGGAGAGAGTGATTCGTGGAAGCAAGATGACGTGCATACGCGAATCTGGCTCTCTGGGACTCTTGTCATGGATATGGCTAATGATATTATGAATCAACCCATTGCTAAGGCAATGTGGGACATCATGGAAACTACACATGGTCAAGCGAAGAATGAGGTCAAGATTCTTTAGTTGTAGTTTGTCATCTTCACAGTCAAGCAGAATGGTCATCCCCTACAGAACTACTCTTCGCTCCGTGGCATGTTCGAGAAGTTTCATAGCTTCATGCTAGTGAATATGTTTACCGAGCAACAAATGACATACAAGAACATCACGATGTTGGAGTTTTACAGTCTGGTCTTGATCCCGAGTATGACAGTACACACCTAGCTTCTTACCAGTGCGACTATTCCCCCATGGAGGAGGTATATTGTGATCTCAGTAGGATCATTGTCCCACTCCTACCACCACACAGACCTCCTCAGCGATGGCCACAACTCGCGACATGGGAGGTACTACTCAGTTCATAAGGCGTGGTCCCTGTGGTAGAGGAGATGGACGTCAGCATGGTCCATGCATCTATTGCTGTCATCTTGGACATTCAAAGGAGACATGCTATCTAAGCTTGTGCATCCCACTTCTGCTTGTGTAGCCGAGCAATCAGAACCTCCTGACAGTTCAGATTGTTCTACAGATTCACGATTAGATTACAATGTCTTCCCTTTGAGGAGGGTAATAACTCCTGCTGCATGCACTTCTACAGGCTGTTCATATGTTGCAGCCTCTACCAGAGCATCTTTGACCTCCTTAGGTATAACATATGCTTATACCGATTGTAGCAGGGCATATATGATAGAGTAGATCATGGATTTTGATACTTGCCGCCATATGTGTGGAGATAGCGCAATTTACTTCATACAAATCTGTACCCCTTGGCGTATCCGTTGTCATTGCGAATGAGACTCACTTACCTCTTACATGACATGGGAATATCCATTTGACGCCATTTATGCGCTTGCAGAATGTGTTACATGCATCGAATGTTGAGATTAATTTACTTTCTCTTAGTCAAATCATTAAGGACTTGCATTGTCGTGCCATTTTTAACCTCTCTTCTCTTGTGTCTTAGGACATACTCATCGGCAGGATGATTGGATGTGAACATGAACAAAGGGTACTTAACAGACTTGTCTAGTCTCCATATGTTGGTGTTTCTTCCTTTCCTACTGAACCAATCTCACAATATATATGGCATCTTCGATTTTGTTACCTTCCTCTACAGAAGTATCATGTCCTTCTACAGATATCTACGTGTTTTACCTTCCAATGCAAGGCTTGCCAGCTTGCTAAACATCACCATTCTTTTTTTCCTAGTTGTCAGAGTCGTAGTAGCAGTCATTTATTTGAGCTTGTTAATTTTGATTTTGGGGTCTCGCTCGTGTTCCTAATCACCAGGGACACATGTTTTTTTTCTTGTAGCCGTGGATGACTTTTCTAGTGGGTTTTCGTTTGAAAAATAAGTCTGAAGCTGGGTGCCTTGAAATCTTTCATTATTGAAATAAAGAATATTTTCTCTACTATTGTTAAGTTTGTTTGCTTTGACAATGCCGTAAAGTTTTACACATTACAACCTTTTTGAGTTCTTCAGGTCTCTTGGCTCATACGCCAGACCTTACGTGCCTACACTTCTCAACAGAATGGTATTGCTGAACGCAAACGCCATTGCTTGATGTGACCAGGATACTTTTGCTTCAGAGTCGTTCTCCACACTCTTTTTGGGGTGATGCAGTTCTTACCGACTGTTACTTGGTAAACAATATGCCATCTCTGTTTTAGGAGAGAATGCCCCTTTTTCGATTGCATTTCCCGAGGACTTATTCTCCCTTACATCTTGTGTGTTTGGCTTTTTGGATTTAAACACCACGCGATTCCTGATCATGACAAGCTCTCCCCTAGAGCTTTCAAGTGTGTCTTTGTATGCTACTCTCGTACCCAGAAGGGATATCGTTGCTTCGACCATGTTAGATGGAAGTACTACGTTAGTGCGGATGCCATATTTTTTGAATCTGTCTTGTATTTCTCTCCTGCAGGTGACTTGTTGACTCTGTTCTGACTCCATAGAGGAGATATATGTGCCTCCTCATTCTATGATACTGCAACCTTTAGTCCCACCAGCACCTCCACTGCCTCCACCACCACCACCACCTCCACCACCTGCTACTATGGTTCCTCCACCAACGACACCTTGTATCATGGCTCACTTGTTGCCACGTTTCTACATTCACAGACCTCCAATGGTTCCCCCTGCTCATGGGCCTTCGCCATCATCTAGCATGCCCTAGGGATGTTCTGAGCACATTGTTTCTACTGATGGCACTAGTGATTTGTCCATGCAGCATGCTACTTTACAGGATGAGCAGGTGCCCTCTCAGGAAGCTAGTCTACAGGTTGAGGTGGAGGCAGGTGATTGATGTGCCTATTGCTATGCTAAAGTGGAGACATATGTATGCTACTTATCCTCTTACAACCCATGTCTCTTTGGGGGCACCTCTCAGAGGATTTCAAGAGGTTTGTCACGAGGCTATCAACCGTGGAGAAACCATAGACGTATCAGGAGGCGATACATGGCAATCAGTGGAATTTCGCCATAGAAGAGGAGATGGTCGTGTTACAGTCATGTAGCACATGGAGCATTGTTATATCTCCTACATGTACATCTGTCTTGTGCAAGTTAGTCTTCACGGCAAAGCACCAAGCATATGGCAGCGTGGACCTCTACAAGGCAAGGCTTGTGGCTCGTGGGTTCACCCAGATGTATGGGGTGAACTATCATGATACTTTCTCTCTAGTGGCTATCTGCACTGCGGATCCTTCTCTTTGTTACAATGACACAGGAGGCCCCTATATCAACTTGATGTGAAGAATGCATTTCTTGATGGTGATCTGTAAGAGGAAGTATACGTATAACAACCACTGCGGTTTGCTGCGGAAGGGGAGTGTTATATGGTGTATAAACTTCATAAGGCCATCTATGGCCTTAAACAACGTCTAAGAGCATGGTTTCAGAAGCTCTTAGACTTGATAGAGCATCAAGGGTGCATGAGATCGACTGCATATCACTTACTATTCATTCATAGGACTCAAAGAGGCACAATTGCTAAACTGGTCTACGTTGATGATATCATTGTTACAAGGGATAATGCGCAGGTCATTCGTGCAACTAAGGACTTCCTTGGTCAGCCGTTTGTAACCAAGGACCTATGTGATTCGTTACTTCCTTTGACTCGAGTTCGCCAGGAACCAGCGATCTCTTATGACTAAGAGGAAGCACGTTAAAGATCTTCTCTTTGAAACATGCATGGTAGATTGCAGGCCTGCTATTATTCCCATGGACCTGAGCATGAAGTTATGTGATAATGGCACTGAGAAGGTAAACAAGAGAAGGTATATGGAGCTCGTTGGGAAGCTTGTATACGTGAACCTCACCATGCCAGATATATCATTTAGAGCGAGCAGAGTGAGCCAATTGATGGAGCAACCTAGATAGGCACATATGGATGCAATCCATATGATTCTGAGGTATCTGAAGACCTCTCTTGGCACTGGTCTTTGAATTTTCAACAACACTTCATGAAAGGACCAATCATATCGAGGTCGACTATCCCTATACTTGTGACATGATTCAGAAAGACTTCGTCTCCACTTGTCATGTCAGCTCCTAGGAACAAACAACAAATGTGTTCACAAAGCCCTAGCCAGAGGGCCATTCCAAAGACGTGGCTCCAAGGTGAGCATGATTGATATCTATGCTCCATCTTGATGGGTAGTGTTGAGATAGTATTTATCTTTCCATAGTTTATGTATTTTCTTTTCTTAGTCTATGTATTTTCTTTTCTTTCAGTCTTTATTATGTAGTTACCCAAACATGTTTCTCCTCTTATATAAGAGAACCCTAAGGCCTTATGAATAAGAAATTCATTTTCTCTCCATATGCTTGAGCATAAATTACACAACAAGCTAATGAAATCAATTACTAAACTTAAGCACAAGGTCAAGCCAATTTGGTCGGATTTTCTAATAGCACATCGTTACAATAAAGGTGTGCTATTGCTTAAAATCAAGTCCTTAGTCCTTAACACACTTAAATTATCAAATCAAGGAATACAAGATCTTTAAGCTAAGTAATGGGAAGTGGTTTTATGGAGAGGGGGTGTGCTTGAGGTGAGGGTTTCGAGTGAAGATGGTAACGACTGTGTGCATGGGAAGTGATGGATGACCATTCGACGAGGGAGAGGGATGTGAGGAGTGTTGAATGGTCTAGAGATGAGCCGGAGGGAGTTCGTGGGTTGCCGGTTACAAATGGGAGAAGTAACGATCGAGGGTGTGCATTGGCGGAGAGGGGAACGGGCAGAGGTAGGAGATGAGTTGGCCATCGTTGGATCAAACGAAAGCGGGTGGCTAAGATGGTGCCATGTAGCGAAGTGGTAGGCGTAGGGCGGGGCCATTGAATCGTTGATCCAACAGTCGAGGAAGAGGGGAAATGAGGAATGAAGGGTCACGTGGTGCGTCTAGAGGCATCCACGTGACTCAATAGAAAATAAAAAAAATAAGGAAGACTCAAATGAAAAAGTGTTCAACATAATGAAGGGCAAAACTATGAAAAACCTCACTTGTACATACTTGTATTTTTGTGTTGATTTTCAATGTGTATTGAATATTGTTGAGATAATTATCTTTAGTTTGTCGTTATTTATATTTTTCCAGTTTTCCAGCCTTCTTTATGTAATTTCTCCCTAGAGCTTTTCTCTTAAAAGAAAGCTCTAGGGCAACATAGAATAACACTTTTTCATTCTCAACTTCAACATGGTATCGGAATGACGGTCCTTGATCGGCGCCTGTGCCCCAAAACCCTAACCCTACCGCAAGCCCCCTCCCCCACGCGTGCATCAACGCCTCCGCGCCTTAGCGCCTCCACGCGCAACGCGGCGGCGCCACCCTCTGCACGTGTTTCCTGCGCCCTCCTGGGCACACGCGCTCCCTGCGCCTTCCAAATTTCCTGCGCACACTTCTTCTTGTGCTGCACGTACGTGTTCTGCGCAACGATCGTGCATCCCCCAGTGCAGTGACTGCGTGCGCAGTGACGTGCACCTCCTGTGCAACAACGATGCATCGTTCACACGTCTTCTATGCAACACTTGCACATCTTCTATACACGAGCCTCCTATGCCCGTGGCCTCCTTGTGGTGCTGATCCCATGATCCAAAGGAGTCACCAAAGAATGGAAGTGATTATGGCATGAGTCTACACCCACAATCATCTTCCCATATGTCTGTGCAGACACTATTCTTACGGTGTGCAACCCCAATCTTAGAGATTGTTGTCATCATGTCAGACAACAAATCAGAAATTCCATTCCTGGGTGCCTTCAAAGGTCCATCACCCATTGTTAAGATTGATGGAACGAATTATGAACTGTGGGTCATGCAGTTCATGAGTCTTGTGCAATGTAATGGCAAGAAGCATATCCTCACATAGGAGGAGCCTGTTGACAAGACTGGGGTTAATGCCTCATGGGAGGCAGATGATGCTTATGTATGGGTATGCCTTTCTGGAATAGTTTCCATGGAAATAACCGATGACATATTGAGCCAGTCCACAGGGAAGGCTATGTGGGACATTCTCGTCACTACATACTCTCCAGCAAAGAATGAATCTAAGATTCTGCCACTTCAGCATGATATCTTCACGTCGAAGCAGACTGGTCGTCCTCTCCATACCCTTTACACTTCTCTAAGGGGTATGTTTGAGAGGTTACATGGTCACATTCCCTTGACTGCCACACCAGAACAACTCAAGGCATACAGAGATTCAGTGATGACAGGCTTTTTCCTAGCGGCTCTGGACCCAGAGTATGATGCAACTAGAGCACAGATTCTTACCGACGCCACAATACCTCCTATGGAGGAGTCATATCGCAGGTTGAGTAGGCTTTCCATATCATCTGGGAGCAGCTATCTTAGACATCCTCAACCATGGCAACATCTCGAGGTAGAGGAGGACTTGCACAGTTTCGTGGTCGTAGCGGCCGTGGTAGGGGAGGGAGTAGTCGACCCCCTCGTCAACCTTGTACTTATTCTCACAGACTTGGTCATTCTGAGGAAACATGCTATTCCAAGCATGGGTTCCCAGCTTCAACACGAGTTGCAGAACATATTCAACAGTCTAGCAGTTCCTCCCCTGTATCTGATCAGAGATTTGACGAGTTAGTGGCGTGAATCAGGGAGATTATGCCTACTCCTGGGTCAATGAGCTCTCCTTCAGGATCCTCAGAGGTAGCGGCCTCTAAATTAGCATCTACATCAGGTATATCATATGCCTTTACTAGTTGTTACATGGCAGGTTTGTCAGAATGGATCATGGATTCAGGTGCATCTCATCACCTCTGTGGTGACATACATCAGTTTAGTACTTTCAGTCCAATTCAGTCTGGACGATCTATTGTGATAGTAGATGGGACACATTCTCCCATCACTAGTCAGGGGGAGGTACAGATAACCCTTGCAATGAGACTTCAGAATGTTCTTTATGCTCTAGAATTTTCAATGAATTTACTGTCAATTAGTCAAATCACCAAGGATTTACACTGTCGTGACATTTTTGATCCATCTGCTCTTGTGTTTTAGGTTTTCTAACGGGCAGGGTGATTGGAACTAGCATGAGCAATGAGGACTCTACAGATTGGTGTAGTCTCCCTATGCTTATGCATCTTCTCTTCGCACTAGTTCAGCATCTCCCTATACGTGGCATCTTCGCTGTGGTCATCTTCCTCTGCAAAAGCTGAGTCATGTTCTTCCACAGATTTCTCCTCGATCTACTTTTCAGTGAGAGGGTTGCCAGCTTGGGAAGCATCATTGGTCCACGTTCCAGAGTCGTCAGGGTCGAACCAGTCATAATCTGCTTGAGTTATTTCATTTTGATATCTGGGGTCCCAATCGTGTCCCAAATCATCAGGAGCATAGATTTTATCTTGTTGTTGTTGTTCTTAAGTTTTTAAGATTATCGTGGGTGTTTCTTCTTAAAAATAAGTCTGATGCTGGTCCTGTTATTCAGTCCCTTTTTTAATGAAATATGGAATATTTTTTCTGCAAAAATCAAGTTTATACGACCTGACAATGCCTTGGAATTTTGTAGTACTCAGCTTGCCTAATTTCTTGCATCCCAGGGTATTGTGCATCAAACTTCTTGTGCGTGTACTTCACAACAAAATGGGGTGGCTGAACGAAAACATCACCATCTTCTAGATGTCACCAGGACTCTTTTGATTCAGAGCTGTGCTCCTCATTCATACTAGGGGGATGCGGTTCTGACTGCTTGTTACCTATTAAATCGTATGCCCTCTTCGGTTCTGGGGGAAAAGATCTCGTTCTTGATTGTGTTTCCTGAGACGGATCTCTTCTCCCTCTCGTCTTGTGTCTTTGGTTCAGTAGCCTTTGTTCATCAGATGTCTCCTGGTCTTGACAGCTCTATCCTAGAGCTGTCAAATGTGTGTTTGTTGGATATTCCAAGACCCAAAAGGGATATCGTTGCTTCGACCATGTTCGACGAAGGTATTATGTTAGTGCAGATGTTACCTTCTTTGAGTGTATTATGTATTTCTCTCCTACAGGTGACTAGCTCGTTTGTTCAGAGGATGGGGAAGAGGTTTATATGCCTCTACCTCCGATCTCCACTACACCATCATTGCCGCCACTACCACCACCATTTCCACTACCACCACCACCTCCATCACCACCACCTACTTTCTTTCCTCAGGTGTACTGTAGCATCCGGTTTCCAATCAAACCCGAACTCGTCCGATTTTGGGTCCAATGAACCCAATAACATTGACGGTCAATACTAAACAACCTAAAACGACCAATTAGTAGTGAATCAAAAGTTGTTCGGGTGAAATCAATCAAAAATCGGTCACTTCGTCTTGCGCGCCGCGAAAAAGCCGCGACGCAAATTCGGAAACCACGAAACGAACCGAGACCGTCATTAGATCCGATTCGACGAAACAAGACCAACGGAATCGACCGTTCGTCAATCGGAGGCCGTTTGATATTTTAAAATCGTAAAATTTAACCTCAAACCGAAATCCGTATCCGAAAATTTCGGGTATTCAAAACTCGACCGAAAGTATATCAACATTATACTCATTTTGATCGTCGTTGAAAGACGATCAAATCGAGACATTTCGCGTCGAAATCCGAGGTCCGAGGCGTGAATACGGTCATATTTTAACATTTTAAATAAATGAATTAAAAAAAAAAATTTACTGTCTGCTATGCAGACTGCAAAGCCGTGGATATATTCCCTTCTTTCTCAGCCACTTTGTTGGCTCCTATGACACTTGGCATCCTTGAGACTCCACTTGGAAATCCACTAAACTTCATTTAATCCCTATAAGTATCAACCCAATTCCAACCGTGACTACTTCTCTATTTTCCCTGCTTTCTTCCATTTCACTCCTTCCGGATTTCCTATCAAAATCCCCCTTTCATATCCTGTTCTTCTTCTCCTCTCCAAAACCAACGAAGAAGAACCTCTTGCTGCAGCTTTCTCCATTCAATAGCTGATGCATGCAAGACTTTTTCTTCCAACTTGGAATTTTAAGGTACAATCCATCTTTTTCTTCCTTATTTCTCCATATTCTCTCCCAAATACTCCTCCAATTCCCCAAATTATTGAAGCTCCTGTCCCAGTTTTTATCCATTTCCAGCAAGGAATTGTTCCAGTGCAGCCCCTGCTAGAGCCAGTTGTTGCCCAGTTCTAGCAATTGGAGGGCCTCTCAGCTACCAAAAAATTTCCAATCAAAGTCAACTGTTGTACTCTACTCCTTGATAGCTGGAGCTATTGTGGCATGCAAGATCAGATCAAGTTCTTTTCTCCTCCAAATTGAAGGATCAATTGGTACAATCCCCTACCATTTCTATTGCTACCATACATGTGAAATTCCCTCTTCTCTTACTTCCCTCCTTGTATTTTCATGCCATTTATCATCAAATTATTTCTCCTCTTTAAATATCACAATAAAATGGAGTTTTGAATTTTTGTTCATGAAAATGGGTCGTGATTTAGGGATAACATTGAGAAGCTATGTTGATCTTATCTCCATATATCATATAAATATTATTATCGGATAACAGGCTTGGTGATTGGTTGAAGGAATAAATTTCTGTTTTGAATATCAAGACCTGGGAAGGGTCGATACCTCGTAAACTAAAGATAGTAGATAGGTTTGATAACTGTCAACCCTTCAGGATCCGGGTACCCGTTTACGACAAAATTCGCAATATTTCATTCACATTGATCGCAGAGTTGTTGAAAAGCAGGGAAAATTTTTCGCGCGGCTAATTATCCACATGACATTCACATCCACAACACAACCACAAAGTAAGAAGAGATAATATGGCACCAAAATTCTTTTCATTAATATTCATATCAGTTTTCAACATGTACAATGATCTTCCATCTACAACATATATCCCAAAGTGTGATACAAAAGAGATAACATTTACATCATTATCTGAACAAAAACTGAGGCAAAGTAATTCATACCGTCGGGTATAAACTATATCTCCTGGAAGCATGTATATCTACTGAGCTGCAGGCTGTTTGCCTGCCACACACAAAATAGGAAAGAAGAGGCGTCAGCCATTGCTGGTACCTCCCTAAAATTTATAAAAATAACTTGACATTTAATATGTACAAAAGCAGGCAAGTAGAAAGGTAGTACCGGTAAAATTTACATCTACTTGCGTAAGTAAAAAGGGGTTTGTTTGTAATGCGTTTCTAATGATTTCCCCCAGAACCCGGCATTTCCCATATGTAACATATTTATATAGCAGGTGCGTAATCATGAATATATGAGTGTGAATGCATATATCAATTTCTTCAGAGATTATGTTGGTGAGTGAAAAATAGAATTTTGATCATAACTTCTCCAATTCTTAACTTCAAAGTTTCAGATATAGCTCCAGATGTCGTAGATGTAGATATGGATGATCTAGATATAGAATCGCCAAGTCTGTTTGGCGAAGTAACTCAAGCGGTGATGAAGTCTGCAAATGGCTCTTCCGTCTCGCCCTCTAATTGGAAGCGCGGTCCAATAGAGGGATAGGTCTACTCCCCAACTACGCCACTGAGACGGGTGAGAGAGACTCCCTAGAAAAGTCGCTCTAGAAAACTGCCGACTAGTACGGGCGGACGAGCTCGTACGTAAAAACTGAAAACCAAGGATCCCCCGCCTGGGTATCCTAAAAGACAGGGTCAACGGAACTGGTCTAAAGTCAGGATCCCAACGAGGCGTAAAAACACTGCGAGCTCACGTAAAAACCGTGTAAAAGACTGGTATCCTAGACCCGCGCATTAAGCGGCCGCTGCCCTAACTGGGCTTCCTATTCTCCCGCCCAGTTGAGGGTCACCGCGCCCTCGCATGGTCAGGTATAAGGTTTACCATGACCAGCATTATTAATTATCGATCATTACAATTTACCATTACTCACTTGATTCTTCATTCTTTCATGATTTCCATTGTGGTAAACTTTGTTGATCTAGGTATCTGATCAATGATTCAAAAGATTTATAGGGTATAACTAACCTATGATTTAGTCTAATCCATGTAAGGACACTTTTTTATATCTCCAACAACCCCTCTATAAATGGAGAGCGTTCTCAAGATAATCTAAATGGAGTTAATGCTGGTATGATGTAGATCAGATCAATACTCATTTCCTTGGTGAATGATAGGAGGAAAACTATACTCACCTTTATTATTATTGTCTAGGGAATCTGGCATGTTAGAAACCCATGATGATTTGTTGTACCATTTACTTAACTCGTAATAAAAAAAAATTGAATAGAAGTGTGATTTAATTTACCAAGGTATCTATCTAGTTAATGAATGAGATATTATGATTACCATTTTGGAAAGGAAGAAGCCAACTCTTGTGCTTCTCATGCAAGTCTCACAAGTAATCCAACAATCCCAAGCCCTGTATTGTTTTCTTTATGCTCCATAAAAGGATTAATGTGTATATAATATTCTTAATGTCATTCTATATTTTAAAACTTGCATAATACTTACTTTTCAACCAGATTATTGATTTCATCTACTTCAATCATTCTGATATTAGGAAATTTGTAAGAACCTAGAAATATTTTCCTTATATCCAAGCAGAAGTCCTGCACTTTTACCATTCTTAAATCGTTGAACCGAATCATGCTCCAGTACTTCTGATGATAATTTATGATCTAATATACAAATTGATCAATGATTTTTCAGTCCGAGTTATTTGAATCTAAATAATGCTCACATTCTGTATTTCCCAATCATCAAAATCATCATTTTACATGGGTGAAGCATGCCCCTTTTTATACATTTCAGGCTACTCAGTCCATATTGATGCCATCTGGAAATTCCCACTGATTTTTTTTTCAAAGAAGGTGGAGAGGGGGTCAAATTAATAAATTTGAACATTTCTTAAGGAGTTTCCCCTATTTTAACATTTTTAAATTCTTGACAGGACAATCATCATGGCCTTAGACAATCTTGCATGAACTTTGATCCTCCTACACTATAAAAGAAAAGCTCAACATCCTGGAATTAGAAGGAATGGAGAATCAAGTGAGTAATGGTAAATTGTAATGATCGATAATTAATAATGCTGGTCATGGTAAACCTTATACCTGACCATGCGAGGGCGCGGTGACCCTCAACTGGGCGGGAGAATAGGAAGCCCAGTTACGGCAGCGGCCGCTTAATGCGCGGGTCTAGGATCCCAGTCTTTTACACGGTTTTTACGCGAGCTCGCAGTGTTTTTACGCCTCGTTGGGATCCTGACTTTAGACCAGTTCCGTTGACCCTGTCTTTTAGGATACCCAGGCGGGGGATCCTTGGTTTTCAGTTTTTACGTACGAGCTCGTCCGCCCGTACTAGTCGGGCAGTTTTCTAGAGCGACTTTTCTAGGGAGTCTCTCTCACCCGTCTCAGTGGCGTAGTTGGGGAGTAGACCTATCCCTCTATTGGACCGCGCTTCCAATTAGAGGGCGAGACGGAAGAACCATTTGCAGACTTCTTCACCGCTTGAGTTACTTCGCCAAACAGACTTGGCGATTCTATATCTAGATCATCCATATCTACATCTACGACATCTGGAGCTATATCTGAAACTTTGAAGTTAAGAATTGGAAAAGTTATGATCAAAAGACCATTCTCTCTACCAAAGAATTTAAATAAATTAGTAGATCTCTACAATCTCAACTTTTCTATTTTTCACTCACCAACATAATCTCTGAAGAAATTGATATATGCATTCACACTCATATACTCATGATTACGCAACTGCTATATAAATATGTTACATATGGGAAATATCGGGTTCTGGGGGAAATCATTAGAAACGCATTACAAACAAACCCCTTTTTACTTACGCAAGTAGATGTAAATTTTACTGGTACTACCTTTCTACTTGCCTGCTTTTGTACATATCAAATGTCAAGTTATTTTTATAAATTTTAGGGAGGTACCAGCAATGGCTGACGCCTCTTCTTTCCTATTTTGTGTGTGGCAGGCAAACAACCTGCAACTCAGTAGATATACATGCTTCCAGGAGATAGAGTTTATACCCGACGGTATGAATTACTTTGCCTCAGTTTTTGTTCAGATAATGATGTAAATGTTATCTCTTTTGTATCACACTTTGGGATATATGTTGTAGATGGAAGATCATTGTACATGTTGAAAACTGATATGAATATTAATGAAAAGAATTTTGGTGCCATATTGTCTCTTCTTACTTTGTGGTTGTGTTGTGGATGTGAATGTCATGTGGATAATTAGCCGCGCGAAAAATTTTCCCTGCTTTTCAACAACTCTGCGATCAATGTGAATGAAATATTGCGAATTTTGTCGTAAACGGGTACCCGGATCCTGAGGGGTTGACATGTACCAACGTCGACCTCGTGCTCATGTTCCTCCTCCATTATCCAACACACCTAAGGTGTGTCCTAAGCATTTGAGTTCTACTAATGACTGTGGTGATTTGCATGTACAAATTGAGGTGCAGGGTGTCCAGGATGCTACATCATCTGAGGGTACTGAGGATTTGGATCTGCCTATTGCTCTACAGAGGCAGAGGCATACATGCACTATGCATCCTCTTGCTTCCCACGTGTTATTGGATCGCCTTTCAGTGGACTTTCAGAGGTTTGTAGTGGGATTGTCTGCTGTAGAGATACCACATTCCTATCAGGAAGCGTTGAAAAGTAGTTAGTGGCGTCTGGCGATGGGGGAGGAGATGGCAACCTTACAGTCTCAAGATATATGGAGTGTTGTGCAGGCTCCTCCAGGTGCGTCTGTTGTAGGCAACAAGTGGGTGTTTACTGTGAAACACCGAGCTGATGGGACTGTGGACAGATATAAGGCCAGATTGGTTGCTCATGGGTTCACTCAGACTTATGGGGTGGACTATCATGATACATTTTCTCTTGTTGCGCGCCACTCCACCTTGCGGATTCTCATTGCAGTTGCTGTGGTACGTGATTGGTCACTTTTTCAGTCAGATGTCAAGAATGCATTCTTGTATGGAGATCTAAAGAAGGAAGTCTACATGCAGCAACAACCAGGGTTTGCTGTTGAGGGGGAGTCCAGTATGGTGTGCCGACATCATAAGACCATATATGGCCTTAAACAGAGTCCGAGGGCTTGGTTTCAGAAGCTTTCAGAGTTGATTGAACATAATGACTTTGTCAGATCTACTGCAGATCATTCTCTTTTTGTTAAAAGAACTCAGAGAGGTACAATTGTTGTTCTGGTTTATGTTGATGATATCATTGTTACTGGCAGTGATGAACATGGTATTCGGGCGGCTAATGATTTCCTTGGAAGACAGTTTGTGACCAAGGATCTTGGCAAGCTATGTTACTTCCTGGGCTTGGAGTTTGCATGAAGTCAGCAAGGTATGGTTATAATGCAAAGGAAGTATGTTACTGACCTCCTGGCTGAGACATGCATGACAAGATGCAGACCTGCCACTGTAGAGATATATGTTATTTTCTTTTGTACCTTTTGTATTTTCTTTTTCCGTTGGACTCTTTATGTATTTTACCCATAGGCTACTCTCCTATATAAGAGAGCCTAGGGCGTATGGAATAAACAAGTTTTCTCATTTTTCCCAACATGGTATCAGAGCGACGATCTTAGACCGGAGTTCTCGAACCAAACCCTAACCCTAGCCTCTACCTTTGAGCCCTCCGCGCGTGACTCCCTGCCTCGCGCCGCCCCTGGCCCCGGCCCCGCCTTCGATCTCGCACCTCCTCTGTGCGAATTGCACGCGCTTGTGCGAGATGCACCGCCCCTGCGCGCTAGTGCGAGTTGCGTGTGCACCAGTCCCCTTTGCACCGCTAGCCCCTGCATACCACTGTGCATGCATGTGCACGCATCTGTGCACTTGTGCGTGCATCTGTGTGGCGTGCGCGAGCCCCCGTGTTGCTGTGCGCGCCCCTGTGCGTGCTCCAGTGCGCACAACTATGTGTGTGAAGCTTCTGATTTCCGTACGCGTGCAACCCTAGGTCAGCGCATGCGCGGCTCCAGTACTCGTTCCGCGCGTGCGTTTCCAAATTAATGGGTTTGGTTGCTTGAGTCTACACATGCAACTAAACCCGTTAATGTCCATGTAGACGATTATATCTTCAGTCTATTACCCTAGTCTTCCATTATCACAATTTCAGAAAGCAAGGCAGACATCCCATCTACAGGCGCCTTAAGAGGTCCAGCACCTATTGTGAAGATGGATGGTACAAATTACAAACTGCGGGCAATGCAGTTCATGAGTATGATGAAGTCAACCGGTAAAAAACACATTCTTACCAAAGAAGAGCCTGCTGAGAAGACTGGGGTCAATGCCTTATGGGAGGCAGATGATGCATATGCCAAGGTTTGGCTATCAGGAACCCAGGCAATTGAGATTGCCAATGGTATTCTCCATCAGCCCACTGCAAAAGCAATGTGGGATATTCTGGTTGCTACATATTCCCAGGAAAAAAATGAGACGAAGATTCTGCAACTCCAGCATGACATCTTTACTATCAAGCAGAATGGACGACCTCTATACTCATTGTACACATCTTTACGAGGAATATTTGAGAAGTTTTACAGTTTCATGCCTCTCACAGCCACTCCTGAGCAACAGAAGACCTACCGGAATGCCACTATGGTTAGTGTATTTTTGGCGGCTCTAGATCCAGAGTACGAGGCTGCACGCTCCCAGATCTTGGCGGACTCCGCCATTCCTCCGATGGAGGGAACGTTTTACAGACTGAGCCGTATTACTGTTCCTTACTGCAAATCAGACCGCCTCAGTCATGACAGCAAATCGAGGTCTTGGAGGTCATCATCAGTCCCGTGGTCATGGACCTCAGGGTAGAGGGGATCGTGTTCAGCCATCATGTACTTTTTGCCACCGCTCTGGGCATACTGAAGACACGTGCTACTCCAAACATGGATTTCCTGCTTCCACACGAGTAGCTGAACAGATTGAGCCTCCATCTGCTTCATCTTTAGATCAACGCTTTGATGACCTTGTAGCCCGTCTGAGGGGCATTATTCCTCTATCTGGCCCAGTTGCATCAGTACCTACTACTGATAGTCACCCCGAATGTTGCTGCTTGTGCATCCACCAGTACCTCAGGTAGTACTTATGCATTTACTAGTAGTAGTGGATCAAACACTTTAGAGTGGATTATGGACTCTGGTGCCACACATCATCTATGTGGTGATCAAGGCCTACTTACAGCCTACCGACAGGTCCCTCCAGGCCGTACTGTGGTTATTGCCAATGGGACACATTCTCTTATCACTGGTCAGGGGGAGATTAGCCTGACACCTTCTATGCACCTAAAAAACGTGCTGCATGCACCTGATTTCTCTATGAATTTATTGTCCATTAGCCAACTTACAAAGGATTTACATTGTCGAGCAATTTTTGATCCATCTTCTCATTTTTCAGGACATCCTTACGGGCAACGTGATTGGGCGTGGCTATGAGCAAGGCGGCCTATATCGTCTCAGTCGGACCCCTTATGCCGGAGCCTCCTCTCTACCTGCTGGATCTATCTCCCCATTACTGTGGCACTTGCACTTTGGACATCTACCGCTTCAGAAATCGTGTCGTGTGTTACCTCAGGTTTCACCTCACATGTCCATTCAATGTGAGGCTTGTCAGTTGGGAAAGCACCATTGGTCTACCTTTCCCAGTCGTCAATGTCAGAGTAGTACCTCCAAGTTTGAGTTGTTTCATGTCGATATCTGGGGTCCTAGTCGTGTTCCTAGTCATCAGGGACACATGTTTTATATGCTTATTGTGGATGATTTCTCTCGTGTGTCTTGGATTTTTTGTTAAAGAATAAATCTGAAGCGGGGAATATTATCATAAATTTCATCAATTAAATTTAGTAATGTTTTTTCTGCACCTGTAAAGATTGTGAGAAGTGATAATGCCTTGGAATTTTGTACTCATACTCTCTCCAATTATTTTTCAACTCAAGGGATTATCTACCAAACATCATGTGCCTTTACTTTCCAACAAAATAGGGTTGCAGAAAGGAAACATCGTCATTTGCTTGATATCACCAGGTCCCCTCATTCTTTCTGGGGCGATGCTGTTCTAACGGCATGTTATATCATTAATCGTATGCCGTCGTCAGTTTTAGGTGAGAAGATTCCTTTCTCCCTTGTTTTTCCAGACAAAGAATTGTTCTCCCTTACTCCTCGTGTGTTTGGCTCAGTTGCCTTTGTCCACCAGTTGTCTCAAGGGATTGATAAGCTCTCTCCTAGGGCGGCCAAGTGTGTTTTCGTCGGGTACTCCAGAACACAAAAGGGGTACAGGTGTTATGATCCATTGCGCAAGAGATATCTCGTTAGTGCTGATGTTACCTTTTTCGAGTCTGTTATGTACTTCTCCTCTACAGGTGATCAGTTGGTATCCTCTGGCACTACTGAAGCTATATACATGCCACCTCCACCATCACCACCTCCACCACTACCACTACCATCTCCACCATTACCATCCTCTACACCTCCTGTTACCGTTCCTGTTTCCCCATTGTCATTCGACTATACCCGTAGGCCTGCTTCTGCTCATGGTCACCGCTCATCATCTAGCTCGCCTGAGGTATGTTCTGAGAATATTATCAATATTGATGGATCGGACAATTTCCTTGAGCATGATGTGTTACAGAGGCCAAATGAGGAGGTAGGTGATTTGGATCTTCCTATTGCACTTCAGAAGCAGAAGCGCAGCTGCGCGTCATATCCAATAGCCCTACTGTGTCTTTTTATCGCTTAACTGGAGATTTCAGGAGCTTTGTCATTGCACTATCGGCAATGGACATTCCACGGAACTACCAAGATGCGTTGAAGGATACTCGATGGCGTTTAGCCATGGAAGAAGAAATGGCTGCTCTTCAGTCAAGAGGTACCTGAAGCCTTGTTACTGCACCTACTGATGTGTCTACTGTGAGCTGCAAGTAGGTTTTTACAGTTACTGTTAGAGTATATGGTTGTGCGCCCTATTGAGTTGTAACAGGGTAAATGGATCCTGGAGGAGATCCATTTACCCCATCCAGTGTTTAGTCCCACATCGCCCAGTGGTGGGACTTGGAGGCTCTGGAGAGGCTATATAAAGAGCCCCAGACCTCCTGTAACAGTTGAGAAAAAGCAATGAAGCATATGCCCCTTTGAGGGCTTCTCCCGTGGTTTCATCCCGCTCCTCACGGAGTAGGGTTCCACGTAAAATCCCGTTGTTCTTTATTTTATTATCTTTATTCCATGTTACGCTTCCGCTTCCGATTTTCTAACATGGTATCAGAGCGGGTTCGATTCTCGAGGAATCTTGTTTTATTATTCTTGTTCGAGATTCGATTTTTTTTTTAGTTCTTGTAAGATCTAGGGTTTCTATTGAAACCCTAATTCATGGAGTTTTGTTCTTGATCAATGCTGGAGCATGATTCGTAGGCACATGCTCAGAGATCCGTTTTTTTTTGAAAGATTATGGCTGAAGATCCCATCCATTTTTTGAGAAAATGATTGTTCATGTTCTAGGGTTTCTGAGCCCTAGATTGTTCTGAAACTCCATCGACGGCAGCGCGCATCCCGGCGCCGCTCTTCTCGCACGGAGCCTCTATCTGGTTCTACACCCAGACGGCACTCAGGCATCCATTCAGCAGTTGTGTTCGAGTACTAGTTCCTGGAATTTCTTGGGGAATATGTTCCAGAACGCAACATCCAGGCTGCGAGCCGCAAGGCTTCAATCGAAGCATCATCTCCATCGACAGCCGCTACAGCCTTCAAAGCCCCCTCACGCTGGTGCATCTCCAACCCGTCTCGCTGCAGCCTCCAACGCATATGGCGAACCTGCATCGCATCTGGCGAGCTTTCGTCACCGCCGATCCTTATCGCAGCCCCCACAGGCCCAGATCTCGCCTACCCCTGCATCTTCAGGCAGGTGGCGCGTAATACCCCTGCCACTCGCAGACGGCGACGCCATTCCAGCGCAGGAACTGCGCCCTCCTTCCCATCGCGCGGGCGATGGGTAGCTCTCCTCTTCGCAGCGCAAGCAGTGCTCTCCAGTTAGATGCGGTCAAGATGCTCTCGCCCGACGCCATCATCAACTCCAGGGCTTCCCCTCCCCACTGGATGGGGGCTTCCTCTCCAGCACTCGAGCGGCGGAGCCCACCTTCCGCCAAAGCGCACAGTCGGTGCGATCCTCCAGGGCGCGCAGCCCCGCCGCCAGCAGCCCAAGCGCACTCAGGCGGCGGCCTTCCTCATCAGCTCCAGCCCACGCGGTTCCCATCCCAGCGCGCAGTGCGCGCACAAGCATGCCCCCCACGTTGGCGGCGCACGTTCTATGAGAGGTTTCCCTTCGTGGGGAAACCCTAAGGGCTCAAGGCCAGATTTTATTAAAAAAAAACTGTAAGGGAGGGGCCTTTTTGTAAAGCTCAAGTGAGCTTTCGTTTATTTATTAAAAAAAAGAAAAGGAGAAGGAGGGGGAGCAAGCTGCAGATCGGGCCTAGTTGGGTCCTAGTTGGCCAAGAAAAAAGAGAGAGAGAGAGAAGAGAGTGTTGGACCCAAGTGGGCCGATAAAAAAAATGTGTTTCGAAAAAAAAAAGAGGCGCGTACATCTCAAAAGCCGTACGCTTATTTGCAAAAAAAAAAAGAAAAAAAAAGAACCGTACGCAAGTCAAAAGAAAAAAAAGGAAGATTTGTGAAAGCCGTAAAAAAAAAATAATTAACGGCTTGAAAAAAAACTGTTTCAAAAAAAAAGGAGAGCCGTAAAAAAAATGTTATCCATGTTTTGAGAAGCCGAAAAAATGTAATCGGCTTATTAATGTTTTATACCCCAAATTTCTTTGTCTTCTCCCATACTTGTCGGAAAACATATACGTCGATCAAGTTGGGAGAAAGGGGGAGTATATATAGAGTCACAGGTCTGTTCTATTCTTCCAGATCCAGATTCAGATGCCAGTCTCCAGACCAGCCATATTTTTCAGACTCTACAAGTTGTTCAGATGAAGAGATTTTTTGCGCAGTTCCAGACTCGACGTTCAGATTCTGAGTCCCAGTTTGATGCGCAGTTGTTCAGACTTGACGATCATTGTTCCGAGTCTCCAGTTTTAGACACGCACGAGTGTGCGGTCATTGTCAGATGAGCATATGTTGCCATCATCAGTTCGAGGTCCCCATCATCATTCTAGTTGTCAGGCCAGAGTTTTCATGTGAGCCATAGGGACTCCAGAGCAGAGGACCATTCCTTATGCCATATGTTGGCAAGGGTTTTCATGTGGTATCATAGGTACACCAGAGCAGTGCACCATTCTCTGAGCCAGATGGGAGAGACCCAGTTCTCCGACGAGGAGACTTCAGGCGCAAGTTCAGACTCAACGGTCAGATTCCGAGTCTTCAGTTGACTCACATTCCAGCCCGTTCGTCCTCCTCACCTGCACGACATGAGAAGCAACGTCCTCGACTGCAGCAATGTGCGCGTTGGGTTGATATTGTCCGTAGTGTCCTGTAGTGTTGAGTTGAGTTTCTTTCTGTTTGTCCAAGCTGAGCATTGCATGCTCCAACTTGAGGGGGAGTGTTAGAGTATATGGTTGTGCGCCCTATTGAGTTGTAACAGGGTAAATGGATCCTGGAGGAGATCCATTTACCCCATCCAGTGTTTAGTCCCACATCGTCCAGTGGTGGGACTTGGAGGCTCTGGAGAGGCTATATAAAGAGCCCCAGACCTCCTGTAACAGTTGAGAAAAAGCAATGAAGCATATGCCCCTTTGAGGGCTTCTCCCGTGGTTTCATCCCGCTCCTCACGGAGTAGGGTTCCACGTAAAATCCCGTTGTTCTTTATTTTATTATCTTTATTCCATGTTACGCTTCCGCTTCCGATTTCCTAACAGTTACGCATAATGCAGATGGCAACATTGACATATACAAGGCATTCCTGGTTGCTCGTGGCTTTACACATACATATGGGGTGGACTATTTTGATACATTCTCGCCGGTTGATTGCCATTCCACCCTACGAATTCTCCTCTTTGTTGCGGTTACTCGTGATTGGCCACTATACCAATTAGATGTCAAGAATGCATTCTTATATGGTGACTTGCAGGAGGAAGTCTACATGCAACAGTCACCTGGTTTTGCTGTTGAGGGGGAGTGTTCTAAGGTGTGTAGACTTCATAAGGCTATCTATGGCCTTAAGCAGAGCCCTAGAGCTTGGTTCCAGAAGCTCTCAGACCTGTTTGAAAAATAGGGGTACAGACGTTCCAATGCAGATCATTCCTTGTTCGTACAGAAGACACCCAGAGGTATTATAGCAATTATGGTGTATGTAGATGATATCTTGATTACAGGTGATGATGAACAGGGAATTCAGAGGGCAAAAGAAATGTTGGGTCGTGAATTTGTCACCAAGGACCTTGGAGTTCTTAGATATTTTCTGGGACTGGAATTCGCCAGAAATCCACATGGGCTGGTAGTGACCCAGAGGAAATATGTCACTGACCTGTTGAGTGAAACATGAATGCTTGGTTGCCGACCTGTCACTACACCCATGGATCCTAGTATGAAATTATATGATGACGACACGGATGAGGTGGATAGGAGAAGATACAGAGAACTGGTGGGCAAACTTATCTATGTTACTATTACCAGACCCGATTTCTCCTTTGCTGTGAGTCGGGTAAGCCAGTTCATGGAGCAACCACGTCAGGTACATATGGATGCTATACATATGATACTCAAGTACCTTAAGTCATCTCCAGGTACAGGTCTGCTGTTTAAGAAAGACAAGGAGATTACTATCTCAGCATGTGCAGATGCAGATTACGCAGGATGTCCTAAGGATAGGAAGTCCACTACTGGATTTGCTGTGTATGTCGGAGACTTTCTGGTCTCATGGAGAAGCAAGAAGCAAACGGTTGTAGTAAGTACAGAAATGATGTGGTTGAAGGTTGTGCTTACAGATCTATATATAAAAGTCCCTTTACCTATGGCTCTGGAATGCGACAATCATGCTGCTCTATTCATTGCAAATAATCCAGCATTTCATGAACGAACCAAGCACATTGAGGTTGATTGTCACTTCATATGAGATATGATTCAGAAATGGTTTATTTCTACATCTCATGTAAGCTAAGGGGACCAAACTGCAGACATCTTTACCAAGGCGTTACTTCGAGGGCCGTTCCAGAAGTGTTCCAAGCTGAGCATAATTGACATCTATGCTCTACCTTGAGGGGAAGTGTAGAGATATATGTTATTCTCTTTTGTACCTTTTCGTATTTTCTTTTTCCGTTGGACTCTTTATGTATTTTACCCATAGGCTACTCTCCTATATAAGAGAGCCTAGGGCGTATGGAATAAACAAGCTTTTTCATTTTTCCCAACAACCACTACACCAATGGATCCCAATGCTAAACTCTACGATGATGACTCTGAGGAGGTAGATAAGAGGCGGTACAAAGAGCTTGTGGGGAAGTTGCTGTATGTTACTATTACTAGGCCTGACATATCATTTGCTGTGAGCATAGTTAGCCAGTTTATGAAGCAACCCAGACAGGTTCATATGGATGCAGTTTTCATGATCTTGAGATACCTGAAATCTTCTCCAGGTGCAGGTCTACTGTTAAGAAGAGATACGTCGCTCTCAGTCACAGGATGTGCAGAATGCAAATGCGGATTATGCCGGGTGTCCCAAGGACAGGAAGTCCACTTCAGGCTTCACTGTGTTCGTTGGTAGCTCACTTGTTTCATGGAAGAGTAAGAAACAAACAATTGTTGCTCGATCCAACATTGAGTCAGAATATAGGGCTATGGCCCAAGGGAGCACGGAAATGATATGGGTCAAGTCCGTCCTGAGTGACCTTGCTATTGAGGCGCCTCTTCCAATGCAACTCAAATGTGATAATCAAGTAGCTTTGTTCATAGCTAATATTCCAGCCTTCCATGAGAGAACAAAGCACATTTAAGTAGACTGCCATTATACCCGTGATTTGATCCAAAAGGGGTTTATTTCCACTTTTCATGTTACTTTAGGCGATCAGATTGCATATATGTTCACTAAGGCTCTTACAAGAGGTCCTTTTTACCCTTGTTGTTCCAAGCTGAGCATGATAGATATATGTGCTCTAGCTTGAGGGGGAGTGTTAAGATAATTATCTTTAGTTTGTCGTTATTTATATTTCTCCAGTTTTCTAGCCTTCTGTTTGTAATTTCTCCCTAATGCTTTTCTTCTATATAAGAGAGCTCTAGGGCAACATAGAATAACACTTTTTCATTCTCAACTTCAACAAATATCATTTTTGTAGTTTGTCTATTTTTTGTATTTTTAATAATGACGCCATATAAACAAGACTCATAGACACTGTAAACTAATTTTTATGGATTTTTGGGATTAAAAATAAAGAGAAAAAGGTGTATTAATATACAATATATACACATGAGAACGTGGTTTGTTTAATAAACATATCAATTGCTTATTTGTACATTTAGAGGGGTTTAGTCGGTAAGCCTAGGGAGGCTCGAGTCTTTGCTTAAAGCACGTGGCGAAGGTGTTGAGTTTGAGCAGCATCTAGAGGCAGAGCCACGACGGTGGTGATGACCACCCGATCACACCAGAGCTAAGGGAGGCCTTTGCTCAACCCAAGGGACACCTATAAATGTCACATGAGGTCATAGAAGGCCATGTCGGCGATATATCGCCTATATATCGGTTTTGACAAGGTAGGGGTTTCGATATTACCCTATATATTTTTTTACAGGGATATCGTCGATATATCGCCATATCGGCTCATATCGGTCAAAAATGACTGGATTCAGTACAAAAAATCCCGGATATCGATCGATATCGTCGATATTTCGCCAATATCTCTATATATCCGTGTTGTTATTCATGCAAGATTGATTCTACTATTTATCTAGCTACACCCAATATTAAAATACATATCTAGCTATACCTAGTATTAAAACACACAATGATTTATATATATTTTGTTTCGGGTTGGGGGCGCTGCCACCGCACCCCCACAAGGGGGGCCAACCTGGGCCCCCCTAGCCCCCCAGGCTCGCTGATCGGGCAGCGAGATCCCCATACTGGTAGGGTATGGTGCGGCAGGAAGGTGCATACAATGGTTCTTCAACTTGGTGTATGTTTACAAGTTTTTTCATGTTATAAGAACTTGAATGAAACCCATTTCCAATATCTATAAAGTCAATTCTTTAAAACAAAATATCTATAAGTCAAGAATCAAAACGTTAATATCGATATGTTCAAAATGATCGATATATGCGATATAAGCTTCATAGATTGATCGATATGTATGATCTAAGAGTATATTTGTAAGTTATTTAGTGATCTAAGAACTTGGATGAGCTCCATTTTCAATATATACAGGTCAACAACTAATAGTACCAGCGGTATGTTCGATATGACCGATATGTGCAATATAAGGATCATAGTCTTCACAAATGATCTATATGTGTCATCTAAGTGTATATTTGTAAGTTATTTAATGTTATAAGAACTTGAATGGAATCCATTTCTAATATCTAAAGGTCAGGAATAAACATTAACATCGATATATTCGATATGATGACCGATATGTGCGATATATGGGCTATAAATGACCGGTATGTATGGCATAAGTGTGTATTTGCAGGTTATTTGTTGTTTTAATATCTTGGATGATCTTAATTTCTGAAAAATGACAAAAAATGGTTTTTTTGATCCATTTCCGACATTTCCACAGATATCGTCTATATATCGGCGATATATCCCGATATATCCATTTCCGGGTGGACCGAAATGATGTCGATATCGATACAGCCTTCCTTGCCTGAGGTACCGGGGGGCTCGACCTAAGCTCTCGTAAAGGTGGATAACCGGTGAAGGCAGTGAGTGAGACTCTTTTATGAAGAGGGGGTGTACGTAAGGTGAGGGTCTCAAGTGAAGATGGTAATGACTGTGTGTATGGGAAGTGATGGTGACCATTCGGCGAGGGAGAGGGATGTGAAGGGTATTGAACGGTCTATGGCTTAGTTGGAGGTAGTGCGTAGGTTGCCGTTTACAAATGGGAGAAGTAACAGTTGGAGGGTATGCATTGGTAGAGAAGGGAATGATTGGAGGTAGGAGATAAGTTGGCGATCGTTAGGTCATGCGAAAGCGGGTGGCTCAGATGGCACCACGTAGCGAAGCGGTAGGTGCGTGGTGGGATCGTTGGATTAGGGATCCAATGGTCGAGGAAGAGGTTTGCTGAGGAATAAAGGGCCGGTTGCGTGGCGCGCCTTGAGGCGACCATGTGACCCGCTAGAAAAATTCAAAATGGAAAAATAAAATAAAAATAAAAGGAAGGCTTAAATGAAAAAGTATCCAACATGAAAGTTGTTCATCTTAACGAGATCTACAACTTTCATGAAGGATAAAAATACAAAAGACCTCATTTGTGCATACATGTATTTCTGGGTTGACATTCAATGTGTATTGAATGTCATTTGTATTTTTTTAGTATTTTTTGTATTTTTAATAAAGACTACATATAAACTGTTGGGAAAAGTGAATGATCTATTATTCCAAGGAACCCTAGGCTCTCTTATATAGAAAGAGACCCCATGGGTAAAATACATAGAAGTCCAGAAATAAAACATTAATTAATAAACAGTACATAACATCATAATATAAGTCTCTACACTCCCCCTCAAGGTGGAGCATAGATGTCTATCATGCTCAGCTTGGAAGAACATCTCTGGAAAGGTCCTCTGAGCAACGACTTGGTGAATATGTCAGCAATCTGATCCCCTGAGCTCACGTGAGATGTAGATATCAGGCCTCTTTGGATCAAGTCTCTTGTGTAATGGCTGTCAACTTCGATATGCTTTGTTCTTTAATGGAATGCTGGATTGTGGGCAATAAACAACGCTGCATGATTGTCACACAGAAGCTGCATAGGTAAAGGTACGGCTATATGTAGATCCTCTAGTACAGATCGAACCCACATCATCTCCGTGCTTGCTTGCGCCATGGCTCTATATTCAGATTCAGCACCGGACCTTGCCACAACGGTTTGTTTCTTGCTTTTCCAAGAAACCAGAGAGCTTCAACAAATACGGCAAATCCTGAGGTCGACTTTCGATCCTTATGGAACCCTGCATAATCTGTGTCTGCACATGCTGAAATAGGTAAATCTGCACCCTTTCGAAATAGCAACCCTGAACCTAGAGAAGACTTTGGATACATCAGTATCATGTATATGGCATCCATATGAACTTGTCTTGGCTGCTCCATAAATTGACTCACCCGGCTTACTGCAAAGGCAATATCGGGTCGAGTTATGGTAATATAAAGGAGCTTACCCATCATCTCTCTATATCTCCTCTTGTCTACTTCTGCAGTGTCATCATCATACAGCTTCATGCTTGGATCTATAGGAGTACGCGATGGTCTGCATCCAACCATGCCTGTTTCAACTAAAAAATCTATAATGTACTTCCTTTGGGTCATCACCAGACCCTGTGCATTCTTGGCAAATTCCAACCCCAGAAAGTATCTTAGGGTTCCAAGATCCTTCGTGATGAACTGACGGTCCATGAATGCTTTTGCCCTCTCTATTCCCTTAACATCATCTCTTGTAACCAGAATATCATCAACATAGACCATGATGACCGCCATACCTGTAGCATACTTCTGAATGAACAATGAGTGATCCGAATTTGATCTTTTGAATCCTTGTCGTTCAATTAGATGGGAAAGCTTCTGGAACCACGCCCTTGGGCTCTGTTTAAGGCCATAAATTGCCTTGTGAAGTCTACACACCATATGCTTCTCCCCCTCAGCAGTGAACCCTGGTGGCTGCTGCATGTAGACTTCCTCCTGCAAATCTCCATACAAGAAGGCATTCTTGACATCAAGCTGTGATATAGTCCAGTCACGTAGCACAGCAACTGATAAAAGAATGCGAAGAGTAGAGTGACGAGCGACTGGAGAAAATGTATCCATATAGTCCCCGTCATAGGTTTGTGTGAAACCTCTCGCGACCAACCGTGCCTTGTATCGATCGAGACTGCCATCAGCATGGTATTTAACTGTGAATACCTACTTGCAGCTAACAATGGATGCGTTAGGGGGAGCATGAACCAAGCTCCATGTGCCACGAGACTGTAAGGCACGCATCTCGTCTTCCATAGCCAGTCGCCAGCAATCAATCTTCATAGTTTCTTCGTAGGTCCGTGGTATGTCCACGGAAGACAAAGCCACAACAACTCTCTGAAAGTCTCCTGTGAGACGATGAAAGGACACCTGGGAAGCAAAAGGATAAGACGCACAAGTCCTTTTCTGCTTCCGGATAGCAATGGGAATATCAAGATCATCGTCCACTGTACTGGATGGTGTAGTTTCCTCCTGCAATGAAGAATCCTGCACATGTACCATATCTGACCTGTCAGTAGTAACGCCATCTGAACATACCTGAGGCATGATGGATGCTTGACGTGTAGCCTGAGCAGGACCTGATCGACGCGTATAGAATTTTGGTAAAGGTGGAATAGTAGGTTGTGGAGGTGGCGGTGGTGGAGGTGGCGGTGGTGGTGGTGGCGTAGCAACTGGAGCTGGAGTGGACTCAGGTGAACTCAAACTAGGAGGAGGAGGAACATAGACATCATCATTGGTAGTGGACGAGACCAGCCTGTCACTTGCAGGGGAAAAGTACATAACATACTCAAAAAATGTGACATCAACACTGATAAAATATTTCTTGTTTATGGGGTCATAACAACGATAGCCCTTTTGAGTCCGAGAGTAACCTACAAAGACACACTTGACAGCTCTAGGAGAGAGTTTGTTAAGTCCAGGGGACAGGAGATGAACAAATGCAACAGTACCAAAGACACGAGGAGTAAGTGAGAATAATTCCTTATCAGGAAAAATGATAGAAAGAGGAATTTTCTCACCAAGGACGGATGATGGCATACGATTGACCATGTAACAGGCTGTAAGAACAGCATCCCCCCAGAAAGTGATAGGAGCACAACTCTGAATAAGAAGGGTTCGAGTGATGTCAAGAAGGTGACGATGCTTTCTTTCTGCCACGCCATTCTGCTGGGATGTGTAAGCACATGTAGTTTGGTGAATAATACCCTTAGACGAGAGAAACTGAGAGAGAGATCGGGTACAGAACTCCAATGCATTATCTGTACGAACATATTTGACAATAGAAGAAAAAACATTCTGCACTTCATTAATCAAATTTTTAATAACATCCCCTGCTTCAGATTTATTCTTTAAAAGAAAGACCCAAGATACACGAGAAAAGTCATCCACCACAACTAGATAAAACTTGTGTCCCTGATGATCATGTACACGACTTGAACCCCAAATATCAATGTGAAATAACTCAAACGATGAGCTACTGCTCCGACTCCGACGACTAGGAAAGCTAGACCGATGATGCTTTCCCAACTGACACGCTTCACAGCGAAATGATGAACTGGGAGAGATCTGAGGCAAGAGATGTCACATTTTCTGGAGCGGGAGATGGCCAAAGCGAAGGTGCCAGATGTACGAAGATACTGGTCTGACGGAATGAGAAGAGACGCCAGCATAAGAGTTCCGGACCAACCGATAGAGACCATTCTGCTCAGAGCCACAACCAATCACCCTGCCCATTAGTATGTCCTGAAAAATAATAGATGAGGGGTCAAATATAGCACGACAGTACAAATCCTTCGTAATCTGACTAATAGATAACAAATTCATGGAGAACTCAGGAGCATATAGAACATTCTGTAGATGCATAGAAGGTGATAAAAAAACCTCCCCCTGTCCAACAAGGGGGGGAATGAATACCATCTGCTATAAGCGCTGAGCGGTCATGTGGAATGCCTATGTAGGACTCAAGTCTCACTCTATCGCGACAGAGATGATGGGTGGCGCTAGAATCTATAATCCAATCAGATATATCATGACAAGATGTAAAGGCAGTAGCACTACCTGAGGTACTAACAGCAACAGACGAACTGGCAGAAGCTGTTGCAGCAACATCTGAAGGTCCACCTGTTGAATCATTAGACGATTGTGGTATAATATCACATAGGCGCGCCACAAGCTTTTCGAATCGGTTATCTGCAGTGGATGCTGACTGGGGTAGTATATTCTCGGATACACGCGCTGATGCTGGAAATCCATGCTTAGAGTAGCATGTATCCTTGAAGTGACCTGTGCGATGGCAGAACGAACATGGCTGACGAAAGCGACCTTCCCGTCCACGGGGTCCACATCCACGACCAGAAGACGGACCACCTCTCCTACGCGTTACTGCCATCGCCGATGGCGGTGGAGTAGATATGCTGGGAGAAACTGATATGCGACTGAGCCTCTGGTAAACATCCTCCATTGGAGGAATGACTGCATCAGCCAATATCTGAGAGCGGGCTGCTTCGTACTCAGGATCGAGGGTTGCAAGAAGAACACCCACCATGGTAGCATTCCGAATGTCTTCTGCTGCTCTGGAGTCACCGTGAGTGGTATGATGCTGTATAGCTTCTCGAACATCCCTCTCAGGGATGTGTACAAGGAGTGAAGTGGTCAACCATTCTGCTTCATCGTGAATATATCATGCTGGAGCTGTAACATCTTGGTCTCCTTCCGCACTTGGGAATACGTAGCGGCCAGAATATCCCACATTGCCTTGGCAGTGGGCTGATGGAGGACATCATTGGCAATCTCCATCGACAGTGTGCCTGATAGCCAAACTTTGGCATAAGAATCATCAGCCTCCCAAGAGGCATAGATCTCAGTCTTCTCTTCCGGCTCATCCTCGGTAAGTATATGCTTCATACCGTTTGACTTAACGAGACTCATGAACTGCATCGCCCAGAGCTCATAGTTTGTCCTGTCCATCTTGACTATTGGCGCAGGACCTTTGAAGGCACCTATGGAGGGCATACCAACTTTTTTCTCTGACATATCGTCGTAGATGAAGAACTAGGGATTGTAGACCAATAACAAGTGTCTACAAAGACTTGATTGGATTTGAGTGCATATGTAGACGTTACGCACTCAAATCCATGGAGATAGAGCGGCCTACGAGGAGTGGGCCCTACGACTGGAAGAGGGCCCTACGACAGTGAGAAGAGTCCTGGCGGTAAGGGGGGGCGACGACAAAGGGGGGGCGGCGACAAGGGAGGGTTGGCGGCAAGGGGGGGCCTGGCGGCAAGATGGGGGCCCTACGGCGGCAAGGGGGGGCCCTACGGCGGAGAACGGCGAGAAGGAGGGAGGTGGGGTCCCAGCGGCGACGGGAGAAATGGCGAGGTGGGAGGTGGTGGCGGAAGGGAGATGTAGGAGGGGAGAGGCGGCTGTGGAAGCCTAGGGTTAGGGTTGAACCCTTGGCTCTGATACCATGTTGGGAAAAGTGAATGATCTATTATTCCAAGGAACCCTAGGCTCTCTTATATAGAGAGAGACCCCATGGGTAAAATATATAGAAGTCCAGAAATAAAACAGAAATTAATAAATGGTACATAACATCATAATATAAGTCTCTACATAAACAAGACTCATAGACATTGTAATATCATTTTTTATGGATTTTTCTTGGATTAAAAAGAAAGAGAAGAAGGTGTATTAATATACAATATATACAAGTGCGAATAGTGTTTTTTAATAATAAATAAATAAACCTAACGATGTACAACATATCAATTGCTTATTTGTGCATTTAAAAGGGTCTATTCAGCGATTTATCTTGGGAGTTGAGCTGAGATCACAGACTAAGGTAGATGAAAGGGAGTAGTATTTACACTCACCTTGAATTCTATCTTGTTTATCAGGGATCAGTTTGCTTATACATTACGTAGCTCATTATGTGACCACTCCTTAAAAAATAGGTTTATGGGTAATGTTTTCTATGATATTTGCGGACTTGTATGGATACGAATGTCATGTTAAGAATTTATTAACATAACTGGACATGTTTAATGGTAAATATGAACATGAAAGCTGCTGAATTTAAGCATTCATCTTGTATAATTATATAATAAACAACTATACCTTTATAAACATTAGAAACTGCCAATAGGACAAATGATTTATATGAAAAATGCTCAGAAAATCATTAACACCTCAACCAGTGCCTCGCCTCCGCCTCACGCCTCGACCATGCGATCATCACAACACAACGATGCACTCTGGTACCATGTAGACAGACATCAACCACACAACACAAGCATTTACGTGATAAACCCTTCATCGCGAAGGGAAAACCATGAGGGAACTGACCTAACCCTCTCTGACGGCTAGGTTTTGTTTTCTTCTTTTCTTATTTTTGAAATGGAGAGGGAGAGGTACATATATGACACAAGGTAAGGCGGATCCCCTACCAAGATCCTTTTATTTGTTAAGATGGTACTCAATAGTTAAGTAAATAAAGATTTTCTCCTCCAAATTTCTCATGTATTACTTTAGTGTATGCTATTTAATATCTGCCAAACATGAGAAATGTAAAAACTTGCACTTCTTTACTTTTTCTGTATGGCTACAATATCTTGAAAAGCGTGTGCAGTACATGCTAAATTTTGATAAATTGGTACTTGTACTCATATGGCCGTTATCAGGTAAGATGAATAATTCATAAATGATTACGAACTTTTTATATATTATCTATTTATCTCTTGTTGTGGATTACTTTATTTTTCCATCAGGAATAGGTTTGTGGTTTTCCCTGTTCCTACTTAGTATCCTAATAAACAAGCAAATGAGACATTATGATTAGGTGTCGCTTTCTAATGGAATGGATGGGGTGATAACACGAGGGACATCCTTCCACTTTATGATCATTGAGACTGAAGACAGTTACATGGTGATGCCTTCTCCTCTGTGAACTCTTTGAGTCTATACTGCAAAAAAAAAATTTAAGTGGGGTGCATATGCTGCTACAGCCTAACCAGTGGCAAAGGTTGCATTTTGAGCCTTTTAAGTTTGACAGTTTCATGGGTTTTATTTCTTGTCAGTTTTTTGTTATCCTTCTCATTTTTTGTCTTTAGAATTGGTCACTTTTTCCTTCAGCAAAATAACTTGGAATCTCATGTCACCTGTACTTCCCTATATATGGCCTGACATTATTGATATCGTGCTTGCAGTCCTAGTGATTGGATTTATGCAGAGGGGGAGCTAAAAAGTCAGCTGGGGAGAGAGTACTTAATTTATGGGAAGTTTTTTGATCATTGCCGAAATTTTCCGTAATTTTTAGTTATCCAGACCCTTATTTACGTTGTGGAAAGCATCCGCCTTCCTTCAGATTCAAAAATTTCTGCTCATTAGTATCACATGCATAAAAATTTTATTCGGTTTATATATTTATCCTTCTACAGCCAGTTCATCAAATACCTTTGTGAAAACCTTCAATGGAATTGATAGAGCTGGGATGCGCTTGGCAGATGAAGTAAGTTGTAATTGATTGTCTCGTGTGATGTTTTATTCTAAAAAAATGTGTGGATGTTCTATGTATGAACACGTAATGCTCAAAATCACGATCTTGGAAGTAGGTAATGCACGTGGTCAAGAAGAATGTTAACTTGAAGAGGATTTCCTTCTTAGCCCATTCCCTTGGTGGTCTGTTTGCCAGATATGCTGTTGGAATACTTTATTCACCAAATACCTCTAATGATTGTCCACGAGATAATAGTATCAGCGGAGAAACCGGAGATAATGTGCCCTTTCCAAAGTTGGGAAGGATTGCTGGATTGGAGCCAATCAATTTCATAACCTTAGCAACACCTCATTTAGGAGTGAGAGGTAAAAAGCAGGTACGTGTGCATAAACTGTGTCCTAATTCCTAGTATTTGCTGCTTTATTTCTAAATAACTTAGTAGGCATTCCTTTCACTGTGCTATTCTATGGAAGTTTGAGTTGCCTTTACCAGGAATTTTAGTTCTCAAGCTTTCAACATCGACTCAACAACAATAACCAAGCCTTTCGTTGCTTCTAAACATGTATAACTAGGATTGTGGGGGAATAGTCAACTTGTTTTATTATGAGATCCTAGTAAAGATGCAAATGGACAGATACAGATGTGGATATAAAACGAATACTGATCGCATACGTGTAATGTTAGAAATACTCTATAGAATTGACTTAAATATACACGAATTGAATGGAAAACACATGATATAAATTTACTAGATATGTTTGTCTCATAAACATTATACAAATATGGTAAAAGAAGGTATAGAATTATGTTATATATGGTTAATATACTATATAAAAATTATACAAAAATGGATACGGATATTTGCGGATATCAAAACGATATCCATATCTGTATCCATTTTAAAATGGATACGGATACAGATGTTAAAATCTATATAAAACGGATACGGTGGCAGATTGGATGCGGATATATCCATAACCATTTGCATCAATAGATCCTAGACTCCTCTTATATAAGACAAGAGAATTTAGGGTTTAAGGAGAAGATTACAAAAATATCTCGAGGAAGGTGGGGGTTGGGATAAGAAAAGGAGGAGAAGGCCAGATGAGGCAAGCGAAGAGAAGAGCGCGAGCCTGGCGTGAGGTCTGCCGGGTGGAGGTGGAGAGGGCGGCTTGGAGGCGTGGGAGTAATCCGGGAGTGCCATCTCGTGTGGGGCGTGTGCAAGATCGTGAAGCTAGTGATGGCGACAACGTTTGGAAGGTGGTGTATCATCGGAAGTCGGGGCGGAAATGCTTCCGATGCGGATGGGGGGGGACATTTTTATTCCGCTTGTCCTCTCCCTCCGCGTGGTTTCTCATGCGGAGGCCTGGGTCATCGCCGAAGTGAGTGCAGGGCGGGTGGTTTGGGTACCGATGTTGATGCAGCTGCGGGTTCTCAAGGTTCGGAATCTGAGGTGATGCACAATGCGGCGACGGGCGCTAAGAAGGGCGTTTCGGGGGCCGGGGAGGTCGTTTCGGGGGCCGAGGAGGGTGCTTCCTACGCTGAGGAGGGTGTCAATGGTCTCTTGATTAGAGTTTTGGCTGAGGGTCCAGGCGGTGCGCCATCAAAGCTGATGGTTGAGGCTGAACTCTCGCGCTTCTTCAACGATGGGTTCGGGGGCGATGTGGTTTGGCTGGAAGCGGGTCGGGTCTGTGCTCGTGGCATGACGCTTCAGCAAAAGGGGGGCATGATTGCGTCCGGGCCGGGAGGGGCTGTCGTTTGGAGGCTACCTAGGTTCGTTGACGGTTTTGTTGATCGGTCGGTAGTTCGGGTGGCGCAGATCCGCGACACGTCGTTCCTGTCGCATATGGTCGGGGCTTTGGGTCCGGCCCTGAAGCACGTGGGTTCGGTGGTGAAGGTTTTGGAAGATGGTACTGCGCCAGGCACCGACCCAGAGGTGGCACTGGTCCTTATGGAGTGCCCTCTCGGGGTTTGCTCTGAGTCGGAGGCGCTCCTTGCAGTTGGCCGTTTCTCCTTCAGGTTGCTGGTCCGACTGTTTGCTCCTCCGCCGCCGTCGGGTTGGGCGGCGCCCGGTGGCATCGCTCTGTCTTCCCCATGGGAAGGGGAACAGTCATCTTCGGTGAATCTTGGCTCCTCGTGTCTGCTGTCTCGGGAAGCGTTCACGCGCGATTCCCGCGATCCTAATGAAGCGGTTGTGATTCCTCTGGGGGCGCGGGGGATCCTTTGGCGCTTCTGTTTCTTGGGCGGGTGCCGGGTTCGGAGCCGTCTTATCGGATCCTCAAGGCGGATGTGTTGCTACCTTGCTGGCTTCGTGGGGGTTTTTGAATCCAGTTATCTCTCGGGTCACTTTCTCTGGTGTCCCAGGCCTGATTGTTGTCTCTCTCGGATCTGGGGGCGGACCCGTTTCAAGTCGGAGTTTGTCGGTTGCTGTTCCTGGGGCTCCATTCGGTTCGTCTACGCGGAGGGGAGTTTGGGGGCGCCAGGCCCTGGGCTCCAGCGCGGTGGTGAGAAACCATCACGATGGCAGCGGTGAGGGCATTTTGGAGGCGGGGGGTGGCTGCGAGGGGCCATCTTTGGAAAAAAGCGGGCCTGCCTATGAGGCCCTCGATGGTGTTTGGGCGGGCGCGGGAGATGCCTGCAAAGGGGCTTCGCCCACTGTGGGCGTTGGGTGCTCATCGGCGGCATTTATGGGAGAAGGAGTGGCAGATAAGAAGTCGAGGAAGAGGTACTGGAGAAGGCAGCGTTCCAGGGCTGCTATAGCTGGAGCTGCGTTGGTCTCCGAGCTGAAGTTTCTGGTTACGAAAGCGGCGGGGGTGTTGAGTGTGGAGGGTGGGGTCAGAAATGGGTGTTAATGAAGATTCTTTCTTGGAACGTAAGGGGTCTGGGTGACCCGGAGAAGAGGAGGGTTTTGGGGTCGAGATTCTTGGAGTGGTGTTGTGATGTTGTCTTCTTGCAAGAAACTAAGCTGGATTCTCTCATAAGCTTGGACTGGCAGTCTTTTGGAGCGGGTTCGAACTCTGACGTTTGCGCTATCCTGCATGTATGGTCCCTGTCATGCGTTTGCACGCCATCAGCTTTGGTCGGACTTGAGGGCCGCTAGGGAAGCCTTCCCGAGCTTCCCCTAGCTGGTAGGGGGAGACTTCAGTGTTACATTACTCTCTTTGGACCGACTGAGGTTGCGTGGCGGTCATGATCCTGGCTCTGAGGTTTTCGTGGAGGTGGTTGATTTGCTGGAGTTGGAGGTTCTGGATGCTGTGGGCGCGAAGTACACCTGGAGGAACACTGGCTCTAGGTCTCATGGATCAGTTTCTTGCGTCGGCGGAATTTTTGGAGATCTTCCCTCTTTCCTTTGTTGCTACCAGGCCTCGCTCCTGGTCGGATCACATGCCCATCCTGTGGGACTCTGGTGAGATCTCGCCTCCGCGTGGCTTCATCCGCTACGAGAAGGCTTGGCTGCTTGAAGAATCCTTCAGAGAGCCGGTGGTTTCGCACTGGATTTCGGTATCGGTTGCTGGCTCGGCGGCGGTGAGATTTGTTCGGAAGCTTGATTCCCTGCGGGCGAGGCCGTGCGCGATCAAACAGGAATCGAGAGTGGCCCGCCGTGCTCTCAGGGAGGCGGCTGAGGGCGTGGTCGGCCTGCTTGACAGCTTTGAGGATGAGCGCCCACTGTCGGAGGACGAGTTGATTCAAAAGGCGGAGGTGCAGAGGAAGATTATTGATGAGGACAGGAAGAGGGTCATCGAGTGGAAGCAGAGATCCAGGTACAGATGGCTCATGGAGGGTGGCACGAACACGACATTCTTCCACAGAGTTGCTAGCAGGAGGCGGAGGGGAAACGAACGCTATCAGGTCGATGATTGTTGGTGGTGTGCGGGTGGAGGGAAACAGGGAGTTGGGGAGAGCAATCGCAGACCATTTTAAGGAGTTTTCGGCGAGGGGGGCAGGCAGGCACTGGAGATGGACTGGCTCGGGAGCTGTGCGGTTGTCGGACACTCATGCGTCCAGCTTGACCCAGGCGGTGACTTTCGAGGAGCTAAAGACGACGGTTTGGAATCTCAACGGCGATGGCGGGCCGGGCCCAGATGGTTTCCCCGTTTCTTTTACAGAGATTTCTGGAATTTGATTGGTGTGAGTTGTTGGATGTGGTGCAGGAGTGCTGCCGTTGCAATGCAGGTTTTGAGCAGGTTAATAAGGCTCTGGTGGTGCTGCTACCAAAGAGAGACGGTGCTGAAAATATTGAGGATTTCCGGCCTATTGCTATCTCCAACGCGCTATATTTGATTGTTGCCAAGGTCTTCGTGACTATATTGAGTAGAGTGCTGGAGCACTTTATTTCCCCTTTTCAATCAACCTTCATCCCGGGGAGGCAAATTGCAGATTTTTTGGTTATGGCGTCTGAGATTGTTGCTGATTGGAAAAGAAGAGGGAGGAAGGCCTTGCTTTGGAAGGTGGACTTTTCCAAGGCATTTGAAACTTTGGACTGGCATTTCCTCTGGGCGGCGCTACACAGGAGAGGATTTCTGGAGGTATGGATTACGTGGATGAGGAGATGCGAGACCACGACATCTATGGTCATACTCGTGAATGGGCGCCCGGAGGGAGGTTTTTTCCAGCCGCAGAGAGGGGTGAGGCAGGGTTGCCCTCTGGCCCCCGTGCTCTTCATCGTTGCTGCGGACGTTCTTGCTTGTATGGTTGACAGGGTGCAACACAGGGGGATCACGAGCGGTTACTCGAGGGAGGAGTTGAGGATCCTGCTGCTCCAGTACGCTGATGACACTATTTTCTTCATTGAGGGAGGGCTTGATGAGGCCAGAGGCATGGCTGCGACGCTCGAACTTCTTAGTGAGATGTCTGGGTTGATGCAGAATGCAAGTAAGTCCAAGGTTGTGCCGTTCTCTCTGAATGAGGAAGAGGCAAGGCTTTGTGGTTTGTCGATGAGAACTGAGTGCGCCGGGCTTCCCATTCACTTTATGGGAATGCCGCTGGCCACAGGGAGATCGAAGTTGGCAGACTGATTGCCGCTGGTTGAAAAGGTGGAGAAGAGGCTGGCGTGGTGGAAGGCGGCGGTTCTTTCTAAGGGGGGCCGCCTGGTGCTCCTGAAGGCGGTGCTCTCCGTTATTCCTGTGTACTACTCCTTTACGAGGCTCTTGCCGGTTGGTGTTAGGAGGAGGCTTGAGAGACTGATGCGGCGGTTTTTGTTGAGCAGAAGCGGTCAGGGATCGCCTGGTATGCACCTGGTCAGTTGGGAAGATATTACACTACAAAAGTGCGACGGCGGGGTTGGGGTGCGTCGGCTGGGCGCGTTGAACGAGGCCCTGTTGCTGAAGTAGGTGGCCAGGATCTGGGGCAGCGGTGACGATCTTTGCACCACTCTTGTCCGTCGGATCTACACGGTCAATGGTGTGGCACCGGTGGGCGTTGCAGTGGGGGATGCGATGGGGCTGAGGCCCTCGCCATTTTGGAAGGGTATTTTGACAGTCCCAAAACTTTCAGACGTTGTTCAGACCGATGCTGGGGAACGGGGCGTGTTTTGCTTCTTGGAAGGACAACTGGGGGGGGGCTCTATCTTTGTGTTTCCCTCGTTTGTTTGCTTTGGCGGCGGACCGGGACGTGCGAGTTGCCTCTTGCTGGTCTGATGGGAACTGGATGCCGATGTTCCGCTCGAACTTCTCTGATCAACGCTTGGAGGAGTTTTTGTGGTTGCTTGACGAGCTCAGGGAGATGAAGGGCCCTTCCGCGGAGCGGGATCACTGGGGTTGGCGCGGTAGCGCTTTTTCCGTGCGAAAGGCGTATTTGGCGATTTGCGGGTTCCTCTGGGGGCTGGGTCTTCCAAAGAGGATTGGCTTCTTCTTTTGGTTGTTTAGGAGGAAAAGGCTGATGACGCGTGACCGATGTGCTAGGCTGCTTGGTGTGGTCTCAGACAGGTGCCTTCTGTGTGGTGTGGAGATTGAGACGGTGGAGCATCTCTTTTTCTCTTGTCAGGGGGTGACACCCCTTTGGGATGACCCGGAGCTAGGTTGGGTCAACAGGGCGATCGTTGGGGCTTTCTGTGGTGGCCTGGTTGCAGCCAAGCAACGAACGAGGAGAGAGCTGCTACGACCACTTGTGACGATCTAGGCCATTTGGCTGGCCAGGAACGCGCTGCTTTTCTCCGGGCAGAGGTTTTACAAGGAAAATGTTTGTATCCAGGTGTCGGGTTTGTTGAGCTCGTGGGTCGCTTAGTGCGTCTCTTTGTAATTGGTTTTTGCTCTCCTTTTTAATAATAAACTCTTGGGGTGAACACCTTTGAGTGTCTCCCCCTTTTTTGGCTTCAAAAAAAAGAAAATGAGGAGAAAACATATTTATCGCATGCATTCCCCCTCAAGTTGGTACATATCCACATACCATGCCCAACTTGGAAATAGAAAATGAATATCTCTTTGTGGAAAGTGTATTTATGGAAATGTTAGTGAGTGAATCTCTGATGAGATATGAGGTTGACACGCTCAAATCGCGCCGTGTCATGTACATAGAAATGCCTATAGTTGTGTGCGACACGATCCAAACAAGATCAATGATAAAATATAACTACATAACCATGTACAAATGCGTAATGTTTACATTAATGTGAATAGTGGCAAGCGAGAATACTGGAGGTCTTATGCACCAATGTTCATGTTTATCTTCTTCCTCTTTTTTGTTCTCTTTCTAAAACATCTTTGAAAATGAATGTGATAAGACAAGTGCAAAATATGTTGTAAATGAACAATAATCAAGATCAATAAAATATAAGTAGGAACATGCACTCTTCTAAACATATATTAGGGATAGTTTTTTGCTATCTTTTTTTGAGAACCACAAAAGATTCTAACTTAAAAAATGAAATGATTTTTCATTATATCAATTGAAGTGACGTGCCTCCCTATATGAGAGGTTAACATAACTACATAGTGAATGTAAACTATTAGAAAAAAAGAATGTGGAAGTGAATTGATAAACAGAATGATAAACTTGGAACAGAGATTTTAACGTAGAACCCTACTCCCTAAGGAGCGGGATGAAACCATGCAGAGAAGGCCTCAAAGGGCCATATATTTCTTTGAACTTTCTAATTGGATACATGAGGTATGGGCTTCTTATATAGCCTCCACAAACTCTCCAAGTCCCTCCACTGGTAGATGTGGGACTAAACTCTGGATGTAGTAAATGGATCCTGGAGTGATCCATTTATCCATCTACATGATAAGTGACTCATACCCTAACACTTTCCCTCAAGCCGGAGTATGCAATGCTCAATTTAGACAAATAGAAAGAAATCACTCAACTCACAATACAGGACACTGCAAACAATATCAACTCAACACGCACAATTGTCGGTTGCTGTCGAGGACGTTGCTTCTCATGCCATGCGGGTGAGGAGGCACAAACGGGCTGGAGTGTGAGTCAAACTGAATCTCCTCGTCGGAGAGCGTGTGATATGTATTGCGCCTGTCAGAGTCACTGCAACTGAAAATGAGTCTCCACCTGGAGAACTCTGGCCCACCACAAAATGTGGACAACTGCACCATATCTAAAAGGTCGAATTGAAAAAGCCGTGGAGACATCCTCGTCGGCGTCTACGGTTGTTGGAGAATGGAGTCTGAAAAGTCTCTTCATCGGAGAATTGGGTCTCTCCTATATTGGCTCAGAGAATGGGATCTACTCTAGAGTCCGTATGAAACCACATGAAAACCCTAGCCCACATGGCATAGGGAATGTGATATCTACTCTGGAGTCCCTATAGAACACATAAAACCTATGAGATCAAAAGCAAAAGATGGGGACCACGACAAATGATGGCAAACATGTGCATATATGAAAAGGAGTCTCTCTGGAGAACTCGAAGAAAATGGGTCACTCAAATATGGAGTGCCTCAAACTTGGACTCTGAATCAATCTGTAGAGTCTGCAAATTTGTAGAGTCTGGAAAATCTTGCTGGCTTGGAGAATATGAATCCGACATGTAACTCTACACAACACTCCCCCTTTCTCCCATACTTGTTGGAAAACACTGAAATCGACAAAGTTGGGAGAAGACAAGAAAATGTGGGGAGAACAATCTCAAATGACTTTTTTCGCAGCTATTTCTCTCCTTTGTAATAGCAATTTCTTCTTTTTTTGTTGTCGTTTCCTTTTTTTTCTTTGGCTTTTACCCTTTTATTTTTTCTTTGCGTACAACTTATCTTTTATACACGCCTCTTTTTTTTCTCAACGAAGAAACTCGTGGTCCAATTAAACCCTTGAAACTTAGCCCAAATAGGTCTTACAAAACTGTGGGCCTTCTCTCTCTATCTCTTAACTGATGTTGCACCCCACTCACCTTTTTTTACATACGACTGGGCTCATTTGGCCCATTTTTTTTAAACGGCTGGTCCCTCCCCTCCTTCTTTCTTCATTCATTTTTTGGGTAACGTCGACCCACTTGGGCCCCTACAACAGAAGCCCACTTGGGCACTATTTAGGGTTCCCATTTGGGAACCCTCTCTTTCGAAGGCTTGCTGCCCCCGAAGGGGCTTCTTCCCTTGCTGCCTGCGCTGATATGACTTGCGGCAATCAGAGGGGCGGAAGGGAGTGCTGTCTACGCTGGAGATGTTGAAGAAGCATTGCCTGCGAGAGATTGTGAAGGAGGCATCGTCGCCTTCTTCTTCGAACTGGGATTCTCTGCTTGGAGCAGGAGGACAGCTGAGGGGAGCGTCGCCTGGATCGGATGCACCACCTCCGTATGGAACCGTGAGGGAGGACGGTCTCGCCATCTCGCCATCTCCGATTGGGAAACCATATTGCCGCCACCGCAAGAGGCTCAAGGAGATGCACGAGGGATGCGGCGATGTCTACTGCTCTGCATGGAGTCATGCCGCCTGCGATTGGGCTACATCGCTGCATGGAAGCCTTAGGGCTCGCCACATGGATCCTTAGGGCTCTCGCCGCCATTGAAGTATACGTTTCTTGGAACTGTGAGTCTCTGTCGCCTGGAGATGCGAGATATCGCCGCCTGCTGTCTTTAATCATGAGAAGGCATCGTTGTAGATGTTCGTTGGAGCTAAATTGCATTGAACAGAGGTGTTGATCTGGAGCGACATGGGCTTTGCTTCGGCTTCACAAAATTAGGGTTTTGGATGAAAACCCTAGAACTTGATTTTGAACATGAACTTGAATAAGAAATCTTCAAAATAATCTTCAAGAACATAACTAGGGTTTCAATAGAAACCCTAGAATTGAATCTCAAAACTCGAACAAAAATATAAAATACATCCTTGAGAATCGAACCCGCTCTGATACCATGTTAGAAAATAAAGAATTCGGAAGTGAATTGATAAACAGAGCATACACTATAGAATGATAAACTTGGAACATAGATTTTAACATGGAACCCTACTCCCTAAGGATTGGGATGAAACCATGGGAGAAGGCCTCAAAGGGCCATATATTTCATTGAAATTTCTCATTGGATACAGGAGGTCCGGGGCTTCTTATATAGCCTCCATAGACACTTCAAGTCCCACCATTGGTAGATGTGGGACTAAACTCTAGATGTGGTAAATGGATCCTGGAGTGATCCATTTGCCCATCTACATGATAAGTGATGCATACTCTAAAATAAACAATAATGATGGGGAAATACTGATTCAAGAGGCCTACATAACAATATAAAGAAAGACAAATGAGACGACTTGAACTTGTGAACACGGATGACTCATGAGCTTTCCTCCACCAAAAAAGTGGACCAATGAGCAATTTCTTCCATATAAAAAGTTATGTAAGGGACGAGCTTGAAGGTGACCTAGGTTGGTGTAAAAATCTATCATTATTAGCTTCATCTATTATTTTAGATCTAAGATCGAGATTGACCCAAGATAGATCTTAATGGAGGCAAAGAATCCATGTAGTCGACCTTACTTAATGTGGGAAAATGCTTTGTTGTTGTATTAGATCTATCTATTACTTTCTTGATATCAACTTGTAATAGGAAAGACAATAGGACTGAATGATGTTTGATCAACAAAGTAGGGCCTCCCCCACTTATTAATTGTCATGATCTTTCCAATAGTTCTCATATCATCCCAATTGTACTTCTTGGTTGGATAACAACATGAGTAGGAGCACGTCCTATGATAAGTGAAGGCCGGTCAGTATAGGAGGCTATTCGGTAGGCAATATTAGAAGGTAATAAATAGTTGCTTCATCAAATCCATTATGGGACCGAGAATAGAACTAGTATTTTTTTCATCATCTCTTGATAATATAAAATCACTTTGAATCTACAAAGATGGGATTTCGAGAAATGTGAATTTGACAAGGGTGATACCATTTTTTCTCATATTGGCTTATGTAGCACGAAGACCTTAGATCATTTGAACGACAACTAGATACTACCATACACTCAATCATATTAATGCTTTACCAACTAGACTATGGATTATCCTGGTCTAATTCCAACGTCTCTAGCTATCTCCTACTTCTTCCTTGACATCCTTTGTTACGTCCTGTGCCTAAAATTCTAGACATTTTCAAGGATAACTAGCCTCACAACTTGTTGGGCTCGGGCCCAACCGAGCATGCTGATCACAACCTAAAATGCTGAAGCCTAAGTTTTCTAATAGTAGTCCCCACTACTACTATCATACTTACTAGATGTGTGACTATGTTGTAGAGATACAATCTCCCTTATTTATATGCAATGTCGTCGTTGCGATGACTCATCACTTAATTCCAGTAATAATGGTGGCTGCACATTCTGGTCTGCCTAACCTTCCATCTCTTTGGTGGAGGTGGCTCTACCTCTTGGGTAGCCTTTTCCAGTATTAAAGGGAACCCATTCCGATATCAATCTGTCATGAACCAAATTTGGAGTAATCAGATCTGTGAGTTTTTTAGGATCACAATACTACTAAATGGGGGTGAATAGTAGTATTGACAACAAAATAAAACTTTCCTCGGAAATTAACCGAGTAAAGAGCATACCAACCAACTAAGCAATCATATTTCACATTATTTTAACGTAGAAACCCATGCAAGTAAAAATCGTGACCCAGGTTCTCTCAACTTAGTATTTTCGGTTAATCGAGCCTACCGACTACTTTACTATTATCAAGATATTTACATGGATATTATAACAATTTAGAAAGATGCTCACTTTACAACTGTGGATCAAAACACCAAAGTCACCATCACGGATCTGACACCGAGACAATAAAGGCTGAACTCTGACTATCATTGGCTTCCTGGGATTGATCTTATTCGAGTATTCAAGATCAACATGCAAACTTTCGAGTCTAACACAAAAAGTTCCTGCAGAAAGTGTAATGAAAAGTAATATAATAGTAATATCTTAACAATATCATAAGCATAGATATTTGCAGAAGATATGAGAATATAAACACAAGTACTAAATTAATAATATCTTCGTCAGTAGGCTTAGGTGAATAAGACAAAAATCACAATGGATAATGTCGACAAATCTTGTGACCTGTCAAAATAGTTGTGACTGCTTGCAGAGAACTAGAAAATCAGAAGGTGATCAAATACTGCTTGATAACTTTCTCAGAGGAAGTTATCTGCTTGACTTTCTCTCAGAAGAATATAAGAACTTCAAAGAACTAAAGAGAGAAAGAGAGAAAAAGCTCTTATAATATTTTTCTTTATTATAGAGAGCATATGAGAGTTGGTGTGTCTTCCAAGGTCAGACGTGGAGTCCCTTGTATAGGGGTAAAAGAGAATATGACTGTTGAAAACATATTTGGCAATAAATTATCAAGATTTGATTCATTTGTTTGATCATGCGCTTTAAGTTGTTCAATCAGGTTGTTTTCAGTTAATCGATCAGAAATAGTCATTGGAGTTGTCATTAGATCTTTGAATTTGAAAGTTGATCAATCATAAAATTGCCGGTGATCGATATAAGTTGGTTAATCAATCAGAGAGAAAACATGGTCGATCATCTTAGTTGGTCGAACAGTAAACTAGCATGGTCAATTATGGTTGATTGATCGAGCTGACAAGGATGATCGATCGATTCATCTTCATAAGCAGTTATTGATTTTGCAAGTATTCAACATTCATTACAATAGTATTATATAAAAATACATTACAATAATAGCTCACTTTGATACAACAAGGAATACATAAACCTTTGAGTAGGAGTCCTTGAAGATATGCAATTTATGTTGTTGGATTAACTTGCATTTATGTAAGTTAAACAAACAGGGAAACAAGTGACTTGCGATATTGTATGTTATCTTTAAAATCAACAAGAGGAATAAGAGAGTGTGACGCCCTCGGATCCAGGCACCCATTTACGCGGTATTCGCGGCATTACATTCACAAGTGATCGCATTAAGCTAGTGAAAATACGAGAATTTTTTTTTCGCGTTTGCTATTTTGCATGACATTCAATCCACATTCACAAGAGAATGGTAAATAACCGTTATCCTTTGTCGCACATCGATGATTTGTTTGACCAGCTTGAGAGATCTTCGGTGTTATCGAAGATCGATCTTCGTTCAGGTTATCATCAGCTGAGGATTCGAGAGTTTGATGTTCCGAAGACAACTTTTCGGACTCGTTATGGACACTACGAGTTTGTGGTGATGCCGTTTGGGCTCACCAATGCACATGCATCCTTCATGGATATGATGAACATGATTTTTCATCCATACTTAGACAAATTTGTGGTAGTATTCATTGATGATGTGCTCATATATTCTCAGAATGAATGGGATCATGCGAATGATCTACGTACTATCTTGGATACATTGCGGGAGCACAAGCTATATGTCAAGTTGAGAAAGTGTGAGTTCTGGTTATCCCAGGTCTCATTTTTGTGACATGTCATTTCTGGAGCAGGCATCGCAGTTGATCTTGCGAAGATTGAGGTAGTTATGTCTTGGGAGCAACCCAAGACAGTTACTCAGATTCAGAGGTTCCTTGTGCTAGCGGGTTATTACAGATGCTTTGTCAGCGGATTTTCACGCATTGTTCGCCCTCTGACATGATTGACACAGATGGGAGTTCCATTTATTTGGGACGATGCATGCGAGCATGCCTTTAGGACACTGAAGGAGAGGTGACTACAACACCTATTCTTGCTCTTCCTTCAGGCACTCAGGACTATGCAGTTTACACAGATGCATCTGGAGAAAGCTTAGGAGCGGTGTTGATGCAAAGAGGTCATGTGATTGCTTACGTATCACAATAGTTGAGACCGCATGAGCGGAATTATCCTATCCATGACTTGGAGTTGGGCAGTTGTCTTCGCCTTGAAGATCTGGCGCCACTATCTTTATGGGATAAATATCAAGATTTTCACTGATCACAAGAGCCTGAAGTACATCTTTGATCAGAAGGAGTTGAACATGAGGCAGCGCATGTGGCTCGAACTACTGAAGGACTATGACTACACGATCTCTTACCATCCCGGTAAAGAAAACGTGGTGGTAGATGCACTTAGCAGGGGAGTTCGTGTTGAGGGTACGACGAATTGGCTATACACGTGGGATATGCTCGCAGCTATTACTGATTGGCATCCTCTCTCCTCAGGAGAACACGTCCATTTCTACTTCCGTGCCTCCAATACAATATTTTTTGGGATCGCATCATCGAAGGCCAGAAGACAGATCCTTGGATTCAAGATAGATATATGCGCGTCGTCAAAGACGAGATTGATGTTTTTGTTGTAACGGAGTCTATTTTATGGAAGGTAGGTCGAGTTGTTGTGCCCAACGACAAGCAGTTATCAGAGATATTCTTGATGAGGCACACAATTCACGATATTCATCCAGATAGTACGAAGATATATCGTGATCTGCGTCGACATTTCCGGTGGGATGGAATGAAGCGCGATGTTGCATAACATGTTAGCAGATGCATGACTTGTCAGATGATCAAGGTCGATCATAGGAGATCACCAGGATTACTGCAGTCTATGGATTTTGTCACAGGTCTGCCGAAGACACCAGGTTGCCATGATTCCATTTTGGTCGTTGTTGATAGATTGACTAAGTCATCCCATTTCATACCTGTCAACACGACTTACACTCCATCCAGATTGGCCAAGCTATATGTGCAGAACATCATCAGGCTACATGGTATACCATGAGAAGTGGTCTCTGACAGGGATTCGAGGTTTACTTCGCATTATTGGCATCAGTTCATGTCAACACTACAGATAGAGCTGAAGATGAGTTCTGCATATCATCCATAGACCGACGGTCAGAGCGACCGCACCATACAGACACTCGAGGATTTACTTCACGCATGCTCTTTGGAGTGGAAAGGGTCCTGGAAGGACCATTTGTCATTGGTGGAATTCACGTACAATAACATCTATCATTCCAGTATTGGCATGGCACCATTCGAAGCCTTATACGGGCGGAGATGTCTCACACCTCTCAGTTGGCGTGAGGTGGGTGATCATGCTCTATTGGATCTCTTGGAGGAGACTGCAAGAGCTGTCGATCTAGTCCTACTAAAGCCTGGAATCTATACTAGCCTGTCCTACTAGGACTATTAGAGAAAGATCCTAGTACATTATCTTGCGCCCAATTCTTTTCATTTTCAAAGAGAACTCCTAGCCCTTCCATCTTCCTTGCCTGTCTGGACTATCTATCTTGGCCTCTTATTGCTAGAACAGACAAAGCAGCAGACCCTAGAAGCTTCTGATGGCACAAAGCCGCCAGAAATGCTATACAGACCGTCAGAGAAGAGACTTAGAGTTTCATGTAATCCAATTCTTTGCTCTTCATCCACTCAATTATGACTTATCTATATTCAACTGTCTCACATATAAATGACATTCCTGTAAATTACATGTGGGAGATTGGGTATTTCTCCGAGTATCTCCCATGAAGGGAATTCAGATATTTGGTGTTCGTGGCAAGTTGGCGCCGCGATATGTTGGTCCCTTCGAGATTCTTGCTAAAGTAGGGAAGGTGGCCTATCAGGTAGCCCTTCCTCCACATCTTTCTACTATTCACGATGTCTTCCACATATCCAACCTGAGGAAGTATGTGCACGACCCTCGACACGTCATTAACTATGAGAATCTTGATGTGGAGCCAGATTTGACGTATAAAGAGAGGCCGGTGCAGATACTTGACAGTGTTGTGAAGAAGCTTCGCAGCAAAGAAATTCCATTGGTCAAGGTGTTGTGGCACCGACATGGCGTCGAAGAAGCGACGTGGGAGATCGAAGCCGATATGCGGGCACGATACCTGCAGCTTTTCTGAGGTAATCATCAAAACAAGAATTTGTAATTGGATACATGTTAAAATATATGGCTTGTTTTTTCTTTGAGGTTTTTATGGGTTTAAAACCCTTTGAGGTTTTTATGTTCGTATGAAATCCAAACAAGACACCTAATGACATTGACTCGAGTCTCGAGGAAGAGACTCCCTTTAAGGTTTTTATACTACGACTCTCAGGTCACCGAGAGGTACCTCTGTTGTGCCTGTAGTAGTTACTATGATACCATGTCGTGCCTGGAGAAGAGTCTCTACAGAAGAAGAAAGTCCAGCGTGGAGTAGTATTCGGGGATAGAGACACCCCGACGACGTAGTAGATGGTCGGTGAAGACGACTCCTAGCAGTGGTGATCTGGTGTGCTAGTCTGTCAGTCATGGACGGGCAGTAGAAGTTTTGTAGACACATCAAAAAATACATGCCTGCTCTCCCCATTTTACCCATACTTTCTAGAATAGGAACATGGAGCATCAAGTTGTGAGCAACCAAAACATGCATTTTTTGTAATTTTTTTGCACAAATCATTATCTTTTTTGTATTCGTCTCCCTTTTTTCGGCTATTTTCTCTCTTTTTTTCTCGTACGACTTATTTTTGTACGATCGCCTTTTTTTTTTAAAAAAATCTCCATCCTTTTTTTTCAAGTCGTTCACTTCCCTTTTTTCTCAGCTTTCCACTTTTTTAAGAAAATATCCTTCTCCTTTTTTGGTATGCCCAATTGGGTTCAAAAGTGTGGACTCCTTTTTTTCTTTCTTTTTTTTTCCTTTTTTCGGGTGGCAACTACAACCTTAGTTATCGCCACCTCCTTTTTTTCATTTTTTACAGGGCCTACTAGGCCGAAAGAATGAATAGGGAGTACAAGAGGGGTTTTTTTAGGAAGAAAGAGGGTGTCCTGCCCCCTTGGAAGTCACGATTAGGGTTCCCAAAGAACCCAACATCGTCTCCTGCAGCAAACAATCGGGAGGCTCTGGAGTCGCTGGAGGCCTTCTCGTGGAAGGAGGTGCGGAGATGTCCGTGCGACCTGGAGCGATTGCCGCACCTTCGATGCCTGGAGATGGCGGCATTATACTTACCCACGAGGGTTCCATGAAGGAAACCCCTCACCGCCTATCTTTATCTGCACATGACCATGGGGTAGGCTGCAGTGACACCGCCTTATAAGAGTTCTTTGCTTCTTTGAAGTGTCTGGAGATGCATTCGCAGGACTGGAGATGCGCTTTGATATGTTTACGTGTGATGACCCAAAGCCCTTGCGGCGTGTGGCTAGGGGTTCTTGAATGTCTCAAGTTTCACGCCTTGGTTTCAGAACCTACTTGCGAAATCAGACTTATTGCGCGAGTGGTCTTGCATCTTGCTTAGGAATATGGACTGAATCGACGAGCTGGAGATGACATCACCTGTTTTGCAGAATTAGGGTTCCAAGAGGAACCCTAGATTTTCTTGAACCTGGCTATGGAGTGAACTTCAGAAATCATGCATATGCACAGAGAGGTATCATTGTTATACTAGTCTATGTTAATGATATCATTGTTACAGAGGATTATGTGCAGGATATTCGTGCGGCTAAGGAATTATTTGGACAACGTGTCACCAAGGACCTTGGCGATTTACATTACTTCCTAGGGCTTGAGTTTGCCAGGAGCAATGGGGTCTTGTTCTGACCCAGAGGAAGTATGTTACTGATCTTCTCTTTGAGACAGATATGGCAGATTGGGGGCGTGGCCCTACTCCTATGGACCTCAACATGAAGTTATATGATGATGATTCAGAGGAGGTAGACATGAGACGGTACAAGGAGCTCGCTGGGAAGCTCCTTTATATGACCATCACCAAGTCAACATCTCTTTTGCAGTGAGCATAGAAACAGTTTATAAAGCAACCAAGACAGGAAAATATAGACGCGGTTCACATGATTCTGAGGCACCTAACATCTTCTCATGGTACTGGTCTGTTCTTTAGCAAAGGGACATCCCTCGCCATTACATCATGTACAAATGCAGATTATTGCAGGATGTCCCATGGACAAGAAATCTACCTCAGGTTTTGCAGTGTTCATAGGGAGCTCCTTGGTGTCATAGAAGAGCAAGAAGCAGACTGTAGTTGCCGGATCTAGTGCAAAGTAAGAGTATAGAGCCATGGCACAGGGGAGTACCGAGATGATGTGGGTCAGATCCGTTTTGATTGGTTTAGCTATTGACGTGTTTCTTCCAATGCAACTACTGTGCGAGGCTGCTCTTTTCATTGCCAACAACCCTACCTTCCATAAGAGGACCAAGCACATTTAGGTTGATTGTCACTACACTCGTGACATGATTCAGACGGGGTTTATCTCTACTCCCAACATCAACTCAGAGGAACATACAACATATGTTTACACCAAGGCTCTAGTCAGAGGGTCATTTCAGACCGTTGTTCCAAGCTGGCCATGATTGACATTTATGCTCCATCTTGAGGGGGGGTGTTTAGAGATGGTTTATCTTTTCTTATATTGTATCTTTTCTTATTTAATGTATTTCTATTTCGTTTCATCTTTAGTAATTTGCTGAACATGAATTCTCTCTGTATAAGAGAACTTTAGGGCCTCTTGATAATGTAATTTCTATTCTCTCTTCTCCACAGGATCCACTAAGCAATCCTGACAATCGTCTCGATGACGTAGGGGAAGATGGCACCACATCACTTTCGAAACTAGGATTTCTGCGGGGAAGATGAATGTCTTCTTTTCCCCATTATTGACTACTAACTTGTAACTACTCGGATAAGGTATAACACAAATTTAGGATCGCTGTGTGGACTATGCACTTGTTTTCTTATAAGTTCCTTTTATATAAGGGACTGAGAATTTAGGATGTAACAAGAATATTAGAGATATACGGGTCCCCTCCCGGAGGGGGGGTCGCAGTGAGGAGCAAAGTACACAGTTTCAGTTTCTCTCACATGGTCATATCTGGGTTTGGATACAAAAAATGTCCTTAAAAGTTTCCTTGCACAATTTTTCATTTTTCAATGCTCTTTATTCGTTATTTTATGCTTCTTGGCTTAGTTTAATTCTTCAACATGGCTGAATTTAAAAATCATATTTTCATTGTTTGCTAATACGCCTGATATTCTATGATTCTTCCAGCTTCCTTTTCTTCTAGGAGTATCTGTTTTGGAAAAACTTGCTCCATCCATAGCTCGTTTTTTAATTGGTCGAACGGGTCGTCAGTTGTTTCTCACAGATGGAAAACCCACAAAACCACCCCTTTTACTGAGAATGGCATCTGATGAAGACCTCAAATTCATGTAAAGAACACACTCTTATTCTGCATTTTTCAATAGAGCATTTCCGTAACTATTTGCGGGGTCCTTAATATATATTGTTTCAGGTCTGCCCTTGCTGCATTTAAATGCCGTACTGTTTATGCAAATGTATCGTATGATCGTATCCTTCACTTCCATGCTTTATATTTTCTGCCATGTTGTTTTCTGTGTTTGGAATTATGTTAAGTTTTTCTACAATCAAATAGATATGGTTGGCTGGCGCACATCTTCAATCAGGAGAGAGACAGAGCTTGTTAAGGTATATGATACTTATTTTAAGGATGCGATTTAATATATCTGGCTAAATTGGCATGCAAAAAGATGCATGCAAGTCAACTTATTAATCATACATAATTTCCTTCTTTATCATCTTTTTAATATGGGGATTTAGTTCGATAAATCCAAGGGGAAAATGAGCATGCGAAGGGAGGGAGAGGGGTTCACGAAAGGAGGAGCTCCCTGCTTGGTGAAGAATTGCTCCTCATAGGATTGAGACCCTTAATTGACTTCTCTCTAGTCCTTTTCCTTCAATCATAGATCAGAAGATACAGTGTCCTTATTTCCTAATTTTTTCTAGAATGCATCTATCCCATTCTTCCTTTCTTGAGAAGCTGAAAATCTTTTTTCGTGAGCTGGTATGGTTTCTGTCTATCTAAGAAAGGAAGGGAAGTAGGCCGAAAAGAAGGGAATCTTCTTTTCTTAAGAAGTAGCTGCTTGAAAGAGAATATTCTCCATGTACAACTTGCCTAGGTGCGAGGGAATCTTCTCTTGTATGACTAGCAAAGAAGGGAGGGAAGGGAAGTAGGCCGAAAAGCACGGATTTTCTGCCAAATCAGGCTCTAGATTTTTTTTACCATTACATTTCTAACAAGTAGAAATAGGATGCTAGCATAATTAATGCCTAAACCATATACATTTTGGTGAGGGATCGAACCAGCATATGGTGGCATAGATCGCATTAAACATTGATAAATTTCGTTGAATAAATTGTATTAATAATTTAACTATGCATTCTATTTCCATACAAGACCCAATGTTTTTTCTAGAACTGAAAAAGCAGTAGTTGATGGGAAGTCCTCTTCCTAACTGTTGAAACTTGAAACAAAAGAATAATGTTGAGATACTTATATCTCCTATCTTAATTTTTTAATTTTCTATTTCTTTAGTCTTCTTTATAATTTTCCCTTTGAGCTTTTCTCTTATATAAGAGAGCTCTAGGGCTACAATAAATCCAACTTTTTATTTCACAATTTTCCACATGGTATCAGAGCGACGGTCCTCGACTGAAGCATGTGCCCTTGAGCCTCGCCCCCATCAAAACCCTAGCGTGCACCCGCACCTGCGCGCTACCCATGCTGCCGCCCGTGCCGCACCACCGTGGCCTACTCCTGAACCGCCACTACCCACGAGGGCTGTGGGTCCCATGCTGTGCCGCGCGGCCTGCCCCTGCATCGCCGCAGGTTGCTCCCCATCATTTTTACGCGCCATCGACGCTGACATCCCTAGTTTGGCCCGTTCTTGGATTTTTAGGGTGCGACGTGATTATCTAAAACACCTTATGTAGAGATATAATTTATGTTACATTATTTGTACTGTTTCCTAATTTCCTTCTTCTTATGAATGCTTTATGTAATTTTCCCGTAGGGCACTCTCCTATATAAGAGAGCCTAGGGTTTATGTAATAGACAACTCGACTTCATTTCCCAACATGGTATCAAAGCGGTGGTCCTAGACCAGAGCTCCGAAACCCTAGCCCTACCCAACCTCCTCTCTCTCTCGCCACCCAGCCCCGTGTGCACTGCCCAGCCCGGCACCACCCTGCCTCGCATGCCGCGCCTGCCCCGCGTGCATCGTCCAGTGCCGCCCGCGCCCAACACCTCGCCTTTCTTGCGCCAGCCCCTGTGCGTCCCTTGCGCGTGTGCCGTCTCTCGTACACTTGCCCTTGTGCGCCTCTCGCGCGCGCGTGCTGCCTCCATACGGGCCCCTGCCTAGCGCGTCTCGACGAGGGTCCCTGCGTGCGCGTCCCCACACCCGTCCAGTCCTCTTCCATGTTGAGATTGGTTGCATGAGTCTATACATGCAATCTAATCTCTTTATGTCAGTGTAGACACAATCCTGTCTAATCTTCAGCCCTAGCGTTCTCAAGCCGCCATGTAAGAAAACAAGGCCGATATTCCCTCCACAGGCGCCTTCAGAGGTCCTGCGCCTATAGTTAAGGATGGATGGGTCAAACTATGAACTGTGGGACATGCAGTTCATGAGCATGATGAAGTCTACTGGTAAGAAACACATTCTTACTGAGGAAGAACCAACTGAGAAGACTGAGGTTAATGCCTCATGGGAGGCGGATGATGCATATGCCAAAGTGTTGCTTTCATGTACGTTGGCAATAGAGATTTCCCATGACATACTCCATCAGCCCACAACCAAGGCGATGTGGGATATTCTTGCAGCTACTTATTCACAAGCAAAGAACGAGACAAAGATTCTATAGCTTCAACATGATATCTTTACTATCAAACATAATGGACGGCCACTCCACTCCCTATATACATCTCTACGTGGGATGTTCGAGAAACTATATAGCTTTATGCCTCTCACATCTACCCCTGAGCAGCAGAAGACTTATAGGAATGCCACCATGGTTGGTGTGTTCATGGCAGCCCCCAATCCAGAGTATGAGGCGACCCGTTCCCAGATTTTGGCAGACTCTACTATTCCTCCTAGAGAGGAAGCTTTCCGCAGACTCAGTCATATTACTGTTCCATTTTCTACTGACAATCAGACATCCTCAACAATGGCGGCATTTCGAGGTCACGAAGGTTCTTCTCAGTTTCGTGGCCGTGGACCTCGAGGCAGGGGAGGTCGTGTTCGTCAACCATGTACTTTCTGCCATCATTCTGGATATATAGAGGATACATGCTACTCCAAGCATGGATTCCCTGCTTCTGCTTGAGTGGTTGAACAGATTGAGCCTCCAGCTGCTTCCTCTTAGGATCGACGTTTTGATGATATTGTAGCTCGATTGAGGGATATTATACCTCCCTCTAGTCCTGTGCCACCCTCACCGGTCTCCTGGAGTCAATTCCGATGTAGTTGCTTCAGCCTCCTCCGATACCTCAGGTAGTACTTATGCACTTACTAGCAGTAGTGGATCTGATGCTATAGAATGGGTTATGGACTCTGGTGCCATACATCATCTGTGTGGAGATAGGGGTCAACTTACAGCCTACTGACTGGTTCCTCCAGGACGCACTGTGGTTATTGCAGATGGGACTCACTCCCCGATCACTGGTCAGGGGGAGATTAGCTTGACACCTTCTATGCATCTAAATAATGTGTTGCATGCACCTGATTTCTCTATGAATTTGTTATCAATTAGCTAGATTATGAAGGATTTACATTGTCGAGCCATTTTTCATCCATATTCTCTTATTTTTCAGGACATCCTTACGGGCAACGTGATTGGGTGTGGCCGTGAGCAGGGTGGTCTCTATCGCCTAGTTCGAACATCATATGTCGGAATCTCCTCTTTGCTTGCTGGACGTGTCTCACCATTTATGTGGCACCTGCACTTTGGTCATCTACCGCTTCAAAAACTATGTCGTGTTCTGCCCCAGATCTCGCCTCACACGTCCTTTCAATGTGAGGCTTGTCAGTTGGGAAAGCACCATAGGTCTACCTTTCTCAGTCGTCAGAGTCGGCTTAGTAGCTCCATTTTTGAGGTGTTTTATGTCGATATTTGGGGTCCCAGTCGTGTCCCTGATCATCAGGGGTACATGTTTTATCTTGTCGTTGTGGATGATTTTTCTCATCTGTCTTGGGTCTTCTTATTAAAGAATAAATTTGAAGTCGGGAATGTTATCATGAATTTCATAAATGAAGTACAAAATGTTTTTTCTGCCTCTGTGAAAATTGTGAGAACTGATAATGCCTTGGAATTTTGTACTAATACCCTCTCCAATTATTTTTCCACCCAAGGAATTATTCATCAAACATCTTGTGCCTATACTTCCCAACAAAACGGAGTTGCAGAAAGAAAACATCGTCATTTGCTTGATGTCACTAGGATGCTTCTCATTCAGAGTCGTGCTCCTCATTCTTTTTGGGGCGATGCTATTCTAGCGGCATGTTATCTCATTAATCGCATGCCGTCGTCAGTCTTGGGTGAGAAGATTCCTTTCTCTTTGGCCTTCCCTAAAAAGGAATTGTTCTCACTTACTCCTTGTGTGTTTGGCTCAGTTGCCTTCGTCCACAAGTTTTCTCCAGGTATTGACAAGCTCTCTCCGAGAGCTGTCAAGTGTGTCTTCGTCGGGTACTCCATGACACAAAGGGTATAAGTGTTATGATCCGATATGCAGGAAGTATTATGTTAGTGCTGATGTCACCTTTTTCGAGTCTGTTATATACTTCTCCCCTACAGGTGATCGGTTGACGTCGTCAGACATTGATGAAGCCATATATATATGCCACCACCACCATCACTTCCATCACCTCCACCATAACTATCTCCTCTACCTCCACCACTACCACTACCTACGCCACCCCCACATCCTATTACAGTCCCTGTTCCACCATTGCCACACCACTATACCCGTGGGCCTGCTTCTGCTCATGGTCACCACTCATCATCTAGCACGCATGAGGTATGTCCTGAGAATATAGTTTCTAATGATGGATCTAATGATGGAGCAGGTTTACCTGGGACAGACGTAGAGGCTGCTGATTTGGACCTACCTATTGCGCTACGGAAGCAGAAGCATAGCTGTGCATCATATCATATAGCATCCACGGTTTCTTTTGATCGTTTATCTAGTGAATTCAAGAATTTTGCTGTTGCACTATCTGATGTGGCTATTCCCCGGAATTATCAAGAAGCTTTGAAGGACAGTCGATGGTGCTTAGCTATGGAAGAAGAGATGGCTGCTCTTCAGTCGAGAGGCACATGGAGCCTTGTCCCTGCTCCTACCAGTGTGTCTATAGTTAGCTGTAAATGGGTGTTTACAATTAAGAAAAATGCAGATGGTAGCATCGATAGATACAAGGCACGCCTGGTTGCACGAGGGTTTACACAGATGGTGCGGCTGCGGTGAGCCCCGGCGGCGCCGATGAGAGGGAGAGAGAAAGAGAGGCTGGCGGGTGGGGTAGGGTAGGGTTAGGGTTTCGAGAACTCCGGTCTATGACCGTCGCTCTGATACCATGTTGGGAAAAATGAACGAGTTGTTTATTCCATAAGCCCTAGGCTCTCTTATATAGGAGAGTAGCCTATGGGTAAATTACATAAAGCATACAACTGAAAATAAAAATAACAGGGAGACACACAGAAACTACTATATGCGTTAACAGGTTTGGTTCAAGAACTCCGGTCTAGGACCGTCGCTTTGATACCATGTTGGGAAAATAAGAAAGCTTGTTTATTCCATCCGCCTAGGCTCTCTTATATAGGAGAGTAGCCTATAGGTAAACTACATAAAGAGTCCAACAGGAAAAGAAAAATACAAGAAAAATACAGAAGTGAATAATATATTTCTACATAACTTTAATGATCGATCAATATTGATCGATCAACAAAGAAACGATGGTCTATCATGTTGGCCAAATGATTGATCATCCACATGGCATGATCGATCAGACATGATCGATCATTTTCCTCGATAGACTCGGAATCAGCTTTGACAACGTCCCACGAAACCTTTCTGATCGCAACACTACCCGATGCTCTTGCTAACACCAACATTACAGATATATTTTTTTCTCGCATGCAAGCAATAGATCAGCTGGAAAATGTGAAAATTCGTTGCGATACGATACGGTTTTTGGCGCAAAGTTCTCCCAAATCCAAAATTAATAATGCATACAGGTAGTATCCCCTACCCACTACCCATTGTACGAAATGCTCATGAATCCGATAGCAAGAGGATGCAGAAACCGTACCTACGAAAATAGTCTCTCATGACTTTCCTTCGCTTGGAACGAGAGTTCTGCGATGTTTTGCGGAACACCGATGTGTCCACGACGATCCTTGCATCGAGCTCTTCGAGTTGATGTACTTTGATCCTCGATTGGTGGCTGGAAATATGTGGATGCTGCAAATGGGTCTTTATAGTGAAGCACCAAGCAAATGACAATGTTAATCGCTCCAAGGCTAGGTGATGGAGCTCCGACGAAGCGGAGGGCGAGGACTTGATCTGATCTGGTTAACCAAGTCCAATTTGCTCCCCTTGTATAGGCATCCAATTGGCTCGCCTTGTATAAGGTTAAGTCTAATCAGACTCGGATCCGAATCTAATAGCCACAACCCATTCGTATTTCGCACATAACCCTCACATACAAACTCTGATTTCAATGTTCTTGGCCTTCTAAGTTGAGCATGGTATATATATATTATTGTTGACGCATATAGAGTACCTGTACCTCTTCATTATTTTGTTTTTCAGTTGTCTACGTTATGTAATTTACCCATAGGCTTCTCTCCTATATAAGAGAGCCTAGGGCTTATGGAATAAAGTAACTTGCTCATTTTTCCCAACATGGTATCAGAGCGACGGTCCTAGACCGGAGTTCTCGAAACCCTAGACCTTCCCACCACCCACCGGCCCCTCTCTCTTCGATCGACGCCGCCATCTCTTGGGAAGCACGCACGGCGCCGCCGCCTTTGGCCCATCTGCTCGTGGTGCTTCCCCGTGCTCTTGCGGCGCGCCATCCCTAGCGCGGTGCCCATCTCTCGCGCGCCATCTCCACCAACATCGTGAGATCGTGCGCCATCCCTAACGGTGCTCCCGTGCACTATCTGCACGCCTGCGCACCATCTGCACGCCTGCGTGTGCGGGACCTGTGCGCCTGTGCGGGACCTGCGCACCATCTGCGCACTATTGTGTGCGTGATCCCAGTGCACAGTATTCGCGTGCCCTAGGTGCAGAGGTCGTGTGATTCCAGTGCAGCCAGCGCGTCAGCGTGCGTAGCCACAGTACGCATGCCCGGTTCCAAGCCCTAAAGAGCAGAGAACAACTATCATGGGTTTAGTTGCTTGACGTCTACACGTGCAACTAAACCCGGTTATGTCTTTGTAGACAAATCATATAGTTTGTCAATCGTTCCAGTCTTCAAGTATCCAGTATGTCAGAGAGCAAGGCAGATATCCCATCTATTGGCGCATTCCGTGGTCCAGCGCCTATTGTCAAGATGGACGGTACCAACTATGAACTGTGGGCAATGCAGTTCATGAGCATGATGAAGTCAACGGGTAAGAAGCACATTCTTACTGATCCAGAGCCTGCTGAGAAGACTGGAACCAATGCTTCTTGGGAGGCCGATGATGCATATGCCAAAGTGTGGCTATCTGGTACATTGGCCATTGAAATCGCCAATGACATCCTACACCAACCCACAGCCAAGGACATGTGGGATATTCTGGCGGCAACATACTCTCAGGCGAAGAACGAGACGAAGATTCTGCAACTTCAACATGACATATTCACAATCAAGTAGAATGGTCGCCCTTTACATTCTCTCTATACATCACTGAGAGGGATGTTCGAGAAGCTTTATAGCTTCATGCCTCTTACTGCCACGCCAGAACAACAGAAGACGTACAGGAATGCTACCATGGTGGGTGTGTTCCTGGCTGCACTCGATCCAGAGTATGAGGCGGCACGATCACAGATTTTGGCTGACTCTACTATCCCTCCCATGGAGGAAGCCTTCCATAGACTGAGTCGGATTACAGTTCCTTCTATAGCTGCGAGTCAGAATTCTTCAGCCATGGCAGCAAACAGAGGTCGCGGTTTTCATCACCAGGGCCGTGGACGTGGACCCCGTGGAAGGGGTGGCCGCACTAGGCCGACATGCACCTATTGTCACCGAGTCAGACACAATGAAGGTACATGCTATTCAAAGCACGGATTTCCTGCATCCGCGAGAGCTGCTGAGCAGATAGAGCCCCCATCTGCTGCTACCTAGGATCAACGGTTCGACGATCTTGTTGCCCGTCTGAGGGGCATTATTCCACCATCTGGACCAGCACCGACTGCAGAGAGTCATTCTGATGCCGCTGCTTCTGCCTCTGCATCCACCAGTACCTCAGGTAGTATACTTGCACTGAACAGTAGTAGATCAGATACTTTACCATGGATTATGGACTCGAGCGCTACACATCACCTATGTGGCGACCAGAGTCTGCTTTCAGGATACACTCAGATCCCTCCAGGTCGGACAGTAGTGATTGCCAATGGCACTCATTCCCCCATCATTGGTCAGGGGGAGGTTAGATTGACATCTTCCATGCAGCTCAAGAACGTGCTACATGCACCTGATTTTTCAATGAATCTTTTGTCAATTAGTCAGATTACGAAGGATTTACATTGTCGGGCTATTTTTGATCCATCTTCTTTGATTTTTCAGGACATCCATACGGGCAACGTGATTGGTCGTGGCTATGAGCAAGGAGGCCTCTACCGCCTGAATCAGACTCCTTTTGCTGGAACCTCATCCTCTTCTTCGGGACAAGTATCAACCTTATTATGGCATCTGCATCTTGGTCATCTACCGCTTCAGAAGTTGCGTCAAGTTCTACCCTATGGTCTCTCTCACACACCTATTCAGTGTGAGGCGTGTCAGTTGGGAAAGCATCACAGGTCGTCCTTTCCCAGTCGTCTAGGTCGGAGTAGTAACTCCAAGTTTGAGTTGTTTCATATCGATGTCTGGGGTCCGAGTCGTGTTCCCGATCATCAGGGACACAGGTTTTATATTGTATTTGTGGATGATTTCTCTAGAGTGTCATGGGTGTTTCTGATGAAAAATAAATCTGAAGCAGGAAATATTATTATCCATTTTCTGAATGAAATACAAAATGTTTTCTCCACATCTGTCAAGCTTGTGAGAAGTGATAATGCTTTAGAGTTGTGTACCAAATTTCTGGCCAATTACTACTCCTCAAAAGGAATCATTCACCAAACATCTTGTGCTCATACATCTCAACAGAATGGGATTGCTGAAAGAAAACACCGTCACCTTCTTGATGTCACAAGGTCTCTTCTTATACAGAGTCATGTTCCCTACTCCTACTGGGGTGATGCAGTTCTCACTGCATGTTACCTAATCAACCGTATGCCTTCGTCTGTCTTGAATGAACAGATTCCGTTTTCACTCATTCATCCTGACAAGGATCTGTTCACTCTTACTCCTCGTGTGTTTGGGTCGGTTGCATTCGTCCATCAGTTGTCGCCCGGTACTGACAAGCTCTCTCCTAGGGCTGTCAAGTGTGTCCTTGTTGGGTACTCCAGAACTCAAAAGGGGTACAAGTGTTTTGATCTTGTGCGTCGGCGGTATATGATCAATGCAGATGTTACATTTTTTGAATCTGTTATGTATTTTTCACCATCAGGAGACAAGCAGCTACCTTCTATGCCTCCTGATGCCATATACATGACACTACCACCTCAGATGTCGACAACACCATCACCACCACCACCACCGCCGCCACCACCACCACCACAGCCACCGCTTGTCTCACCGCTACCGTTCCATTACACCCGCAGGCCTCCTCCAGCTCATGGTCCTGACCCGTCAACTAGCTCGCCTATGGTATGTAATGAAAATATTAATGTTGATGGATCTGACGACATTTCTGAGTAGGATATAGTGCAGGAGCCAGATGAGATTACAGATGATTTGGATGTTCCAATTGCTCTACGGAAGTTGAAGAGAAGTTATGCCAAATATCCATTATCGGCGGTTGTGTCTTTTGAGAGGCTATCTGGAGACTTCAGGTCGTTTGCTATGGCACTTTCAGCTACAGACATTCCACGGAATCATCATGATGCTCTGCAGGATCCTAGAGGCGGCTAGCAATGGAAGAAGAAATGGCGGCACTTCAGTCCAGAGGAACTTGGAGCTTGGTTTCTATTCCTCCAGATGTGAACCCGGTGAGCTGCAAGTGGGTGTTTACAGTGAAGCACAATGCAGATGGCTCCATTGATAGGTACAAGGTGCGCCTTGTTGCACGTGGCTTCACACAGACATACGGGGTGGATTACCTTGACACATTCTCGCCTGTGGCACGTCATTCTACTCTGCGGATTTTGTTATCAGTTGCAGTTGCTAGAGATTGGTCGCTTTATCAGCTGGACGTGAAGAATGCATTCCTATATGTCGAGTTGCAGGAGGAAGTTTATATGCAACATCCACCTGGGTTTGCTGTTGAGGGGGAGTGTTCCAAGGTATGCAGGTTACATAAGGCCATCTATGGCCTTAAGCAGAGCCCCAGAGCGTGGTTTCAGAAGCTCTCAGATCTCTTTGAGAAACAAGGATATAAATGCTCCAATGCTGATCATTCCTTGTTTGTACAGAAGACGGCTAGAGGTATGATTGTAATCATGGTTTATGTTGATGATATCTTGATTACAGGAGATGATGAGCAGGGCATTAAGCAGGCGAAAGAAAGGCTGGGAACAGAATTTGTCAATAAGGACTTGGGAGTCCATAGATATTTTCTGGGGCTGGAGTTTGCTAGAAATCCATATGGATTAGTAATGTCGCAGAGGAAATATGTTACAGATCTATTGAGTGAGACAGGTATGCTAGGGTGTCGACCTGCTATGACACCAATGGATCCCAGCATGAAGCTCTATGATGATGACACGGAAGAGGTGGACAAGAGAAGGTACAGAGAACTGGTAGGCAAACTACTGTATGTCACGATCACTAGACCTGATATATCATTTGCAGTGAGTCGTGTGAGCCAGTTCATGGAGCAACCACGTCAGGTCCATATGGATGCAATACATATGATTCTGAGATATCTAAAATCATCTCCAGGTGCAGGCTTGCTATTTAAGAAGGGAAAGGAGATCTCTATCACAGCATGTGCTGATGCAGACTATGCAGGATGCCCCAAGGACAGGAAGTCCACCTCAGGATTTGCAGTCTATGTTGGAGATGCCCTAGTCTCGTGGAGAAGCAAGAAACAGACAGTAGTAGCTAGATCCAGTGCTGAATCCGAATACAGGTCTATGGCCCAGGCTAGCACAGAAATAATGTGGGTGAAATCCTTACTTACAGATCTATGTCTTGATATACCACTTCCTATGATGTTGGAATGTGACAATCAGGCCGCCTTGTTCATTGCAAACAACCCAGCCTTCCATGAGAGGACCAAGCATATTGAGGTTGACTGTCACTACATACGTGACATGATTCAGAAGGGGTTCATTGCTACATCTCACGTCACATCAGAGAATCAGACTGCTGATATATTCACCAAGGCATTACTTCGAGGTCCATTCCAGAAGTGTGCGTCCAAGCTGAGCATGATTGATATCTATGCTCCATCTTGAGGGGGAGTGTTGACGCATATAGAGTACCTGTACCTCTTCGTTATTTTGTTTTTCAGTTGTCTATGTTATGTAATTTACCCATAGGCTTCTCTCCTATATAAGAGAGCCTAGGGCTTATGGAATAAAGTAACTTGCTCATTTTTCCCAACAATTATATATATATATATATATACACACACACACACACACTCCATCTTGGGGGAGAGTGTTACGGGAAACAATATTTATGTATTTCTTATTTATTTTTATGTAATTTTCCCAATTGGTTATTTGCCCTATAGGATTTCTCCTCTATATATAAAGAATCCCTATGACCATAAAATAAACAAGTAATTCAATTCTTTCCGAGGGATTGAGACAGTGTGTCCATCTTAAGTTTTCTTCTGTGCCCATTTATGGACTAGGGACTTGTTATCATCCTCCAAGAACAGGGGCTTTTTATCATCCTCCAAGAACAAATGAGATGTTGGCATAATAATACTTGGAGACAATCGTACTTATGCATTTCCTGATTATTCCTTGTGTCTGTTTCCAGCCGCCACGTCGGTCTCTAGAGGGATACAAGCATGTTGTCGATATTGAAGATTGCCCTCCACTTTTAACTGAAAATCCGCATTTCCCTCCTGAAGCAGTGAAAGCAAAAGAGGAAGCTCAGTTGACACCAAATCTGAAAAATACGGAGTACCATGACATAGTGGAAGGTAATTCATGCTGAAAAAGGACATTGTCACAAATTTATCTAATACATGTCTCATATTTGTGCCAGAGGAAATGATACATGGACTACGAAGAGTGGGATGGAGGAAAGTTGATGTTAGCTTTCATTCAGCGTTCTGGCCTTTTTTCGCTCACAATAACATTCATGTATGACTAGACCATAAAGAATATACGTTGAAATATCTGGCACTCTTACATTCACATTTTGCAGGTAAAAAGCGAATGGTGGCACAATGCAGGGGCTGGAGTCATTGCTCATGTAGCAGACAGTATAAAGTATCAAAATTTGCACACCTTTATATCTGCAAATCTTTAGATAAAAACATGTACAGGATAGATTTTCCAACATCTTGATCACATCCTTGTGGGATTATCTAGTATCAGTGAATTGCTGTATATGACATGGTAAATTTCTGTGTATGATGACCTCAACGAAGGGAAGGCTGCCTTCTTGAATTGCCTTCCCAACTTTCTTTCGAATAAATTCTCAATAGCTATCTTTATATTATTTGGGACTTGGTCTTCTTTACAATTTTAATTAATACTTCCGTGAGCGTTTTCTTTATAATGTTGTAATATCTTTTTTTTCAGTTGCTTGGATCATACTAAACAGATTTTGAAAAGCATGGAGAACAGGAGAGCTGGTGGGACCCCATGTCTCCATACTGTTATTAATCATAGAGGGCAGCGGATAAGAACAGAGCAGGTTGCAATCGTGACAATGGATAAATTATTTAACCAGGTTCTGTATTTATTAACAGTTATGCAGTGAGGACAAATTAACCTCCAATTTGGAGTGTAGTAAGAAATTAACTCTCGGGTCTGACTCGTGGCTCCCTCATTGAGTCGGGAATTAATGGTAGGTTGTGTTGGCATAGAAAGATAGGACTTTGTGTTGTGCAGTCTAAAATTTGTGAGAGTTCTCACATGATGGATGCATACGAGTAAAGAACTTAATCCAAAAGAGATTGCAAAAGAAGTTGAGGATATGTAGTTGTAATATTGATACTTCGATTGGCAAATTGATGGAGATAGTAGGTACGATGAAAAGAAGATTCAGATACTGTCTTCAAGAGATAAAATGGGTTGAAGAGAGCAAGGGAGATTGAGAAGACAAGCTTTAAATTATGGTATTCAGGTAAAGAGAAGGATAGAAATGATATTGGAGTGGTTGTTCATAAGGATTCGAACGATAATGTGGTTGAGGTATACATATTTGGAGATCGGATTATTTTGTTAAAATTGATGTTGGGAGAAGAAGTGAATATAGTATTAGTTTATGCACCATAAGTTGGATTTTAGAGGAAAGGATTAAACAAACTTTTTGGGATGATTTGGATAAGATTATACAAGGAATCCCACAAAGAGATGACTTACCTAGATGGAGATCTTAATAGACATGTGCGAAAGCATGATTAAGTCTATGCAAGTGTTCATGGAGGTCATGGCTTGGGGATAGAAATGAACAGTGAAAAGTCATTCTAGATTGGGTAACGACTTATGACCTTTTTATATCAAACACGCTCTTCAAGAAGAGTGAGTAACATTTAATTACTTATAAGAGTGGTCTGACTAAAACACAAATAGATTACTTTGCGATGAGGAGAAGATATCGGTTGTGTTGTAGAGATTGCAAAATAATCCTAGGAGAGAGCTTGACATCTCAACATCGCTTGCTAGTCATAGATATGCAAATAAAAGGGTTGGCAAAGAAGAGGATGGACCCTAAGATCATTAGAACTAAATGGTGGAATCTTTAGTTGAAGCAATCAAGCTTTAAGGAGAAGGTTTTAGAAGACTTCTCTTGGGATTGTAATAGAAGTGCAAATGAGATGTGGGAGGTGGTAGCATCTTGTATTCGAAAGGTAACCAAAGAGATGTGAGGCGTATTTAAGAGAGGAGTTCCATGCCAAAATAAGGCTTGGTGGTGGAGTGAAGGGGTGCAAGAGAAGCGTGAAATTAAAACAACTTCCTTTAAAGCTGTGTGTATAAGGATAGAACAGAGGAAACTGCCACAAACTACCAAATAACAAAGAAGGAAGCAAAGAAGACTGTAAGTGAAGTTAAGTCAAAAGCTTACAAAGTTTTGTACAAAAAGCTTGATTGGAGGAGGGGTAGAAGAATATTCAGATTGATCAAAAGCAAAAGAAAAAAAGACCAAAAATCTTTCTCAAGTGAGATGCATCAAAGATGATGGACATGTGCTTGCTACTCAAAATGATATAGAGACTAGATGGAAGCAGTATTTTCATAAGCTTTTCATTGGGAAGGAAATAGAAAGATTACTTTGAGAGATTTTGTTAATAGTGAATGTTACATGAATCATGCAATCTTTAGATGGATACAAAAGAAGTAGAGGAGGCTTTAAAGGTTATGAAACATTAGAAAGGAGTAGGACCTGATGATATTCCTATAAAAGTTTGTAGAATTCTAGGTGAACTAGATTTGACCTAACTTAAAAATTTATTCAATGTTATTTGGCAGAGCAAAAAACTTCTTGAAGAATGGAGGAAAAGCATTGTGGTGCCTCTTTATAAGAATAAAGGAGATTGAGGCAAGTTTTCAAAGTAATTGAAAATCAATTTGGATTCATGCCAAGTCGTTCAACTATTAAAGCTATCAACTTGTTGAGGAGAACAATGGAGATTTGTCGATTTAAAAAAACCTACATACGATTTTTATTGATTTGGAGAAGGCTTACGATTCACTCCCAAGGAAGATATTGTGGAGAGTTTTGGAGAAGAGACAAGTACATGTCTTATACATTAACCTTGTAAATATGATGGTGCTTCACCTTGTGTAAGGATCCAGTATGGGAAGACTGGATATTTTAACATCAACATCAGTCTACATCAAGGTTCTGCTTTGCGTTCACTCCTTTTTACCTTGATTATGAACGAGATGACTAGTCACATTGAGGATGAGATACCTTGGTGTATGTTATTCGTCGATGACATTGTATTGATTGATGTAACAAGAGGTGGAGTAAATGAGAAGCTGGAGGTTTCAAGCATATCTTAGAGACTAAAGGATTCGTATAAGGAGGGCTAAGACTGAATATATGGAGTACACATTTGATGGAAACAACGATGAAAGACTTGAGGTGGAGATTGGATACGATAACATTTAGAAGAAATACTCTTTTGGATACTTGGGATTTATTTTGCAACAACATGGGGAAAATGATGGAGTTGTTGCCCATAGAATAACTGTACGTTTGCTGAAGTTGAGAGGAGCCTCTAATATTCTTTGTGGTAAGAAAATCCATTTGAAAGTCAAAGGAAAGTATTACAAAATAATTGCGAGACTTGCTATATGCTCTATGGATTAGAATGTTGGACTGCGAGCCATAGACATGTGTAGAGAATGACAGTAGCAGAAATGAAAATGCTAAGGTAGATGTGTGGCTATATACAAAAAGATCGTATCCGGAATGATGCGATCATATAGAAAGTTGGTGTAGCTCTAATAGAGAATAAGATAGAGAAAACTGCTTAAGATGGTTTGGCCATTTGAAAATGAGGTCGGTTGTTGCATTGGTTCGAAGATGCGAGCTTTGGGATGTTGAGCCGCTTAAGAGAGGGTGAGGAAGGCTCAAGAAGTATTTGAATATGACTATCCGAAGGGATCTTAATTATTTGGATTTAAGCTTGAGAGTGACCCAAAATAGATCTGAATAGAGGCAAAAAACCTATGCAGCCAACCCTATTTAATTATGGGAAAAGGCTTTGTTGTTGTGTTATACATGAGCCATCTTTATCATGGTGTTCACCTTTGGTAGGTTTTTTTCCTAGAACCTCCCGTTATTTATAAATAATTATTTAAGTTGCCTTGGAATTTGATTTGTATATAAATAATTTCCGAACTTTGATGGAATGCATCTATTTATGTATTACTTTGATTTACATGGTCACTTTTAGGTTGTCCATTGGCAATGAACTTAACTTTAAAAATGCTAAAAAAATCAAAATGCTTAAAATGCATCAAGTCAATTTTGGGCCATGTGTATATAACAAATAATACAAATTTGAATATATCTTTAATTTTAACTCCTCTTTTAAGTAATTCAGAATTTCTTAGTTCTTCTAAAATGTCCTCTTTAATTAAAAAAACTATAAAATAAATACATTTTTAAATGGAAAAAAATAAAAAGTTGAATTCACTAATTTTGAAAATTCATGGAGGTTTGTGGGGAAGGTGACTTGTGCACATCCCTTCTGCATGAGCAACCGTCCCTTCGGAGCATATGCGACAGGTGTCCAACCGTCCCCTCTGATTGTGTCCCATCTGTTTGGATGGGACGAGAATGCAACTCGTCCCATCACAGACATAGGACGGGACGGTCGTGATCGTCTCATTTGGTGTCTCCACGATCAATGGAAGAATATGTTTGAAACGGTTACACCTGTCCCATCTAGGTCACTGTATGTATGACGGTCATGACCATCCCATATAAGCAATTAGATGGGACGATCGCCACCGTGCAATCATGATCTAGATGGGGCAGTCGCTACTGTCTCACCTAAGTTTTTGGGACTGTCCCATCTATATAAAGACTGGACGGTCGCACCCATCGCATATACTTTTCTGTAATTGTTTCAAGTGTATTGAGTTGGGTTTAGGGTATAAGGGATGGTCACACCCATCCCAATTGACTTCTACAACAGACCCATTTAATACCTCTTGACTTAATGGGACAGGTCCAGAAGACTATAAGGGACGATCATGACCATCCCATATAATGTACAACCAGAAAAAAAGTACTTGTTGTTATTGCGCAGTTGACCTATTCTCCTTCACCACACCCTATATGCAATCACAATAACAATACATACTAGTACACCACTATCAAAAATAAAGATCAAACAATAAAGATTAATAAAAAAATAGTTTACATCAAATATGAAATGTTCTTACTATATACAAACTACAAATCTACCTATTATTAAAGTACGAATGTTTTTAAAATAGATAAAATTGTTTCAATCCATCCACATTTATTCCTCATCCTTAGTTTTGCCATCATTATCCTCGTTGTCATCATCTTCCTCATCACTACCCTCTTCATCCTCATTTGTTTGCGATGGTGGAGCTGGTGGAGTAAGGTATCCATTACGCGATTTCACCCCTCAGTCTCGCAATCTCATCTTAATATTGACACATTGCATCATCCTAGCTCGAAACCTGCTCATTCAGCCATGCCAAGTTGTTCTCTAACCCCTTCTCCCTCGCTGACTTCTAAGAGGAAGAGTTGCTACCATCATGATACCATGATCGAATGGTTGCTCCACGACCACCGCATGGCACACGTCCATAATGCTCCGGACCCGTTGCTTGGACAAATGCTTCTCTTGGACGAATGCTTCATCTAGAGTGATAGGCACTTGACTAGTGTTGGTGCTATCCAACGAGAAGGTGGTTGTGAGCCCCACCATCTCTTTCTGAAAGGCATGCACTATAAATAAGGGCTCGTGATCGTGGCTCATTGAGCTATTGAATCGATCTCGAGCCACAGTTTTGGACTCGATAGATATATAATATTTATATTTGTATATTTATATATAATACACACCTAAAAGGAGTTGCATGTTCAACAACCGGTACATATATCTATAGTTGTAGTTGCCTTCATATGTAGTAATTAAATATGTACATTATACCCAACCAAATTGTAGATCGATATAATTTTATTTCATTGCCACCTTAGAACTATATATGCCCATAAATGTGAATGTGAATTCCAACGTGGAAATGGTCCATATATATTATATTGTAGACCTAATTACAATCTCATGTTATTATGCATCTTTAAATAGGAACATGTTTGATATATTATCCACTAACGTGCCGACCAATATTATGTTTTTCTAAGGAACATAGAGCTACAACTATATTTATATTTTTCTATGTTTTAATTACTAAATTAGTTTTTTTATTAGCAAATAGAATGTTACAATATATAATATAATTTAGCTTTTGAAATGCTACTCAAATGGTGGTATACTGGTAGTGAAGACAACCCTCAAAGAAGAGGTCATGGGTTCAAGCATAAGCATTGCACTTTTACACCCAAAAATCACATTTTCCTTAACAAGCCAGACTTGGCTCAAGCCCAGACCAGGCTCAATAACGGGCTTGGCTCGAGCCTTATCGAGCCTGAGTTGGCTCGATAAGAGGCTCGAGCTCACCGGTCTCGAGCTCAACCTAGCTCGTTTGGGCTCGAACGAGCTTGAGCCTGAGCCCAAGCCAGGGCCTGGCTCATCTCGTTAGGCTCGATATCCAACTCTAGATGGAGGTGTGGGAGTACCTTGGTTGGACACTATGTGCAATGCTTTGTTGTTGAAATGGGTTGCAAGGTTGTGGGAGATAGTTAGGATCTTTGTTGCGGACTAATTTATAGAGTCTATGGGATATATGCTGAAAAATCTTTGCCTCATCATACACAATCCAATACTTCCACCTTTATGGAAAGGTATCTGCTTCATGCTCCCTTAGTTACCATCGATCTTCCACCCGTTCTTGGAGATAGATGCTCATTTGCATTCTGTATTGATGATTATACTGATGGTGGGAGTCAGCATTATACTTTTCTCGTATGTTTGCCTCGGTGGTAGATAAAGATGATGTGGTCTCCAATCACTGGGAAGATGGTGTGTGGACTCAGATCTTCCACACGGATCTCTCCGAACAACGTTTCAAAGAGTTAGTTGAACTCATGGAATCCACGAGCATGATTGAAGACCCGATCAACATGCATCATCATTGGGCCTAAAGAAATGATGAGTGCATACACGGCTTTGATTGAATGTCTGGGGCAAGTAGATGATGTGTTGATCCGTGATTGCAAATTTATTTGGGAGATGAACGTCTTGACACACATCAAAGTTTTTCTTTGGTTAATACGGCATGGCAAAATACTGACAAAGGACAGACTTGCTAGACTCATATCAGGAAATGACAACATGTGCATTCTATGTGAAGAGGAGGTCGACACAATCGACGCCCTCTTTCTCACATCTTCAAAAGTGAAAGATACATGGAGTTATCTTACCATTGGATGGTTGGCTTATGGAAACCTCATCAGTGGATGGAATCTCTGTTCAACTCCCACTTTGGCCTCGGTTCAGATGGACGGAAGTTGCAGGTGTGAATCTCAATGGACTAGATGGTCAAATTCTACTGGATTGATGATGCTCGTTGTGATGATGGCTTGATGAAGCAGAGCTCCACTTGGTACCCTATAGGTGTTAACTCACACAAAACCAAGAGAGAAGGTGGGGTGATAGCTCCTTCGATGGTGATGGATTAGGAGCGAAGCTCAGACCTTATAGAGGTTTGAGATGAAAGGTCATGTGGTATTGAGAGAAGCGAGAAAGGAAAGGAGGTGAGAGGGGACCTCGTTGGGGTCGGATTCAATCATGGTCTGGTGATGTGAGAGGGGTGGCTCTATTTGGGGGAGATGAGGGAGATGAAGGTTGTGAGAAGGAGATAGATAGGTGAAGAACATGGAAAGCAGAAGAGGGGAAAAAAAGAAGAAGAAAGAAAGAAAGAAAGAGGAGAAAGAACATGAAAAGGGGGAGAAAGAGGAAAAGGGAGGCCACCTAGAAGTTGATGAACAGATGCCTAGGATGCTCGACTGAGCACTAGTCATCGCTCAAGGGCTCGACATAGCTCGAGCTGAGCGACTGTATGGAGTAGCTGCAACAAGGATGTTCCCCTTGGAAATTGCGAGAGGCAAAAAGCTTGTCATTGCTCTACCAATGAACTGTGTTGTTGGACATGCGAGCCCACGGTGAGCCATTATGCAATAAATGTTATTGCGAATATCATTCCCTGATCTGAAATGAAGAATAAATAATTTGCATAATAGGTCCCTTAGTACAATTAGTGTTATGTACCATGGCCATCTTGATGATCATACAGTTGTTGATTCAAATATTGAATCATAGAGGCTGGTGCTTGGATGAATATCTAAAGAGTTGGATTGAGGACTCATCGAGCACCGTCAAATGATTATTAAGAGATGATCTCCAGCCTGAGAAGGAGATGGCAATCCTTTCTCTAAAGGCTGATATCTAACTGACCTCTTGATGCAGGTCCTCTGCATAGGAATAGAGATTCGGAGGTGTTAGTTAAGTTAGGTCAAAGAGTTGACTTAAAGAGATCGAGATAACCAAAGTCCTATATCGTATGCCGTCATGATATAGGCATACATCCTCTGACCGGAGACAGATGTGTTACTATATGTCTGAGTATGTACATTTGGCAGACCAATAGGTTGATGACCTAACCAAGGTCTATACACCGGCGCACTGGTGTGCATATAAGGGCATATGAGTAATACGATCTCTCAAAGGGATCATATAGGTCTACTACTGAACCGGAAGACATGAGCTCACTCATGAGATATTGGGAAGAATCAAATTCCGTACGCACGGTCGTCTCGCTTTGGAAGCTTGACTGAATTTGTAGGTTTGATATATACTTTTGAAAAGTGTATGATCAAGACCTAGGTATGATATATACTTTTGGAAAGTATATGATCGATTCCAACTCCCAATGATCAAAATGAGAAACATACTGATAAAACCCTGAAGTAGACAATATAAAGTTGATCTAATACTTCAGGTTTATTCTGAGTTTTCCAGTATGCAGAATACACAGGTATTGGGAATACCTGAGGGTGATGTGATCATAAACGATTGTATAACCATGACGCTTCCATTCCTAGGGAGTGATGAAACGGGTCTGGATTTTAGTGACTCCTCTCAGTAAAGAAGTAATCTGATCTTGATCTAAATGTTGGACATTGATCTGAATGTGATTCAGATGCATTGAGAAGATTAGATTTGCGGTCTTGATTTAATCAAGCATCTATGGGAGGCCCGAGATCTGGATTTGAGATGTAATCTCAAAATCCAAGTCACTATATGTGGAACAATACAATCGTCCTGTCCTTATCTCCAAGTATTCGCGAAGAAAGCGCATTATCCTTGAAAGAGTTCATGGATAATTCTGTTGTTGATATATGTATCCGAGCATTGAGAAAATGGATAATTAAATATGACTTAATTATCATGATAATATGAATTTGATTCATATTATAAGGAGAGTTATCTAAGATAATTAAATGTGATTTGATTATCAAAAGATGTGAATAATGTGAATGTGATTCATATTATTTGGGAACATAAGAATAGAGATCCAAGATGATTAAATATGATTTAATTATCATGGATATGAATAATGTCGATAATATTATCCACATTAATCATATATGTTATAAATGTGATTTATAATATATAAGAGAGAGCTATTTCTAATTTACATTTGTTAATTAAATGTTAATGAGAATTCGATTCACATTGAACATTAAATTGAAAATGTAATTTACATTTTTTGGGTTGTGAATGTAATTCACAAATTTTTGATGGCAAGATTACAATGTTCACAAAATAGATTGGATTTATTTTTTGTGAAATATTTTGTAATAAAAGTTATTGTAAATATTAGAGAGAATCATGAGATAATGTAATCTCATGTAATAGGAGAGAGGCATCCACCTTCCATATAGGAAGAGTAGACGGCCACAATTCCCATAAGGAATGTGGTGGCCGTCCACCCTCCTTATGGAAAGAGGCTTGCCTCCTTCCTATTTCTCTAATGGAGATTGATTTGATATAAATCAAATTATATTCAATATATATTTGATTTTATTAAATTAATTGTTGTTGGTTTTTACCAACACAAATCTTGACCATTAAAAGAAACACAAATCAATGAGAGCCATTGGATTTGTGTTGCCCATGGATTGAGATCCATGGATCCCAAAATATTATAAATAGAAGGGCATCCCTTTGCTCTTCTTTACACACACAAGAGAACATAAGTTTCTCTCTCTCTCTCTCTCTTTCTCTCTACACGCCTACTCTCTCTCCCTCTCATGGTCGTCCACCATGGATACCCTAGAGAGGTTCTCCATCACCACAACGTCGTCGTTATGCTGCCCGATCGTCTGCTTGTGGATCTCCGTCTCCTTCGGTGTGCCTCGCTCGTGAAGAAGATGTCGGATCTCGTGTGTCGAGATCATGAGATCCACCACTTGGATTATCAACATGGATTGCGAGAAGCACACGATTCATCCCCGCGCTCGCAAGCGTCTCCTCTGTCGGATTGGACTTGAGACAAGAGGTCTCTTCGTTTAGAGACTTGGTTGCAACCACGCTTCAAGAGGTAATCCTATTACTTGTTTGTGGTTTAGACGAAACGATCCGAGAAGTGTTCTTGGATCTTGTGGTTTCGTCGCATGATTTTTTTTAAATTCCGCTGCATAGAACAACTAGTGCGACTAGTCGTTCCTCATCGTATTCGATATGACGCTCACGCTTCTGTGATTTGCTTGAGGATTATACCATATCCTTCATGCGCTAGCTATCATCGACTGATGACCTGCTGATCGGTTATGATAAAATGTGCCCATTGTAACATTGGCCAAGAAGTAATCAACAGAACCAAGTCAAAGATCTAAGCGAAGAGGACTCGACTTATTTTTAACCTGGACAAGTTCAGGGTCGAACACAGTGACACGAACAATTATTTAATTTAATTAATCAAATATTTATTTAGGTGATTTATAGGCTATCTAGGTCAAGCATACCACACAGAATGCTACGCATGCATTTTTTTTCAAATCATTTTATTCATTTATGTTACATGGGAAAATAATAATGCAATACAAAACAGAATAAATGCACAACATACAAATACACTCATGATTAAGAAGTTTAATAACTTGCGAATTAAATTAACATTTGATGAATAATCAAACAAACCAATAATATATTCAACCTATAAAATAATTTAACTTATAAGGCAAATAAAAGGTTGAATTGACCACTTGTACATCTTTAAATAATGTAAATGTGAATGGTAAATCAAATCAGTGAAACAAATGTACTAAATTAAAGAGCACGACAAGAGCTTTCAAAAGGCACCAATTTCATTAATTTTGGAAATAAGGTTAACAAGATATTAAAGGTACGAGGCATGGGCGTAAATGTAATAAAAATAAACTTTATTTAATTACAAAAGGGATAAAAAAGGATTGCATATCAAATATAAGAAACTGCCTGTATATATTTATAATTTTCACATAAGACGGGACATATCTATAATTCGGATAACTTCTGAGGGTCCTCCTACAATTTACCGAAGAACATGTGCTCCCAGCACATGACACAAGCTCGGGTGACTAACTAGTCTCGGGACACGTGGTGGTTCAATGATGCCTCGGAGCAAGCTCGGATGCCCCGACCCTCTGGCTTGAAACGTTGCCTTGGAAACATAATGTGACACTTTGTGCATCATTGGATAACACCCAAATAGGGTTAATTCGATGGTGGTTGCTCGTCGTCCAATCTATATCTCCTCCTTGAACGATGGAGGATGAGCGGAGCTCCAGCGGGGCTCTATTTCCTCCTCCTGATGACTCTAATGATGTTGAAGATCCAGGAACTTCCCGAAGTCCAGGCGATGAAGGAGGTTGGTCGAGGGGGTTGCTAGAGTATCTAGAAATGATGAAATATGCAGATCGTCGGAGGTGAAGCTTCTCAAAAGAACTCCAAGAAACATCCGATCATTGAAGCTATTGGGTTACCTGCACTATTAGTGATACAAATCCAATTGTGGATTGAAAGGAAGGCTCATTGGAGGTAATGGAATCGAACTCTAAAGGGATTCTTCTTCCTTATAGGAAGAAGAATGGGACGATGTGTTCACAGCCATGGAGAAGCAGAGAGGTAAACTGAAAGGGTACACTTGAACGTGTGATGTGTGGTGATGCTCTCCAGATGATCAGATCATGGAGTAACAAGAGAAAACAAGTGAAATAAAATAGTGAAAACAAATCAACATTAAGATTGAAGACCTTATCTAGAATGGATGTGGATGATGGAGATAGTGAAGAAGGATGAATCTTGACCAAAATTGGAGCTTCAGATGTTCCAAGATCTTCACTTCAAGTTCTTGGCTAGAGAACCAAGCTCAAGCAAAAGCAGAGGTTCTATGACACGTTTGACATGGCATGGATCTCGCTGGCAACTATCTCCTTCTTTGCACTCTATTCCTCTCTCTGTCTATCACAGAGGATGGTTGGGAGGCTCAGAGATGATGTGTGAATTGGCGGATGGTGGTTAATGGTGGCGAAGATGGGTGTTTTATGGAGGAAAGGTTGGCGGAAGTTTTTCCTACAAGTGGTGGTTTCAACCACCACCATAAGTAAGGGAAGTTAGGGTTAGGTTAGTTATGGATTTTGCATGAATGGTGTAGGTTAGGGTTAGAGTTTGGGGCAAGATTCAAAGGGAGTTGTCAGCTAGAGGAGATGGGAATATTGAGAGAAGTAGGGTAGTTTGACTAATAATGAAGAATGTTGAAGGTTGAAGATGAGTGACAGCCAATGGACCTTGCGATCCAATGGCTAAGGAAGTGGCATAGGTGAAGGGACAAGATGTGCTTGATGGAGCGCATCAGATGGTGGAGAATAAGAAAGACCATAGATGTATGATCGAACTAATCAGAATGCCCTAATTAAAGGCGGAAGGCTGAAGAGGAGCAGACCACATGGCTGAAGCAGGTGGCACCACGTGGCCCATTGGAATAAATAGAAATTAATTAGTATAAAATATAAAAGAATTAGTAAATGATCTCAAAATAAAAAGCGTTCAACATGAAAATTGTAGGTCTTTCTTAGATCTATAAGTTTCATATAAAACTTAAAGAGATAAATATCATCTATGAGGAAAATATTTTTGTAAGTAATTTTAAGTAATAAAATTACTTATTTTATTTTATCTTCTTATTTTCTGGATTTTTAATTTATAAACTATGTTAAAGTAATTATGTACAATATTGATCTAATTTTATTGGATTTTAAATAATTAATAAATGCATAAAATGTAGGCACAATAATAGGGCTATTAATATACAACAACTATTGTAAATTTTTTACAAGAGATTATTTGTTAATCAAAGTTAATTGTTAATGAATTTTATTGGTTTTCTTAATCTAGAGAGGTAATAATGATAAATAAATTAGATAAATCTGGGATTTATCACCTCCATATACTTAAGCTAAGCTCGTCCTCAAGCTAATAAATAAAGAATTAATTAGAGAGTTAGTGAGATAGTAAAATCCCTGACATGAGCATGTGAAAGACAAGGCTTGATCAATTCAGAACACTTGGTTTTAGAGATCGTAAGACTCTAAGTGGAACATGATCTTAATCAAAAGGAATTCAACTCATCTAATAATCCGACTTTTAATGTGTATATATATACATATGTAAGAGATATGACTTAATGTGTTGACTGCATTAACAAGAGCAGAGTCAAAATGTCACCTAAAGTTCCAAAACAAGAGACTCTCCTAAGGAACCAACCCTCAACACTAAGGAATAAATCTAATCTTCACCCTCTACATTTTTCATCATCCGCCATTTCGAGAGAATAGAGGTCGAGCTCCTTTAACCCCAGGTGACAGCTGAAGGAGACGAGTTGAGTGACGCCAACCTTTTAGGAGAGATCCACAAGGTCCCCCTTATGTAGCTGCTCATCTACTCGACGAAGCTGCCGGGCTGCGTTGTATTTTATCGTCGAGAACCACTTTGAGACGACGATCGGAGTTGCAGCATAGCTCCTCCAAAAATCTTACGATCCTCACAGGCAAATCTCCTATCCTCATCATCTCATTTTATTTTATCTAACATATTTTTTCCTTGTTGCTCATCATTACAAGCACACCCCCTCATAATCATATTTTTATTTTTTATTAATCATTATCTTCATCATACATCATCATCACTACCTCTTCATTTCATTTATACATTTTTATTCTCTATAAAAATTACAAAAAAATTAATTAAAAAAAGAGAGCAGGGGAAGCAGTCGCATCCGTCGCCCCCCTTGTCCCTCCGTCGCGCCTCTGCGTCTCCCCTGCGCCAGCGCCCACCCACGTGCTGCCACCAACTCCACCTGCGGTCTCCCACAACCGCGTGTTGCCCCAGCAGCGCACCCTGCTCCCCTGGCCAGCGTCGCACGCCCCAGCTGCGCGCCGCCCCACGCGTGCCATCTCCTCCAGCCGTGCAGCAACTTGGTCGTCCCTGCGCGCTCCTGGCCATGCGCCTCCTCGCATCGCCCACATACTTGCACAAGCGGCAATGCACTTCACCCCCTAGACCAAACGCCACCGCGCTGCCATCAACTCGAGAACCACATTGACGTTGCACAGTTGCGCGCCACTTCCCCTTGCCAAGAAGGACACCACCCACTAGCGGCAGCCCTCATCCCCGCTCATTCTGCCAGGCCGCCTCCACCGTGCGCTGTCCTCAAGCTACGACCTGCGTACTCCACCTGCGCACGCGACATGCATGTGCCACCGTCTTCCTCCCTTTGCGTGTACCCTAGATTGTGGGAGTAGTGGATTACATTTTTGGAACCCACGTTCAGGTCCATTTTATTTATTTATTTATTTATTTGTGAAAATTATAGTTTTTTTCTGTAATTTTATTTATTTGCAAAAGTACCCTTAGGCACAATTTGTTTGTTGAGTTCTATTTCTGTATTGCAAAAACACCCCTATATTTGTGCTCAAATTTGGACATCATTTTTGCATCATTCTTTTTAATCAAAATTTGCATGTTTTATAGCATTCAATTTTCTATTTCTTGGATAATTATTTGTAATTTTGTGAGCAATAATTAATTAACTAAAATTATTTTTGGCAAAAATTTGCATATTTTACCCATTTCAAGGTCTGAAATTCATATTTAATTAATCATTACTCCAAAATTTGTAAAAAAAATCCGAGATGACGCTCCTAGTTGTGATTTAATTACTTTCCAAATTTCCTCAAAAAATGGAGATGTCTTGCGCATAAAATAAATTATTGAGTGATTTTAGTAAATGATTTTAATTAAATCAACAGATATTATTTTGGCAAAATTTTAACTCTTATGGATTTCTCACTAAAACCTCTTTTTGAGATAAATCGCTCTCTAGATAATTTGATTTTTTGGATTTATTAGAAATTAAAAACTCACAATCACTCCATTTTCATGAAAATTTCATAAAAAAACCATATACTATCAGGAAATTCTCAAAAATAGTGTAGCTTCACTTCATCAAATATAAGATCCAGTAACATTTTGATGATTTTTCCATTTTGTTTGCACGAAAAAATGCATAAAACCCATAAAAGGATTGCATTGTTCATTGTTGCTTTTTAAATCCAAAAATTCCAAAAAATGCATTTTGCATTCATCATTGGATTAGGTTTCCAAGAAAAATATAATTGACTAATTTGGATTAGTTTCACATTAAAATTAATTTAGCTAAATTGCTTGTTTTCTATATATCCTAATTAAGCTGCATATTTGCATTTGCATTTATTTTGCATAAAAAATACAAAAAATCCACTTGGGAAACCGTGAACTAATTTGTCTAACTTAATCCAACTTTGTTCCTTTGTCTCCTAAAGTCGATCCTGGGGCTTTTTCAGGTTATAAATACATAAAACCACACATTACTTAATTAATTGATTCATCAATTCGTGTGGTTAATTTTTTATTGATCCTGATTGCCCGAATACAACAAATCGACAAATTAAAATGGGGCGATTGGCGGTCTGTCAATGAAAAGTTCTTGGGAATTGCAAAGCTTAAAATCGCATCTTAACATGTATGTACCGAACGAACGAGTAAAGTGGTCTTTTCCTGATCTTTAGGGGCAATGGATATCTAATAATAACTAGAGTACCCATCAAGAAAATAGTAGAACTCTTTCCTCGCTAGTCTCTCTAAGATCTGATCAATAAAAAGCAAGGTAAAGTGATCTTTCTTGGTCATGTCATTCAGATGTCTGTAGTCGACATGGACGCGTCATGACATAGGTACTCGTGTCGCAATCTCTACTCCCTCCTCATTGGTGACTATATGAATTCCCAACTTCTTCGGGACAACATGAAGGGGGGGCACCCACTTGGAGTCTGAGATGGGGTATAAATCCCACTCCACACCATTTCTCAATATCTTTCTTAACTACTTAATGAAGATTTAGATTAAGTTTCCTCTAGAATTCACAGACATAAATATGGTGCAATCAAAGAGTAGGGTTAATACCCATGAGATCTGAGACTCCATTCTATAGCTTTCTGGTTCTTCTATAACATTTCACAATCTAGACTCGTGTTCTATGGTTAGCTTAGAACTAATGATGATATGGAATATATTCTTTGGTCCCGCAAGAAAGGAATCTTTAACTATAAGAGGTAGTGGATTCATCTCTGGCAAAGAAGTATCGTCAATTAAATCAGGCTGAACTGTCACTGAATCTGGTTTAGTGTTGTATGAATGTGGTGCTAGCTCTGTCGTGTTGAACACCAACTGTGTTGAACATAAAGTCAGATCGCCAAAGAAACATGGTAATTTGACCAAAGCCACATCTGACTCGACATCTAAATCCTTTGGTTGTTCCTTATAAGTAGGAACTGGAATATCTGCAAGGATCACTGAGTCATCAAAGGAATAGATGGATGATCCGCTCCTTCAAAACTCTGGCAACACCTCACAAGTTGCATCATGTATACTATTCTCTCTAGATGAGAGGGTCTCCTCAGTCCTATCAGGTTCTATTTCTAGACCCCAACTGTGGTAACAACTCTGCAATCTACTTCAGATGATGCAAAGAATTTTGTGCGTGATTCTGAGTCAGGTCGCCCCCATTTCGTTCTCTTCATCCTAAGCTCCACTTCTCGGCCTGGAGAACGGAACTTCATTATCCTAGTATGATAATCAAAGGAAACTCCAACGGTCTTAAGGAATGGCTGCCCAAGGATGTCTGTGAATCTCTCTAATGATTAGGGATATCCATCTCAAGGACAATGAAGTCCACTCTATAATCTTGTCCTTCAGTCGATATGATACATCTTTGACCTCACCCTTATCCTTCTTCATAGTCTCAACCGTAAACTGGAGTAAGGCTCTTGATTTTTGAAGTGGACGTAACTCCATCTTCTCGCATAAAGCAAGGGGTAATAGGTTGATCAAAGAAACATTATCAAGGAGAGTGTGTACAAATGATATGTCATCAATATGACTCACCGCGTAATGTGCATCTAGATCTCTCTTCTTTCTCGGTAGTTGTGGTTCATAAGACAATAAGTTGTGGCAAAAGATAGAATATGTGTCTTAACATAACTATTTGACTTCTTTCTGCTAACCCTATTAGGTTTACAATACACTTTCAAATATTTCTGGGAAGCAAGATGGCTTGCCACATACTCATCAAATGACACTTTCACCATTATGTTGTCTTTATAAAAACATGCCATTTTAGGATCATCTTTCGAATCTTTTTAATAGTGTGCCTTCCTTCCGTTAAAGCACGAAGGAAAGGGAACAAGCAGAAGATGAATGTGAAGAATCTGAATCATAAATGGAATTGTGCTTTTTATTTTCAAAAACAAGGTTCTTCATACATGAATATTTTACAAGTAACTTGGAATTAAAAATAGAATCATGTACTACAGGTTGGGGAATGTTTGTTGAAGGTACATTCTCTTCAACTGAAGGCAGAAGGTCCTCCATAGATTCTGAATCTGATTTGTGTTGCATTAGTGCTGTCATACTCCTCCTCTTTCTTCCATTAGAAGTCTCTGCCTCATGTTGAAGGTGTTGCTGGCGATGCCTAGACTCGTCGTCTTCTAAAGTATCCTCAATGTGAGCTTCAGAAATGACCATCTCCATATCCCTTTCCTGATCAGGTATGACCATGGTCCTTCCTCTCCTGAGTGACATGCGATTAAGACAATCAAAATGAAGGATCTCACGCTCAGATTTATGTAAATCTGAGTAGTATACCTAATCATAAGGATGTTGTTACTGAGTCTTGTTTAGGTTGTTCGGGTAGCCTAAACTTGGGCAGGAATGGATGTAAATGGTCAGATTGCTCGTCATGTAAACGGGTAAGCGGTTGAGGTCAACCCACAAATCATGTAACTCGTTTCGTAAGAACATAACTCCTCAAGTATCTACCACAGAAAGTTTATGGGACCTAACGATGGTGATGTTTCTAGGAAGAAGGATGAAATAAACGTGAAGACTAGCCCTGATGGCGCTGGTAGTACTGATGTTGTGGTAGATGCTGCACTGGTAGGCCCTGTTGGCCCTCCTAATACGTCTGTTGTCAGACACACAACTATTGATGCCCCGGTGCTTGAGAATGAAATGCTCTAAATCTCGACTGTGCTGGAAGAGGTGTAGGGGTGAATGATGTGTTGTAAAAGGTCAGAGGATGCAGGTACGATGATCTATCCCCTGAACTTCCCTGCATGGTAGGGTCATGAGTATACCACATACCAATCACCTTCCATACATGAGGAGGCTCCTTTGTAACTATCTCGATGGATGGAACCATTTGCTAGTAGGAGTGGGTGAGAGTCTGATCCTCTCCCCACGGCTGGGGTGGCCCTAACATCGGCAACTCCAAGATATTATGAACACGGTAAATGAAAGTAGTTGATGTAGTCACGGCAGGTTTCTCATCCGAGATGCCCTCTCTGTCAGCTCTATCATCTAATTTGGCAACTTGGATAAGCTGTTGTCCAACTCATCCATCCTCCTATCGATCTTATCCACACTGGTTAACTTGTCTGCAATAATTCCCAATCCGGAATAAAATCCTCAGAGAGATTAACTACCTTCTTCCCCCTGTAGATAGGAATGCACTAGGGGTCTCTATTTGAGCTCAGCTCATGGTCTATGATCGGCTTGTTTCAGCTATCCTCTCGAACACCTTCCTAACGGTGTCCACACCACATGTAGTATAGCTACCTCCATAAGCAACACTGATTAAACCCTGTATCTCAGGGTTGAGATCGCAAAGACTGACTGAATCGGGATAGAAGGCTCTAAATCATGACAAGGGTACTTCTATAATAAATCCTTGAATCTCCCCCATGTATCACAAAATGGCTCGTTCGGAAGTTGGGAGAAATTCATGATATGTGAATGCATCTGATTTGTTCTACTCAAAGGGTAGAACTTCCTCAAGAAGAGATCCTTGAATTGGGCATGGATAGTTATAACTACCCCCAGGTTCCTCACCAGGTAGTCAGCCTTATCTCTCAAGGGAAAAGGAAGAGATTTGTGCCTAATACAGTCTTGGCTAACCCTAGGATGCCTAAGGTTATTATAGACAAACTCAAAGTCCGTAAGAAATGCATATGGTTCCTCGAGTGCATTCCCAATGCAATGTGGCAGTAGACTGAGAAAATACGGCTTCAATTTGTATTCAACTTAAGGTTCTATTGGACTCAAGTTAGTCATTTAATACTGTCCAAGATTGTATGTTGCATCCATAAGTGCATCTATACCCAAATGTAGCTGGCCAATCTGTGCTCTCAATAGATCTGCATTCTGTTCTAAGGCTGCTGGCCTAGCTAGTACCATCTGCATCGGATCCTCATGCTCATCCTCCACTCAATTCTGCTTCTTGGAGGCATCATGAAATAATATTCTATACCCTCATCAAAAAGAGGATTCAAGTGAGATCTTGACGAAGACAATGAAATCAAGTCGATCTCACTAGGCAATGATCTTACTTGATGAGAAGAGAAGAAAGAAAGGGCTTGGTCAAGATGTAACCACTCTCTAGGAATGAATCATAATACTCTGGATTGAAGCAAGGGTTATTTTGGATCTGGGAAGGTACATGAGAAGTAGATGAATGGACCTTGGAAGACATGATATTTGGATGGTTCAAAGAAAGGTTTGCGAAGTCTAAATAGAAATTCGGCCAACTATCCATCTTCGATATCAAAAGGATACGAGATACAAGAACGATAGATTCAAGAAGGGACTAATACTACGGTGCACATAAATGAGTAGAATCAAATCACATAATACAATGCAATCAAACCCCTTTGAATACTTTCACCAACTCAACACATGAGGGCATAAGAGTCTGGTCCATTTTATCTTGTCAATTTTAATTGGTGATAAAACAATCTTAACAAGCACACATGAAGTCTCCTACTACACCCATTTGAAGTCTGATAATCCCTCAAAATGGAGTGATCTTCCTAGGTTGATAAGTTCAATATCATACCCAAAAGGAACTTACAAGTGCAGACAACCATAATGTATTTCTAAGGTCTAAGGCAACCACTTGCACCTCCCAAAAATTTAGGAGAGTCGGACCTGGATACTTAGGTTGGAAGTCCAGGGATTTGAGCTCTTACCTTAGGTATCTATCGTCATCCACTCTTTTTGGGGGTAATTACATGTGTACAATGAGGGTGTTACTGCCCATAATACAAGGTTGATTTTATTCCAACTTATTTGATGTCAACTTGCATAATCCAATCCCAATTTTAAGAGTTGGTTATCACTTTAATTAAGGTGATCACAAAATATACACCTAACGTTCAATCCCTTTTCCTTTATCCTTAGGTTGGTAAAAACTGAGGAAGAAGACGGAAAACGAAGTGCATGCGAAAATCAATGATTTATGCTGTTGTTCAGGAATACTTATAGTGATTCCCAGTACTCTGAATGTGGATGCAAGACTGAATTTGTAAAATTTAATCTATATGATGCAAGTTGATGAATAGCCGCATCTAACAACATTTCTATTAGAGATGAAGAATTTTAATTAATCTTGATTAGATAAAACGTAGCTTACGTGCATCTCAATGAATCTCCTAAGATTTATTAAGTAAATCTCATGAGATTGATTTTGTGTCATAAGTTATGATTACAGATAAGGCAAAAATGCCTAAGATATGTTTACTTGAATCATTGTTCCTTGACCTAAATCACTACTTAAGTAGAGAATCACTCTCGACACATCCACACAATAAAAAGAATAAATAAAGGCCTTTTTACATGTGCAAGGACTCAATCGAGAATCGTGTAAATAGGATGATTATTACAACAATTATTTACAACAAATATTACAGGAAATAATTAGTCTATTTAATTAAGCTAAATTTATCTCTAAGTTGGCATGCAAAGTGGTCTCAACAACTCGAGCTCCAAGTTCTTCACCTCCGAGATCCTCTGAGATTCGTCAGCTTTGTGGGCCCTAGCACAAAACAAGAAAGTAATTAGACATTTTCAGAAATAATTATCTTAATAGAAATAGAGCTAATAAACACTTAAGCAAATAAACAATTACTCCAGGTAATCAACACACAAGGCTTAACCTAAAAGCTCTAAAATCACTAAAGTAATTATTTAACTCTAAATCAAATCAAACAATGTGTCGCATCCCTGACAACGACACCATCTGATGACCTGCTAAATTGGCTAAGATAAAATGTGCTCATTGTAGCATGAGCCAAGAAGCAACCAATAAAACCAAGTCAAAGATCTCCACGAGGGGGACTCAACTTAATTTTTAACCTAGGCAAGTCCAGGTCAAAAACAGGGACACGGGCAAAGTATATAATTTAATTAGGGAGTCAAATATTTATTTAGGTGATTTATAGTCTACCAAGGTCACGCATACACCACATAATTCTATGCATGCAATTTTTTTTTCAAATCATTTTATGCATTTATGTTACATGGAAAATAATGATGCATTGCAATACAAAATAAATGCATAACACACAAACACACTCTTGATTAAGCAAATTAACAACTTGTGAATTAAATTAACAATCAATGAATAATTAGACAAACCAATAATATACTCAACCTATAAATAATTTAACTTAAAAGGAAAATAAAAAATTGAATTGACCACTTATGCATCTTTAAATAATTTAAATGCAAATGATAAATCAAATCAGTGATACAAATGCACTAAATTAAAGAGTACAAAGAGAGATTTTAAACGACACTATTTTCATTAATTATGGAAATATGGATCATAAGATATTAAAAGTACAAGGTAGGGGCAGAAAATGTAATAAAAACAAACTTTATTTGATTACAAAAAGGGTCCAAAAAGACTGAATAGAAAATAAAGTAAACCACCTAGATATATTTGTAATTTTCACATAAGGCGGGACTAATCTATAATTCTGATAACGTTTGAGGGTCCTGTAATTTACTCAAGAACACATGCTCCCAACATGTGACACTCAAGCTCGGGTGAGTAATTAGCCTCGGGACACATGGTGGTTAAATGATGCCTCGGAGCAGGCTTGGATGCTCCGACCCTCTGGCTTGAACGTTGCCTTGGAAACGCAATGTGGCACTATGTGCACCATTGGATAAAACCCAAATATGGGCATCCGATGGTGGTTGCTCATTGTCCAATCTGTATCTCCTCCTTGAATGGCAGAGGATGAGCGGAGCTCCGATGGGGCTCTATTTCCTCCTCCGGATGACTTTGATGATGCTGAACATCCAGGAACTTCCTTGAAGTTTAGACAATGAAGGTGGTTGGTCGAGGGGGTTGCTGGAGTATCTAGAAAGGCTAAATGAGGGTGAATTGTTAGAGGCGAAGCTTCTCAAAAGACTCCAAGCAACTTCTGATCATTGAAGCTATTGGATTACCTACATTATTAGTGATACAAATCCAAGCGAGAGTGATGATTGTGGATTAATTTGAAGGCTCGTCGGAGGTAATGGAATCGAACCCTAAAGGGATTCTTCTTCCTTGAAGGAAGAAGAATGGGACGGAGTGTTCACAGCCATGGAGAATTGGAGAGGTAAACTGAAAGGTTACGCGTGAAAGTGTGATGTGTGGTGATGGTCTCCAGATGATCAGATCATGGAGTAACAAGAAAAAAAAAGTGAAATAAAATAGTGAAAACAATCAAAATTAAGATTGAAGACCTTACCTAGAATGGATGCGGATGATGTAGATAGTAAAGATGGATGAATCTCGACCAAAATTGGAGCTTCATATGCTCCAAGATCTTGCTTCAAGTTCTTGGCTAGAGAACCTAGCTCAAGCTTAAACGAAGGTTCTGCATCACGCCTAACATGGTGTGGATCTCACCGACAACTATCTCCTTCTTCGCCATCTATTCCTATCTCTCTCTATTATAAAGGATGGTTGGAAGGCTCAGAGATGATGTGTGAATTGGCAGATGGCGGTTAATGGTGGTGGAGATGGGTGTTTTGTGGAGGAAAGGTTGGCGGAAGTTATGCCTCCATGTGATGGTTTTAACAACTACTAGATGTTAGGGAAGTTAGGGTTAGGTTGGTTATGGAGTTGGCGTGAATGGTGGAGGTAAAGGTTAGAGTTTGGGGCAAGAATCAAAGGGAGTTGTCAGCTGGAGGAGATGGGAAAATTGAGAGAAGTAAGGTAGTTTGACTGATAGTGAAGAATGTCGGAGGTTGTAGATGAGTGTCTGCCGTTGGATCTTGTGATCCAATGGCTAAGTAAGGGGTGGGGGTGAAGGGACTAGATGTGCTTAATGGAGAACATGAGACGGTGGAGAATAAGGGAGACCAGAGACATCTGATCGAACTAATCAGACGTCCCTAATTAAAGGCAGCATGCTGAAGAGGAGCGAGCCATGGGGCTAAAGCAGGTGAAACCACCCGATGGAATAAATAGAAATCAGTTAATCAGTATAAAATAAAAAGAACTAGTAAATAAACTCAAAATAAAAAGTGTTCAACATGAAAGTTATAGATCTTTTTGAGATCTACAACTTTCATGCAGAACTCAAAGAGAGAAAATTCCATCTATACAAAGAAAATATTTTTGTAAGTAATTTCAAGTAATAAAATTATTGAAATAATAGGGTTATTAATATACAACAAATAATATTAATTATTTACAAGAGGTTATTTGTTAATAAAAGTTAATTGTTAATGGTTTTATTTCATTCTAAATATGTATGTGAACTATAAATAATAATTACACAATTTTAAAAATATAAAATTATATAAATTATAAAGAATAAATAACATGGATATTTTATTCAAGTATACTATACAATAGGAGTCCAAAACTTAACTTTTGCACCTTGACTCCAGATTAAATGAAACCACCTTCATTAAATATCTTATTAACAATTATATACAATTAAAGGTGATTTTGATACATTTTGAGTTTTGAGGAGATATGGGTTTGTGAAGTTTGGGTTTTGCCTTTTTATTCTGATTATAAAAAGTACACTGTATATTATTTTTGTATGAAATTAATTTTGTATTTTTTTATATTTTTATCTACAACTTTTATGTACAAAGTTTTTTATAGATATAGAAATTAGAAAATAAATAGAACCAAAAAATCCAATATTGATGAATAAAAGAATGAGATTTTTATATATTTATTGGCCCTTATCTCCTCCTACTTTATTCCTTGTCGATCCAATCATCAAGATGCCTAGATCTCGAGGTTTAGGATCATAAAATACCTCTTGCATTTTACTCTTTTTCTTTCATTTTCTTTTCTTTATTATATAATTTTGGAATTAAAACTATATTTTATATACAATAAATGGAGAAAATAATGAACGTTAATTTGTAAAAAATGAGGCTATTTACATGCATTAGCTTGGGATTTTAAGGCCAAAATGACATAATAAAGGTGATGAAATGGAGATTAATCATCCCATATACTTGCCTTATGCAAATATTTATGAAATAAGTGCACAAAATAAAGAAACGAAAAAGAAAGAAAGTGGATTGATTTTAATTTTCAAACTTGTCTTCACAAAAACAAAGTTTGGAGCTTTAGTCGGACCTTTGGATTTTAGGTGCGGTCAGAACCTTATTGGGAAACAGATTGAAACACAACAACCTCTGAGAGTAAAAAAATCCTGCTCAAGTCTCCTCAATAGCCAGGTTAGAATATTTCAACTCATATGCAAACCCTTATGACTATGAATCTATCTTGGACAGTGTGTGTGTGATATGTAGCTCTCCTCAGCTGAAGTGGTAATAGTTAGTCTTCTCCAACATGGTGAACCTGATTCCTCAATCCTACAACTCTTTCTTTGAGAAGCGGGGTATTCCCTTCTAAGTTCAAGTGACAACTGATTCAAGAAGAGGAGGTGGAGAGAAGAATGGACTGTAGCCAGTGTAGCTACCTATCCGAGGATGCTTGACAAGTGTAGCCAAGTCATCCGGCTGCAGGCTCGCAAGAGTATGACTATGAAGCTCAAGCTTGCTTATTGACTATACAAATATATATACTCCAGCATGCATTTTATTTTCAGTCAAGCCTATCTATTTTTTTAGAGTTTTTTATTTTTCCATTTTTCTGAATACTATATACAACAACATTTCTATAAGGACTTTTTCTTTTTGAGACAGTAGAATATCCCTCTTTTGAAGAATTATTACAACCCCACAACTTCTATCTTTAGACCTCGTCACCATTGGATAAGGTTGGGGTACAATGGACACAAATGTGTGACTACCGATATTTTCATTGGCTTGTGTCTCATGCCGACAAATCCAGCCATCTACCACTTCAACTGAGGCGAGCAAAGTGTAAGGTGCATGTGTACAAGCTAGGTCATTATCAACAAGAGTCGTGCGTGCGCTCCGTAATACTCTACTTAGGCCATCAAGATGACATTGAACTAAGCCTTGTGATCTCAAAGAATTAAGTCAACTAGACCTGAAGTACCTCAATTCCAGTTCTGATAAGGTTCCTCTAATTAAGTATATTTGAGGTCCAACCAAGCTCCAATCTTCAGATTTTATAATGGACTTTTTCAATTATCAAACTCAATTAGAAAAAAATGCAAATGCTATGTACAATGCAGAAAATATTTTGGTAATGCAACTTTCAACTTTTGAACTTTTTATGGGGTTTTGAAGAGGTTTTGCAAATTTTCATGCAATTTTCAAAAAGATTTTACAAATGTTTTTAGGATTTTTTAAAATAAAGGATTTTTGGAAGAAAAGATAGGTACAAATATTTATATAGGGATGCATCTTACATTTAAAAGAGTTGGGTTTTTAAGAATTTACAGGTTTATACAAGTTTTATAAAGGATTTTTATTATATACCGAATTCTCAAAAATAATTTGAAAAGAATTTTGCAAATATTTTGCACACTTTATTTTTCAAACTAATTTTACAAATAATTTTTACAAACATTTTATAAAAATTGAAAACTATTTTGCAAAGATTTTTCAAACAATACATATAGATTTTTCAAAAATATTTTTGCAACCATTTTCCAAATCATTTGCAAATAGATTTTCAAAATATTTTATTTCACATAAAGAAATGAAAATTTTGCAAATAAAACAATTTATAAAGGTTGAAAATATTTTACAAAATATTTTGCAAACAGTTTTCAAAAGATTTTTCAAAGAGATTTGCAAACCATATTTCAAACATTTTGCAAAACATTTTTACCCTATTTATTATTCGGTATATATAAAGAATTTTAATGAATTTTATATCAAGTATTGTATTTTAGTCATACTTATTGAAAATATGAAAGTACGAATTATGGCTAAAGTATATACAGAGTATATACGACCCCCTATACTTAGCTTGAGCTATGTCCTCAAAGATCAGAGAGAAAAAGAGAAGGCATATCTCATACTGGGTATAGAAAAGCCTACAATATAAAGATGGAATAATGAATGATTGAGAAGTTGACGTCCCCCCTATACGTAGGATTAAATAATCCTCGGTATAGCATATTGTACACAAAGCAGGGAGGGTCAAGGGTGGGAATGTACGAAATCATCAGCTCGACCTGCCCGTCCCATACTTAGGGTAAAATATCTCTATGTATAGACATAATATCAAGAATTGAGGGGACATGTGAGGGATCAGAGAATGAACAATTTAGGGTGTAAACTCCCCCTATAGTTTGGACAAAGTACATCTTAAGTATAACAATGATTAAAGGGGTGACACCTTTTCGGAAGAAAAAGAAGATAAAGAATGAAAAGAAGAAAAACAGAAGAAAAAGAAGGATTGTTCAAAAATATTTTGTTATGATCTGTTTGAAATGGTAGAAGTGGTTGCTTTCATCTCATCTTCATATACAACTTGAATTGAGTCAACGATAGAGAGAAATGTATCATGTTCTAAGTAAGGCTTCAGAAGCTGTCCATTGACTACAAAAGGTTGTGCGTCAGCTGACAGTTCAAATATCATCACGCTACCATTGTCACGCACATGTTTCACTGTGAAAGGTCTAGTCCATTTGCTTTTCAATTTCCCTGGAAAGATTTTCAATTTCGCATCAAACAACCAAACCTTTTAACCCAGTTCGAAAGTCTTTCTGCGGATGTGCTTGTCATGCCACTTCTTGATCTTCTCCTTGTACATCAGGTTGTTGTCGTATGCATAATATCTAAACTCGAGCATTCTATTCATAATCACTTTTCTATTCTTCTCGACTTTCTTGGAGTCCAAATTGCAAATATTGATTGCCCATAAGGATTTTTGACTCAGTTCAATGGGAAAATGGCATGGCTTGCTATAGACAAGGCGGTAGGGCGACATTCCTAATGGTGACTTGTACGTGGTCCTGTTAGCCCAAAGATCTGAATCAAGTAGCTAAGACCAGTTCTGGCGATCCAGATGCACAAGCTTCTGTAGAATTGTCTTTATCTCCCTGTTGGAGCATTTAGCCAAGCCATTAGACTGCGGGTGGTGGGGAGAAGTGATACGATGTTCAATGCAAAATTCTTGAGTCAGTTTCTTCTTGATAAAGTGGCTACCCCATCTGATATTAGGATTTTTGGTATACCGAACCTTGAGATGATGTGGTTTTTTAGAAATTTACAGATAGTATGGCTGTCTGCATTCTGGGTTGGGATATCCTCCACCCAACGCTCACATAGTCGACAGCAAGAAGAATGTATTCGTAACCCTGACTGTTCGGAAAAAGGCCCGTGAAGTCAATGCCCCAAGCGTCGAAGACGTATGAAATCTAAATGAACTTGGAGACATTATATCTCTCATTCCTATTGTGCTGCCCATTTTCTGATAGTCAGTGAAATACTTGACGTAATCTTCTTCATCTTTAAATAATATTGGTCACCATAGGCCACTTTGAAGCTCTTTTGTTGACGTTCTCCTGCCTGAATGGCGCCCTCCAGATTCACGGTCGTGACAATGCACGAGGACACTTGGGACTTCCTCCTAAAGTATACACCTTAGCCATATGCAATCTGCCCCCTAACAAAAGAGATATGGGTCCTCCCACTAGTAGAAATGGATATCACACAAAAAATTATCCACTTTCAGCTTGGGCCAATTTTTTGAAGTTTTCTTGGACACAAGATAGTTCATAACATCGACATACCAGGGGAGCGAGGTAATTGACATAATTGCCTCATTTGGAAAGGTCTCTATGATTGGCTGCAAGTTGTGCTCAGGAGATTCAAGCTCGAGAAGTCTCGATAAGTGATCGGCCACCACATTCTTTTCTCTAGGTTTATCTCGTATTTCTAGGTCAAACTCCTGAAGGAGAAGGATCCACCTGGTGAGACGTAATTTGTCATCCTTCTTCCATTGTAGGTATCAGATGGCCAAATGATCTGTATAAATAATGACCTTGGACCCAAGGAGATGGGATCTGAACTTTTTCAAGGCAAAAACTACTGCTAGTAGCTCCTTCTCAGTGACTGTGTAATTCCTTTGAGCTTCATCAAGCATTCGACTAGCGTAGTGAATAGCAAATGGGACATTATCTTTTCCTCTATTCCAGTACAACCCAGATGGCGTAATCTGAGAATATGTCATGATTTCAAAGGGTAACATCCAATCGGACGGCTGCAAAACAGGGGCCTTATTGACGAGTTCTTTTAGTTGATTGAAAGAATGGAGTACACGGTCATCAACAATAAAATCATTCTCCTTTCCCAACAATTCAGTCAACAGTTGGTACAACTTGCTGAAATCTTTGATGAACTATTTTGTACAAACCGACATGACCCAAAAATGATCGGACTTGTTTGATTGTTGTCGGTGGCTCAAGTTTAGAAATCACCTCCACCTTGGCTGGGTCAACTTCGATGCCATGTTTAGGTACAATGTGAACTAGCACAAATCCTTCAGTTACCATAAAGTTTCTCTTCTCCACGAGAGCACTAGATTGACTTCACAACATCTCCGTAGAACTCGGTCTATATAGTCAAGGCATTGATCAAATGAATCTCTATAGACCGAAAATTCATCCATGAAAACCTCCAAAAAACTACCGACTATGTCAGTGAACACTGCAAGCATACACCTCTGAAATGTGGTTGGGGCATTGCATAGCCCAAATGGCATCAGTCTGAAGGCGTATGTCCCAAATGAACATGTTAACATGGTCTTCTCTTGGTCTTCAGGATCTATAGCAACCTTATTGTATCCTGAGTACTCGTCCAAGAAATAGAAATATTCCTTCGCGGCCAGTCTCTCAAGAATCTGGTCAAAGAAGGGTAGTGGAAAGTGGTCTTTCTTGGCATGGTTCAATCTTCGGTAATCAACACATACTCACCAAGATGTGGGTACTCTGCTCGGGATCTCCTCTCCTTTGTCATTTTTCACAATAGTGATACATGATTTCTTGGGCACGATGTGCAATGGACTTACCCATTTAGAGTCGGAGATGGGATACATGAATCTTATATCACACCATTTCTGAAATCTCTTTCATAACAACCTCCCGAAGGTTCGAATTCAGTCTTCTTTGAAATTCACGGGAGGGTTTGTTGTCTTCCTCAAGGAAAATGTGATGCGAGCAAAGTGACGGATTGATCCCATGGAGATATGAGATTTTCCAACCTATTGCCTTGCGGTTATGTTCAAGAACCTCTATCAAACTAGATTCTTGGCATGTGGTCAGGTGTGCATTGATAATGATGTGGCACATCTTTGTCTCACCCGTAAGGAAGGCACACTTCATGTTGGAGGGCAATGGTTTCAGCTCGGGTGGAATGGGAGCTACTTCACTGGTGACTTTGGAAATGATAGTAAGTGGTTGTTCTTTCAACTATTCAATATCCACCTTTGACTATTCAAGCTCATCTTTCTAAAATTCAGAGAAATTATCCATCATATCCACATTATTGTAGAATTCGTCAATGATTAGATCTTGATCTTGCGAGCTCATTATCCCCTCCGAAAGTCATTCAAACTCATCAGGCACATCAGCACAAATCTCATCCTCATCAATAGAGGGGAATTCAACTACATGTTCCACTCCTTCCTCAGGGCAGAGGAAGTCATAGATCTCCATGTTATACATGAAAAGATCTGTATCTTGGTTCAAAAATTCATAGTCTTCAGGACGGTTGCTTTCACACACATTCACTATAGATGCTCCCATTGTAGGCTTGGGCTCAGGGTCTCTATCTCCATTTTTTCATTGATAGGGCTGAAGGTGATCTCTACAGTGTCGTAGTTCACTAATGCTTTAGCTGTTCAGAGGAATGACCGACCAATGATAATACGGGTATGAAGCAAAGTTGTGGAGACGTCCATATGTAACACGACAAAGTCAACAAGGAACTGAATCCCTTGAATAATTACGATCACACCCTCCAACATGCCTCTAGGCCGCTTGATGGATTTGTCTGTAAACTGCAAAATCATCTTTGTTGGTGTGACTGGTCCTAACCCAAATTCTGTAAGTAGTGAAGCTGGAATCAGATTGACAGAAGACCCATTGTCGAGCAGTGTGCGTTCAAACTCTTGGTTGAACATATGGCAACAAATGAGTAGTTCTCCCTTGTCTTTTTTTTTGTTCGGGAGATTGCTGTTGGTGTTGACGGTGGCCATGGTGAGGATGTGCTTTTCATGCTTGCCACCTTAGCTTCTTGGATTGTGAGGGCGAGGTCAACGCCTCATTGTACATGCATCTTTTAATTCTTTTTTCATAGCATGCATGTACTCAAGAGCTTTCGTGAGAGGCATATTCAAGACCAAATTTTGAATAATTTCCAAAGTTGTGAGATGAGACAAAGCACTTTCAAAATTCTGATTTTTTTCCTATTTTTTCATTGCTTCTGGAAAAGGAATATTTACAATATCATTCAAAATTGTGTCTATATCATGGTGTACATGTAGATGGTGTAAATGTACAAAATCATCTACAATCTATGGACCTAAAAATGTTGGCACAACTTTCTTGACTGACTTCAGATGTGCTGCATGTTGGGACTTCTCCAAGGCAAATGTTGGGAAATTACACATGGGGGCGTCTCTAAAGCTGGTTGGTCTCCGCTGAGGCTGCAGATGCTTTCTTCTTTTTGTATTTTTGTTTTTTCTTCATTTTTTTGTGTTTTTGTTGCTTTTTCTGGTGCTTCTCCAAAAGTTGTATATGGCTCTGATGCTAGCTGGGATGATGATCCCCAATAGATGTTGGATGCTTTCCCTTCGTGGTGGTTGATGGCTGCAGTGTCCTACTTCTCCCGAGAGTAACAACATTAGATAAAAAGTAGTTAAGATCACCTAAATTGGATTGGACACTACCAGCTACCTAATATTTACGGCGGAAATTGTCCAGGTTATCCTCGACCTGAGCTGGAATGACAGTCTTCGCAACTGTCAGGTCATCGATATTCTGGGTCTTCTCATCCATATTTTTCACTAGCTAAGATAAACAATCCAGGTCGGGTTTACTGGTGGTGCCTCAGATGGGTCGGCCTGATGGGGCCGCTGGTTGTGGTACTAAGGCTACTAGTTATTACCCTGATAAGACTAATGGTGAGGAGGAGGGAATGAAGAGTATTGGGAGTAAGGAGGATGACCAGAGAACTGGTGATGGTATTGAACAACCGACTGCTATTGATGGTACCCCTGATTACGGTAACCGAGCTGCTGAGAACCTTGCTGAAAATTCTGCCTCCAGGTGTTGTTGTTGTATAGAGGTTGTTGCTGATGAGAGGGTTGGTTGGGTCTTCCATCCTGCTGCTATTGGTGATAGGGCATGTTGCCCATGTTCTGAGTCTGGGGTTGTCCCTGAGGACGGGTCAGCTGCGCTTCTTTGTTCCGTACATCATTGATATCTTGGATCTGCGATGGTGGTGGAAAGAATTACTCGAGATAGGTTGGCTGCAATTATGGTTGATAGACCACCATTTGTGTCTAGTATTGCGGTGGCTGCTCTAGGGCCTGCATGTAATATACATGCTGGACAGGTTGGGGTGGCGGGAGACTCGGCTGAGGAGGTTGTATTGGTGTTGGCTCCTTTTGCTCAACAGGAGTATTGGCAGTGGCAGATACAGAATTACATGCATTGACATTCAATGCCCGAACAAGCTAATCCAACTACTGGGAAATCAGATCGACCTTCTCCAAGCCCTGGGTCATCTTCTCGATGACTGTAAGTTTGTCGAGGTACTGAGACCTCTTCTCAGTGATATCAACCTTGGACAAGTGGCTCCCAATGATACTCAGATTGGAGCTCCCGTCCATGTCCTCTACATGAGCATCCATGTTGATTGGCTTGTGGCTGGCTGTGGGCATCTTCATGTATGCACGGGATGAGGATTGAGTGGTGTCTCCTTCAAACATCTCCTCAAAAATGTCCCAGATGACATCCTCATTTTTGTTAAAATGCGAGCCACCACGAGCTGCATCTAGAGCTTTTGGCTCTCAAGTATCAGCTAACCGAAGAAGTGCTGGACAAGACTAGCCTTCGGAATGTCATGGTGGGGACACTTCTCTTGCAGATCTTTGAACCTTTCCCATGCTTCATGTATTGTTTCATGGGGTTGCTGGACGAAGCTGAAGATGCGAGCGTGCATCTAGTTCAAGCGATCGAGACGGTAGAATTTGTGAAGAAATGCAGACTTCGGCTCCTCCTAGGTCCGACTACCTTCCCCAAATGATCGACCCAATACAGAGCCTTGTCTTGGAGGATGAAAGGAAAGGCAGTCATCTTGATTACCCCAAGAGGGATGTTGGGGTAATGTGTTGTGGCACAGATGCAGTCGAGCTGTTGCAAGTGGAGATATGATTCGTCGGTTGTATTCCCATGGAAGGTCGAGAGCAGAGACAAGAATTGCATCTTCAGCTCGAAGTGGGTGTGTATGGGTGGAATCTGAATCCACTCGGTGATATGGCATGCCCCAGGGTTGTAGGTTTGCCTCAGTGTGAGCTTTGGTTGTGGTGGTCTTGCCTCTCTTCCCTTGTCACAGGGTCCACCTACTGAATAGTTGTCCTCTGCATCATCCCTATGAAAGTCATCCTCTATTTTCATGTCATCCTCTCATCTAGCATCTCTCTCATCGGTCCTTCTCCTCAGATCATTGAGCATCTCCTAGAAGGCGACTTGGGCTAATCCTTGATTAATCTACTATTGTTGTATGGCTTGAATCAAAGCTAGAAGCTTGCTGTTGACATCATTTTGCATGGTGTGTTTTCCTTCCCCCTGATCTGGCTCTTCGGCTGGCTGGGGTTGCGGTCCCTTTCCTCTTCCTGTAGGAGCCATATCTCTATCCGAATCTGGGAGTATCTTGGGCTCCAGATCGGATTCTTGCTTTATAAATGTAAGAATACTCCGATCAGTCTGTATCGCTGCACCAGATGTAGAATTTTTTTGTGTTAAGGTAAACACAGAACTTCATTAAGGATGGCGATGTATAAGGAGTGAAATCAGTTGTCATCCAAAATGGGTAGAGTTCGAGACAAGAGTAATATCAGATTATTAGAGAAGATGGGGAGTCTGGAGATTGGTTTGCAGAGTTCGAACCAGGTTCTCGAGAATCACCTCGATTATTAGAAAAGTTGAGTGTATGGAACCGATGTGGTTGTCGACGGAGTTTCGACTAAGCCATCCATTTGTCACCATCTCGAATGCCAAGAGGGAGATCGATCTGGAGGAATGATACAGAGGTCAACACAAAACAAAAGGAGTGTAAAACAGTAGAATGGCTCAAAGTGAGCGGGGATTAAAAAGGATGAAAGAAGATAGAAGCAAAATAACACAAATGCGTGATGTCTTTGATCTTGACCTAAATGGAACTAAGCAGTCAAACCTCAAAGCAATGGATTCACCAACTCGGCCTATGAAGCTGTGAAGTGTCGACAATTATCTTTGTGAGTTTTATATTGGTTTCCAGGCAATTATCTTGTAACAAGTCCTTAAAGCGCTGACCCTATAGGAGCAAGAGTACTGTTGGAAAGGTATCCCGTACTTATCCTCCTCCTTTGTAACCTGTAGTATGTACTTTTTGAGGTCTTTGTAACCCTCCCTAGATCCCTACTCATCCAAAGAAATAGAGGGAAGTAGCTGACAAGAAAAACCATTACTTCAGACCTCGCTCGCAACGGAATCATCAGTGAGCATGCAAGGACCTACTCGGACGCAAGACGGTGAGACAGATACCCCCGTGAAGGTGTAGCCTAAGCTCAGTACTTCAGACAAGGTCAATGTTCTACACAAGGCGAGAACATCATCATTGACTAGGCCCTACTCGTCCACGTATGATAGAAGCACCAATACTTCGAAAATCCAAGCGATACACAAGGCCGTAACAGACTGGGTTTTGGGCTCTAATCCTTACGATAGCGCTCTCTCACTCGGGAAGGAGACCTTCCACAATGCTACTTGAAAACAAATGAGGGCTTTTCTCACCCAATGCAATGAGTCCAATTAGTCAATTTTATTTAGGTCAAGTACTTTTAGCAACCCCTTTTTTATTTTTTTTGTGTTATCACTTGCTTTGCATAGATTCAAGAAAAGTGCCTAATGTTTTTGTATTTTCTTTAAATTCCTATGTGCTCAAAATCAGAAGGAGAGGACGGCAAAGCAATGCAAGGCAACACTAAAATCTCACCTTAGTGCCTAAATGATGAATACTCAGTTAGAGGGCTTACCGTGCTTCCCAACGTTCTCCATGCGAGATGCAAAACATGAATTTTTAAACCTATGTTATATGCCGATATGCACGGAAATCATCCTAAGCAGGAAATTGCTACACGTGAAGAACCAAATGCTGGTCACTAAGAATGAAACCTAAGGCCCAGTCTTTGATGCCATTCGGTGCCCACTACAGTGGGTCCCAAAGGAACTGTATGCGACCTCTTTGACACGTAGTTTTGAGACTAAGTGTTCAACAATTAATTAAACTAAGCCCAAACGTAAAGACTATAGCTTCATGCAAAGATAGTTCGGTGTTTGGCCTTAATTTACATGATCAAGCAAGCCTAAGGACTAAGGGGTCATTCCATAAAATAAATAAAAATAAGGCAGAAAGTACAAATCACAAGAAACAAAGAAAATAAGGCGGTAGAAATCTCAAAAAACACGGTGAGCCCCCAAGTGGGCAAACACTTGGAAATTGGGCCTGAGTGTTCAAAGTCCAATGTACATGTATTATTACAAATTAATTATGAAAAATGAGAGTCTCTCTCTCATAAAAAGAAAAATAAAATCTATGCTAGGATACTATCTCTCTCTCTGTCAAGAGCCTCTCTCTCATGTCGGCTAGGTCAAAATAGCCAGCTCCTCGTCCCAAGGCTTCATAGAATCACCTAGGCGATCCTCCTCAGTCCGTGGCCCCTTGCAAGAAGTCAAAAAGAGAAGATGTCAGACAGTTGAAAATTGATAATCAAATAAAAGGAAATAAATGCAAAAATGGCTAAGCAATATAAAAGACAAAAACTACTCTACAAACAGATGCTCCTCGGCAATGACGCCATTTGTTGACTCAGATTTTGCAAGGGTCTAAAATGATATCCTCTCGGAAGCAAAGATATGTTGTCGCTGAGGCGACCATTGGTAAAGCCCGAGGTCAAACAACAATTAACCCACATACAATAATTAAGCAATTAATCAGATTGGGTTAAAATTTATTATACCCTGCTAGAGTTGTATAGTGACAAATATGTAGGGGTCGAACACAGGAAACAAGGGTGTAAAGTGTATGAGATTAAGAAATAAATCATAAGAATTCGTCTTTCCCAACACAACCAATTTATAAATTTTTTGTGGCCTTTTATTTTCATATAATTTTTTTATTGACTTTTAATTTTAGATTTTTTATTTTTCCTTTTATATTTTCTGATTTTTATTTTCGTTTCTTTTTAATTATATATTATGTGAATATATAGGGTATATATATAATATAAAGAAATACGATTATAAATATACTTAAAAATTACTAGAATATAGAAAATTGAATGTTTTAGGATTTTAAATAAATTTTACTATTTTTGTGATTTTTTTAGAAATTTTTGCTAATTTTTATATATTTTTAAAGTAAAAATATCCCAAAACATGGATTAAATAATTAGGTCGAGATGTTTTGGAATTTACAAATAGGAGATGAAGTCAAAATTTTCCAAAACTATTTTTAATTTATGATATATAATAAAAAGAAAATTACAAAATAGAAAAGGATATTTTTGGATTTCTGGAAATTGTTTATTGTTTTATGAAGGATTTTGGAGCTTTTTAATTTTTAGGAGTTTTCTTTTCTAATTTTAGGATTTTCGATTTGAAATTAGAAAATACGAAAAATACACAAAATATATTTTTTGGGGGAAATTTTTAAAACATTTTTATATTTTTCTGGTATTTTATAAGTCAAACAAGAATAAAAATATGCTCTTTTGATTTTTAATAATTATTTAAAGAAGTAAAACCAAAAAATATACATCATTATATATATTATCAGGCACCTGACCCTATTTTTTGATAATATTTAGAGCACGGATGATATTTTTAATAAATAGAAAACATGCTCACAACTTAATGAACTGGTAAAGGCATTAATGCAAATAAAATTAAAGGTGAGGGCTAATATGCAAATGTTCTAAAATTTTATAACTGCTAATGAAAGTTTTAATATTAAAATGAAATACACGAAAGTGTGAGGGCCTATCTGCAAAATGTTACCTCAACGTGGGACGACACATGAGGTGATATGGCCATGACCAAAATATGATTATAAATAAGCACATGGTCCTTCTTACAAATTTCACAAAAGTATTAAACTACTAAAAACAACTTGCAGGAATGGAAAATAAATAACAAAAAAACAAGGGTTAAATCTGCAATTTATCCCAAACGTGCGCGTTGGTGGATGGTGAGGATGCACTCACTTAACCATGTGTCACCAATCGAACAATGCATATGGCTTTGTGGATGGAGCACTAAGATTATATCTCAATGCAAATCTAACGCTCGAGCTGAGCCACGATCCGACGGTTGGCATCAAAACTGGCACCAGGGGCAATCGAATGGTGTCTGCTCTTCACCAAGAACAGCGAAGAACTCTGTGTTGGGTTTGGCTCGATCGGCAAAATCTCCTCTGTTCTTCGTCTCCAAGGGCTCGTGGGCGTGGCAAAATGATCCTGGGGTCCTTCTGCAATAGATGAGGGGCTCAAGATGGTCCAGAGACCATCATTGGGGCCCTGACAGCTCGAGGAACTGGAGTTGCAAAGACATGCTTCGAATGCCTCTGGGGGGAGGCTCCCTCTCTCTTCATTACCGGTAGGATTAAGTTCTCGACAAAAATACAAAGCTAATGATAGCTTCGAATGGTTAAATGGTGCGAGGGTGAGTCGGGGCGAAGATCTCCGACAAGAGGCGAAGGAAGGAGATCATATTCCTCGGTCTGTGTGAGATCGATGTGAATGAAGGCATGGGGGATCATCAGAAGGTGAAGGGGAACATGATGGGAGTGAAGGGCTCGGCGGAGGCATTCGGATGTGTCCAGAGCGGGGCGGTAGAGCTGGAGCTCTGTCGTCCGAAAGATTTGGAAAATATGCTACAAGCAATGGATTCAAATGAAATAAAAGGAGAAACTAAACTAATGCTACGCTAAAGATTAAAAGGGCAAAATAATAGGGGGCTGACCAAACCTGCACGGAGTAGAGTCGAAGCTTCCAGCGGAGAGGTGGTAGGAACCCTAGATCGCTTCGATTCTACATCAAACTTGTTGCAGACACCTCCTAAGGATGTCTACTATCACTGAGGTTCACTTAGGTGCATTAGGGTTCTGGAGAAGTGGAGGAAGATGGATCAAGGATCCATGGAAAGTGGAAGAGAGGCAACAAGCCCTTTGACTGAGGATATTGCCCTAGGTAATGATCCATCGATCGAGGAAATGTTAGGGCGTGAAAGTGCACATGTCGAGGATTAAAAGATCGGAAGGCGTCGATCAAAATGGATGAAAGGATCAAGCTCCAAAAAAGGGAGAATCAAGGTCAAAACCTCTGACAGTCGTCAGGGCTACCTGGACGAGAGAGTTGACTCAGGTCAAACGAGATTGGGCTCCCATTGGTCCACGTAGGGCCACTAGTTGGCAAAACAACAAGAAATAGGTTATTAATTCAAAAATAAAATAATAAAATATTTATAATTTTTTTGTTAAAACATAAAAATATTATTATATTATTTAGTACTTTATTATGATTTTTATTTATTTTTATGGCTTTATTTATTACAAGTGACCTTTTAAGGTTTCTTTTATTGGTATATTTAACTAGGTTTTGAGTATTTTATTTTTTTGTATTTTGTATTTTATTATTTTATTTTCAAATTTTATATATTTATAACTTATTTTTATACACAAATATATTTTTATTATATTTTTTGCTATATTATGTACACTTAAATAAATAGGGGTATTAAATATATAAGTTTAAACATAGGTATTTCATCTATGTATTTTTGTATACTATTTTATTTTTTATGTTTTCTTTATGGTTTTATTTCATTCTAAATGCGTACATATACTATAATAATATTTACAAAATTATAAAATATAAAATTATATAAAGAATAAAGAATAAATAAAATGAATATTTTATTCATGTATACTATACAATATGGGTCCAAAACCTAAGTTTTGCACCTTAACTCCAAATTAAATGAAACCATCTTAATTGAATAGCTTATTAAAAGTATATAAATTAAAGATGATTTTCATACATTTTGAGTTTTTTATTGAGGAGATATGGATCTGAGAAGTTTGGATTTTGGCTTTTTATTTTGAGTCTAAAAAGTACATTGCATATTATTTTTGTATGAAATCATTTTTTTATTTTTATTTGTATTTTTATCTACAAATTTCATGTAAAAGATGTCTTTATTTGAGGTATATAATGATAAAATAAAATAGATCCCAAAATGCAATATTGATGAATAAAAGAATGAGATTTTTATTGATTTATTGACCCTTATCTCCCCCTACTTTATTCCTCGTCGACCAAGTCATCAAGATGCCTAGGTCTCGGGGTTTAAGGTCATAAAATACCTCTGATATTTTATTATTTTTTCTTTTATTTCTTTATTATATAATTTTGGCATTAAAAACTGTATTTTATATACAATAATGGAACAAATAATGAATGTTAATTCTTACAAATGAGGCTATTTACATGCATTAACTAGGGGTTTTAAGGCCAAAATGATAGAATAAAGGTGATGAAATGGAGATTCATTAAAAGCCGAGAAAGGTAGTGAGTGGCGAAGGAAGGGAACGTGGAGGCGCGCCCACCTGGAGAAGATGGAGGAGAGGGGCTGGGTCTCGGTCGTTTGATCGACCAAAACCAAGCCACACGATAGTTAAATAATAAAAAAAATAAAAAATAAAAAATAAAAATAAAAATAAAAAGTAAAAAATAAAAAAATAAAAAAAGTTTAATCGGGTAAGGGAGCGACATGTGACGGCTCCAGGAGCGGTCATGTGTCGCTCCCAGAAAAATCAGAAACTAAAATAAAAGAAATATCAAAATAACATAGAAGATGAAGCCAAATAAAAAGGAGGTTTTCATGAAAGGTATTTGTCTCAACGAGATCTACAATGATTGGTAAGGAATCAAAGACAAAAGAAGCCATTTGTACAAAATTTATTTTTGGTGGTCCTCCATGTGCATATAATACCTCATTTTTAGGTTTAGCAATTTTTATGATTTTAAAAAATATAAAATTTAAAATAAAATCAAATAAAATATAAAATAAATATCTACATACTAATATATTTTTTGGTATTTTTAATAATTTAAAAATTAAAGAAATAAAAGAAGAGGGACTTATATACATACTATATATACAAACTCAGAGTATTTCATTTTCTTTGATTTTTAATTCAATTTTGATTTGGATTTTTGTGTACTTTATTAAAGCATAAATAGAAGAAAGTAACTAAAAAGAAATAAAACAAAAGATTTATTTTTATACATAAAATAATAAGGTTAAAGTCTGTCAATATATACAATATACAATGAGGTCCTAAAATCAAAGTTTCACATATGAACTCCGAATCCTTTAAATTTGGTATTTTTTGTAGATAATTCAATGTGCATTAACTTAAAAGTGAGTAGGGGTTCATAGGAGATTATATGTAAGAGATTTTTTCCTTTGTGGCTTTTTGCCTCAAAACTAGGGCTTGGTTTTTTTTGTCAAATGTACTAGTTAGTATTTTTCTTTTTTAAGGTTAGTAATATGTATACAATAAAGTTGATTTTATTGCATTTGGAGTTAGTATAAAATAATTTAAAAAGTGAAAGTTATGGTAATATACAAGTGACAATATACATAGAAATTCTAGCTTCTTATTTATGTGATTATGAAAAATATGGATATTATTTACACGTGCATGAATTCTAATAATACAATTTAAATGGATAAATGTAATTAATCACGTGGGAACAGAGCTCTATTTTCAGCTATTTGATTGATGAATCACAGATTCATCAGCCATGGCACATGGAAATATGGAGATGATGTAGGCCAGACCCGTTATGACTGACCTAGATATTTCTGTGCCTCTTCCCATGCCTCATGAATGCGAGAACCATGCTGATCTTTCATTGCCAACAACCATGTATTCCATGAGAGGACCAAGCATATCGAGGTAGACTGTCAGTGCACTCGTGACGTGATGAAGAAGGGTTTCATCTTTAACTCTCATGTCAGCTCAAGAGAACAACCAACAGACGTGTTCACCGAGGCTTTAGCTAGAGGGTCATTCCAGAGTTGTTATTCCAAGCTAAGAATGATTGATATCTACTCTCTAGATTGAGGGGGAGTGTTGAGATATCAGTTATATTTTTATTATTCTATGCATTTTCTTTTCTTTCAGCCTATATTATGTAATTTGCCCAAATAGGTTTCTACTTTCTATAGGAAAACCCTAGGGCATCACGAATAAACAATTTCATTCCTCTTTCTCCACCCATATTAATATGTTCAATGATGAAGTTTCCCCTCCAAAAGGGTTGCCATGATATATTCTTTGACCACGTCCCATAACTCCCTATAGAAAACATTGGAAAACCATCTGCATTCAATTGGAAGATTGCCTTATTCACCTCTATTCCTCAAACTCAGTAATCATCCAGTCTATATGGTACCGTGATGAGGGTGTAACACCATACCATTACCCGCCATCCCCACCCTATGTGTGTAGACCTTCTATTCAAATTACGAAATTGTTTGCTCAACATCATGTCGACCTCTCTACCCTGCATGAAAAAATGTACCATCAACTGATAAAGAATGAATGAAATTTCTACATCTTGTACTTGTCACATAGTGAAAGAACCAATTATTTGCATCACCTTCACTAATCCGTCATTGCTATAAACTTTTTCTCCACTCTACATCAACTTTCACATCTTCCACATGGATGTCTTGTAACAAGCTGGATCTAATTTCCTGCATCCCAACATTCAAATCTCTATCATCTTTGAGCTTAACTATGTAAGTCACCTACTCTTGTGCACTGGTTATCCTATTTAGACGTCGGGTTCATACTTCATTCTTTTAGTCCAACAATAGCCTCATGAGTACCTACAACTTCTTCGCAAGGCCAAACGTTGCAAATCATTTCAGTTTAACACTCACTTTAAAAGGACACAATTTTATTCTGAAAATCATCCTCCAACAGCCAAGTACGCTCAAATCTAAACATTGTCCTTAGACAGGTGTTCTCCCCTGATTCCCAAAGGATGGGGTATATGATTGGAATGTGCATGCAGTGACAGCCTCGCTAAGGATAAAGGAAAGAGATATGTCACCTCATCGGATATCGTAAAACCACCTATGTGGGATCCAGATCTGGCATTCCTCAATATGCAGTGGCAACTTGTAGCATAGATGATCTCCAATTGCAACTTCGCTATAATGTTTAACATATCTTCGGGTACATCATTTAAGCCTCCTTTAGATCTAGGTCTATCCATAGGCATTGGTAAAAAGTATGTAATGACATCCGACGTAAATGAACTATAAATGTGTGTCTTCCCCCTCCTAAGTCTCCTCAATATCGAAGAAGTCCTTGTCTACCCAATTACCAATCCACCAGATGCACCGTCGGAATACATATTAGAATTCATCCAAAAAGCCCCCACCGACGCCTCTACAAATAGCCTTCACATCATATGTGACTTTGGTTTCTTGTAACATCACAATGTGTACATTTGATTCTAGAATGAGCTCCTTCACTCCCCACCGCTTTCGAGACCTATTCAAGCCCCTTATCTTCCACGATAACACATTCATTATGAGCATAAAAGGGAACCAAAAGATGGAATAACGTCCAGGTAGTCCACTAGTACCATCTCCAATGGTCCAAAACTACATCTGAATCCCTACATGCCTGCTACCTATGTCGAAATATTTGAAAGTACATCTGCTTTTTCTTCCTGAATAGTTTACACATCTAGTGGCTAGGAGCAGCTCTCTTCCACCACTACATCAGAACTCTATTTTATGGATGGGAACATGTGGCAGTCAAATAGAAACCGTCCTCTCTGTGTTCGGACGAGACGTTCAAGACTCACTCGTCCTACCTATCTTTGGAACGGACGATCGATCACCATCGTCCCTTGCAAATGGCATACATGGGACGATGAAAGTAACGACCGTCACATCAGCACATGGATGGGATGGTCGCGATACTATCATCTCTTATTGGTTTAATCAGGAGGGACGATCACTGATATACCTGTATCACCTGATACATCATCCCTTTTTGGTCAAAAATTGTGTCTATGTGGACTTTATGGGATGGTTTTGACCGTCCCAGATAGTTTTATGTGCTCATCCTGCTAAATGTCTGGTAACATAATGGCGACGGGCATTATGTCCGTCGCATCATGTTAATCCAGATCTTTGCTTCAAACAAAGGCTTCTAGAGGGGTTGATGGGACGGTCTTCACCATCGCATAAAGGCTTATGTGAACATCCCATTAAATGTTGGAAACATAGGAGACGATCTCCACACCCATCCCGCCAGATCTCCCGCCTAATGAAAAAAAGGGCAGGCTTCGTTGAGGAAGGGATGGTCTTACTTGCGATCGTCCTACTGGATTTCTTTCCTAATGAAAAAGAATGCAAGCTTAGCAATGGACAAGGCTGTGATGTCCCGTCCCTCCGGCTATCGAAACCGACGGGACGAGAGTGTCGGACCTACGGTCCAAATACGCCCATGATCTATGATACTCAGCAAACCATCTTATGCACATTAGATCAACATTTGAAATATAAATAACAATAAAAGGATAATATAAAATGGAAAGAAAATACGACATCCATTCTCATTGATAATAATCATCAAGTCCATGTCCATAAAATGAGATACATCATGTAATTATAAATTTTGTAGAAGAAGCTCTCCAAGTATCTCACTACAATGTCTCTCAAACGGAACATAAAATAATGTAGAAATAAATAATTTACTCTAAGTAGAACGCATCCTATTTGGTGCAAGAACAATGTTGAAAGTCCAATCTCCTCGAAAGCCACAACTATTGCGGTTGCTGCTCAGCTACACTTGTTGGGTTCATATGAGGATAACCTTATGAGCAATTGCCCAGTAACGAGACAAACACTATAATAACTAAAGTAGGGGTAGGCAAAGAATGTGCACTCAACTCTATCAAATGACATATGCATATATTGTAGAAACTGAGAAAACATCAAGTCATTCTAATTCTCATTGGATTACATAACAAATGATTTTATTTATTGATATAATAATCATTTGAGTACTGCTACAATGATATTGATATTTCTACAAGTTGGTTAGAGTCCACAACATTATACAATTACAATTACAATTACCGGCATCCGATAATTAATCATTTCTCGTATTATTTTAGCACATGCAAGTACACGACTCGCAGGCTTCCTCTACGCGGGAACTTGTTTGTCATCTTGAGTAAACCTTCAAAGACATTCGTTCAATTAGAATAGGAAAAAGATCATAATCATGATTTCTCTAACTTCAAACCATATATCGAAATACCCCTCACAATAATAATACTCGAAGAAAAATTAGATGCGGCCACATCTAAATTTAAATCGAGTCTTAAAATCGTGTATACGTGAGAAATCAAGAATGCCAATCGTACTACCAGCCTACTCCGTCGAGCGACTCCGGATGCTACCGGGTTGCGAGGTGCAACACATCATCCAACCCATCCATTGAGGCAGCGGTCTTCGTGGTATCTACTCGGAGGCCAAGGGTGCATGCTCAATCCCTTGAGGCGCCAACTCCATCTACCCAATGGCTAAGCAATCTTATATATAGAATGATACCCACTACAACATAAATAATACCCGCAATTTATCTACGTTACTAATCATTAAATAATTATTTTGTTATGTTGTAGAATCATATATCACGAGGTGAATTCCATCAAATAATGAAGGATGATATTTGTAAATACAAAATTTTGAACCTCACTAGATCCCTATCTATAATTATCTCTTGGTAACCTGTTCTATAATAATTGCATTTCTAGTTACTTCACCATTCTGATTACAAATCATCTCGGACCAATGTGCATTTATCTAATATTATTTGGCAACACAAAACTTCTAATATTTTCATCAAGGAGGATCTTTCCACTTCCACGTAACCCACCTGTAGTTCTAAAAATTGAAAATTATCAACAATGTCTGGGAAATCTCATGAGAGAAAACTGGTGTAGTTGCTTGTTAAATCGAAACTCAATCCTCTGTATAGTTTCGTCATACAGATGTTATGCTATGCAAAAATTTGTAATGAGGAGTGACATATTTAGCTCAAAACCAATTAAGGCTGGATAGAATTCAAGGTATCATAATACCTTAAAAACCTGAGCAAGCAACGCACAATAATATTGATCCTCGCGAGTTTGCATGTTAGTATTCCAGTTGCATTGACGTTACATCAAATTTCAGTTACTATCCGTGAGTATTATTGTCATTATTACATAATAATAGTAGTGGATTCAATTAATTGCCACTGACATATATAAAACCACCATCCACGTAAATGCTATTCAAGAATCTCATAACATATGTTCTAATTCATGTGTCAAATTAGAAATGGTTGTGAATATACAATAAAAGAAAAAAATTAATACTCGGTGTCCATTTAGTTTTCAATGATCATATCTAGCTCAATCTGTATTTAGTCAAGGTAGTCTACAGTACTAGAATGGACACCATTCAAACATTACGAACAAAATTAAAACCCACGTTGTGGACAACAAATCTAGAAATTTTACGTTGTATTGGCGTGTATAGCCTCAATCTGTATATTTGGATTGGTTTTGTTTTTCTTATATTTCTAGTTACCTTATGTGTGAATCCTATGTGTTTAATCTCATCATTTTTTTATTGTCGATTCTAGCTTAGAAAATATTCATAATACTCTTTATGATGATACGAGAGATAGAACTTGGAAAATAAACATCCTCGGTGACCTATCATTATCTTAGTGAAAAACAAGATGGAATCTGAGTGGGAATAAAACTCGACATTCATGCCATAAAAACACCTAAAGCTCTGCGTACTTTGAGAAATCGTGCGGAGGCCAACAACAATGAGGGAAGGTACGTCATTACTAGTATATGAATCACATAATAAAATATCCAAAGCTCCAAGTATGTTCAAGCAAATGGAAACAAAAATATATAGAAACCAACAACACGAGGAAGGTATTCATCATTACCTTCAAGGATGTTCCTTTGAGATCTCCTCTCATGCAGAAATTATATTTTCTGTCATTCAATCAGATAACGAATGTGAGTACAACGACGACCTCGAGCTCCCCTACCTGATGGTGGTCGTGGATCTTTGATTGGAGTAACTTTTCTCACGATGACAGCAACCTTTCGACGATAGGATCGACCAAGGTGGTGGTGCTCCAATGAAGGAGAAGAGTAGTGGTGGCTAGGGTCTGGAGAGGGTTACCTATCATGTCTTATTTATAGAAGGATTGGTGGAAAAGGATCCAATTTCAGATCCGATTCAGATCCATATATGGGTCCCGATTATTTTACTTAAAACATCGATAACTTGAGCTAGGAAGCTCAGAATTCGACGTTCTTTGGATCGTTGGAAAGATCTCGACGAGCTATATCAAATAATGCAGTCATTTATTTTTTTGATACTAAAAATACTTCAGAATTTAAGATAAAAATATGATGTTTCACATCATAAAAATCTTGAAGGAAGTCTCGTCCTCGAGACATTGGATTTAATGTATATGTTTTTTTTGAATGAGAATTGGATCCATGCATACAAATCTTAAAGAGAAAAAAAAATCATAAAAATCTTAAAGAGATTTGAACTAGGGTTTCGTGATCATACCTTTAAAAAGATATGGGTATTTCTGTCGCATATTTCCTCACGCTCCCATGTGGCTTCTTCAACATTATAACTTTACCATAATACCTTGACTAAAGGAATGCCTTTCCATTGCAGCTTCTTAACTATCCAGTCTAAGATATGTACTGCTGCCTTGGAAAAGGACAAATTCGGTTCGATCGTGAGGTCCTCATACCTAATCACATGCCGAGTATCTTGAATATACTTTTAGAAGTTTGACCCATGGAATACATCATGCATACTTGCCAAGTGCAGGGGAAGTGATACTCGGTATGTGACCTTCCTAATATGAGCCAAAATCTTGAAAGGGCCTACGAACCGTGGTGCCAGTTTGCCCTTCACACCAAATCTTTGAATACCCTTCACTGGAGATACTTTTAAGAATACAAAATCTCCGACTTCAAAACTCAGACCGCGATGCCTCTGATCAGTGTAACTCTTCTGACGGCTTTGCGCAGTCAATAATTTTTTTCTAGCTGTTTCTACGGCTCTTATCGTATCCTTGATTATCTGAGTGGAATAAATGCAATTATCGTCCACTTCCTACCAACATAGGGGAGTGGTGCATCTTCGTCCATATAATGCCTCAAAAGGTGTCATTCCAATACTATCATGGTAGCTATTGTTATAAGTAAACTCCACCAAAGGAAGGTGATCCTTCTAAGATCACTGCCATTCTATGGCACATGCTCGGATGAGGTCCTCAAGAGTCTAAATTGTCCTCTCTAATTGTCCATCCATCTACGGATGATATGTTGAACTAAGACATAGTTTAGTTTTTAGGGCCTTCATGAATTCTCCCCAATAATGTGACGTGAAACAGGAGTCTCTATTCGATACAATTTCTTTGGGAATCACATGCAAGTGAATAACATGCTGAATATATAACTTCGCCAGATCTACCGAAGTGCAACTCATGTTCACTGGAATGAAATGTGCGGACTTGATCAATCAGTCCACAATAACCCAAATAGCATCATATCCACCTACTGTACGAGGTAAGGATGTCACGAAATCCATAGAGATACTCTCCCATTTCCACAGTGGGATAGGAAGTGACTGTAACAAGCTAGGAGGACACTTGTGTTCTGCCTTCACCAATTGACAAGTAAGGCAACGACTAACATGTTCTGCAATCTTCATCCCCTCCCACCAGAAGTGCTGACGGAGGTCTCTATACATCTTGATGCTTTCTGGGTGGTAGATAATCTAGAACAGTGAGCCTCATCTAGGATGTCTCTCCTCAACTCATCATCACTAGGGACACAAACACAGTCTCCCTTCCATACGATGGACTCACAAACTCTGAATCCATCAAAATCCTCCTTCAGACATCGATGGAACAAGTCTTGTAATTTCTGATCTATCTGTTGACCATGCACAATCATTTCCCATAATCCACGGTACTTGGCAGGTATAGTTACGACATCTGTAGTACTATCAAATGGGTGCCACTCACTGAGTGTTGTGAGCATATCCCAAGTTTGTAGCCATGCTGGGGTGCCCTCGGTATGTGCTCTCCTACTCAAAGCATCTCCTGCTACATTTCTTTTACCCGGATGGTAAGAGATCGTGCAGTCGTAATCTTTCAACAGTTCCATCCATCATCTTTGCCTCATATTCAACTCCCGTTGGTCAAAGATATATTTGATACTCTTGTGATCTGCAAAAATCTCAAACGTGGTCCCATATAAATAGTGACGTCATATCTTCAATGCAAAGACTATAGTTATCAACTCCATGTCATGAGTAGGGTAATTTCATTCATGGTTCTTTAGTTGTCGTGATGTGTATGCCACGACATGACCACGTTGCATCAACACTGCTCCTAAACCCTCTTTCAATGCATCAGTATACACTATACAATATAAGATGCCTGAAGGAAGGGTGAGAATCGAAGCATTGGTCAGTCTCTCCTCAACTACAAAAGCTCAGCTCGTACTTATCGCTCCAAACAAAGGAGGCATCTTTCTGTGTTAGACGAGTAAGTGGTAGGGCTAGCTGCGATAAGCCCCTAACAAAACGTCTGTAGTAGCCGACGATGCCTAAGAAACTACGTATCTCGGTAACTGTCTTGGGTTGCTCCCAAGACATTATTGCATATATCTTGGCTGGATCAACTACCACACCTGCTCCTGAAATTACATAATCAAGGAAAGCTACCCCAGTAAGCCAAAACTCACACTTGTTGTATTTTTCATATAACTTGTGTTCTCTGAGTGTATCCAGAATAGTATGAAGATGTTGCTCGTGCTCATGCTCATAACGTGAGTAGATCAAGATATCATAAATGAACACCACCACAAAACGATCCAAGTATGGACGGAAAATTATGTTCTCATAAATGCGGTAGGTGCGTTCCTGAGTCTAAAAGGCATGACCACAAACTCGTAATGGTCGTATCTGGTGCGAAAAGCGGATTTAAACACATATGTGTCCATAATCCTCAATTGGTGATAACCCAATCGTAGTTCAATCTTTGAGAATAGTGTTGCGCCTTGCAACTGATTGAAAAGATCGTCTATTCGAGGGAGCGGATAACGATTTTTTACCGTCCTCTTATTAAATTGCCTATAATCGATGCACAAATACATAGACCCATCCTTCTTCTTTACAAAGAGGACCGATGCTCCCCAAGGTAATGTACTGGGGCAGATAAAACCCTTCCCCAATAACTCTTGCGATTATACTTTGAGCTCCCTGAGTTTGGCTGGTGTCATTCGATATGGAGGGATGGAGATGGGTTGTGTATCGAGAATCATAGTGATCTCGAACTCAATCTCCCTATCTGATGGTAGTACAGGTAATTCCTCTGGAAATACTTCAGGAAAATCTCACACAATTATGACATCGTTAATCATCCGATCCTGTGCAAGTAGATCCACAACATAGGCGAGAAAACCTATGCAACTTTGATTGAGAAACTGTTGCACCTTTAATGCAGATACATACAAAACCTCATAATATGTGGTACGCCCATCGAACTGAAAGAGAGGTATGCCTGGAGACGGAACACTGTCGTTTTCTTGAAGCAATCAAGGTACGTGTGATGCTGCTCGAGCCAATCCATACCAAGATGACATCAAAATCTTCCAACTGAATAAGTAAAGAATATGTGGGCATCAGGTGCCTTCCAATCTACACGGCTACATCCTCCACTGCTCGTCGCACTATATATAATTAGACCCCTGAGCCCTTGATGTAGTAAGGGGATGAAACACAGACATGCTCTTTATATAATTTAGATACTAATCGGTGTGCTAGAAAAGAATATGTGGCTCCCGATCAAATAAGGTGTGTAAGGATATACCATGCACTGAGATCATACCTCACACTACAGCTCCTGAGGCGTGGGTTTGCTCCTGCATGATTGCATTCAATTGTCCCTGAGGCTGTGGTAGGGCACTAGAACCCGCAACACTGAAGGTTGGTCATGGTGGAGGACGCTGAAAACCTCGACCTTCATGACGGAAAGATGATCCATGTGATTGTCCATATGAGAAAGTCGGTCGCACACTTGGTTTATGGCTACCTGAGCTGCTGAAAAGTAAGGGACACTTGGCCTTGAAATGGCCCGGTTGCTGGCATTGGAAACACCGACGATCTCCTGAGTGAGAAACGGAGCCTCCTGAGACAAGGCTGGCACCTCCTGTCTTGCGGCTCTGGGAGTGTGTAGAAGAGATGAAGGAAGTAGTACCATGACTCGTCAAGCCCTGCCTTGAAGTATGTGTGGGGAAAAACCTGGTAATGGTAGGAGTGGTCGTCACTGGGTGGAAACGACACTCTCTACAGGCTCTGTAGAAATCTCGACGAGTAGATCTCCCTGATTGATGTGGCTGGAAATGTGATGGGCCCCCTGAAGCCTACTCGGAGTTGCCTTCATCTTGGTAGCCTTAGCAGCTACCTCCTTGATGGAAGTGAAATCCAATGTAGACAGTTGGTGTTGCACATCATTATGCAATCTCCATATGAACTTCTATAAATTCTCCTCAGGGAAAGTAGTAGTCATCGGTGAGTGGCAGGAGAGTTCAGTGTAGCGAATGAGATATTCTTGGGCGTCATTGACCCCTGCTTCAGTTCAACAAACAACCTCCTCAGATCCTCAACCCAGTGATTAGGGTAGAATTGGCTACGAAACTCGTCAAGAAATATTTCACATGTTATGGGATCCTCCACATGTTCCTTGGTGGCATACCACCAGCGTTCAACATAGCCTGCCAGTGAAAATTCCGCGAATGTAAGCCAAGACTCTTCAAGAGCATGGATCATCTGCAAAACCTTGGATACGTGATCCATCCACAGTTCAGCCTCATCTGGTGTGCCGGTGCCAAAGAATTATGGTACCTTAGACCTCTAATATGTTATGTAGGTCGTCTGATATTTTTGCAACACCTCTAGAACCCCTGATCCTTCTAGGTCTAGAGACACTGAAGGATGAACAATGTCCTCCTCCTCACGAGAGGGATTGTATGAGGAGTTATCCTACTGAAGGAGCCTCTGCTCCAATACTTCATGACGTTGTTGTATACCCTGCACGACCTGAATTAGTAAGACCAACTGCTATGCAACATCAGGGTCAACACGAGGTGGCATGATTTCCTGCAGAATCATTATATTAGAAATTATTTCCAAGACTAGAGAGACAATGGACACATTAATCAGGACTTGAATTATTCTCCTTAACTAATGCCAAAGTCAGAAAACTTTGTCGCTATATTCATATTTCAAATCTTATTGACATTGTAATATGCAAAGGGAGTGGAGTATTGGGCTCCGATACCATCTGTGATGCCCCGTCCCTTAAAACCGACGAGACGAGAGTGTCGGACCTACGGTCCAAATACGCCCATGATCTACGGTACTCGACAAACCATCTTATGCACATTAGATCAACGTAAAATATAAATAACAACAAGAGGATAATATAAAAAGGAAAGAAAATACAACATCCATTTTCATTGATAATAATCATCAAGTCCATGTCCATAAAATGACATACATCATGTAATTATAAATTTTGTAGAAGAAGCTCTCCAAGTATCTCACTACAATATCTCTCAAACGGAACATAAAATAATGCGAAAATAAATAAGTTACTTGAAGTAGAACGCACCATGTTTGGTGCAAGTACGATGTAGAAAGTCCAATCTCCTCGAAAGTTGCAACTATTGCGATTGCTGCTCAGCTACACCTGTTGGGTTCACACGAGGATAACGTTATGAGCAATTACCCAGTATACACACTATAATAACTAAGGTAGGGGTAGGCAAAGAATGTACACTCAACTCTATCAAATGACATATGCATATATTGTAGAAATTGAGAAAACATCAAGTCATTCTGATTCCCATTGGATTACATAACAATTGATTTTATTTTTTGATATAATAATCATTTGAGTACTACTACAATGCTCTTGATATTTCCACAAGTTGGTTAGAGTACACAACGTTATAGAATTACAATTACAATTACGACATCCGATAATTAATCATTTCTCGTATTATTTTAGCACATGCAAGTACGCGACTCGCAGGCTTCCGCTACACGGGAACTTATTTGTCATCTTGAGTAAATCTTTAAAGACCTTTGTTCAACTAGAATACGAAAAATATCATAATCATGATTTCTCCAATTTCATACCACACACCAGAATACCCCTCACAATAATAATACTCGAAGTAAAATTAGATACGACGACATCTAAATTTAAACTGAGTCTTAAAATCATGTATAAGTGAAAAACCAAGAATGCCAATTGCTCCACCTGCCTACTCCGTCGAGCGACTCCGGATGCTACCGGACTGCTAGGTGCAATGCGTCATCCAACTCTCCGTTGGGGTCGCGGCCTTCATGGCATCTACCCGGAGGCCAAGGGTGCATGCTCAATCCCTTGAGGCGCCTACTCCGTCTACTCAATGGCTGAGCAATCTTGCATATAAAATGATACCCACTACAACATAAAAAATACCCGCAATTTATCTACATTACTAGTCATAAAATAACTATTTTTTATATTATAGAATCATATATCATGAGATGAATTCCATCAAACAATGAAGGATGATGTTTGTAAATACAAGATTTTGAACCTCACTAGATCGCTTTCTATAATTATCTCTTGGTAACTTGTTCTATAACAATTGCATTTCTGGTTACTTCACCGTTCTGATTACAAATCATCACGGACCAATGTGCATTTATCTAATATTATTTGACAACACAAAACTTCTAATATTTCCAATAAGGAGGATCTTTCCACTTCCACGTAACCCACCCATAGTTCTGGAAATTGAAAATTATCAACAATGTCAGGGAAATCTCATGAGAGAAAACTGGTGTAGTTGCTTGTTAACTCGAAATTCAAGCCTCTATATAGTTTGGTCATACAGATATTATGCTATGCAAAAATTTGTAATGAGGAGTAACATATTTAGCTCAAAACCAATTAAGGCTGGATAGAATTCAAGCTATCATAATACCTTAAAAACATGAGCATCCAACGCACAGAAATAAGGATCCTCGCATGTCTGCACGTTAGTATTCCAATTACATTGACGTTACATCTAATTTCAGTTACTATCCGTGATTGTTATTGTCATTATTATATAATAATAGAAGGGGATTCAAGTAATTGCCACTAACATATATATTACCACCATCCACGTAAATGATATTCAAGAACCCCATAACATATGTTCTAATTCATGTGTCAAATTAGACATGGATGTGAATATACAATAAAAGAAAAAACATAATAATCGATGTCTATTTAGTTTTCAATGACCATATCTAGCTCAATCTGTATTTAGTCATGGTAGTCTACAATACTAGAATGGACACCATTCAAACATTACAAACAAAATTACAACCCACGTTGTGGACAATAAATCTAGAAATTTTACGTTGTATTGGCGTGTATAGCCTCAATCTGTATATTTGGATTGGTTTTGTTTTTCTTATATTTCTAGTTACCTTATACGTGAATCCTATGTGTTTGATCTCATCGTTTTTTCATTGTCGATTCCAGCGTAGAAAATATTCATAATACTCTTTATGATAACACGAGAGATAGAATTTGGAAAATAAACATCCTCGGTGACCTATCATTATCTTAGTGAAAAACAAGATGGAATCTGAGTGGGAATAAAACTCGTCATTCATGTCATAAAAACACCTAAGGCTCTGCGTACTTTCAAGTACATAGGATTGAGAAATCGTGTGAAGATCAACAACAATGAGGGAAGGGACATCATTACTAGTATATGAATCACATAATAAAATAACCAAGGCTCCAAATATGTTCAAGCAAATGAAAACAAGAAAATGTGGAAACTAACAACAAGAGGAAGGTATTCATCATTACCTCCGAGGATGCTCCCTCGGGATCTCCTCTTACACGGAAATGATGTTTTCCGTCACTCAATCGGAGAATGAATGCTCGTACAACAATGATCTCAAACTCCCCTACGTGATGGTGGTCGTGGATCATTGATTGGGGTAACTTTTCCGACGACGACAGCATCCTTCCGACGATAAGATCGACCAAGGTGGTGGTGCTCCAATGAAGGAGAAGGGTAGTGGTGGTTAGGGTTTGGAGAAGGTAGCCTACCATGTCTTATTTATAGAATGATTGGTGGAAATGATCCAATTTCGAATCTGGTTCGGATCCATATATGGGTCCCATCTATTATACTTAAAACATCGATAACTTGAGCTAGAAAGCTCAGAATTCGACGTTGTTGGACTCGTTGGAAAGATCTCGACGATCTCTATCAAATAATGCACTCATTTAATTTTTTATATTAAAAATACTCCAAAATTTGAGATAAAAATACGGTGTTTCACAGGGACGGTCCTACTTATGACCATCCCTAATTCTCATAGAGGAGAAGATCATTACGACCATCCCCTTCGGCCAAATCGAGGAAACCACCAGTTCCCTTGATGCCTTGCCACATTTCATCCCTAACCTCGCATAACCCACCATCGCCGCACACGATGGACCTCACCCCCACACGCTCCAACGATCTTCTTCCTCTGCCACGCGATCACGCTTTCTCCCCCTGATGACCCGCTTCCTCCTCTGGTCATCTCTTCCCATCGGTGGTCGTGGGACAACTCTTTTCCTTCTCCCCATTCCACCCATCATCGAATCTAATTGTAACTATTATGAATGAGTTATACGAGCACACAATCATATGGAATACTCTATCTTTGTTAGTTCAATAATTAAAATGATTATATGCATATGATGATTCCTTCTCTACATTCATTTGATACTTTATCTTTGATACTCTATCATTTGATAGTTGTATATGATATTTTCTCCACATGGTTATATGCACGTGTTTTTATAGGAAATGCTATTTGTTGGTCACAGGAGATTTTATATATATATATATATGATAACTGTATGATTGCTTTTGCAAGTGTTGATATAGGAAATGCATGCTATATGTTGCTCGTAGGAATTTCTTATGCTTGATATATGATTGTACGACTAACAATATGAATGAGATTTTTATGCACATATAACATGCATGCACACATAAAATGCATGTATATGCTTCCAATGAGTTTGTAGGTACATTCTTCTTATTAGCACCAATTAGGATTGCTATAGATTAAGTTAGTTAGGTAGTCTCGAGCTATCTTTGGGTCGGTGATAATATGATTGACATTTGATTTAATGTAGAAGTATGGATAAGTCCCTTTCTAGGAACGATGCTACGTTTTAAAATTGTTGGTGGGGATGTAGTGAGGGAGAACTCCACGCTCTTTCGTAGTTACTTGGGACAGGTGGTATGCTCCGTGTTCTTATCAACGTTGTTGACATTAGGCCGGTTACTCAGGTTGTTAAGAATGCCATTCTGCGTGACATGAGGTAAATAATTGACACCAGTATTTTTCATTAAATTTTCATTAAAATATCATCGGTAATAATTGACAACTTTGAATCCTTACAGGCTAGTTTCACCTGGGATCGTAGCATTGAGGTTGATATGCATATTTCGGCTCATGCAGGTGAAGTGCTTCGTCATTATCAGGGACACCTGAAGAATACTGTAAGTGAATTAATATTTTTTATAATAACTATGTGTGTGATATCAATACATTACTTTTCAGTATTTCGATCCACAGCTTCCACTGGAGCAGTTGTTTGTTAGAGTACCACTAGGCGCTGATCCCACCCAATGGAGGGAACTTCTTGTATATTGGGTGAGGGAGGAACATGGAGTGCATAGTGCACATATTTTTTACTTGCTTACTCTCTTTACCTTATTGACAATTGTGTATTATAGGAGATTTCGAGGAGAAATACCCACAACATGAGCAAGGGATTCAAGGCTACCCACAAGATGGGTAGAAAAAACACAAATCAATTGAAGCACAACTTTGTAAGTACTCGCTCTTTTAAGTGATTCATAATTATTTTTGTTATCTAGATAGCTATCCCTAATCTTGTATTTTTATTTAGTTTGAAGAACATGAATGGGTGCCAAATAGGATGGAGGTTTTTTTAGAAATTCCAAGAGCAGTGACATCGGTGGTATTGTTGAATGGGTATCATATGGACCCCTTTCATGTAAGAAAAACCTATATTACATATTTTGACTTTCTAAAGTATTTACAATATAAGTATTGACATTCATCCAACTCTATGGATGTCATAGGTGTAGAAGTCACTTAAGTGCTATAAACTCTTTAACTCTCCTTCTTACATGGGTCAGACCCATGCTTCCATTGCATTTCCTTGATCTATAAACAATCATATATTAAGATAAAAGATATCTTAAATTGAACATGTCCTCAAGGGACTTTAATATAAGAGTATTTAACTATTTATACTTGCTTCATACCATTCATACATTTCGAATATTTGAAGTCTCATGAAAGGCATTAATAGAAATAGTATAACGATGACACTCATCTTGACTACGTCCATCTTAACTCTTAAGACTTGTTTATGCAGATACTTAAACATTTTGAGTACATAATCTTCTTCGGAGGCATCATTCTGCATAATGTAATGAACCATGTCATTCATGATTAAATGTTAAGAGTGCATATGTTTTCAGAAACATCACCTTCGAGTTCAGAAGGATATTGACAATTACGATCATCACCGACATGTTACTTTCAAGGCACACTCAGTGAGAGATGAAGACTATAGAGACACACAAATCCTAGGTTGTTGTCCTATTGTCTATTTAATTGTCAATCATCATTATCATGAGGAAACTTGCACATTGCAACCACATATATTATGTATCCCAAAACAAGCTCTACATATTGATCATGGATCCAATCCATGATAATGATTATGATTGAATATAGATTTGAGTGGGTTTATTGAAGGTTATCTGAAATAAAATAATTTACATTATTATACTTACTTTGATTAAGGTTATTATTATTTTAAATCAAAGTTGACTCGCCTTTTATTACCTTGAAATTCCGTTCACTTTCGAACTTTCAAAACATGAGGTATGATAACCAAAGTACCTCAAGCGAGATCTGAGATCTCCCTTGCACTTTTGTCGCACCCAATAATATGAGAAAATAAAACTTTGGTGAAGGAAGTAGGACCTCTTCCCACCTTGCAAATCCAACGCGTATTTCTCAATTTGATATTTGACACACGAGCCCACATCCCCTAAGGTAATGTTGATTCGTTGTAAATTGAATCAATCGTCAGTAGGAATAGAACTCTCTATATGAAATCCAATACTGCCTCAATTATATGGGGAACAACATTGGGGGTCAGTACGCATACAACCTTACTCTTTCGAGAAGCAAAGAGCCCGATCCATTTTCTCTTGTATGTCAGAGATGTGACTTCGGATAGGCATCTCCGTCGTACAATCCTGTCATCTATGATCCTCAATATCCCATTCAAAATTTGATTGATCAATGAATATTCTCATGATCAACCCTTCCAATGGAAATTCAATCTTATTAATTATAGACTGTGTATTTTAATTGGATTATTGATTTGATCATATTAATTCAATAATAATCCAATGCCACCAACAAACATTTCATTTTCTTGATATTACTATATTATATACGCCCTCACATAGTTCGATTTTATTTATTTTAAAGTATGCAGAGACTTCTCCTACTACCCTTCCTTGAAATGGATCCAGACATGTCTTATAGATTATATTAACAAAGAGCACTTCCACTGGAAATGCGAAGCAGGGTGCCGATTAAGTAACTCATTAGTATATCTAGGCCTAGACACCATCACCATTCCAATTCGAGACAACATAATTTGTACAAATTGTACTAAGGAATTTTATCTATCTTTCAACCATGCATGATATTCTATAATAATCACTCAAAAATTTAGGTATCTTGAAATATTTTTAATTTCCCTAAATTTATTTTCATATCAAGAAAACAAGTTGGTTTTGCATGTAATAGTTGAACTACAACTATTGTAATTTTATACTAGGGTTTATCAAGAAGAAGTTGTTCACCGAAAGTTTATAGATATAAAATATTTCTATAAATATATGTATCGTCATCTAATCATGATAAATTTATAATTTCTATGATTTATATTGAATGATAAATACACTAAAAGTTTTCATCAAAATGATCCAGTCATCTTCCAACCCATCCCACCAAATATCACTTATCTAGGATAAATGGAGTCAGAATCGCTGAAATAAATTCGAACGATTTGTTGATTTGATTATTAATAATTAAAGTTTTTTAACATGTTTCATGCAGGAAAATAATAACTAAAATGCATCAAGTTACAAATCTGAAATTCATGTAAAAATGACACACTGTTAGGACTTTTCATGTCCGAATCAATGCCCGATCGTCACCAACCTTTGGGGAATATTTTGTGTCATGTTCAGACATTCTAAACATGATTAAGTATCTTTCATTCATAATAGGCACAAAATCAATTCAAAATTGCATCTATACAGAAAACAAGTTCTTACGCATCTGATATGAAAAACCTTGTTCCCTTAGGGTTTGGATCATATCCAAAGACCTTTGGACAAGGATCTAATGCCACTTGAAGGGAGTCTTCTATAGACTCACGCATCACGGAAGCATGGAGATCGTATCGCATATGATCTAAGTTGACTAGTCATATTAATCGATGGGGCAATCGAAATAAAAAATTGATGAAACCACATGACATGGGAACAATTCCCATATTCTTTCATCATGATTATACAAGTATAAGGATTACCTCTTAAAACTTGACCTCGGTCTCGTAACCTCTAAAGGAAGAGACCTCATGTTTCAAGTTTGATCCAACAAGAGAGCACTTGGGGGCGTATGGATGAAATGCATGTTTCCCACTATCCAAGGTGATGATCCGAGTGAGGAACCTCCTGATTTCATCATACAAAATCCACCACCTTCTTCAAAAACACGAAGCGTTGAAGACGACGGAGTTCCATGAGCAATCATTCCGACATCACAACGACGACAAAGCTCTCAACAAACCCTAGTTGAGCACGTGTAGAGAGAGATTGAAAGAGTTTTTGGAACTTTTACTTCAACTTAATTGTGTAATAGAAAATGCTAGGATTATCCTTTCTTTTATAAGAATTGGATGGTAGAGATGCACTCCTTATTGAAATCGATGTTCAATAATTTTATTGTAATAATTTGCAATATTATAATTAATTTTAAAATAAAAAATAAGTTGAATAAGTTCATCAAAAAAGTTAATTCAATTAAGATCAATCTCATTCTCATGAACAAAGAGAAATAAGAGATCCGCCTTTCAAGAATGAGGAAAGGAGATAGTATACTTCCTCGTTTGGGAGGGTGGATGCTACCTTGAATTGGAGAGAGATTTTCTATCTCCACTCTCCTTTTAATATAATCTCATTACATTAAATCTTTATTCCTAGAATTATTTGTCAACAATATATCACCCAAATAATTTGCAAATTATTTGTAAAAATTGCAAACAAACCATTGATTAATTATGAATCACATTCATTCATCCAACATTACATGTAAATCACATTTACATTTAATTATGCAATGTGAATCCATTCACATTTAATTGTATAATGTGAATGTGATTCACATTTACTAATAAATTATAAATCTTATTTACAATTAAATCTCTCTATGATATTATAAATCACATTCACAAAATTTATGATCATTGTGGATAGTGTTATCTACAATAATCTTATCAATGATAATTAAATCCATATTTAATTATCTTAGATGCCTATTTACATATGTCTAAATAATGTGAATCATATCCACATTATTAATGATAACTAAATCTGATTTAATCATCAATTTTCCAATGCTCAGATATCATCTAATGCAACTATTCTTGAATTCTTTCAAGGATAATGTGTCTTCTCCACGAATACTTGGAGATAAGGACATGGTGTTTGTATATTCCATGTATAGTGACTTGAATAGTGAGATCTAATCTTATAAGCAAATCTAGAAGACCTCTCAGAGATGTCTGATCAAGTCGGCCAAAATATCCACTATTCTTGTTGCATCTGAATCATATTCATACAAATGTCCAACATCTGGACTAAGATTGGATAACTACCCTATTGAGTAGAGTCACTAAAATCCAAAAATAGTTTATAACTCCCTCGGAAAGGAAGTGTCACGGTTATACAATCGATTAAGATCACATCACCTGAAGTTCTGATCTTATTTGAATTGTCTCCTTCAGGATTTTATCGTTAAGTTTCTCATTCTATCATTGGGAGTTGTCGATTTTATGCTTTCCAAAAGCATATATCATACCTTCTAATCCTGTCTTATTTCCAAAACAAGATGATCAACATTGGAATTTCGTTTATCCCAATATCTTATGAGTGAGCTCATGTCTTCTGGTCCAGTACTGAACATGTATGATCTCTTTGACAGATTGTATTACTCATATGCCCTTGTATACACATCAGCTTACCAGTGTATAAACCTTGATTAGGCCACAAACTTAATGATCGGTCTAATATACATACTCGAACATATAGTAATGCATCTATCCCCGGTTACAGGATGTGTGCATATACGTGACAACATACATCATAGGTCTTAGTTATCTCGATCTCCTTAAGCCAAATCTTCGACCTAACTCACCCAATACCTCCGAATCTATATTCTTATGCAGAGGACCTACATCAAGAGGTCGGTCAGATGTTAGCCTTTGGAATATGGATTGCCATCTCGTTCTCAGACTGGAGATCTCTTCTTGATAATCACTTGGCGGTGCAGTTGGGTCCTCAATCTTACTTTTTAGATATTCAACCATACACCCACCTCTATGACTCAACCCTTAGACTAACAGTTGTATGATATCAAGATGATCATGGTACATGAATCTAATTGTACTAATGGACCTATTATGCAAATACGTTACTCTTCATTTCATATTACGTAATGATCTGCAATAACTTATTGCATGACGGCTTGTTGTGGGCTGACATGTCCAATCACTTAGTTGCTAGAGAAGAATGCCTCCTCTCGGAAAGGGAATGGAGAAGAGATGATCGTTGTATAACTTGAGCATACAGGAGAAGAGAGATGGAAAGAGGGGTGTAATAGAAAGGTAAGGATAGAATTTCAAGATAAGATGAGGCTAATCAATGATTGAGATGATGATCTATTTGAAGTGAATGAAGGATGAAGAGTATGGTTTGTGGGACTAGGAATCTACCAATACAGAATGAAGGGATGAAAACTTCGAGATATATTTAGTATTGAAATATAAGTTATGTGATAAACCTTATCTTTATTTTTCAAAATAAATATTCAGATAGTCCAACTGGATGTTTGATTTTCTACGAGGTTCAGTCATACTGAAATTCTTTAAACTTCATATGAAGAAACATGGAGCCCAACTATGTGGGAATCACACCCACAAAGTGTTCAAGCCGACGATCGTCGTCGGTTCAACCAAATAGCCTCGTCCGCAAGCAGGCCCAAAAGGAAACACATGAACTAACTTGATAGATGGGCTATCAGAGTAGAGTACAAATGAATAAAGGGAACACTTACAATTTATTATACACCAATTTGAACTTGAAAAAAAAGATACTAAACAATATCCAACGAATGGAATTACTAGAAACATTCGTCAACGGAGGTGCCAGCAACGAAAATCGACAGTGCATGGAGAGGGCTAGCACTGCCGTGCAGTGGTGATCGTGGGGGGATCCCCGGCAGCTGCTTGCCGCTGCAGTCATAGTATATGACGCCGGAGAAGTTAAGCGGGTCACACTTTTCGCCCATTAGTATCGATCTCCGCCACATCTCATCGCCATCATCTGCGGGCTTCTTCCTCCTCATGATGGGAACAGAGCTTACCTTCCGACTCAGCCTCGCCAGCCGGCTCCTCCTCCTCGACGATGTCTTGTACCACAGAGACTCGTCGCTGCCACTGTCCGGTCGGCCGATGAGGGACCTTGTGGTGCTGGAGAGCAAGAAGGCAAGTTTTTGCAATGAGGTGACGCCCATGGCCTGCAGATTACTCTTCTTGCTCAAGGACTGAGGTGATTGTAAGATGTTTTTATATCTATGGATGGAGAGATGTGCGGACGCATTGAAAAGAAGATAGCAGTTGGAGAATTTACTAGTTTTTGACAGTTTGAATGTTGAACGGACTATAGTCATGTTGGTCGGGCGGCTCAGTTTGACCAAATACTCTTCGGCAGCTATTTGCGATATTCGTTAAATGAAATATTGTGGTATGCATGCGCCTGGATCCAATAGGCAACATATATAGTAAGAAAGCCACACAGACTCACTCATCTAATGGATGATATCAAGCGGCAGACGCGGATTAATTTTTAAGCCTCGATATGATTAAATCCCATGCCACCTAAGGGTTCGTTTGCTTGCAGGGTTGGGCAGGGTTGGGTTGAGTTGGGTTGGGCTGGGTGAATAGTAAATTGTGAGGAGGGGGTACCCCTGTGAATAGTGCCCCAACCCAACCCAATCCTGCTCAACTCTGCAACCAAACGAACCCTACGAAGTGATAATATTTTATTACATTTTTTTTATCAGGATACATATGTGTTCGTCTGGTGTTTACAATTCGGAAGCATCGCAACAAAAAATAAAGGATCGAAATTTGTTAACAGTTTTTCCTAAGTGTTTGGTGGGGCTACCCTCGGAAGCAGTCAACGAGCTGCTCCTCTATTATCATATATATTCATTTATATATATCTTCAATATGTCATTCGGATTTCGTTAGAAACGGAGACTCATATGCCTTTCATCTATATCATGTTGATTATATCAAAATTTAGACTATTAAAATTCCATGTTCTAGATGGAGGGCATAGGAGTCATTGTTTCTGACAAAATTCGAATGTCATATTGAAGGGATATATAGATAAACATACATGGTGATATTTTACAAAAAAAATAAAAAAAATTGCCGGAAAATCAGCGTAGGGCAGCCACTGGGGGCAGCCTCATTTTTTCTTTTCCTAAATAGGTCCGCCAGCGGCCAGTATGACTAATATAAAACATTTTTTATTTTTTATTTTCATTTCAGTAACATCTATATATTTATTTAATTTTGAGGGTTTACATGTACATATAAAGATATTTGTTTGTATTCCTTTCATAATACGGACTCCAATAGAATGAGTTATCATTTCGTGGCATATACGTATATAGACATGGACACATTTTTTTTCTAATGATATGGATACTACATAGCAGAGCATTCTTCTTGTGCATATCCCATGTGGATATGGATACATATCTAGATTTTAAGGATTGAAACGTGTATAATAGGGATGAACTCTAGATCTGTATTTGTGGTGCATTATATTCATCTTCAATAAATTATAGATGTGTATATTTTTTAGGCTCCATGTATTAGTGTTTCTCGTTTTTGCAAATATAAATAAATTAAGAAACACATCTATACATCCTATTTTTTTTCCCAAATCTGGATAGGGATGTGGATACATTTTTTGAAGATATGACTACCAGTATCCATATCCATATACGCAAGAGGAATATACATCAATATATGCATAGATGTCAAGGGTATAAATACATCCTTCTTGTTGTTTATTACGTAAGTCGATGTTTGGATGCCATTCCAGCTCGAACCGCAGGAAAAAATAGTTTGCAAGTTCCTGAAAAATAATATCATCTTACGGTTCGCCATTTTGAAGATTCTAATTTCAGATGGAAGCAGCCACTTTGTCAATAAAGGAGGTTGAGAAATCAACGAAGGAGTACCGCATCGATCATCGGGTCGCATCCCTTTATCATCTGTAGTCAAATGGCATGACAGAACTATCAAACCAAAAAATCAAGACGATATTGCCGAATCTTGTCAGACCAGACAGAAAGAACTGGTCGCAACTTCCGAATTCAGTTTTCTGGGCATATCGAACAACCTAGAGGTCTCTCTTGGGCATGTCACCCTATCGCCTTGTATACAAAAAGCCATGTCACCTTCCAGTAAAATTTATTCGCATATCATTATGGGTAGTGAATATCTGCAACCTCGACTCGCAAAAAGGAGGTCAACAGGGAAAGATGGATCTGAACAGACTCTTGGAATTCAGAGATTACGCATACGACAATAATCTGATGTATAAGGAGAAGGTCAAATAATGTCATGACAAGCACATCTGAAGAAAGATCTTTGAACTTGGGCAGACAGTCTGGCTGTTTGATGTGATATTGAAGATATTTCCGGGAAAATTAAAGAGCAAAAGGACAAGGCCGTACATATTCAGGACCATGCGTGACAACGGAAGCGTACTGATATCAGAATTGTCAGCTAACGTACAGCCCTTCGTCATTAATGGTCAATTGCTGAAGCAGTACTTAGAGCATGATACATTTCTGATCGTTGTCGAATCTGTTGTACAAGTAATTTTGGAGGAAGACTTCATTGCTACAACAGCTCCAGTGGAACCGGATAATGCTCCCAAAAATATTTTCGATTAGTTAATCTTTTTCTTCTTTTCTTCTGTTCGTTTTCATTCTTCAAATTCTTTCTTCCATGTTGCCCTCACCCCATTCATCTATGATATACTTAGAATATGTGTCATCTTAAGTATAGGTGGGTGAGCACCCTCATATTGTTCATTCTTTAATCCCCCGCATGTTCCATCAACTCTTGACTTTATGTCTATAGTCAGGGATATTTTACCATAAGTACACGGGACATGCTGAGCCGAAGATTTATTCGTTCCCACCATCGACCCTCCCTGCATGTTGAATACAGCCTGCTATACTTAGGATTAATTGATCCTAAGTATAGGGGGGACGGTCGGTTTCTTATTCTTTATTCAATCTTTGTAGTATAGACTTTCCTATGCTTAGTACTAATTATGCCTTCCTTTTCTCTCTTCTCTATGAGGACATAGCTCAAGGTAAGTATAGGGGGTCGTATATACGTTGCATATACTTGAGCCATAACTCGTACTTTCAGATTTTAAATAATATGGATAATTAATATAAATGAAAACACGTAATAAAATTCTTTGTATATACTGAGTAATAAAGCGGTATAAAATATTTTGCAAAATGTTTAAAAATGGTTGGAAAATAACTTTGAAAAATCTTTCGAAAACTGTTTGAAAAAATATTTTTTAAAATATTTTCATCCTTTGTAAAAATATTTTGTTTGTAAAAATTTCTTTCTTTTGTTTCAATAAAATATTTTGAAAATCTATTTGCAAATGATTTTGAAAATGATTGTAAAATTATTTTGAAAAATCTATACAACTATTAAAAAAATCATTGCAAAATGATTTTCAAATTTTTAAAATGTTTGCGAAAAAATATTTATCAAATTATTCTTTCAAACTAATGTTTTTAAAATGTGTGTCAAAATTTTTGCAAAATATTTTGAGGATAATAGAAATTCTTTACAAACCATGTACATAAAACTTGTAAATATCTAAATCCTTGTAAATAATAAATGCACTCCCATGTAAATTTCTACACGTAATTATTTGCCAAAACTCTTTTGTTTTCGAGAAACACTAAAATTTTACAAAAATAAAAATCCATAAAAAATGCAAAATATTTTCAAATTTGCATAAAAATTTGCAAAAACTTTTTAAAGACACATAAAAAGTTCAAAACCAGATAATTACTTCTCAAAAATATTTTCTACATTGTGCATAGCAGTTGCATTTTTCATTTGATAACAACAATTGAACTAGTCTAATAATATCCAAAGATTGGAGCTTGGTTGGACCTTAATCCACTTAATCACAGGAACCTTATATGAACTGAAATTGAGATACTTCAAGTCTGCTAGACTTAATTCTTTGAGACCACAAGACTTAGTTCAGTGTCATCTTAATTGCTTAGGTAGAATATTTTGGAATACATGCATGACTCTTGTCGACAGTGACATAGCTTGCACACATTCACTTTACACCTTGCTCAACTTAGTTTAAGTGGTAGAGGGTTGCATTTGCCGTCATGAGACACAAGCCGGTGTAAACACCAGAAGCCACATAATTGTGGCCATTGTACCCCAACCTGATCCAATGGCCATGAGGTCTAATGATGGAATGTTGTGGGTTGCGATAACGCTTTAAAAGAGGGATAGTCTACTGGCTTAAGAAGAAAAGGTCCTTATGTAAATGCTTTATACATAGTATTAAAAAAACTCCAAAAAGAATTGACGGGCAAAATTCCAAGAAAAAACATTCCTGCCGGAGTATGTATTCAATAAGAAAGCTTGAGATTCAAAGTCACTTTGTATATAAGCCTGCAGCCGGGTGACTTGGATACACTGGTCAAGCATCCTAGCATAGGTAGCTACACTGGCTACTATCTTTTCTTCTCTCCACCTCTTCTTCTTCATCCATATGCACTTAAATTTAGAAGGGAATACCCTACTTCTAGAAGAAAAAGAGGTTGGATTGGGGAATTAGGGCCACCATGTTGGAGAAGACTGACTTTTACCACTTCAGCCGATAGGAGCTCTATATCACTAACACTGTACAAGGTAGACTTGTAGTCATAAGGGACTGCGTACGACATCGAGTTATTCTGACCTGGCTTTTAAGGAGGTTTGGGCGAAGTTTTGTGATTCTTAGAGGTTGTTGTATTGCAAGTCCGATTCTCGAACAAGGTTCCGACCAAACTAAGAATCCCCTCCAAACTTTGATATTATGAAGACAAGTTTAAAAGTTAAATTCAATCCAAGTTATTTCTTTTCCTTTTTTATTTTCTTTTCTGCATTTATAGGAATTAGTGTTTGCTAGAGACTGGCAAAGGCAAGTATAAGGGGTGAGGAATCTCCATTTCATCACCTTTATTCTTTCATTTTGGCCCCAAATCCCTAGCTAAATGCATGTATATTTCATTAATTTACCAAAATAAATACTCTATAATTTGCACAAATTACTGCATAAAATATTGTATATTTATGGTATTTAATTCCAAAATAAAAAGAACAAAGGAAGAAAAGAAAAATAAATGAAAAATCATAGGTGTTGAGTGATCCTAAACCTGAGACCCAGTCATCGTGATGACTTGGTTGACAAGGAATAAAGTAGAGGAAATAGGGCAGGGAAATTGTACATAAAATGCACAGAAATCCATGTACAAAATCCTAATTTTAATTACTCAAATATTGCTCTGCTAGGAGTATTTTATTTTATTATGTGTACACTTAAAATAATAAAATCATCTATATAAATAATGTAGATAAAAATGCAAATAAAAATATAGAATTGAGTTTATAGAAAAATAATGCACATTGTGCCTAGGACACACAGAATAAAAAATCAATATAAAAACTTCATAGACATGTATCTTCTCCCTACCGTATCAAAATGAATAAAAATAATCTTTGATTGTACAGAACTTTTAATAATTTATTTAATAAAGTTGGTTTTATTTAATTTGGAGCTAAGATGCAAAGGTTAGGTTTTGAGCCCGTATTGTGCAAGATACATATATATTTTAATCAATATATTTATTATTTATATTTTTTCAAATTCTTTTTTATAAAACTGTAAATATTATTAAAATCATATATCCATAATTAAATTAAATTAAAACTATCAAAATAAAATAAAAATAAATCATATAGTTAAACACATAGATGAATTATACATGTATATACTTATAATGTATGTAGTCATAATTAAGTAAGTGTACATATAAACTCAGAAAAATATTATAAAAATTCATACCTGTGTCTAAAAATAATAAAAAATACATAAAATGCCCGTATAGAATAATAAAATATACAATACAAAATAAGAATAAAAAATCCAAAATACAAGTATTTATACCTATATTTTACTTGTAAATATGAATTTAGAATATATGTCCTCATAAAAATAAATAAAAATATGCATAAAATACTACATAAAATTAGAAATATTTTTATTTTATACCCCAAAATTGATTAATTAATTTGCTAATTTTTACGGAATTCATAACAATTTCCAATTTCTCCTTTTTTGTTGGTCTGCGTGGACCGACCAGAGGGTAGAGACTGTTGACCTTGGTCAACTTTCCTGCCTTCTTCAACCGCCATGTCAGAGCTTATGAAACCCCATACTTCTCTCAATTTCTACTCAATGTTCATGCTTCTATCTTCCTCGAGACCCTCACCAATCTCGAGCCATGTCATCCTTCTCCCTCTCGCATGCGAGCATCTCCACCAACCAACCTCGATTTGTCCACCATCTCACCATATTTTTTATCAGAACCCACTCCTATAAGAAACCCCCTGACTTCCCTTTTTTATCTGATCTCTCTTCACTCACTGTTACCCCCTTAAGAGCCTCTCGCTGAGTCTCCGGTGATAACAGTTGGCACTCCGATCCTTCGCGGCATGGAAAAGGTGGGGGAGGAGCTTATCCAGGTCCGTTGAGTTCCCTCTCTGGAGACCTCCTCTACGTTGAGCTTTCCAATCTCGTCGAGTTGCTAGGTACTCGTAAATCCTATGCATTTAGTTCCGGTAGTATAAATGTAGGTTTAATTACGTCTTTTAATCTCACTATTCTGACACCTAATCGTCTCCATTATCTTCAACTTCCACTTCTCCATCTTAACCTCATGTTTCCTCTATGATTCATCCATTGAATCACCTTGTTGGACTCCTCCTCTGTCGCCTTTGCCGGAGTCCTCCCACCTTATCACCCATGTGTTGTTGCAGCTTCAGTAGCATGTCGAGGGGATAGACCTCGACTCCCTCATGCTTTTGGTGCAGGTCCTTGACAACAAAGAACACCTGGAACCCCACTTGAAGGCTCGGCTCCAGGTCAGCCGACCTCCAGAGCTCTTCCAATGAGTTTCGGATCTCGTGGAGGTACATGTTGCATGCACAAAATCCCATGAAGCTCATGAGCTGATCAAATTGGAGAGAGAGAGAGAGAGAGGACCTGTCGGAGGAGAAATAGGAGATCAAAGCTCGATGGAGCTCTATTCTCAAGAGTTGTTCGTGAACCCTCAAGAACTGTCAGATCAGTGCCTCAGCCCAGATCTAATATGGGCCATTGAATCCAAAGCCAAACTGTCATCCATTACAGCTGTCCAGATAGCCATGTGGAAAAACCTCCGCCCTCCATTAGCACGTGATTAAAGGGGTAAACTCCTAAGTAACCCCTTATGCTTTTTATATATATTTTCTAGTCCTATAAAAAATAATTTCAGTTATAAATTTTGTATAAAAATTGCATAAGGACCCCACGTACTTTGTGTATATTGCATATGGGTCCTATGCCACATCGACTCATGTGGCGCCCCACGTGAGTTGAATATTTGCACTTAAGCCCCTCCGTCTTTATATATTTAGGATTTAGTATTAAAAATAATGTATTTAGTTAGAACTTTGGGATATTTTACATTGTGACCCATGTACTTTATTTAAATTGCAAAAATACCCCTGTTAATTCCGTATATTTTATTTTATGTATTTCATGTGCATTAGATTGCCACTTTGCTCTAAAAATTATGCGAAAATCACAATATGTGCTTTGAATAATACCCATCCATGCTACCATTTTTATTTGTCATTTCATCATATTTTCTATTTATTAAAAACTATTTAAATGCTATTTTATTCCTACTTAAAGATAAAAACAAAAAAATAGAAAAATCCCTTTAAAAATTCCAAAAAAAAACTCCATATTGTATATTATAGTATTCTATATCTCCAGATCAAAAATTCCTAAAAATATGGAAAAAAATAACTAAAAATTAAAAATCTCCAAAAAATCCTTATAAGAATTAGAAAAAAAACTTAAAAAGTTCCAAAAATATTAGTTTCTTTTTTGTATTATATATATATATATATCTCTGTTATTACATATTAAAATTAATTTTGAGAAATTTTAACTTCATTTTATTTTTTAAAATCTCAAAACAATCTGACCTATTTAAAAAGTCCTTGATTTTATATATTTTATATTTAAAAATACCTAAAAATTAATCAAAATGCTTGAAAATCAAAAAGCTTTTGAAAATATTAAAAACACAAAAAAAATATTTTATTTGGGAAATTTTGATTATTTATATCCCTATTTTTATATATTTCCATATATTGTATTATATACACATATAGTATATATAAGTATTATTATGACTAATTATACAAATATTTTATAAATATTTTTAAACCCTTTAAAAATAAAAAGGACTATTCTTTAAGTATTTTCTAATTTTTGTATATTTATTACATATTTTATATTATATATTTTTATAGTATACATATTACATATATATAGTATGTATATCCATATTATATATTAAAAAGAAAACGAAATTAAATATCAGAAAATTATAAAAAAGAAAATAAAAATATTATTATAAAATTTAAAAAAAGAGTTATATAAATAAAAAATGTAAAAAATTAATTATTAAAACCCACAAAAATATTAATTATTTAATTGAGTCAATATTGTACAAATACACATATATTAATTATTCATTATTTAGTTATAATTAATATACCTGTAACATCGACTTGTCTCCCTGTGTTAGACACCCAGGCTACTTGTCCTATACACATTTATTTTTTTGTTATAATAAATTTTGATCCATATCTAGTTTGATTTATTGCTTTATATCTTTATTGTGGGTTGATTGTTGCTTAGCCACTTGGGCTTCTTAGACTATCATCACATCGACTCAGTGGTCCTACCTTATGTGGACCACAAGTAGTCATTAGGGTTCCGGGAGGCTGAACATGATCTCAAGGGCATAAAGCATGTATCAAACACCATCCTTTATATACCTAATGAAGTAGTACTCTCTAGTGTTTGATTCCAACTTACTTGCATCCATATTTCTGTCACAGACCAAACAAACCTAATTCCTCAAGTGTTTAACATTGGTTTGGTTCCAAATCATAGCACACGAGGATTTTTGGATTCATATTTGCTTGGAATCTTATTAAGTATATATATATAGAAGTTTCTACTGCATATACCCAGAAACCAAGAGGTAATTATGCTAAGAGTTGCCATTGATCAAATCATGTTACACATGAGAAGAGGTGTATTCGAAGGAGTGAGATGGGAACAATATTCCTTTCTCTATTAGGTATCTCTTGAATTCATCTAATAGATACTGACTACCTTGATCAGATCAAATTCTTTTCATCTTCCTTTTCGGAAATCTTTAAAAATTTCAAAGATTTTAATGTTCAAGGAAGAAATCCCATACCATAAATAATCATCAATGGATATCACATATCATTAATGTTCATTATGGTACAAAGGGTCCACCTACATCAATATTTATGAAGTCTTGAATAACTTGGCATCTTACACCATTCCCAGAGAAGGGTGCATTGGTGATTTTACTTTGAATACAATATTCACAAGTATATTAGCTTTGAACTTTCAGATAACCTAAAGTTTTATCTCTAACTACTCCATTGATCTCATCAACAGACTTACGTTCTAGTCTCAATGCCATATCATTGTTAAATGATCTTCATCCTATTTTTGATCTTTTAATGTTTAATTTCTAATGTTAGAAATGTTAACGAACCATTCATTAATATTCTAATTTGGTGGAGTCCTCTAGATGTTAGGTTATTATAAAAAAATATCATAACTCTTTATGATAGGTTTATCTCAGAATACATGTCTATTTCAAACAAGTTTAGAAAAAATAATGAATCTATTCTAATATCTAGGTCATAGAGACATTCTCTAAGGTAAGGTCTCTCCCACTAGAAAGAAGTAGTATGTCTATCCAATGGATATTGTTGCAATAATTGCATCAACTCCCATGTCGATAACTATTAACCTTAAGATCAAGTTTTCTATTCTTCTAAAATATGTGCAACCAATTGAAAATGTTATTAGAAGAAGGAGATACATTATAAGACTTTAATCTTATCTAATAGGTGACTTGATTGCAATTATGAGATGTAGAAGTAGGATAAGACAATGTAGTATATGAGTCCTTCTCTAAGGATTCCAAATCGTTAGGATAGTCATACTACCAGTATATTGGCTTGTTGTAGTATTGGCATTCCTCCAATTCTTTCGCTGTCATAGGTGTGGAAATCACTTATGTGTAGTAAACACTTTAACTCTCTTTATGACGAACCCTTCCAATGGAAATACAATCTTATTAGGTATAGATTGTGTATGTTAATGGAATTATATTAATTTAATCATATTAAATCAACATCAATCCATTTCCACCGATAAACATTTCATTTGCTTGATATTATTATATAACATACACCCTCACATATTTCAATTTTATTTATTTCAATTAGTTTATTAAAGTATGGAGAGAATTCTCATCGCACCCTTCCTTGAAATTGATCCAGCCGGGTCGTATATATTATGCTAACAGTGAGCAATTCCACTGCAAATTGGATGTAGGGTGCCAATTAAGTAACCCATTAATATATCTAGGCCTAGACACCATCACCATTCCAATTCGAGACGACATAATTAGTACAAATTATACTAAAGAATTTTATCTATCTTTTGATCATGCATGGTATTCTATAATAATCACTCAGAAATTTAGGTATCTTAAAATAGTTTTAATTTCCCTAAATTTCTTGTCATATCAAGCAAACAAGTTGATTTTGCTTGTAATAGTTTAACTACAACTATTGTAATTTTATATTTGGGTTTGTCAAAAAGATTTCATTCAACAAAAGTTTATAGTTATAAAATATTTCTCTACATATATCGTCATCTAATCATGGTAAATTTATAATTTCCATGATTTATAGTGAATGATAAATATATTAAAAGATGTCATCAAGATGATCCAATCATATTCCGACCCATGCCCACTAAATATCACATATCTAGGGCAAATGGAGTTGGAATCTCTGAGAATAATTTAAATGATTTGTTGGTTTGATTCTTAATATAATTAATGTTTTCTAACATGTTTCATGAGAGGAAAATAATAACTAAAATTCTTCAAGTTACAAATATGAAATTCATGTAAAAATAACACATTATTGGAACTTTTTTATCCGAATCAATATCCGATCGTCACTAACCTTTGGCGAATGATTATCTCAAAATTCATTCATTATAGTACAAATAATAGACGTATCATATATACACAAAAATCAATTCTAAATTGCATCTACACAAAAAAACAAGTTCCCACGCATCTGATATGAAAAACCATGTCCCCTTTGGGTTTGGATCATATCCAAATACCTTTGGACAAGGATCTGACACCACTTGAAGGGAGTCTTCGAAATACCCACGCATTACGGAAGTGTAGAGATCCTATCCCATATGATCTAGGTTGACTAGTCATATTTATCGATGGGGTAGCTGAAATTAAAAAAATTCGATGATACCACATGACATGGGAATATTCCCATATCCTTTCATCATGATTACACAAGTATAAGGATTACCTATTAAAGCATGACCTCGATCTCATAGCCTCTAAAGAAAGAGGTCCCACGTCTTATCCAACGAGAGAGCATTTGAGGGCATGTGGATGAAATGCATGTTTCCTCCAATCCAAGGTGATGATCCAAGCAGGGAACCTCCTGATTTCATCATATGAAATCCAGAACCTTATTCAAGAACACGAAGCATCGAAGATGACGGAGTTCCATGAGCAATCATTCCAAAAGCACAATGACGATAGATCTCTCAACAAAACCTTAGGTGGACGGCCACCAAGAGTTGTGTGTGTGTGAGAGAGAGAGAGAGCACGTGTGGAGAGAGAGAGAGAGAGAAAGAGTTGTTGAAATTTTTACTTCAACTTAATTGTGTAATAGAAAAGGCTAGGTTTACCCTTTCTTTTATAAGAAATTGGATAGTGGAAATGCACTCCTAATTAAAATCAATGATCAAGATTTTTGTTGCAATAATTTATGATATTATAATTAATTTTAAAATAAAAATAAATTGAAGAAATTCTTCAAAAAATTAATTCAATTAAAATCAATCTCATTCTCGCGAATAAAGAGAAAGAAATGAGTCGCCTTCCAAGAATGAGGAAAGGAGATAACTTCCTCCTTTGGGAGGGTGGATTTCCCACGTGAATTGGAGAGAGATTTTATATCTCCACTCAACTTTTAATGTAATCCATTACGTTAAATCTTTATTCGTAGAATTATTTATCATCAAAATATCACCAAATAATTTGCAAAGTATTTGTGACAATTGCAAACAAACCAATGATTAATTATAAATCATTTGCATTCATCTAATATTAAATGTAAGTCACATTTACATTTAATTGTGGAATGTAAATCCATTCACATTTAATTTTATAATACTAATCCAATTCACGTTTACTAATAAGTTGTAAATCTTATTTGCAATTAAATCTCTCTATGATATTATGAATCACATTCACAATATTTATGATGATTGTGAATAGTGTTATCTATATTAATCTTATTTATGATAATCAAATTGATATTTAATTATCTTTGATGCATATCAACATATGTCTAAATAATGTGAATCTTATCCACATTATATGATCATTAAATTCAATTTAATCATCAATTTTCCAGTGCTCAGATATCATCTAATGGAACTATTCTTGAACTCTTTCAAGGACAATGTACTTGAAGATAAGGATGGGTGACTGTATTTTCCTTGGATAGTGACTTGAATAGTGAGATCCAATATCATATCCAAATCTAGAAGACCTTTCATAGATCTTAGATCAAGTCGGAGAAAATATACAATATTCTTATTGCATCCGAATCATATTCATACCAATGTCCAACATTTGGACTAAGATTGGATTACTATCCTATTGAGTGGAGTCACTAAAATCCAAAAATATTTCATCACTCTCTCGGAATGGAAGTGTCATGGTTATACAATCGATTAAGATCACATCACCCTCGAGTTTTCTTAATACCAACGTATCATGCATACTGGAAGAATGTTCTTAAACCCGAAGTTCTGATCTTATTTGAATTGTCTCCTTTAGAGTTTTATCATTAAGTTTCTCATTCAATCATTGAGAGTTAGTATCGATTATATGCTTTCCAAAAGCATATATCATTCCTTCAAATCCTGACTTATTTCCAAAATAAGATGATCAACATTGGAATTTCGTTTATCCCAATATCATATGAGTGAGCTCATGTCTTTCGGTATGATCTCTTTGAGAGATTGTATTACTCCTATACCCTGGTATACACATCAGCTAGCCAGTGTATAGACCTTAATTAGGTCATCAACTTAATGATCTGTCTAGTATACATACTCGGACATATAGTAACACATCTATCTCCAGTCAGAGGATGTGTGCACATACATGACAACATATGTCATAGGTATTAGCTATCTCGATCTCCTTAAGCCAAATCTTTTACCTAACTCACCCAATACCTCTGAATCTATATTCCTATGCAGCGGACCTGCATCAAGAGGTCCGTCAGATGTAAGTCTTTGGAATATGGATTTCCATCTCATTCTCAGACTGGAGATCTCTTCTTGATAATCACTTGGCGGTGCAGTTGGGTCCTCAATCTAACTTTTTAGATATCCAACCCTACACCCATCTCTATGAATCAACCCTTGGATTATCAGTTGTATCATATCAAGATGATCATGGTACATAACTATAATTGTACTAATGGACCTATTATGCAAATATGTTACTCTTCATTTCATATTATGCAATGATATGCAACAACTTATTGCATAATGGCTCGTTGTGAGCTCACATGTCCAATCCCTTAGTTGCTGGAGAAGAATGCCTCATGTCGGAAAGTGAATGGAGAAGAGCTGATAATTGTATAACTTGAGGATACAGGAGAAGAGAGATGGAAAGAGGGGTGTAAGAGGAAGGTATGGATAGAATTTCAAGATAAGAAAATGTTAATGGACGATTGAGACGATGATCTATTTGAAGTGAATGAAGGATGAAGAGTATGGTTTGTGGGACTAGGAATCTACCAATTGAGAATGAAGGGATGCAAACTTCGAGATAGATTTAGTATTGTAATATAAGATATGTGATAAACCTTATCTAGAGTTCTCAAAATAAAAGTTCAGATAGTCTAACATGATGTTTGATTTTTTACGAGGTTCAGTCGTACTGAACTGAAGTTCTATAAACTTCATTTGAAGAAACATGGAACCCAACTCTGTGGGAACCAGCCCCCCAAAGTGTTCAAGCCGACGATCGTCGTTGGTTCAACCAAATAGCCTCATCCGCAAGCAGGCCCAAAAGGATACACATAAGAAAAACTTGATAGATGGGCTATAAGAGTAGAGTACAAACGAATAAAGGGAACACACTTACAACTTATTATACCTCAATTTGAACTTAAAAACGATATTAAAGAATATCCAACGAATGGAATTACTGGAAACTGTCGTCAACGGAGGTGCCAGCAACGAAAATCGACAGTGCGTGGAGAGGGCTAGCACCGCCGCGCATTGGTGATCGTGGGGGGATCCCCGGCAGCCGCTTGCCGCTGCAGTCATAGTATATGACGCCGGAGAAGTTAAGCGGGTCGCACTTTTCGCCCATTAGTATCGATCTCCGCCACATCTCATCGCCATCATCGGCGGGCTTCTTCCTCCTCATGATGGGAACAGAGCTTACCTTCCGGCTCAGCCTCGCCAGCCGGCTCCTCCTCCTCCTCGACGATGTCTTGTACCACAGAAACTCGTCGTTGCCACTGTCGAGTCGGCCGATGAGGGACCTTGTGGTGCTGGAGAGCAAGAAGGCAAGTTTTTGCAATGAGGTGACGCCCATGGTCTGCAGATTACTCTTCTTGCTCAAGGACTGAGGTGATTGTAAGAAGTCTTTATATCTATGGATGGAGAGATGTGCGGACGCATTGAAAAGAAGATAGCAGTTGGAGAATTTACTAGTTTTTGACAGTTTGAATGTTGAACGGACTATAGTCATGTTGGTCGGGCGCCTCAGTTTGACCAAATACTCTTCGACAGATATTTGCGATATTCGTTAAATGAAATATTATGATATGCATGCGCCTGGATCTAATAGGCAACATATATAGTAAGATAGCCACGCAGACTCACTCATCTAATGGGTATCAAGCGGCAGACGCGGATTAATTTTTTACATGAAAATCTACCTCTTAAGCCTCGATATGATTAAATCCCATGCCACCTAAGAAGTGATAATATTTTATTACATTTTTTAGATCAGGATACATATGTGTTGGCGTTGTGGTTACAATTCGGAAGCATCGCAACAAAAATTACATGATTGAAATATGTTAACAGTTTTCGGGGTTTTGTGGGAACGAGCTGCTCCCGATTATTTTTTCATCAATTTTTTTTATTTTTTTTAATATCACCATATATATTTATCTATATATCCCTCCAATATGTCATTCAAATTTTGTTAAAACAAAGACTCATATACTCTCCATCTATAACCTGTTGATTACAGCAATGTTTAGATTGTTAAAATTACATGTTCTAAATAGAGGGCATATGAATCATTGTATCTGACGAAATTCGAATGTCATATTGGAAGGATATATAGATAAATATACATTGTGATATTTTGCAGAAAAAATAAAAAGAATTGCCGGAAAAATAGCACAGGGCAGCCACTGGGGGCAGCCTCATTTTTTCTTTTCCTAAATAGGTCTGCCAACTACCAATATGACTAATATAAAGCATTTTTTTATTATTTGTTTTCATTTCAATAACATCTATATATTTGTTTCATTTCAAAGGTTTACATGTACAGACAAAGATATTTGTTTGTGTTCCTTTTATAATAGCGATTCCAATAAAATGTGTTTTCACTCCGTGGCATATGTGTATATAGACAGGATACCTTTTCTTCTGATGATATGGACAATACATAGTAGTGCATTCTTCTTGTGAATGTGGATACGGATACATATCTACATTCTAAGGATTGAAATGAGTTCAATAGGTATGAACTCTAATATGGATAGACCTGTATTTGTCATCCATTATATTCATCTTCAAACAAAATATAGATGTGTATATTTTTTAGGATACATATATTTGTCATATGAGTGAAGGGTGCCAGCTCTTCCAACTTAAGGAAGTGAAGGAAGAAAGTTTCAGCAAGTTATCCAAAGATTGCCTTATGCCTAGAAACTCAGTCCTCATAGAACTGGGTATTTGCTTGTGAGTTCAAGTACATCAAACTCCAAGAATTGGAAATATTGTTTCAAACTTGTGTGTAGCCAGATTAGCCACATCTCTTCCTTACGCGGGCATAAGCATGACTATTGTGGTCGTTGATTTCTTTGGATTTGTCTTTCGGATTTGTAAAGTTGTCACACCATTAATTTTTTGTTGTCATGTACTTTTTTATTTCCCAACGGATATAAAATCTTTTTCACCGCCCATGTTTGGGATCACTATTCCTTGTGTTCTTGTGTTTCGCAAAATATTCATCATCCAAACTGTTATTTCAACCCCACTACTCCATCATTGAACATCTCAATCACTAAACAATGTTAGGGTGAGTCCAGTACCAAGTATAAAGTGAGATAGCCCTTTACTCTCCTTATTTAAGTTGAGTTGGGTGTAAAGTACAAGAGTTAGTCTAGTTTATTGCCTTTTAGAGCAATATATATGTGAAATAGCATCCGATCTGATGTTCTACAAGCAGAACAATCATCGTTGAGGCGATTGAGCGATGCTCTGAGCAAAAGTGTGTTTGACTTTATATATGCTCATAAACTTGTATAAGGTGACGTACAAAAGTGTCAAACTCAAGAAGGTAAAATGTTCTTCAAGGGTAAATTAGAGAATTAAGGGTTATTAGTTTTTTCTTCAATTTTTTCTATTTTATATGTGTTTTATGAATTTTTATTTGATTTTTAAGCATGTATGAAGATAAGTGATATGCTTTATATTTTAAATTTATTTTATATTTTCAACATTTTTATATTTTTTATTCTAGAATTGTATTTTTTATTATATTTTTTATGGTTTCTAGTATTGAAAAGAAATTTAAGTAGTTATATATACAAATAAAGGAAGGAAGTTTTTTGGATTTTTGAAATATGTGAAATAATTTCAAAAATGGAAAGATAAAATGTTTTTGCATTAGATATTTTTTACTCTTGTTAGTGACTTCTTAGAGATATTTAATATTTTATTAGTTTTTAGGCTGAATTAATGTTGAAAATAATGTATTTGTATGTAAATATAATATATTTTTATGGTTTTGAAAATAGAAAATAGTGATAAAACTTTTTGATTTTATTTTTGTACTGTAGATAATGAAAATACCTTTCAAATAAGGTGTTATATAGATTTTTGTGAATTTTCTATGATTTGTTATGAATTTTTAAAGTTTTTTTGTAAATATTTGAATTTTTATGATTTTCTTCTGATGTTTTTAGATGATTTTCACATATGTGATAATATATAGAAAAATGTATCTAATGTAATTCATTAGAGTTTGGCAATATATATATATATGAATTTTCAGATTTAGAAACAAATTTTTAAAGATGTTTTTTATTTTTGAAAAATAGTAAACCAAATTAATTTTCAATTTTTTTAACAAATGTATAGATGTTATTATATGGTATTTGAATATATTTTTACTTGAATTTTGTTTTAGGAATGTTATTAAATATAGAATTAAAAGTTTTATTAGTTGTGCTCCTATGAGATATTTCAATATATGCTATGCCCTTCACCTTTTTTTGGAATATCAGTTGTGCCCCTGACTTCTTGTCGTTCTATCACTTGTGCCCTTCGAGTTAGGCACACGCTGAACAAGAGATTTTCCGGGATTTATTTAATTAAAGAATATCTAAGTGTCGACGTAACCCTAATCTCCCTCAAACAAATTTTTTTATGTTATTCAGTTCTCAAGCTAAAAAACAAAGAAGAATGTAAGCAAGAAAATAAATTGCTATTTATTTGTATGTATAGCGTACATGATCTAACTCAGGGAGGCTACAATAATCCTGAGGGTTATTTAAATCAAAGAAAAATCAATGAAGGTAAAGAGGAGTTCCTTTTATGAAATTCTTGTGTTTTAGTAGATTTTACCTTTTTATTTTTTTATGGATTTTTTATTTTATAATTTTTTACAGTTTTAATGATATTTAATTTTCCAATGATTCTTAGATATTTATTTTTAAAAACAAAATAAAAGAAAATATAAGCAAAAGAAAAGAAGGGTATTTTTTATTTTAAAAGACAGAAAAAATATATAAAAGATCAAAAAAATTGGGGTTTTTTATATTTTTATACTAATTTTGAAAAAAATTAAAATTTTAAGAATATTAAAATAATTAAAAATACATAACAAGAAACAAAAAACAATGCAAATGTTTTTTGTGATTTTAAAATATAAATAATAGTAAATTATGTAAAATATAAACAAAAATAGAGAATATTTTTAAAGTTATTCAAAAATGTATTTTATGAAATTTGTATATTTTTTATGATTTTATATGAACTTTTATGTGTTTCTAATGTTTTTTTAATTTTTTTATTTTTATAAGGAATGTAAAGATGAAATTTATATAGAAATTAAACAAAGGAAAACAAAAACACAATATTTCTCAGAGTTTTTCAAATATTTTTTTATAATTTTTATTTATTTAATATTGCAAACATGGACAAATTAGGGTGTTTTTTATTTACTAAAATATTAAAACTAATTAAAATGTAAAACAAAAATTACTAGTGATAATGAGGATTAGCATGAGCTTATATGAATTTTTGTGGAATTTTTAATGGCAATTAACTAATTAATCAACACAATTAAAAAACAAAGCATGGTAGCACAAGGGTATTTATGCAACCAAAGTTATTTAAAAGACTAATCAGATAACAAATTACTAAATGCAAGGATAGAACTTGATATTTCCACTCAATTTAAACGTTTATTAAATCAAACTAGACTGAAATGTAATTTAAAATAAATAGAAGGAAAATGTGCAATTTATTCAAGCATAGACAACACGACGCATGTCCAAATGAGGATTTATTTACAAAATAAGAAACATGCAAGGGTTGGAGTGCAAAAATATCATCGATCCACATGACAATCTGGACAACGGAGATGCAATCTGGTGCTCTAATCTGACGAACGAGCTTTGGGGCTGAACGTGCGGATGAGATCTGGTCTGGGGGATATGTTCTTGATCGGACACTTCACAGGCCACTTGGAAGAACTCGTATGATTGTCTGGTGAAGTGAGCTTTAATCAGCCAGATCTCATCCTATCTCCACTCAATTAGCCTCCTAAAGGCTCTTGCCGCTCTCCTCTATTGTCCGGATGGATCGATGATGCTCGAAGATGCATGATGTGTGATCCGGAGGTCAAGGTGTTTGCAGCTCAAAATGGATCTCCAAATCCTTGTCCACGCTCCCAGATGCGCACCTGCGACCTGTAAAAATTTCAGTGATTAGAGGCGATCTCTCCGGCCAAATTATTAGACCAAAACAACGATAAAATAGGGTTGAATGGGAACTTCGACGATGGGTGATCGGAATAGGAGTTGATGCTCAGATCCACGGTGGATCTAAGGTGGCAGATATGGGGGAAGATAAAGAAGGGATTGATGATTGGAGTACCTCCGGTCGGATCGGAGGGAGTTAAAGATGAGTGTATTTACCCCTAACTACATAAACTAAATGAGAAATTGAAAGCGAAATTAAAAAGAAAGGACCTAGATCTACCTACAGATGAAAGAAAATATGGCCGCTGCCTCAATACATGGAAGAATGGAGAAACTGAATGCTATTGATGGAGCTCCGGTGAACGTGGTGAATCTTGATCTCCTGCAATCCCTCACATTCTGAAATGTAATGGATCAAGCCCTGTCACTACTCGCTCCAATCAAAATCACCCTCGGGCAAATGAATTCCAAAAAAATGGATCAAATGGAAAAAGTGGATGGGGGTATTTGTAGGCGAAGCTCCATGTGAAATTTTAATTGGAGATTAGCGTGCGGACCGAGGTGATTAATGGAAGTTATTAAACTGGTGAGCTAGAGGGGTTATCGGGCAAAAAGTTTTATTAAGGAATCAAAGCTAAAGGAGAACTAGGATGGCCGGGTAAAAGAAACGAAAAGGCTCTAGCCAAGAGTTATTCGAGCAAGGTGGGGGGAGAGGCAGTTGACCCGGGTCCGCCAATGGGCATACACCTAGAATAGTACAAAGTCCGAATAAGGACATAGCAGGGTAAAATGTTAAATAAATTAAATTAAAAAATGAAAATAATTTAAATAAATAAATAATGTAAATAAACATTATTTATAAATAAAAATATTTATTTGGGTGATTTTAATAAAGTAAATAAACTAACTAAATAGGTTAAAATAAATATTAACATTTATTCATAAGTATATATACCTATATACAACACTTGTATTTTTAATTATTTATTTTTATAAATGATTATATAATTTAATATTTTATTTATTTACAATACTTTTCAAGGATTTTCATATTTTATTTTTATGAAATAAATAATTAGGTTGAATAAATAGGTCTATTTAAAATATACATAATGGTATATATACAATACGTACAATGAATTTATTTTTGTATATTTTTATTTTTGTAATTTTTATTTGCATTTTTCTATGATAAAATACAATATTTAAAATTATTTAAAAATACAATATGAACAAATATGTACCCAAATACATAAATAAATATATTCACACAATATATAGTATAGGTACAATATACAATACACTCCAAAAGTCTACATTTTGCATCTTAACTCCTATTTTAGTGAGACCACTTTTATTTTAAAGGCTATTTTATTTAGAGTACAATAAAAGTGAGTTTTCTTTATTTTTATTTTTTATGGAGAATATATTATCTGACAAGTTTGGCTTTACAGCCTTTTCAAAGTGTCATTATGTACACAATATACAATGAATCTTCCTGCAATTATTTTTAATATTTACAACTTATTTTTATGTACAAGTTCCAAGAAGAAAATATTTTTATTTGGAATGAATTGGATGGTAAATAGAATAAGGAATTATATAGAAATGATGATGTATGTGCAATTGATGGATAATGAATGCTAATTGACTTTTCTTTATTTATCTACAGGAGGCCTTATCTCCTCCTTTATTCCGTGTTGATCAGGTCAAGTCTTAACCTTCTCTTGGGGTAAGAGTCACCATGTATTTATTCCATATATACAGTCTTCACTTTCCTTTATTTTCCCTTAATTTATTTATTTATTTTTTAGGTTAAATACAATGCTTTTCATACAATATTTACAAAACAATAAGGAATGATAAAAATCTTGATTTATTAATATTTATAGGTGCTAAGAGGGATTTTAATCTAAAATAAATGAATAGCGATGATGAAATGCAAATTCATCATCCCCTTATACTTTACCTTAGCTAGAACCTTAGTAAACACTTATTAGAAGAATAAGGGACTACAAAGAAAAAGAAGAAAGGAAAAAATTGTAAAAATGATTTTGTAAAATAGTTTGTAAAAGATTTTGTAAAATGTTTGTAATTTGTTTTTATAAAATTGTTTGTAAATTATTTTGTCACCTTGTATATAACTAACTTGTTTATACATATTGTTTGTATATATTAGTAGTAAAAAAAGGTTGTAAATAGAACTGTTAATCACCTTGTAAATATGTGAATAAAATTCTTTTACATATAAAAATCTTAAATAAAATCCTTTATATAAAACTTGTATAATTTTATATAAAATTATATATTAAAACTTGTAAATAAAATTCTTTGGTAGATAAAATCCTTTGTAAAATTCGTGCATAAAAAACTTGTAAATATTCCTTTTATAAAATGTTGTATAAAATGTGTATAATATTGTATACGGTTTGCATAAAATTCTTTGTAAATTTGTGTAAAATCCTTGTAAATTCTTTTGAATATGCATAATTTCTCTATTAAACATAAAAATTAAAAAAAATAAAATGCACACAAAAATTTGCAAAGCTCTCAGAATTTTTTTTCAAAAATATCTGTCTTTTATTTTATTTTATTTTCTTATCTTTTAAAAGATGCTTTGTATATATTTCTTGCATTTGCATGTGCATTTTTCAGAATGAAATTGATGCTTAAACTAGTTTGGAATAAAATTGAAGAATGGAGCTTGGTTAAGAGCTTAATCCACTTAATTTCAGAGGAACCTTATAGGAACTGGAGTTGACTTTTCAGGTCTAGCGATTTAATTCTTTGATTCCACAAGACGATGTTCACATGCCATCTTAGTTGGTCTAATTAGAATATTTCATACATACACATGTTTCTTTTAGACAGTGACCTAACTTGGACAAACACTTTACATGTAGCTCTTCACTGATGAGGTGGTGAGTGTTAGAATCCTTTGGTAAGAGACACACGTGAATGGAAACATACACACTCACCTTGAGTGGCCAGTGTGCCACAACCTAGTTTAGTGGCATGGACATCTAATGGCGGAGCTGTGGGTTGAAATAAAGCTTCAAAAGGGGGATAGTCTGCTAGCACAGTTTTTTCTAAGACCCCAAAACATGTGCGGAACAAAAGACTCTATATCCGCATGGGCGCAATAAAGATCTATGCATTACAGCAATTATTTCCACCAAATAGAAGCAATATGTATCCCATAAAAAACATTCATGTATATTGACTACATTTTCTACTTCAGAGAGACTACATATCTTCGCGGAGACTTGGCTACACTGGACGCTTCACAAGGAGATGTGGATACATTGGCCACACTCCAGTTCTCTTCTTATTCTTCTACTTCTCCTCATTTGATTGTGGATACAACACGTACCTGAACTTAGAAGAAATACCCTGCTCCTCGAGGAAAGAGTAGCTACACAAGGGAATTGGGGTTACCTTGCTAAGAGAAGGCTGGTCTTTGTCATTTCTTATCTGGAGAGCTATATATCACATACACAGTACATGTAGATTCATAGTCAATAGAATTTATTTATGGGGACTTGTTCTGACCTGACTGTTGAGGCGACCTGAATAGGAGTCTTGTGGAACTTTGAGTCTATTAGGTTCTAATTCCAATTCTCAATAGGGTTCTACCGAACTAATAATCCAAAGTTCTGACCAAGCTCCATACATTGTAATTATGAAGAATAATTTAAAAATAAAAAATGTTCTAAGTTCTTATATTTTACAAAATTTTGCAAAACAAGTTTTACGGATATTTACAAATGGTTTTCAAAAATAGTTTACAAAATTTTACAAATCAAATTTACAAAGATTTTATCTACAAATATTTTACAAATATTTTTAAAATAAATATAATTTTGAGATAAAATATTTTACAAACAAAACACTTTTATAACAATTTTACAAAAATAAATTTACAATTATTTTATAATAATTTTACAAATATTTTACAAATCATTTGTGCAAATAATTTACAGAGACTTTTACAAAACTATTTTACAAAAAGTTTCGCAAAAGAATTTTTCCAAGAATTTTTACAAACATTTTTATTCTGATTTATTAGCCATATTATTAGATAAACAAAAGTACAAGTTATGGCTGAAGTATATATACAATATATATGACATCCCCCTATACTTAGCTCGAACTATGTCCCCATAGTGACCAAGAAGCGACAAAGGAAGACATAACTCATGCTAAGTATAGAAAAGTGAAAAGAATCTATACAACAACGACTCAAAGAATAAAAAATGGAATAAATAGAAGTCAATGATCCCCCCATATGCTTAGGATAAAATAATCCCAAGTATAAATACTGTAAAAATAGGAAGACTGAGGAAAAGAATGTAAAAAGTCAATGACTCGACTTGTCCTCCCCTATGCTAAGGTAAAATATCCCAATGTATAGAAAAAGAATATCAACAAGTTGAAAGACAAGCTAGGAAACAGAAGAAATAAAAAGAAATAAAAATGTGAAAGAATAATGAAATGAACGATATCACTCCCCCTATATATAGGGTAAAGGATCCCTTAGTATAGGCAAAAACAAGAGTGATGAAACAAAATGAAAAGAACAACTCAAGTCATTCACCTCCCCTATACTTAGGATCATCCTATGTATAGAACACACACATGGGAAAGAGGTGAATGATAAAAACGGAAGAAGAAAGAATAGAAAAAAAAGGAATATAAAAAAAGAATATCATCTCATGTATAAGATGCATAAGATGTCAAAGGATCATTATCTGATACCAAATAGATAGAATCAACTACGGACAGGAATGTATCATTATCTAGATATGGCTTCAACAATTATCTGTTCACAACAAATAGCTATGCATCAGATGACAATCCATATATTTCAATACTGCCATTGTCACACAGCTCTAACAATGAACGGTCTTGACCATTTACTTTTGAGTTTGCTGGCTTGACTTTCTCCTTATACAAGAGTAAATTATCATAGGAAAAAACTCGGATTTCCAACAATCTATTCAGATCCACTTTCCTATTCCTTCTCTCATAGTCAAAATTACATACACGGAATACCCATAAAGATTTATGAATCGGCTCAACCGGCAAGTGGCAAGGCTTTCCATAAACCAATCTATAGGGAGACATGTCCAATGGAGACTTGTACGTTATCCGATAAGACCACAGAACTGAGTCAAGCATCTGGGACCAACTCTTCCTATCTGGATGTACAAGTTTCTGAAGTATCGTCTTGATCTTCCTGTTTCAGCCAAGCCATTAGTCTGTGGGTGATAAGAAAACACAACTCGATGCTCAATGGTGTATGACTTAACTAACTTGCTGGCCTCTCGATTGATGAAATGTCTTCCCCCATTGAGTATCTTGGGTATCCCGAACCATGCAATAATGTTATCCTTGCAAAAGGAACAAATCATACAACTATCAGTGGCTCGGGTGGGGATCGCCTCTACCCAACGACTAACATAATCTATAGCAAGCAGGATGTACTGAAATCCCTGACTGATAGGGAATGGGCCTATGAAGTCTATTCCCCAAGCATTAAAAACATCTGAAATATGGGTATATCTCATGGGCATGGTATATTTGGAACCAACAATTTCTCCCATTCTCTAGCAATCAGTACAACCTTGAATATAATCTGTAGCATAATTGAACAGAGTTGTCCACCATAGGCCACATTAAAGAACCTTCATTGCAGTGTGTTTCTCCGAATGATGCCCATCAGACTCTAATCTATGACAATGCTCAATCACACTAATGTATTCCTCACGAGGAATGCACCCCCTCTAGATACAATCTGCACCCTCACAAAATAGGTATGGATCCTCCCACTGGTTAAAATGAATCTCCGACAGTAATCTATCTACCTTAAGCTTTGGCCAATCTTGTGGAACTTTCTTTAAGACAAGATAGTTCACAATATCAACATACCATGGGAGTAAGGCAACAAACAAGATAGCATCATCTAGAAAAGTCTTTGATATGGGAATTAGTAACTGCTCAGGGGACTCTGCATCTGTAATAGGAGAAAGGTGATCTGCCACAATATTTTTTACTCCAAGCTTATCTTGAATCTCTAAATCAACCATTTGGAGAAGAAGGATCCATCTGATAAGGCTTGGTTTGGCATCCTTCTTTTCTTGTAAATACCGTATGGTAGTATGATCCATGTACACAATAACTCTGCAACCAAGCAAGTAGGAGTGAAACTTCTCTAAAGCAAACATTAATATTAACATCTCCTTCTCTATAACTGTGTATTTATGTTGTGTACCATCCAGAGTCTTGCTATCATAGTGTATGGCAAATGGTACTCCATCTCGTCTCTGCTCTAAAACAACTCCAACTACAAAATCTGATGTGTCCATCATGTTCTCAAAGAGGAGAGACCAATCAGGTAGCTGAAGGATGGGAGCCCTAGTGAGCCCTAGTAACCATCTCTTTCATCTGATGAAATACAGGGGGAACTTTCTCATCAATAATAAACTCACTCTCCTTGCACAGAAGCTCGGTCAAAGGCATGGTGATCTTACTGAAGTCCTTAATGATCCTCCTTAGGATTCAACGTGACCAAGAAACGACCTCAACTGCTTCAAATTCTATGGTGGATCTAGCTTGGAGATCACATCAATCTTAGCCTGGTCAACCTCTATACCATGTTTGGAGATGGTGTGGCCTAATACAATTCCATTAGTCACCATAAAGTGACACTTCTTCCTTGAGAGCGCTAAGTTTACCTCACAACATCTAAAGTATTTGGTCTAAATGAGTAAGACATGAGCCGAAACTATCACCGTAGATCGAGAAATCGTCCATGAAGACCTCTATACAACTACCCACCATGTCAGCATAAGCGGCCAACATACACCTATAGAATGTAGTGGGAGCGCTACACAATCCAAAGGGCATCCATATAAAGGCATAGGTTCCAAACGGACAAGTATCCTCAGGAGCGATTGCAGCCTGGTTGTATCCCAAGTACCCATCCAAGAAACAAAAGAACTCCTTCCATGCCAACCTCTCAATAATTTGATCAATAAATGGAAGTGGAATGTGATCTTTTTTGGTCGCAGAGTTTAGGCATTAGTAATCTACGCAGACATACTATGAAGTGGGTACACGAGTTAGAATCTCCTCACCGTGATCATTCGTCACAATTTTAATCCCAGATTTCTTCGAGACCGCATGCAACAGGCTTATCCACTTGGAATCTGAAATGGGATAAATGAAGCTAGCATCACACCATTTCCTGATCTCTTTCATGACAACATCCCGCAGATTAGGATTTAGACAATGCTAAAACTCACGAGTTGGCATGTTGAGCACAAAGCTGGAATAATCCATGGATATCTGAAATACTCCAACTAATAGCCTTGTGGTTTCTCTCAATAACCTCTAGCACGCGAGATTCCTGATCGTCAGTCAACTGCAAACTAATGATGACTACAAACATTTGGGGGCACCCGCAAGGAAGGCATACTTCAGAGATGCGGGTAGAACTTTGAGCTCATGTAGTGTCTGAATCGGTTCTACAACAACCTCTGCAATTGTACTGATAGAAGGTATATGATATGCTCTCTATGAACTGTCCACTATGGCTACTGTAGGCTTAACATGTAATGTATGCGAGAAATGCTCTCTACTCAGACAGGGATGGCTCATCAGGATGCTCAAAGATCTCATAAACTCATCAACAAAAATCTCTGATATCTCCGCAGGTGGCATGTCATCAGTAATTTGAGAATAATGTATCTCATGCATATCAGAATGTACCACAAAAGTAACTCAGAATGTGTATTAGGTAACTCAGTAATAATCTCATCAGCATGTACCTCAGATAAATCAGTGTGATCCTCAGAATATAGCTCAAATAATCCATCAGTTGACAACTCTAAATCATCAACAAGGGAGCTAAAGGTGACAGTGCTTTCCAGAGGTTCCTTCTGAGAAAGGAACTCCTAGGTATCCATGAAATCAGTAAATAGATCAGTGTCTCGAATATCAGCAAGACAATCACAGTCCTAAGAATATGGTGCACTTAGCTCTCTCTCATATGCTGCAGGTGGCGATGCTAGCCTCGGATTTGGGATCTTCTCAATCTTCACCTTATCACTGTGAGAGTAAAAGGCGATCTCTCCAGTACCATAATTAACTACTGCTTGGACCATTCAAAGGAACGGACAACCAAGTATGATCGGGATATGGAGTAATAGTGCATGTGTATCCATGTCCATGACAACGAAATCAACTGGGAAGCTCATGCCTTGCACCGTTACAATAATGTCCTCGAGAATACCTCTCGACCTCTTAATTTATCTATCAGCAAACTGAAGGATAATCATGGTCGATCTAAGAGGCTCCGACCTAAACTCAATGAGTAGTGAGGATGGCATAAGATTGATTAAGGATCCGTTGTCGAATAGAGTATGATCGAACTCCTAAATAAAAATCATATAACAGATGTGAGGTGCTCCATTATCTTTCTTTTTTGGTGGGAGGTTATTGGTGAAGTGAAATGTGGCCATGGTCAATATGTGCTTCTCTATTCTCGGGCATCTGTTCTGCTTGGGTTGACGTTTCCTAATACATGATTCTGTAATTCCTTTTTTAACTGCGGGCACATACTCCATGGCCCTAAGAAGTGGCATCTCTAAAAAGATATTCTAAAGGATCTCTATCACTCTAAGATCAGATAGGGTTGTTTTGATTTTTTGGATTTTTATTTTATTCAAGGTAGAAGGAAATGGGACAGAATCTGAAGAAACATCAAACGGCTCATTTCTCTTATTAATATTAGAATCAATATATACAATAGGATGATCAGAAATAGGTTGTACAGTATCATCCAATATAGGTGTAGAAGAAATAGAAATAAATGAAAAAATAGAATGGTCTGCTTGGTTTGCTGGTGCTGAAGAAGACTCCATGGCGGGTATGTTCTTCCTCATAACTATCTCGGCACTACATCTTCCTTTATTCTCTTTTTGACATTTTCTGAATAATGGTGAAGGTAGTGGTAGCAAAGAAGAAGTAGAAGGTGAAGATGATGATCCTCCATGGTCTGGAACTGCAACACTAGATCGATGCTCTACGGGTGAAGAAGATGTTGATGTCGATGTAGCTCTCTCAACTACTCGATCTCTCAATCCCAATTGATGTGAAGGCAGCTGCAATCTCCTACTGCTCCTGAGATAAATGGCATCAGATAAACATGTAAAATCAAAGGTCATACCTATCTCATGAGTGGATGGATCATGGGCTACCTGCTCCTTGCATCTAAAATTGTTGGGATTGGCTTCGACCTAGGATAGTATTAATGCCTTCATCTTGGTCAGGTCATCGAGCCTCTGATCAAATTTGTCATGTTCTTCATCAAGATGGCTATCTGATTAAGGGTTGGGTTTACTGAAGGTACCTCAGGGTTCTCAACAACGGGCTATCGATTCTAGTAATGTCAAGGCTAGTACCCAGAATAATGTTGCTACTGATATGTGTAAGGAGGAGGAGGATGCGAATAATACTGCATAGAATATGCAGGTTGCTGGTAAGGATATGGCTGGTAAGAATGTGCAGGCTGCAACGGTTGTTGATATCCATGTCTCCAAGTATGAACATGTGGTGGAGACAAAAGTTGGTGAGGTTGTGAAAGTTGTTGGTGTTGGGGTTGTGGTCTCCCTCCTTGAAACTAGTGGGCGGGCCTTTGACTCGGTTGAGTGTTAAACTGACCTGTACCTGATGGACGGGGCTAGCCGTAGTCTCTGTCGAAACAAATGTCTTTCACCTCCTGGATGTTAGGTAGAGGTGGACACTACTGCTCAGGAATATACTGGTACTTCGGATAATATTGCACATCACATGATGGAGAAGGTTGCTGGGGGACCTGATCTGATGTCTGCATGTAGTAAACATGTTGTACGGTAGAAGAAGGAACTCTAGTACTCTGTGATGCTGAAGAAGTAGAAGAACTCGGCTGCTCCATTGCAGGTGTATCGGATGCAACACTCTGACTCTGGCATGAGTTGATGGTACTAACAAGAAGCTTCAGATGATGGGTAATTTAATCCAACTTGTTCAGCTAGTTTGTCATCTACTCGATCACTTGTAATTTATCTAGCTCTTTTGACCGCTCATCGATTATATCAACTTTGGATAGGTAGTTTCCAATAATGGTCAGATCAACGATGTCTACCCTATCTACATCTTGAGATGTCGTCATATTAACGATCTTATGGGGTGTTGAAGAAGACAAAGTAAGAGGGTGCTTCTGGAAAGCACATGAAGATGAAAGAACTGCAGATCTCTGTACCATCTCCTCAAAAATATGATATAGCACATCCTCATCCTCGTTGTAATGGGAACCCCCACAAGCGGCATCTGCCAGTCTTTGTTTCTCTAAGCTCAACTCCCAAAAAAAGTTCTGCGCTAGGCTCGCCTTGGGAATATCATGATGGGGGCACTTGTCCATCAAATCCTTGAATCTTTCCCACACCTAGTGAATAGGCCCATCGGACAACTAAGAGAAATGTGTTATCAACAATCACATTTGATTCAAAAGTCCAAGGGGATAGTACTTGCTCAAAAATGCGGACTTCAACTCATCCTAGGACATGACAATCCCAAATGATTAATCCAATATAATGCATTCTCCATAAGAGTGAACGAGAAGGCAATCATATTCACTACATCTAACGAGATGTTAGGGTAGTGGATCGTGCTACATATGCGATCAAACTACTAGAGGTGAATGTACAACTCCTCGTGAATGTCCATGGAATATCGGGAGCAATGTATAATAGTGGGTTTTAGCTCGAAATTCCCATGAACTGCAGGAATCTAAATCTATGTCATAGCATGTTCTGTGACTGGGTTATAAGCATCTTTAAGTGTAGGCTTTGTCTCAAATCTCGGTTGCTCGGTTCTCCCATTCCTACCTCCTCTCACCTGTTCATCCTCCTCTCTCCTCTCTCCTATGTCATGTCTCAGCTCTAAGATCATGTCACGTAATCCAGATTGGATGTTGGCATGCTCGATAAACTGGGCCTGAATGGCCTGAATATATGCCAACATCGTAGAATTGATCTCATGTTGCACAATAACTGGTCTCTTTCCCTTTAGTGGTGCCATCAAGTCCTCAAAGTCTGAATCTCACTCTAAAAAGGTGCAAGGCACTTGATCAGTCCTTAGAATAGGTGGACTCTCTAATGATAATTCATGATTAGAGTCAATCTCGAATAAGGGATGTATTGGTGATAGAAGTGGAGATGTATTCGAGAAGAGAGTCATCCGGAATGGGTGAAGATGACCGAAATGGAGTATATAAAGATAATCTCACGAAGTCCAAGCACAAAATACTCCAATCCGACATCTTCGATGGAAAGAGGTAAGATACAAGAACACAAAGTCAAACATGAAGAAGAAATGAAAAGAAAGGCGCGAAGTCCGCAGAGGGATCTTTAACACTAGCAAACAAACACGATACAAACCCCCGATTCACCAACTAAACACAAGTGAAGATCGTGAAAGTTCGATCAATTATCTTTTCAATTTTAAGTTTAGTGAATCTACACAAAGTTGCTTACTACCAAACACGCAGGGTGAGTCACATATATCGCCCAGCATACGTTCTCAAACCTCCCCAATCAATGATACATGTCGGGTTCAATATCAGGCCCAAAGGGAGATAAGAGGCTGAGCACGTCAAAATGATTTTCTAATGTCTTAGGTAAGTGCGTGAATCTCAACTGTACACCAAAGAGTAATGCACTGGATCATAGAGCACAAGTCCACGGATTTGAGCTCTAACCTTAAGGTTATGTCCTCATCCACTCTATCTGGAGATAAGTACCTGCAAACAATGAGGGGGTTACTCTCCCCGAAACATTGATGATATGTCTGTTAAGTTTTATTTTAGGTCAAGTAGATTTGGTAGTCCTATTTTTATTTAGTTATCACTTTTTTTGATTTTTTTCAAAGAAATGATCTGGCGAATTTTCCAATTCCTTTATTTTCTAAGTGAAAGAAATAAGAGAGGAAGATCGGAAAAGTCGATGCGATGGAAATCAATGATGCATGTAAGAGATAAGAGATGCGTACCTTACGCTGGCAGTCTACATGCAAAATGATCCTTGTATAAAAATAAAGACAAGAAAGTAAAGAAAGCTAAATGATGCAAGAGAAATGTCCTGAGCAGTAACTTCTATTAGCAGGCAAAAACCAATTATTTGATGAAGTCCAATCTTACGATCTAATCTATAGGAACAAATATTCTTATTTAGAGATTTGGACCTACTCACTTACTTGGCTCAGCCAAGATAATAGACCCTACTTCTAAGGGATCAAGCACAAAAACCACGAGAAAATAAAGAAAATAAAAGGAGAGAAAACAAAAATCAATGTGGTCCCCAAAGTGCACCAGCTCTTAGTGAAACAGACCATGTAATCCACAAGAGTCTAATGTCCAAATAAAAATAGAAAAAGAGGCAAGCATCTAAGAATTATTACAAATTACTTACATAAATATAATGAAAATAAAATGACTAAAATAAAAAAGGGTTTTTATTAGCTGTGCCCCTCTGAGATATCGCAATTTCAGTTATGCCCCTATCTTTTCGGTAATATCAGTTGTGCCCCTCACTTCTTCCCATTCTATCACTTGTGCCCCCCGGGTTAGTTTTCGTCCATCTCTAATACAAACAGATGTTAACTTCAAGGACACAAGTGGAATTAATTGAAAAAAATGGACAGAAATGTACAACTCTTCTTCTTCTTCCTCCCCCATCCTCTTCCTCCCCCTTCTCTTTCTTCTCCCAGGCACCTACTCCTCCAGCGGCTCCTCCTGACCTCCCTCAGCCCATCCCTCTGCCCCGAGCTCCTCCCCGACCCTCGCACCTCCGCCCTGGCTCCACCATGCCCCCCTGCTCCCCACCGCCCTCGCCCCCTGGGCCTCCCCCTCCCCCTGCCCCGCACCTCCCCCTGCTCCATGCCGCCCCTGCCCCCTGGGCCTCCCCCTGCCCCGCGTCGCCCCCTGCTCCCCGCCACCCCCGCCCCCTGGGCCACCCCCTGCCATGCGCCCCCTGCTCCCCGTCGCCCCCGCCCCCTGGGCCTCCCCCTCCCCTTGCCCTGCGCCGCCCCCTGCTCCCTGCCGCCCCCGCCCCCGCCCCCTAGGCCTCCCCCTGACACCCCCCTGCCCCTGCCCCCTCCCCCTACCCTGCGCCACGTGCATGTGCCCCTCCTCCCCAACCCGTCCCTCCTACCTGACCCGGCCCCTTCCAGCCTCGAGCTCTGTCCCTCTTCCCCGGCCCAACCTCTCCAGCACCATGCTCTGCTCCATCCTCCCTAGATCGACCCCTGATTTTATTTGACCATAATACTCTTTTGAACCACACCATGGTTTGAATAAATCATGGTTATTTTAATTTTTTGACGGTAAAACTGACGGAAGGGTGTAAGTGATAACGGAGAAAGAAGTGAGGGGCACAACTGATATTACCAAAAAGATAGGGGCATAACTCAAATTGTGATATCTCAGAGGGGTACAACTGATAAAAACACAATAAAAATGTACAAGTTGTTCAAAGTATCCTTCAAATCTTCTACTCCTCCTCTCCTATGTTTTCATGTTGCTTGCTGAAGAAACGATCTGTCTCCGCTTCGCTCGAGTGCATCAGCTCTCATAGGAATGCCACCATTGCTCATCTAGCCCTCGCAAGAAAGAGATAAACAAAAAATATGTCAGATCACAATAATGAAAAATATGAGAAAAATAAAGGAAAAGAAAAGTAGAAAAGAAAAATAAACAAAGAATGAAACACAAATGTGGACAAATAGCAAAATGAGAAGAGGAAGAAAAAGTGATCTTAGGTTAATAAACAAAGTTCGATCTTGGAGAGCTTTTGGTGACCGACAAATTGGATCATGCAAGCATTGTATAAGCTCCCTCATGGCACACGGTACTCAGTCCGAGTGCTTACTCCTCAACACAATGCAAATCCGCACAAAAGTATAGACAAGAATATAAATAAATGACAAGAAATATGTATAAAACAAATATATACATAAACCAAGAATATCATGCTAAAAGGAAAACCTAGCTACCCCCGTCGTGCCTTCCCGACAACGATGACATTTGTTTAAAAAGAGATTTTCAAGGGTATATTTAATTAAATAATATATAAGTGTCGATGTGAACCTAATCTACCTCAAATAAAATTTATTTTTATTTTATTCAATTATCAAGCCAACAAATAAAGAAGAATGTACATAAGAAAAAAAGTACCATTTATTTACATATATAGCTTAGATGATCGAACTCGGGGAGTCTATAATAATCCTGAGGGTTATTTAAATCAAAGAAAATCAATGAAGAAAAAGACGAGTTCCTTTTATGCAATTCTTGGTTTTTTAGTAGATTTTTATCATTTTGTTTTTTTATGGAATTTCAAAATATTATATTTTTTATGGTTTTCTAATAATATATTTTTAATGATTTTTAATTTTTCAAATGTTTTAAAATTTTTTATTTGTAAAACAAAAAATAAAAGAAAATATAAATAAAAGAAAAGAAGGGTCTTTTGTATTTTTAAAAGATAGCAAAAATATACAGAAAATTCAAATAAAATTCTTTTTGAGTATTTGATATTTTTATATTATTTTTGTGATTTTTAGTGAATTTTTAGATTTTTTAAAGAATTTTAAAACAATGAAAATAATAAAAACATGAAACAGAAAATAATGCAAATGTTTTTGTGATTTTAAAATATAAAATAAAAGTAAAAATATGTAAATCATATAAAGAAATATAGAATATTTTCAAGGTTTTCAAAAATGTATTTATGATTTTTTTTGGATTTTCTATGATTTTATATGATTTTAGTGCTTTGTATTTTTTTAGTTTTTATAAGGAATTTAAAGATGAAATTTATGTGGAAATTAAAACAAAGCATAAAACACATAAATTTTTCAGAATTTTTCAAAACAATTATTGTCATTTTTATTTAGTTAATACTGTAAAATGGATAAATTGGAGTGTTTTTATTTATTAAAAATATTAAAACTAATTAAAATGTAAAACAAAAATTATCGGTGATAAACATGATTAATAAGAGCTTATGTTAACTTTTGTGGAATTTTTAATGGTAATTAACTAATTAATCAGCACAGTTAACAAATAAAACAAAACACTACAGTACAGAGGTATTTATGTAGCACAAGTTATTTAAAAGACTAATCAGATAACGAATTACTAAATACGAGGATAGAACTTGCAATTTCCACACCAATTAAACATTTATTAAATCGAATCGGATGGAAATGCAATTTAAAATAAACAGAAGGGCAAGCAATTTATTCAAGTGCAGACAACACGACGTGTATACAAACGAGGATTTATTTACAAATAAGGAACACATAGGGGTTGGAGTGTAAATATATCACCGATCCACGTGGGGATCTAGACGGTGTAGATGTGATCTGGTGCTTTGATCTGACAGTCGAACTTTGGGGCTGAACATGAGGATGAGATCTGATCTGGGGAATATGTTCTTAATCAGACGCTCCGCATGCATCTTGGAAGAATTCGTATAAAGGTATGGCGAAGCAAGTTTTGATTAGACGGATCTCGGTCGATCTCCACTCAATTCCCCTGCTGAAGGCTCCTGCTCGCTCCTGTTGCTCTCCTTTGTCATCCAGATGGATCAATGATGCTCGAAGATGCTTGATGCGCATATTAGGAGGTCAAGGTGGCTGCAGCTTAAAGTGGATCTCCAGATCCTGCTTCACGCTCCCAGATGCGTACCTGCGACCTGTAAAAGGTTCAGTACTCGGAGGTGAACGCTACGGCCAAATTATTAGACCAAAACAATGATAAAATGAGGTGAATGGGAACTCCGATGATGGGTGATCGGAATTGGAGTTGATGCTCAGATTCGTGGTGGATAAAAGGTGGACAGATATGGCAGAAGATGAAGAAGGGTTGGATGAACGTGAAGGAGGGGTCAGATGATGAAATTAATGATTGGAGTACCTTTGATCTAGAATATTGGAGGGAGATAAAGATGAGCTGATTTATCACTATTTACATAAATTAAATGAGAAATTGAAAGAGAAATTAAAAAGAAAGAACCTAGATCTACCTACATATGGAAGAAAATATGATTGTCGCCTCGATCCTTGGTGAAGAACGAAGGAACTAAATGCTACCGGTGAAGCTCCAATGAATGTGGCAGATCTCAAACTCCTATAATCCCTCACGCTCCCAGATGTGATGGATTAAGCCTTGTCACTTCCCGCTCCTATCCGAATCCGCCTCGAGCGAATGAATTTCAGAAAAACGGATCAGGTTATAAAAATGTATTAGAGGGGGTATGTGTAGGTGAAGATCCAGGTGAAATTCGATTCAGAGATTAGTGCGAGAACCGATGCGATCGATGAAAGTTATTAAACGGGGAGCTAGAGGGATAATTGGATAACAAAATTTATTGAGGAATCGGGGCTAAAGGAGAACTAGAATGGCCAAAAAAAGAAATGAAAAGGCTCCGATGAAGAGCTATTCGGGCAAGCAGGTGGAAGAGGCAGTTGACCCGGGTCAACGGACCTTGGTATGCTAATGGGCGTGCACCTAGAATAGGACAAAGTCCGAATAAGGATAAAATAGGGTAAAATGTTAAATAAATTAAATTGAAAATTGAAAATGATTTTAAATAAATAGATAATATAAATAAAAAATGTTTATAAATAATCTTAATTTATATGATTTTTAAAAAATGAAATAAATAAATTAAATAGGTTAAAATAAATATTAACCTTTATTCATAAGTATATATATCAATATGTACAACACTTGTAATTTTAATTATTTATTTTACAATTAATTATATATAATTTAATATTTTATTTATTTATAGTATTTTCAAGGATTTTATTCATATTTTTTTATTTTTATGAAATAAATATTTGGGTTAAATAAATATGTCTATTTACAATATACATAGTGGTATATATACAATATGTACAATGAATTTATTTTGTATATTTGATTTTTGTCATTTTTATTTGCAATTTTCTTGGATAAAATACAATATTTATAACTATTTAAAAATACAATATGAAGGAATATGTACATAAAATATATAAATAAATATATTAACACAATATATAGTATATACACAATTTACAATACACTCCAAAAAGCCACATTTTGCTTCTTAACTCTAATTTTAGCAAAATCACTTTCATTTTAAAGGTTATTTTATTTAGAGTACAATAAAAGTGAGTTTGCTCTATTTAGAGTTCTAATGGAGAAGATATGGGTCTGAAAAGTTTGGCTTTGCAGCTTTTTCAACGTGTCATTATTTACACAATATACAATGAATCTTCTTGCAATTATCTTTAATATTTACAACTTATTTTATGTACAAGTTCCAAGAAGAAAATATTTTTATTTAGATTGGATTGAATGATAAATAGAATAAGGAATTATATATAAATATTGATGCATGTAAAATTGATGAATAATGAATGAAATTGAATTGTCTTTATTTATCTACAAAAGGCCTTATATCCCCCTACTTTATTCCTTGCCAATCAAGTGAAGTCTTAACCTTCTCTCAGGGTAAGAGTCAGTGAAAAACTCAAAAATCCCGGATCTTAATTCTTCAGAATCCTGCAAAGAAGGAAACGGAGAAAAAGTATTGATCGTTGTATCGATCAAGTGCGTTTTGTCAGAAAAGATTAAGATGAATTAATCTTCTTATTTTATTTATACTCCTAAACTTAAGTGTATAGCGGTTAAGCACGGGAGTGTCGAACTCGGGGAGGCAAACTGTTAGAAAATAGGGTGAACTATAGATAAACGAAGGTAGAAGGGTTTCAAAAATTTTATTTTATTTTTAAGGTTTTTTTGGGATTTTTATTTGAATATTAATGAATTTTATATTGTTTTTGTAATGTTTAGGTATTTTATAATTTTGATTATTAGAAAATATTTTTTAAATGTTTATTTGATTTTTTTTATTTTTTATGTATTATTATTATCATTTGTCTGTTTTTATATATTTTTAAAAGGTTTTTAATATTTTTATGAAGTTTGATTTATTTTTAAGGTGAAAAGTTACATGAGTATTGAAAATTGTGACATATTTTGAATTTTTAATGTATCAAACAGTAACAAAATATTTTTGTTTTATTTTTATTGAAAATTAGATGACATTATCTTCGAAATGATATGTTGTGTGTTTTTAAGGGATTTTTAGTTATTTAGTTATGGTTATTATAATTTTTTATGAATTTTATATTTTTTATTGATTTTAATATTCATTTTTATTTGGTTTTATTATTGATTTTTTATTTTGTTTATGGTTTATTATGCAAAATATAGTAAAATATACTAAAGATAATTTTTATAGGATTTCTGAAGATGTTTTGATATTTTTTATTATTTTTTTAAGATTGTTATGTATTTTTGATATTTTACTGACTTATTGGAAAATAGGAATTATATTTTTTTATTTAAAAAAAACTTTATTTATTATTGTATATAAGGTATACTACTATTATATGTGTATATATCTTTATTATGTTTTGATTTTTATTATTATTTTATCTATGATGTATTATAGTATATATAGTGTTATATACAATGTATAGGGATTTATATAGTACAAGGGTTACGGATGCGATTTTTCTGGAAACTAAGGGTGTTTGCGCAAATGCAGGTAATTGGAGGGCGTTCCCGCAAACTCTACTGGAAAGGTTGGGGTGCGTGTGTAATAGCAGGAATATGCAAGGTCTCGTTCGCAAAAATCCCAGAGATTTCACATGATGTTCACGTGATCTGTTCAGCCGCTAGTCATGCTCATGATTTTTTAGAGTTCGGAGGGGTTAACCTGCAAAATACCCCAAAATATCAGTCAGATCTCACGTGATTTGTGCGTGGAATGGAATAATCGACGAAAGGCTCGGATGAGTCGGTGCATCTTTTGATCGTGCAGTGACTAGAGATCTTGTTCTTTCCCCTTTCAAAACCAAATCAGACAAAGGTTGTGACTGGAGATTTTATTCCCGCTACAGACTGAGATCATAAATGTAAATCCGGAAACCCCATGTACGAAAGCTGCTCTTCGAGAATTTGGTGGTTTTAGAACCTGCAAGTGTTAGCTTTCTTAGATCTAATCTTCAATCTGATGATTACCGGTTATCCATGTTTTGTAGGTTGCTTAATCTGGTTCTGATGCGTTTCGACTCGAGCATGACGGTTCAATTTTTGGCAGTGCTTTCGATTCTTGGATCTTCTCTACTCCCCATCAACTAAACAAAATGAAAGTTTACATCGAAACCGAAGGCAAGCGGGCAACAAGCTGCGCCGCTAGACCTTTTTGAATTGCAAAGCCAATTCTTTTAAACACTACATCCATAGATCGATGGTCCATCACATTGCTGTTCATCACTTTTTGGATCCTCTTTAAAAGCTCAATAGCTTCTGGTGCTAAGAAGCCAAAGGTGTCAAAACCAAAGGGGATGAAGGCATGTTGATTCTCCGTGCAGGCTTTCTCGTGCTTCACCACTTTTGCTAAAGAAGCTTTAAGTGCAGCATGCCCTGCTGTGAAGGTCCCGCTCTTCAACCCCACCAACGGTAAAACTCCTGTCAAATCTATACATCGGCTGATGAAATGCATCGGCAACTTAGATCCTATGAAGATTGTTTCGAACAGTGGTAATGAATTCGTTTAGTCTTCAGGTGATCTGATTTGTGACGATGTGTGTTCGCGTACGGATCTCACTTGTTGATGCTCAATGCAAAAAGTTCTCGATTGTGCATTGCATGTTCTTCCCTTAATCGATCTCCACGCGGCGGACCTGATTCATTACTGATTGCGCTTGATGATGCCAAGGTGCTCGTGATGATTGTTAATTATATGCTCCAAATGAGACTTGCACCTGCAACAAATTTAATGGCTCGAGAATTTTTTTTCTCGACCTTATTCTCGTTATAGTAATTGATGATTAGGAAATGAGGTGGAAATTCATATGTGGTAGAGGAATGGATATCAATATCTGATTGAACCGATTAGGGATGAACATATATGTATGGTTGCAGAGAACTGAGTACGAATCGAGGTGGATTTAATGTCGAATCGAGAGAGAATAGAGGAAACAACCGGGAAATCCAGAAACGAGAAGGATTGAAGCTGGAGGTGATGAGGACGTGGTCGGGGTGGTGGAATCAAGGATATAGAATCGAGTTGCAACGGCAAATAGAGAGGATGAGAGGTTGTCGAGAAGGCTAAGAAAAAGGAGAAATGGGATAGGAGAAAAGAAGGAGAATAGAGAATAGAAGACCTACTTGAACTGCGGATGGAGGTTGTCGCCTGGAACTTGGAGTAGTGGCTTCAACAGATCGTGGCCTCGACGCAGCGGCGTGCGGACCGCGGAGGCTGAATCGCGGCGGAGAGACACTCACACTGGCGAGATCTCGCCTTCCTTCACCCTCTCTCGCTCGGCGTCAGAGCCTGTGAGCCTGTCACACCCGTCTGAATCTCTCGGAGCTCGGAGATGGAAAATGGCGGATGCCATGGCCGGGGGGGGGGGGGGGGTTATAAGGAAGATGGAGTCAAGTCATCGTGGAGGTGACCGGAAGAGGGAGCGGTTGGGCAACAGCCGGCCAACGGCCCGCCCTTGAGGTGGTTGGTGGAGAGATCGAGGAGGAAGAAGAGGCGGGCGGCGGCTTGGAGAATAATGGGGAACAAGGAATTTGGGGAAGGAGAAATGGAGGAGAGAGAAAAAAGAGAGAGAAAAGAGAAAAGAAAATAAAAATATAATTAAATAATTAATAATAAAATTAGTTAATAATAATTTCGAAATTAAATAATTGATAAATAAATAAATAAATATAAATAATAAATTATTTAAATATTTAATTAAGTAATTAAGTATATAATTAAGTAATTAAGTATTAATTAAATAAATAAATCAGTATATAATGTAATTAATTAAATAAATAATTTAAATAAATAAATGAAATATTATTTATTTTAAATATGTATATATAAAAAAATAAAAAAATAATAAAAGTATTAATGTATTAAATATTAATATAAGTTACGGTTTATTTTACCATATATCAATGCGGACCCGAAAATCGTATTTTTCGCATTAATTCCGATTTTAGTGAAACTAGTGTTATTTTGTAGATAATTGAAAAATATAATTTCTGGGATCGAGCTTGCTTAATTCGGAGTTCATACGGCCGAGTTATGAGGTCCGGAAGGAAAAAATAGTGGCTTCGAGGCTTTGGGTTTTATTGGTATTTTGGCTTACTTTTATTTTTATATTTTTATATACAATTTTAGAGCATTTTAGGAAAAAGAATTAAGTTAATCGGGTTTACAGTTATTTATGTAAAAACCTAGGAAGTTTCTACATATAGTACATATATACAACGGGTCCAAAAAGCTGAAACTCACTGTTTTTATCCGAATATTTTTCTGAATTTTAATAAATAGTACTATGCACAATACGGATTTTAAAAGTGAGTTTGATCCGTTTGGAGTTTTCTATAAATAGTTATGAACCTTGGAAGTCGGCTTTTGAGGCTTTTACGGTTCATTGCGGTTATTTTATTTTTGTGCCGAAATATTTTTCTGATATTTTTATAAAACAATATATATATTTATGAACAATTTTTACAAAAGGAGTATTTTGGTTTGAAGTGATTTTGATGATAAATAAAATAGGTGAAGTATTTACGATGTGAAAATGGGTAAATTATATTTTTGGTCTTGATTTTCTTGAAAATTGTATAAGTTATGATCCTTATCTTCCCCTACTTATTTCTTTTGTCGACCCGGTCAATATTGACATGGTCTCGAGGTTAGGATCAGTCTGTATATTATATATACATCCTTCTTTTCTTTTTTTTTCCTTTTCTCTTTTATCTTTTATTTTTTATAAAAATTAGTGTTAATTATATAATATTAATATTTGTGCTTAGAATGATAATTAATGAGAATTAGTGGATATTTACATGTATTTTACCAAGGATTTTAGCTAAAATAATAGAATAATGGTGATGAATCATGGATTCATCAGTCAGCATGTATTTATTCCATGTATACAGTCTTCATTTTCCTTTATTTTCCCTTTATTTCTTTATTTGTTTATTTTAGGTTAAAAGCAATGATTTTTATACAATATTTATAAAAAAATAAGGAATAATAAAAACCTTGATTTTGTAATATTTACAGGTTTTTAGTAAGGGATTTTAAGCTAAAATAAATGAATAAAGATGATGAAATGCATATTCATCAGTACCGCCCATCCCCAATGCAAATGGATGTTAACTTTAGGGACATGAGTGGAATCAAATTAAAAAAAGGTTCAAATATCTTTCCACCAACTCCTCCCCTCCCTCAGCCCCTTGCTCGTCCTCCTTCCCTCACCTCTAGCGCCCCCTCCTCCGCCCCCCATTCCTCGACCTCCTCCCCACGCCCGCCAGGCTCGCCGAACATGCTCTCCGCTCACTGCTCCTCCCCAACCTTTTCCGCCTGCTGCTCCTCCCTAGCGTCCTCCTCATTCTCTACATGCTGCTCCTCCCCTACGCCCCCTCCTCCTCTGCACGTAGCTCCTCCCTCGCGTCCTCCTCTTATGTGTGTTGCGCCTCCCCTATGCCCTCCTCCTCTGCCCATTTCTCCCTCTGCACCCCTCCTCCTCATATGTCCCATGCTCCTCGCTCGTGCCCCCATCATCATCCTCTACTGCCCACTGCTCCTCCCCCGCTCCTCCTCCTTCGGATGTAAAAAGTAGCAGAGGATGGCCATCAATACCACCATCTTCCTCATCCACCACTCTCCCCCTCCTCCTAACCTATCGCTCCTCTCGATCTGACTCAGCATCTCACCCTCCCCTTACCCCCGTCAGTGATCTGCATCCATAGACTCTGGGTCACTCCTCTTAAACACCCCTCCTATGCCGTCCCTGTCTCCCTCGGCACCCCTCTGCAACTACCCTCTCTCCTCTTATTCTTCTCTACCTCTGCCCCTCTCCCTCCTACCATCTCCCTTCCTCCTCCAACCCATCTCCCCCCATCCCCACCCTATTCCAACTCCGACCCCACCTCCCCATCTTGCATCAAGGACACCCTCCCCTCTGTGCCCTACAGGTCCCCCCCCTTCTTGTTGCTCGTTTGACAAGGATGTGGGTGATGTGTGCAGCCTCCGAGAGTGCTTCCATGTGTTCCACCATTGTTGCCAAGAACCCTAGGTCAACCTCGACCATTGCACCTACCATCTCTACCATGCGCCACTCCTCACTGATGAGGAGGTGAAGGCGGAGGACGAGCCCCTGGATGGGAGGAGGAGCAGGGGGTTTTTGGATATTTATACCCCTTTAAACCTCACCTTGTTTTGAAAAGGCCATTAGGTTCAACTCATTGACGGCTAAAGTAACGGATAAGCACAAGTGATAGAACGATAAGAAGTCGGGGGACAAATGATATTTTCAAAAAGGGAGGGGCATAACTGATATTGTGATATCTTAGAGGAGTACAATTGATAAAAACACTAGAAATAGTAAATATATTTATTAAAGGCTGGCACATGGACTAATTGTTAATTATACTAAAGTCGTAGAGCAAATAAGAAAAGCGGAGGTGTGTACGCGCAAAATGCACACACACACACATGTGAGCTTCATGTGCCCTCCAATGACCTGGACATGTTGGGTAATCAAGCAAACATTGGGGTGTCCACAGAAAACCACCAATGAGTTCACGTGTAACACCATGTGATGTAGTAGTTCGAGTATATGTAGGCAGTTATATAGACAATTGAGGACTCAACTGAAAGTTGCTAAAAATATCATGGAAGCACATGATGTACACTTCTCTCAAACGGTGGGGTTGACAAGCAGTTCGGATGAAGCTTCAAATCTGATTGTAGATTGGGATTGGATGTAATCAGATGGCTCTGATAAAACCTAGAGTGTGTCTCTTCAATCGGATCAGACGGTGGTTGTAGCTCGATTTCTTCCTCGATTCAAGTTCTACAAGTGGTGGACTTCTTCCTCAATTGAATCCAAGACAATGACAATCTTCGTTGATGGGCAGCTGGTGCTCTGCTCTCACCTATTTCGCACAGACGACAGAGAAATAATAAGAGGGTGCTCATCGTAGGAAAGGCCGAAAAAAGGATCGCCTTCCCCCTTCGAGCACACCTGTTGTGAGGATGATCTGATCATTCTACAAATGCTTGCATATGATTTGCTTTGGTAATCAATGTTGATATCTGATGTTAAGAAGGTTGACGCGATCTTGATGAGGCCTTAGCAGAAGGTTGATCGATTTTCCAAGTGCCTCGACTTGATGAAGGCTTCAGATGATGGATCGAGAACCTACAAGTGTTAACATGGCTCGAGTTGATGAAACTCGATCGAGATGTTAGATACAAAAGCAATGAATGAAGGGTGATCCTCAAACAAAGGAGGAGGATGAGGATCGAGGCTCAGATCTGAGTGGACCTGAGATGATCAGATCGTGGAAGTAGGTACCACGAACTAGATCGATCGAAGTGAGGTGAATGGATCGGATCGAAATCAAACAACTTTGATGTGGTAGAAAACTAAGAAGAAGAATAGAAGGTTCGAGAAGAGAATAGAGGGATTGAGATAAGAGAAGGAGGAGAAGCAGAAGAAGAGAAGGAGAAGAGAAGTTACCTACTATATGAGGAGGAGGATGAATGTCAATCACTGGATTTGGTGGCGGCCTATATGTGCAAACGAGCATGGAGGCTAAACGTGAAGCTCATGAAGCTTTCCTCGTGTTGGATCACGCCAGGTACCTTGATCTTGATCTCTTGATTGGAATGGTTGAGCACCTTATCATTTGTTACTCAACGAAGCACTCTTTTACAGGAGCTTAGAAAGGGTATGCAATTGCGGATCAGATGGCTCTCGAGCACTTGGAAGGGCTCTCATATGTCGAGTTGAGGATTTGAAAGTTGGGTGAAAATTAGTCCATGAAAAGATAAGATTCCAGATCTTTAGATCCGGATGGAGGCTAGACATACCAAGTCTGGTTGCTAGAGCGGGTCGACGTAGGTGAAATCAGAGGTTGTGAATGGGTCGGATCTACTTATGGGAGAGGTGTAAGAAGAGGAGAGGGGATGTTGGCCCATATGGGTCCCAAGTGGAAAACTAGTGGGCTTTAGCCCACTAAAGGACAAAAGCTAGAAAAGACAAAATAGCAACAATGAATAAATACAAAATAAATAATAAATGAACATCAATCAAAAATAATTAAAATGAAAGTTTTAATAATTTAATAAATTATTCAATTGTAAATTTTGATTTAAATTAACTACTTTACTTAAATTAATTAAACATTGATATTAATAAGTATAAAGTACTTATACAAGACATGCATATTTTTAGTTATTTATTTTTACAAAAACTCACCAAATTTTATATTTTATTTATTTAAAGCATAATCTAAGGGGTATAAATACAATTGATAATAATTTCATGGATTAATTTATATATACAAATAAATACAAATATAATAAAAAAATAGATACATTATGTTTATACAATAAATAAACTTATTTATTTTTATTGATTTTTGAATTTTACAATTTTGTATTGATTTTACACAAATATTATAAAAAAAAGAAAAAAACAATTAAAATAGAAATAGGATCAAAATACAAAGAATAAAATAAATAATGAGTAATTTACAGTTGTACATCTACCATGGTACCTAAATAGCTGACTTTTACATCTATACTCTGATTTTACCCTCATTTCAAAGATATTTTTTGTTGAATATAATGACAGTAAGTTTGATGAGTTTTCAATTTATACAAAGTAGATATTTAGTTTTATATGTTCATTATACAATTTTTTTTATTGATGTACCATGTTATCTACACCTGATTTACTTTTGAAATATTTTTTTACTTAGTATATATTTCTATATTCAAGAAGAAGAAAATATTTTTATTTGGAGTAATCTAAATGATAAATAAAATAATATAAGATATTTACATGATGAAGGTGGTGAATTGTGCAATGTGATCTATATTTTCTATGGATTTTATAAGTTATGTACCATGTCTCCCTCTACTTTATTCCTTGTCGACCAGGTCAGTGATTGATCTCGTCTTGGGATAGGGTAAATCTGTATCTTTGATACAAATATACATCCTCCTTCTTTCCTTTATTTTTCTTTGTACTTTTATTTTGGCGTGCATAAGTGTTAAATATACATTATTAACAAATATCGTTAGTTTGTTAAAAAGTGAGTATTAGGTTATATTTACATATAGTTTAAAAGGGATTTGAGGTCAATGAAAGAATAACGATGATAAATTGAGGATTCATCAAGATGACATGAAGTAATCTTGTTAGACACGTAAGTTGTTTCCCAAACATTGTCTTATGAAACCCAAATAATTAAGTCGCACGACCTGAAGAGTCTGAACTCCAAATCCTAATCAAGTTATTGTGAATTAAAGTAGACTAAAGCCATGACCAAGCTCATCCATTGACCATAAATGATTATGCACCAACTGACTATTAGTTACTTAGATTTTTCTATTGACCTTGTTGTCTATTTGCTTTGTAAATTGATTAATTTCCATGTAGAAGCTCATAAAAACTCTTTGATAAAAGTATGGAGAAAATTTTAAATTTGACTCAAAGCATAAAATACTTTTAAAAGACTCAGCTTGAAGGCTCAAGACTTAGAAAAAGGTTACAAAAAACCTCAAAAAAAAAGATTTTAAAAGCTCAAGTGAATTGAAGACTTGGAAGGTTGATATAACATAATACATAGTTTTTATTTGATATTGAAAATAATCTTATACTTTTGCATATTCTAGATCAACAAGCAAACTGCCAGAATTATCAATTTCATAGAATTAATTTTTTTGGACATATGATCGGTCATCTTTTTTATCCTAATCGATCAATTTTTTGACATAAGAAATGATATTAGCTTGTTAAAAGTGAGAAGTAATCTTTATTTACAAGTAATTTGAGGCCAAAATGAAAAAATAAAGAAGACAAATTGAGGATCCATCACGATGGCATGAAGTAATCATGTTAGACGCATAAGTTGTTTCCCAAACATAGTCCTATGAAACCTAGGGATTAAGTTTCACGACCTGAAGAGTCTAAATTCCAAATCCTAATCTAGTTGTTGCGAATTAATGTAGATTAAAGTCATGACCAAGCTCAATCCTTTGGATATTTTACAAGTCTCTGGTTTGAAAATCAAACTTATTCTGAAAAATAACGTTAATGCAATGCAGGAATACTTTTGTGAAGTACACTTTCTGAATTTTAATCTTTTTCATTTGAAATTTAGGAATTTTGCACATTTTTATTACTTTTAATGTGTTTTACAGATTTTTATATCAATTTTGATTGATTATACAATTTTTATTTGTTTAGAATATACCAATTTTATGGATTTTAAAAACAAGTTATAATGATTTGATTATACACATTTTACAAGTTCTATGTACAAATTTTCTAGGATTTTATACAATGTTTAATGTATGAGATTTTACTAGTATATACGTATTTATACATATTTGTAAGGCATTTTAAGTATTTTTTTACTATAACTTTGAATACAATATTTAAAATATTTATATACAAATTTTACAAAAAAATAATTATATCTCAATATTTATATCTTTTTTAACACTTAAAAGAAAGAATTTTACACACAAATTACCAAAGAGTTTTAAAGAGTTTTAACTCATCAAAAAGTTTTTACTTTTGTGATATATATATATAAAGTATGGTATATAGTGAGTTATGACTAAAGATTATACATATATACACACACACACATACAAACGACACCCTCTTATACTTAGGTTGTGCTAAGTCCTCATAATACAAAAGAAAAAATAAGATATGACTTGGTTAACTCTAAAGAAGTGAAAAGAATGAACGAGAAGAATGGAAGAATATAACATAGATCATCCCATGTACTTATGATCAAGTCATCCTAAGTACAGAAGAAAACAAAAATGGAATGGTCGAGAGGAAAAATAAAAATGTACAAAAGAATAAAAATCAAGACATCAACCAACCCCCATATACCTAGGATGAGATATCCTAAGTATATAGAATAGAGTTTAAAAATCAGAGGTGGTTAAAATAATAAAAGAATGAAAAATAGAAACAACTCGAGTCAGTCAGCCACCCTCTAGTTAGGATCTAATTATTCTTAGTATAACACAGACTAAACATGGGTGAATGATCAACAATGGGAGTTAAATAAACATAAGGAAAGGGATCGAATAGGAGAAATTCAGATTATATGTCACTTGCAACAGGAAGCAAAGAGTCATCGTTTGATACCACTTGGATAGCTTACAACAGACATAAATGTGGCATACTAAAATATAGCTTCAGCAACTATCCGTTGATTACAAATGGTTATGCACCAACGGACTGTTAGTTACTTAGATTTGCTAATGACCTTGTTGTCTATTTATTTTGTAAATTGATTAACTTTCAGGTAGAAGCTTGTAAAAGCTCTTTGATCAAAGGAAAAAGCACTTATGAAAGACTCAGCTTGAAGGCTCGGGACTCAGAAATAGATTACAAAAATACTCGAAGAAAGATCCAAAAGCTCAAGTGAAATGAATACTTGGAAGGTGGATGTGACATAATACATAGTTTTTATTTTATGCTGAAAAATAGTCTTATAATTTTTGTATATTCTTGATTACCAAGCAAACATAAGGCAGAATAATCGATTTCATAGAATTAATTTTTGGACACAAAAATGAGAATCACTCTTTATTTACATGAAATTTACAGGGGATTTGAGGGTAAAATGAAAAAATAAAGATGATGAATTGAGTATTCATCAAGATGACATGAAGTAACCTTGTTAGACACGTAAGTTGTTTCCAAAACAAAGTCTTATGAAACAAAAAATCTAGTTACACGACCTCAAGTGTCTAAATTCCTAATACTAATCAAGTTATTGTTAACTAAAGTAGACTAAAGCTAGCCATGATCAAGCTTAATCCTTTAGATCTTTTACAAGTCTTTGATTTGAAAATCAAACTTATTCTGAAAAATAATGTTAATGGTTTGCAAGAATACTTTTGTGAAGTACACTTTCTAAATTTTAATCTTTTTCGTTTGAAATTTAGGAATTTTGCACATTTTTATGACTTTAAATGTATTTTACAAATTTTTATATCAATTTTTGATGGAATATTCAATTTTTTAATTTTTGAAAATATACTAAATTTTGTGGATTTTATAAACAAGTTTCAATGATTTGAATATACATATTTTACAAGTTATATGTACACATTTTACTAGGATTTTATATAATGTTATAATACATAAGATTTATACCATGTATACATATTTATACATACTTTTAAGGTATTTTTAGGGATTTTATCTATAAAACTTTTAATACAATATTAAAAATGTTTTATGGATATATTTTACAAAATATTTATATCTCAATATTTATATCTTTTTAACACTTAAAAGGAAGAATTTTACACAAGAATTACCAAAGAGTTTTGAAGAATTTTAAATCACCACAAAGTTTTTACTTTTGTGATATATATATAGAAAGTACAGTAAATAGTGAGTTATGACTAAAGAATATAGAATATTTACACATGACACCCTCTTATACTTAGATTGTGCTATGTCCTCATAATACAAAAGAAAAAAAGGAAGACACAACTTAGTTAACTATAAAGAAATGAAAAGAATGAACAAGAAGAATGGAAGAATAGGACATCGACCATCCCCTATACTTATGTACAAGTCATCCTAAGTATAGAAGAAAGCAAAAATGGGATGGTCGAGAGGGAAAATACAAATATATAAAAGAATAAAAATCAAGACATTAACCAAACCCCATATAATTAGGGTGAAATATCCAAAGTGTATAGAATAGATTCCAAAAGTCAGATGTTGTTGAAAGAATAATATAATGAAAAATAGAAACAACTCGAGTCATTCAACCCCCTATAATTTGGATCTAATTATCCTAAGTATAACACACACTAAATATGGGTGAATAATCAACAATTAGAGTTAAAATAAACATAAGGAAAGGAATTGAATAGATGAAATTCAGATTATATGTCAAACACAAAAGGAATCAAAGAGTTGTCGTCTGACACCACTTGGATAGCTTACAACAGACATAAATGTGTCGTACTCAAAATACAGCTTTAGTAACTATCTGTTGACCACAAATGGTTATGCACCAATGATGAATCCGTGATGCATCATCGCAATATCTTGATCTTAGCAAAATCCCCGAGTAAAATCCCAAATAAATGTCCATAAAATCAATAAATTAACAAAATAACTCTTGTAAATAAAACACACTAATTATTGTATATTAGATTGTACAAAATAAATTACACAAAAAGCCGCAAAAATAAAGGAGTTTTATACATGTAAATAGCCCAAAATTTCATGTATTTTTAATAATTTCATTTCAACTCCTTTTTACCTAATTCTTTCTCTAACTTGTTTATAAAAATGTATATAAAAATACAAAAATACAAAACAAATTTTACCTCAAATAAATGCTCCTAGATCCCAAAGAGAAAAAACTGTAAAGTCCAACTTCCAAGCCAAATTCCCGCTCCGTCTGAACTCCAAATTCACCAAACTCACTTTTAAAGTTCAAGTTAGAAAATTATCTATCCAAAGGAAGTGGTTTCATTAAAATCAGAGCTCATTTGCAAAAGTTGGATTTTGGGACCTAAATGTACATTGTATACCTTGTATATATTCATTCTTTCTTTAATTTTTATTGTATCTTTCTTAATTACTAAAAATACAAAAAAATCATACTTATATTGTATTTTAATTATACTATTTTATTGTATTTTTTCGTTGTAAATATCTCTTATTAAAAAGACAAAAAAATTACATATTAGAAAAGTAAAAAAAATGTGTACATGTTGTTTGTCTTCCCTTGTAAATTCTCCACTATTTCTCTTCTCTTTTTATTCTATTGTATTTAAAGTGGCCAACTTTATTTATTTATTTATTTATTATTTAATTTTCATTCTCTACAATAACCACCAATTCAACTCCATTATTCCACCATTTTTCCCAACTTCCCATTCAACTCCATTAATAATACAACCTCACATTCAACTCCACCACTTTAATAACCTCTCATTCCATCATCTTTATATACATGGCATTCTCCTCATTTTTTCCTTTGATCCATCTTTATGTGAGGAGAGCCTAGTTCCCTAAGTTGAATCGGTTACAGCGACGCAACCGCGGTCGAGCAACGACGGCCCTCTCTTCGGTGAGATCCGTTGGCTTTTCAGCCAACATCGCAACCACATCCGTGCGTTGCTCGAGCTCATTGCATGCCGGCGATTCGAGCGAAGACCGAGCTTTCGAAGGCACATCATAGGCAACCGTCCATCGTATGTAATTTTTCGGCTCATTTTATCATCGTGTTGTTGTTGCAATTTTTTTAATACATCATATCACCACCATCTCCCATTTGTTTTTACTCCATCATATTACCATCATCATTTTTTCCCACATTTGTTTCATTTCCTGTTTAAAAAAACAAAAAAATAATAATAAACTATAACAAAAAATAGTACAGCAGCATTTTATAGCATTTTTATTAAAAAAATCAAAAAAAATAAAAAAGGTAACGGAAGGGAGGGGGAAGCAGCTCTAGCGCCGCCGCTCCCACCCCTTCTCCTCCAGCCACCGACGTGAGCCGCCACGCCTCCGCCGCGCCTCCACAGCCCTCCGCTGCACGCACGGCGTCGACGATCGGACACAACCACCACGGCCCCTCGCCGTCCCGCACCATCACCTTGCCTCCCTCCAAGATAGCTGCCCAGCCACCAACCTTCCTCCACGGGTGGCCGCGCCGCCACCGCACGCCTCCCTCGCCACCAGCCCTTCGCCGCGCCAGGCGGCACCGCACGGCCGAGCGCGAGCCGCCCCTCCTCCGCCTCAGCCCGCCTCCGACCCCCCTTTGTTGGGTTTCATCCCGTGCACCCCTGTGAAGAAGAAGAGGTCCACTTTTTCCTTCATTTTTTTATTGTAAATCTTGCATAGTTGTCCCTTTTAGTTTATGTAAATACACAAACGTCCCTGTAATTATTTTATCCTGTTTAACTTAATTCATCTTTGCAAGCATACCCCTATGTTTGACTAATACTTTGGACCTCTCTTTTGCATCATTTTATGCAATAAAAAATATTTTCATGGTGAGCAACTAATTCTCTATATTGTGGATGTTTATTTGTATTTTTGTGAGTCATGGATAATTAACTAAAAATGGTTAACTGAAATTCTGTGTATTTTACCCAATCAGTGCTCATAAATTTATATCTCACATACAGTTGCTCTAAAAATTCCACAAAAATTACAAATGATGTCTTGAAATGTGATAAAGTTACAGTCCAAATTTCGTCTAAAATGGAATGTCTTGTGCCTGAAATAAATTATAGAGTGTTTTTAGTATTTGATTTTTAATTAAATCCACGTATATCCTTTTTGCGAAATTTCAAATCTCCCGGATTCTACATGAAAATATCTTTTTAGAATAATTCATACTCTGATTAATTTTACAATGTGGATTTATTAGAAATTAATTACTCATTGTCACTCTGTTTTCACTAAAAAATCCATAAAAAATTCATATCTTGTCAAAAAATTCCAAAAAAATTACTGTAGCTTCCTTGCATCATGTTTTAGTTCCAGTACTTTTTTCATATTTTTTGCTTACTGTTTGTGTGATAAATTACGAAAAAACCCATAAAAAGTTTGCATTTTTATTTATTGCATTTTAACTCATAAAATTCAAAAAAAAGTACCTTGCATTCAACTCTGGATTAGGACTCTAAGAAAAATATAATTTGGCTAAATTGAACTAATTTGACATTAAAATTAATTTGGCCTTGTTGTGTGTTTTCTTAGTGTTGTAATTCACTTGCATTTGCATTCTATTTGCATAAAAAAATATAAAAAAATACCGCATTGGATATCTACACCTAAATTTTTGAATTAAAACCGAAGATGTTCCTTTGCCTCCCTGTGTTCGACCCCGGACTTGTCCGGGATATAAATTAAAGTCGAGACACTCTTTATGGAGATCTTCTCTCGGTTCTGACCGAATCGCTAAGTACACGTGCTACAACGTGATCGAATTAATTACCATATTTAGTGACTCGTCAGATGTGCCGCGCCTCCACAGCCCTCCGCCGCACGCGCAGCGTCGACGACCGGACACAGCCGCCACCGCCCCTCGCCGTCCCGCACCATCACCTCGCCTCCCTCCAAGATAGCCGCCCAGCCACCAACCTTCCTCCGCGGGTGGCCGCGCCGCCACCGCTCGCCTCCCTCGCCACCAGCCCTTCGCAGCGCCAGACGGCACCGCGCGGCCGAGCGCGAGCCGCCCCTCCTCCGCCTCAGCCTGCCTCCGACCCCCCTTTGTTAGGTTTCATCCCGTGCATCCCTGTGAAGAAGAAGAGGTCCACTTTTTCCTTCATTTTTTATTGTAAATCTTGCATAGTTGTCCCTTTTAGTTTATGTAAATACACAAACGTCCATGTAATTATTTTGTTATGTTTAACTTAATTCATCTTTGCAAGCATACCCCTATGTTTGACTAATACTTTGGACCTCTCTTTTGCATCATTTTATGCAATAAAAAATGTTTTCATGTTGAGCAACTAATTCTCTATATTGTGGATGTTTATTTGTATTTTTGTGAGTCATGGATAATTAACTAAAAATGGTTAACTGAAATTCTGTGTATTTTACCCAATCAGTGCTCATAAATTTATATCTTACATACAGTTGCTCTAAAAATTCAACAAAAATTGCAAATGATGTCTTGAAATGTGATAAAGTTACAGTCCAAATTTCATCTAAAATGGAGATGTCTTGTGGCTGAAATAAATTATAGAGTGTTTTTAGTATTTGATTTTTAATTAAATCCACGTATATCCTTTTTACGAAATTTCAAATCTCCTGGATTCTACATGAAAATATCTTTTTGGAATAATTCGCACTCTGATTAATTTTATAATGTGGATTTATTAGAAATTAATTACTCATTGCCATTCTGTTTTCACTAAAAAATCCATAAAAATTCATAACTTGTCAAAAAATTCCAAAAATATTATTGTAGCTTCCTTGCATCATGTTTTAGTTCCAGTATTTTTTTCATAATTTTTGCTTATTGTTTGTGTGATAAATTACGGAAAACCCCATAAAAATGTGTATTTTTATTTATTGCATTTTAACCCATAAAATTCAAAAAAAAGTACCTTGCATTCATCTCTAGATTAGGACTCTAAGAAAAATATAATTTGGCTAAATTGGACTAATTTGACATTAAAATTAATTTGGCCTTGTTGTGTGTTTTCTTAGTGTTGTAATTCACTTGCATTTGCATTCTATTTGCATAAAAAATATAAAAAATTACCGCATTGGAAATCTAAAATCTAATTGCAAATTAACCCAAAGTTGTTCCTTTGCCTCCCTGTGTTCGACCCCGGACTTGCCCGGGATATAAATTAAGCCGAGACACTCTTCACGGAGATCCTTCTCTCGGTTCTGACCGAATCGCTAAGTACACGTATTACAACGAACACGAATTAAACAACGTATTTAGCGACTCGTCAGATGACGTTGTTGCCGGGGAGGCAAATGGCTTACGGATTAATTTAAAAATTTGAATTTAGTTTTTCATTTCCTCGGGTAGTCTGACCCCCGAGCCACTTGTATTTATTTCAATTTTTTTTGCAATTATTTCTCTTCATATTTTTGTATATATCTTGTTGTTTATCTCTCTAATATAAATCTCATTTTCCTTGCGAGGGCCTGGTGGACTTGGAGTGCATCGGAGGTCGACGGACGCGACGCGTGCCGACTGCTGAAGAGCGAGGAAAAGCAATTTATTTTTTAGAGAAATTTTGTAAATTCTTGTAATTATTTAGCTTGTTCATTTATAGCGGCTCTTGTTTGAGAGCCCGCGCGTGTAAAAAGACTTGGACATTACTTGTGGTGTGTCGAGCCTGTTTCACTCTCCGGTGAGGGTGGGGCTCGACTTGAGTGGCGAACTTAAGGATTAGGCACACGATAGTTTAGATTCAAATTTGTTTGTGCCCATCGTAATTTAGGCCACACTTATCTTAGAAGATTCACTTATCTGATAAGATTCATAATGAGACGCACATAGACACGTACTACTTAGCTCAAATTCAATCAATTCCTCCCCGCTAATAGTATATTGTTTAGGTGCGGTTTTCTCGATCTGCATGCATTTAGTATAATATTTATAAATTCTGTTCTGCATAACACATGAAGAGTGCTGGGATTCACTGTAAGTATACCTTCTTCTGAGCATGCATCATAGTTTCTCGTTTGCATTCTGATTTCCGATTCCCCTCTTGTTTTACAACTTAAGGTCAAAAGGAAATTGGGACTGAACGGTAGACGTGCTTGTGTGTTCACATAAATTTCAGGTGATACCCTAACTCTAAAATTGTGACTGAATTGAGCTGGTCGATTGAAATAATTGGAATAAAAAGAACCCTTGTTCTCGGGTGCATAAAGCCCTCATTGTTTGTTTTACTTGCAAGTGAGAGAGAGACGATCCTAGGATAGCGCCAAGTCTGGATTTCTTACTTACTACTGGTTCTTTCTTTTTAGGCGATTAGCTACTTTTCAGTGAGGATTTACGGGTAGCCGGTAAACGATCCGGACTTCCTTAGCAGAGTAGGAGGTTTAGAGGACGCCTTAGTCCTCAAGGAACGGGTAGCTGTATTTATATGGTCCGTACTTACTCCTATACTGGTCGTAAGAACCGGACCAGTCTGTAGGAAAATACGGGCACCTACCAACTCGTTAATCTTTCCAAGATTGTATTCTCACCAACTAAAATTGACCAGATAAATTGGCCGAATCTTACGACCATCACGTGTTGAGTTGGTGAAATTGAGGGTTTGAATTGTGTTTGTATTGTGTGAGTTCACTCCGCACATTTACGTGCACCGTAGAACTAGCGCCTCATTGACTATCGTGATCTAATCGGTTCTTTTGACATCGAAGATGGCTGATTGGGGGGATATTTATTCGGACTTTGCGAATCTCTCGTTGAACCCTTCAAAAAGTACGTCTTCAAAGGTCCAAGCGCAACTTGGACCAACCTGGACTCATGACCCTCTTGAGCCCAGGATCACTCACTCTCGGGATGGTTGCCCTCAAACCATTCCCTTTCTCTCTCCCCACCTCACCGAGGAAGACCATCGCCTTGGTGAGAATATCATGATTCATAAATCCTCTTCTAATCAAGAAAACATTGCTGATTCAGGACATAAAGAAGATTCGAGTAAAATGCTGAAGAAGAAAGAAGAGGAAGAAGAGAACCATGAAGACCCGATGAGAAGTATACTAGCCCGATTGGCTGCATCTGAGCAGCAACATGCATTACTGAGAGCTCAGTTGGGACAGTTAAATGTTGGGGTCCAACTACCAATGGATGCGGCGTATAACCCCGGACAATATCAAATTCATAACTACTTGAGTCCGGCTGAACCCGCTGTTGACTTTGAATTGAAGCCGCATTTCCTGAACTTGCTGCCACATTTTGATGGGAATGCTTCTGAGGAGCCATATGCATTCCTATGGGACTTTGAGCTCATCTGTGCTAACCTCAAACATAATAATGTTAGCCAGGATTATATTAGGCTCAAAGCCCTTCCATTTGCCTTGGGTGGAAAAGCCGATTACTGGGTGAAGAATCTTGGAATCATCATCACCACTTATGCCCAGTTCAAGGACCTATTCCTAAAGAAGTTCTACCCTTTGAGTAGAACTAACATGATGAGGACGCGAATTACGAGTTTTTCCTAGTTACCCCATGAAGCCTTCTGCGATGCTTGGGAAAGATTCAAGGACATCCTGCAAAAGTGTCCTTGTCATGGATTAGATGACAACATCTTGGTCCAATCCTTCTTCACTGGTCTCAACCCTGAGATGCAGGGTTTAGTGAGCGCTGCCTATGGAGGCAGCTATACATCACGAGGAGCGGATACTGTTTGGAGGGTATTCGAGCAGATGGCTGAAACTAGCCGCTCACAGATGGCCAGCAGGGCCTATACACCATCCCCCAGTTCACTCTCATTTGGAGGGGGAAAATCAACTATAGTTGATCTCTCTCAGGACGTGATCCCTAGCATGAGACTTCTTGCAGACAAGCTTACTGTAGTCGAGAAGATCGATAGGAGGATTGATGAGTTAGACCGGAGCGTCTCCAAACTTCCAAAACAGATGGAGGAGTTGACTGAGAAGGTATCTAAGATACAGATACCCGTCGTGACTGCACCCTCTGCTCCCGTATACCGAGTTCACCATGTTCAGGAGCAGTTGGTGTCAGGGCAACCCCAGCCGTGGGAGCAGGACCAATCCTACACCCACTCTTTCCAGCAGCCACCTCCAGTAGTAGAGACAGACCAGGAGGAGCCTCCACCAGTTTGGGAGGTGAATGGGATATGGTATACTCAGGACCCTGCCAGGTAGGGAAGTACGGGAGACCGACAGACCTATCAGCATCCCTTGACCTTTCACAACACCGCATTCACCTCCGCACCACCTCCTTCACAGCAGAGCCCTGGATTCCATCCACCCCAGCAGCAGAGGCAGCAGTACCAGCAGTATGGCCGACAGGGCCATTACCAGACTGGCCAGCAAGGCCCGCAACCCCAGCAGCAGCAGCAGAGGTAGTACCCTGGCCAGCAAGGCCAGTCTTCCCGTTCTTCTTCCCAGTCTTATCCACTTCCTTCATCGTCTAGTCCCGTGGATATTCAGCAACAGATACTCGACGAGCTACGTTCCTACAGGAACGAGATTCAAGACTTACGGGTGGATGTCAACCGCCTGTCTAGATGGCGAGACGAGCAGATTGCACCCTCTACCTCTATCCCAGCCCAAGTTCAGGATAACCCAAATAGCCTGAACCGTTCTAGTTCTCAGCAGCATTTTGGTCAGGTATACTATTCAGCATCTCCTAAATCTGAACATGAGATTCTTTCATGTTACGAGGCTAACCACATGTCACTCAGGAGCGGAAGGACCGTGGTCGTACCTGACCGGGCGAGGGACACGAGGAGGGGCATCTCTGAAGCTCTACCTGAGGAGTCTTCAGAGGATGAGGAGGAGAGGCATCATATTTCAGAGCCCCATCAGCACCATTCGAGGATTTCTACTCAGGGAGCCGAGAGGAGGAGGAGAGCACGTATGCAGCATCGTCAGCATGGATATTCTTCTGAGTCTATGGAGGACCATGCATCTCCGGTTGTGGCGGATACCACTCCAGCTTCTATTCCACAACCTTTAGTAGATAGTTTTGATTTCGATTCCATGTTGCATCAAAACGATTCTTGTATGAAGAACTCTGTTTCCGTTAATGCAAAGAATGATCTTTCAGTTCATGATTCAGATTCTTCATCCTTTGTTTCCCTAGCATCAATCCCTTTCCCTCGTGCTCTTACGGCAGGAAAGCGCATCAAAAAGATTCAGAAAGATGACCCCAATATGGCACGGTTTTGTAAAGAAAATATCACAGTTAAGGTGCCATTTGATGAATATGTGTCTAACCATCCTGCCTTCCAAAAATACCTTAAGGTGAGATGCACACCTAGAAGGGTTAGCAGGAAGAAAGATAACTGAAATATAAAGACACATGTCTTATCAGTAGCCACAACTTATTGTCTCAAGAATCAGACTTTGCCAAAGAAAAAGAGAGACATGGGTGCTCACTATGTGGAGAGTCGTATTGACGACATTGCATTTGCACGTACACTCTTAGATAACGGTTCTTCGATCAACTTACTCCCCTTAGCATTATATCAGAAATTGGAGTTGGGACCACTTCGCAAATCTAGAGCTTTACTCCAATTCGCAGATCATTCAATGAAGAGACCTAAGGGAGAAGTGAAGAACGTCGTTATCTCGATTGAGGGGCAGAACTATCAGGTGGACTTCACAGTCTTGGACATGGAGACCCCTAATCATTGGAGAGAATCTCATATCATTCTCGGGCGACCCTTCCTTAGGACCGCAAGCGCAACTTTCAATTATGGTACGGGAATGATGAAGTTTCGTTCTCCAGGTGGAGAAGTGAACCTTGAGATGAAGCAAACCAAGTGTCAGCGACCTGATTCAGAGAGTAGTACAGAGTACTCATCTTCAGAGGCAGATTGCAGTATGATTAGCACAGTTGGGATTTGGGGACAGATTCCTTCAGGACAGAGAGAGACCCTTTCATCTGGAGAGGATATAGTGCATGATGCAGTTTGCCAGGTGTTGTCTGATCTTACTAGAGATGCATCAACCTATTCTCATGATGACTTAGAGATCCATCCGGATCTGTCAGTTCCATCCTCTTCGGAACAATCATGGGACATAGATGACGAGTCGGACGTGGCTTTTGACGATTGTTTGGATATTTTTGACGATCCGACTCCCGATACTTCTGATTTGGTGGCGAGTACTACTCAGCTTAGCCCACCTTCATACAGCACGGAACCAGATTCAGATTCAGTTTAGCCAGATTTGATTGATGATACCACATTGCCAGAGCTGAAATCACTACCTCCTACACTCAAGTATGCCTTTCTTGCGGGACCCAAAGAGAGATGTCCTGTAATCATTAGCTCAGACTTGACTTTAGAATAGGAGTCTAGGTTGTTAGAGGTCTTAGAGAGGAACCGCAAAGTAATAGGCTGGACAGTGTCGGATCTCGTGGGCATCAACCCCGCTCTCTGCTCGCACCACATTTTTACTAAGGATAACGTGAGACCTTCTCGTGAGTTTCAGAGGAGACTTAACCCCAATCTACGGGAAGTGGTAAAGAAAGAAATTGAGAAATGGTGCAAAGCAGGGTTTATATACCCTATTTCTGACTCCAAGTGGGTGGCCCCACTTCATGTTGTCCCGAAGAAGTCGGGAATTCAGATGGTCACCAACGAGGAGGGGGTAGAGATCGCGACACGAGTACCCACGTCGTGGCGCGTCTGTGTCGACTACAGGTGCCTGAATGTTGTGACCAAGAAAGATCACTTTCCCTTGCCTTTTATTGATCAGATCTTGGAGAGACTCGCAGGGAAAGAGTTCTTCTGTTTTCTTGACGGGTACTCAGGCTACAACCAGGTGGCCATAGCCTCTGAGGACCAGGAAAAAACCACATTCACATGCACATTCGGTACTTATGCTTTCAGGCGCATGCCATTCGGGCTCTGCAATGCCCCGGGCAGATTTCAGCGGTGCATGATAGCCATATTTGCCGAGATGGTGGGAGATTTCCTGGAAGTATTCATGGATGACTTCTCGGTCCATGGTGATTCTTTTGATACATGTTTAGCGCACTTGGACCGAGTCCTCACGAGGTGTAGAGAGGTGAATCCGGTACTCTCCTGGGTGAAGAGTCACTTTATGGTGACGGAGGGTATCGTGTTGGGGCATGTTATCTCCAAAAGGGGAATGGAGGTTGACCCTGCCAAGGTGGAGGTGATCAAGAAACTCGATCCACCTACCAACGTGAAGTCAGTGCGGTCATTTTTAGGGCATGTTGGATTCTATAGGAGATTCATTCAAGATTTTTCAAAAATCGCCCGCCCACTGACTGAGCTCTTAGGGAAAGACACAGAGTTCGTTGTATCACAGGTGTCTGGAGGCCTTTGAGCTCTTGAAAAGGAAGATTTGTGCCTCGCCTATCCTACAAGCTCCTGAATGGTCTCTCCCCTTTAAGATCATGACTAACGCTTCAGATTTTGCTATAGGAGCTGTGTTAGGACAACGGCGAGAGGGGATTCCGTTTGCGATTCACTATGCGAGGAAAGTATTAGATCCTACACAGAAAAATTATACAGTGACTGAAAAGGAAATGCTCGCAGTAGTATGGGCCCTCGAGAAGTTCAGATCATATATTTTGGGCTCTAAGGTGACAATTTATACTGATCACACAGCCATTCGATACTTAATGGAAAAGAAGGACGCGAAGGCGCGTCTTCTTAGGTGGATTTTACTCCTCCAGGAATTTGATTTGGAGATAAAAGATAAACCTGGAGTGAAGAATGTTGTGGCTGATCACCTTTCTCGGATTGAGCTTAAGGATTCTCCTGATCATGAGCGGATTAGAGAGACCTTCCCAGATGAGTCAATTTGTGTTATTGACTCCCTCCCGTGGTATGCCAACATGGTGAACTATCTTGTCTCCAAGCAGGTTCCCCATGGTTGGACTAAGAGCAGCATTGATCGACTGAAGTCGGATTCGGGGAGATACCACTGGGACGATCCTTTCCTTTTCTGTGAAGGATCGGATTGTGTTTGGAGAAGGTGTATTCCTCAGGAGGAATACCAGAGTGTCCTCACATATTGTCATTCACTTGAGGCTGGAGGACACCATTCGGGAAAGAGAACCGCTCACAAAGTACTTCAATGTGGATTGTATTGGCCGACCTTGTTTAGAGATGCCATTGATTTTGTACGGTCGTGCCCAATCTGTCAAAGGATGGGAGGGACAGTTGGACAGAGAGATGAGATGCCCATGCAACCGATGATTATTTGTGATATTTTTGATGCATGGGGCATAGATTTTATGAGTCCCTTTCCCAACAGCCAAGGACATGAGTACATATTGTTGGCGGTTGATTATTTATCCAGGTGGGTGGAGGCTATCCCAACCCGAACCGCAGATAGCAAGACTGTCTGTAAGTTTGTGAGAGATCATATTATTGCTAGGTTCGGGGTGCCAAAAGTTTTGATATCTGATGGGGGTAGCCACTTTGTGAACCGAGATATAAGATCTTTAGCTAAGAACTATGGATTTGATCATAGAGTTACTAGTCCTTACCACCCACAGTCCAACGGCATGGCAGAGGTTTCGAACAGAGAGATGAAGAGTATTTTGCAGAAATTGGTTCGTCCCGATAGGAAGAACTGGTCTCAACTCTTGGACCAAGTTCTGTGGGCCTATAGGACAGCCTACAAGACACCATTGGGTACTTCACCATTTAGAATGATCTATGGCAAGCCATGCCATTTGCCTGCAGAATTGATTCATAAATCCGAATGGGCAATTAAGAAGATTAATTGGAGTTGTCACCTAGGGAAGCTTTGCCGAGACTTGAACTTGAACGAGCTCGTGGAAATCTGAAACAGGGCATATGACAACAGTTTGATTTATAAGGACAAAGTAAAGAGATGGCATGATTAGCACATTAGGTACAAAGACTTTGTCCCTGGACAAAAGGTATGGTTGTTCAATGTCAGGTTGAAGATGTTCCATGGGAAGCTCAAATCTAAATGGACGGGTCCCTTTGTGGTTAAGAAAGTGCACGAGAATGGAAGTGTAGAGATAGCTGATCTCACAGATGGTGCACAATCTCATGTAGTGAATGGACAACTGTTGAAGCATTTTGTAGATTCGAAAGAGCAGTTAGTCTAAGTCGAGGTCATCAACTTCATACAGAGTGAGCACAGAGCAGATATATCTTATTACTCTTCATGAAGATGCAGCATCAAGATTGAACATCTTAGAAGATTCAATCATTCTTGTACATATTCTCCCTTCTTTGTATATTCTCAAGATCACATCGGTTCGCACACTTACTCTTGTCCTATACTTAGGCTGACCAAAGCCTAAGTATAGGGGGGACCGATGCCCGCCATGTGTATTTACTCATCATTTCTCCTCTTGACCTCGTCCACCCCATTTTTGCTCTTCTTCTACACTTAGGCTGTCCAGAACCAAAGTATAGGGGGGGTGGATCGACTTCTATACTATTTATTATTTTAGCTTTCCTACGCTTAGTATGAGCTATGTCTTTTTCTCACCTAGTGCCATGAGGACATAGCACATGCTAAGTATAGGGGGGTGTGTATATATTACATATATACTTTACCCATAGCTCGTACCTTCACGTATTTTCGTATATATTATACAATAATTATGGGTGGGTAAAAAAACAACAATAAAAAACAACAAAAAAACTTTTTCTTAAAAAAACTCTTTTTCCTTATTTGCTAAAAAAAACTTTTCAAAAAAAATCCTTAAAAAAACTTTTTCACAAAAAAAGTCTTTTCTTATTCACCTATCTTTTTCAAAAAAAAACTCTTGAAAAAAAGAGCAAAACTTTTCTAACAAAAAAAAAACTTCTTCGCCTTTGTTTGTCAAAAAAAACCTTTTTGAAAAAAAAACTTTTTCTAAAACTTAAAAAAAATCAATCATAAAAAAAACTTTAAAAAAAACTAACTAACTAATAAGTTGATTTAATCCCTGACATAATTCACTTTCACACAAGACTAGTGATGTTCAAGAACACTTGGTTTATGAGGTCTTGAGATTTTGAGTTAACCAGCCTTAGTCATTAGGGTCCTTGACTTAATTATTCACATTTCCCTAGTTTGAAAGATTTGTGTGCTATATTGCATGCTTAGTCTCTACCTTAAAAAAATATGATCAGCACCTCACATACACGACTGTAGTTATGATGAGATGAGTTGAAATTTCACTTGAGGAACTGGGATGAGGGATTTGAGTTTGGACTCGATTTAATGATGCTCGAGGATGGGATAAAATAAATGAAGGCTTCATGAAACCTGAGTGTCAGCACATTTAGCTAGTATGAGAATATGGTTCTTGTACTATCTCTTGACAATTACCTATGTGCCAGGGTGTGATAAAATAAAAAAAATGTTGATTTGTTTGCGCCAACTCTTGGTAAAAGCAGTGGAGCTAGCCACAAATACTACAAAGCAATGAAATGTCAAAGAAAAGCTCTCATTCCACAAAGTCAATTATCAAAAGAGCTTCCACTAAAGGCGAGCGCTCCCAACCATTTCAAAGTGTCCACTTGGACCACCGCTATTAGGACCAGGAGTCGGGCTCTGCATCGTAAATGCTACAAGTCTGGGTGTAGAAGGTACGATAGGTACTCAAAAAAGGCACACCCCGGTGTACTCCCAGGAAAACAAGTGCAGACAGCTCCAACTTCTCTTGACGGACGCACTGATCAACACCAAAAAAATATGCGTCGAGTAATAAGGTACTAGAGAGGATCCTTATTCCAATGAGAGGGAGAGAAGAAATGACACAATCCTATGCCCTCCATCAACTGGCCTTCCATCTACACTTTTAAGTCTGACAACTAAAGAGATAGTGAATTGAATGCAAGAAATGGTTTATTCCCTAGTGTTGAGGATCGGGTTCTTAGGAGAGTCCCTTGGACTGGAACTTTGGGTGACGTTGCGACTCTACTCTTATAACTGTAGTCTACACTTAAAGTCATATCCCTTATATATACGTATACAAAGAGAGTCTGATGATTAGGGGAATTGGGTACCTTTTGACTAGAGCTTCGTTCAGCTTAGAATTTTAGGATCTCTAAAACCGTGAGTTCTTGAACGGATCAAGTCTTGTATTCACATGCACAGTCACGGGTTAACCCAACTTATTCATTCTTTATTTGCTCGAGGACTAGCAAAGTTTAAGTATAGGGGGGTGATGAATCCGCGATTCATCATCGCAATATCTTGATCTTAGCAAAATCCCCGAGTAAAATCCCAAATAAATGTCCATAAAATCAATAAATTAACAAAATAACTCTTGTAAATAAAACACACTAATTATTGTATATTAGATAGTACAAAATAAATTACACATAAAAAGCCGCAAAAATAAAGGAATTTTATACATGTAAATAGCCCAAAACTTCATGTATTTTTAATCATTTCATTTCAACTCCTTTTTGCCTAATTCTTTCTCTAACTTGTTTATAAAAATGTATATAAAAATACAAAAATACAAAACAAATTTTACCTTAAATAAATGCTCCTAGATCCCAAAGAGAAAAAGCCGTAAAGTCCAACTTCCAAGCCAAATTCTCGCTTCGTCTGAACTCCAAATTCATCAAACTCACTTTTAAAGTTCAAGTTAGAAAATTATATATCCAACGGAAGTGGTTTCATTAAAATCGGAGCTCATTTGCAAAAGTTGGATTTTGGGACCTAGATGTACATTGTATACCTTGTATATATTCATTCTTTCTTTAATTTTTATTTGTATCTTTCTTAATTACTAAAAATATAAAAAAATCATACTTATGTTGTATTTTAATTATACTATTTTATTGTATTTTTTCATTGTAAATATCTCTTATTAAAAAGACAAAAAAATTACATATTAGAAAAGTAAAAAAAATGTGTACATGTTGTTTGTCTTCCCTTGTAAATTCTCCACTATTTCTCTTCTCTTTTTATTCTATTGTATTTAAACTAGCCAACTTTATTTATTTATTTATTTATTATTTAATTTTCATTCTCTACAATAACCACCAATTCAACTCCATTATTCCACCATTTTTCCCAACTTATCATTCAACACCATTAATAATACAACCTCCCATTCAACTCCATCACTTTAATAACCTCTCATTCCATCATCTTTATATACATGTCAATCTCCTCATTTTTGCCTTTGATCCATATTTATGTGAGGAGAGCCTAGTTCACTGAGTTGAATCGGTGACAGCGACGCAACCGCGGTCGAGCGACGACGGCCCTCTCTTCGGTGAGATCCGTTGGCTTTTCGGCCAACATCGCAACCACATCCGTGCGTTGCTCGAGCTCATCGCACGCCGGAGATTCGAGCGAAGACCGTGCTTTCGAAGGCAAATCATAGGCGACCGTCCATCGTAGGTAATTTTTCGGCTCATTTTATCATCTTGTTGTTTTTGCAATTTTTTAACACATCATATCACCACCATCTCCCATTTGTTTTTACTCCATCATATTACCATCATCATTTTTTTTCCACATTTGTTTCATTTCCTGTTTAAAAAAACAAAAAAATAATAATAATCTATAACAAAAAAATAGTACAGCAGCATTTTATAGCATTTTTTATTAAAAAATCAAAAAATAAAAATAAAAAAGAAAACGGAAGGGAGGGGGAAGCAGCTCTAGCGTCGCCGCTTCCACCCCTTCTCCTCCAGCCACCGGCGTGAGCCGCCACACCTCCGCCGCGCCTCCACAGCCCTCCGCCGCACGCGCGGCGTCGACGACCGGACACAGCCGCCACCGCCCCTCGCCGTCTCGCACCATCACCTCGCCTCCCTCCAAGATAGCCGCGCAGCCACCAACCTTCCTCCGTGGGTGGCCGCGCCGCCACCGCGCGCCTCCCTCGCCACCAGCCCTTCGTCGCACCAGGCGGCACCGCGCGGCCGAGCGCAAGCCGCCCCTCCTCCGCCTCAGCCCGCCTCCGAGCCCCCTTTGTTGGGTTTCATCCCGTGCATCCTTGTGAAGAAGAAGAGGTCCACTTTTTCCTTCATTTTTTTATTGTAAATCTTGCATAGTTGTCCCTTTTAGTTTATGTAAATACATAAACGTCCCTGTAATTATTTTGTTCTGTTTAACTTAATTCATCTTTGCAAGCATACCCCTGTGTTTGACTAATACTTTGGACCTCTCTTTTGCATCATTTTATGCAATAAAAAATGTTTTCATGTTGAGCAACTAATTCTCTATATTGTGGATGTTTATTTGTATTTTTGTGAGTCATGGATAATTAACTAAAAATTGTTAACTGAAATTCTCTGTATTTTACCCAATCAGTGCTCATAAATTTATATCTCACATACAGTTGCTCTAAAAATTCCACAAAAATTACAAATGATGTCTTGAAATGTGATAAAGTTACAGTCCAAATTTCATCTAAAATGGAGATGTCTTGTGCCTGAAATAAATTATAGAGTATTTTTAGTATTTGATTTTTAATTAAATCCACGTATATCCTTTTTGCGAAATTTCAAATCTCCTGGATTCTACATGAAAATATCTTTTTGGAATAATTCGCACTCTGATTAATTTCACAATATGGATTTATTAGAAATTAATTACTCATTATCACTCTGTTTTCACTAAAAAATCCATAAAAAATTCATAACTTGTCAAAAAATTCCAAAAAATTACTGTAGCTTCCTTGCATCATGTTTTAGTTCCAGTAATTTTTTCCTAATTTTTGCTTACTGTTTGTGTGATAAATTACGAAAAAAACCCATAAAAATATGCATTTTTATTTATTGCATTTTAACCCATAAAATTCAAAATAAAGTACCTTGCATTCATCTCTGGATTAGGACTCTAAGAAAAATATAATTTGGCTAAATTGGACTAATTTGACATTAAAATTAATTTGGCCTTGTTGTGTGTTTTCTTAGTGTTGTAATTCACTTGCATTTGCATTCTATTTGCATAAAAAATATAAAAAAATACCGCATTGGAAATCTAAAACCTAATTGCAAATTAACCCAAAGTTGTTCCTTTGCCTCCCTGTGTTCGACCTCGGACTTGCCCGGGATATAAATTAAGCCGAGACACTCTTCACGGAGATCTTTCTCTCGGTTCTGACCGAATCGCTAAGTACACGTATTACAACGAACATGAATTAAACAACGTATTTAGCGACTCGTCAACCAACTAATTATTAGTTACTTAGATTTTGGTAATGACCTTGTTGTCTATTTGTTTTGTAAATTGATTAACTTCCGATTTTTAAACTTTATTCTATATACTTAAGATATCTCATCCTAAGTATATGGGGGTTGGCAGAAGTCTTGATTTTTTTTTGTACATTCATATTTTTCCGTTCAACCATCCCATTTTTGCTTTCTTTTATCTTTAGGATGACTTTATCATAAGTATAGGGTATGGTTGATGTCCTTTAGTTCCATTCTTTTCGTTCAGTTTTTCACTTTTTTATAGTTAACCGAGTCATCTCTTTCTTTTTTCCCCTTTGTACCATGAGGACATAGCACAATCTAAGTATAAGATGGTGTCGAGTGTGTGTATGTATGTATATATATATATATATTCTTTAGTCATAACTCATTACTTATCGTACTTTCTATCTATATAGAAAGCACAAAAGTAAAAACTTTTTGGCGAGTTAAAATTCTTTAAAACTCTTTGGTAATTCTTGTGTAAAATCCTTTCTTTTAAGTGTTAGAAAAGATAGAATAATGAGCTATAATTATTTTTTAAAATATGTACGTAAAATATTTTTAATATTGTATTAAAAGTTATATAGATAAAATCCTTAAAAACTTGAAAATATGTATAAATTTGTATATATCAGTATAAATTTTATGTACTAAAACATTGTTTAAAATCCTAGTAAAATGTGTACGCAGAACTTGTAAAATATGCATATTCAAATCATTATAACTTATTTATTAAATCCATAATAATTTATATATTTTTAATAATAAAAAATTATATAATTCATCAAAAAATATATATAATTTTGTAAAAACACATTAAAAGCCATAAAAAATTTTATCAGATGTGGTTAAAATAATAAAGAATGAAAAATAGAAAGAACTCGAGTCATTCAACCCCCATATAGTTAGGATCTAATCATCCTACGTATAGCACACACTAAACATGGGTGAATAATCAACAACGGGAGTTAAAATGAACATAAGGAATGGAATCGAATAGGTGAAATTCAGATTATATCAGGCACAAAAGGAATCAAAGAGTCGTCGTCTGATGCCACCTAGATGGCTTACAACAGACATAAATGTATCGTACGAAAAATATAGCTTTAACAATTATCCACTAACCACAAATGATTATGCTCTAACTGACTATTAGTTACTTAGATTTTGCTAATGACCTTGTTGTCTATATATTTTCTAAAATGATTAAGTTACTTAGATTTTGCCAATGACCTTGATGTTTATTTATTTTGTAAATAGATTAACTTACAAGTAGAAGCTCGTAAAAGCTATTTGATGAAAGTATAGAGAAAGCTTGGAAACTGACTAAAAGCATAAAGTACTTATGAAAGACACAACTTGAAGGCTCATGACTCAGAAATATTTTACAAAAAAGCTCAAAGAAAGACTCCAAAACTCGAGTAAAATGAAGAGTTGGAAGTCAGAAGTGACATAATGCATAGTTTTCATTTTATGCTAAAAAGATCTTATTACTTTCGCATATTCTTGATCAACAGCAAACTTAAGCAAGAATCATCAATTTCATAGAATCAATTTTTGGACATATGACCGATCATCTTTTTTATCCTGGTCAATCAATTTTTGGACATAAGAAATGATGCTAGCTTGTTAAAAGTTAGAATTAGACTTTATTTACATGTAATTTAGAAGGAATTGGGCCAAAATGAAAGAATAAAGATGACAAATTGAGGATTCGTCAAGATGAAATGAAGTAATCTTATTAGACATGCAAGTTGTATCCCAAACATAGTCTCGTGGAACCCCCAAAGAATTAAACCGCACAACCTGAAGAGTCTAAATTCCAAATCCTAATCAAGTTATTGTGAATTAAAGTAGACTAAAGCCATGACCAAGCGTAATCATCTAGATCTTTTATAAGTTATTATTTGAAAATCAAAATTATTCTGAAAAATAATGTAAATGCAATGAGAGAATACTTTTATGAAGTGCACTTTCTGAATTTTAATCTTTTTCATTTGAATTTTGTAATTTTGAATATTTTTATGACTTTTAATATGTTCACAACCTTTTATATCAATTTTTGATGGATTATAAATTTTTTTATTTTTGAGAATATAACCATTTTTATGGATTTATAAACAAGTTTTAATGATTTGAATATACATATTTTACAAGTTCTGTGTACATATTTTATTAGGATTTTGTACAATGTTTTAGTACATTAGATTTATACCACTATATACATATTTATACATATTTTTAAGGCATTTTTAATATTTTTATCTATATAAATTTTAATACAATATTAAAAATGATGTGCATGCATATTTTACAAAATGATTATAATTCAATATTTATATCCTTTTTAAACATAAAAGAAAGAATTTTACACACAAACTACCAAAGATATTTAAAGTATTTTAACTCACAAAAAGTTTTTACTTGTGTGCTATATATATATAAAGTATGATAAAGTGAGCAATGTCTAAAGAATATAGAATATATACACATACGACACCCTCTTGCACTTACATTGTGATATGTCCTCATAGTACAAAGGAAAAAAAGGAAGGCATGACTTGGTTAACTATAAGAAGTGAAGAGAATGAACGAGAAGAATGGAAGGATAGGGTGCCAGCCATCCCCTATACTTATGATCAAGTCATCCTAAGTATAGAAGAAAGAAAAAATTGGGATGGTCGAGAGAAAAATACAAATGTACAAAAAATAAAAATCAAGACATCAACCAACCCCCATATACCTAGGGTGAGATATCCTAATTATATAGAATAGAGTTCAAAAATTAGATTTGGTTAAAAGAATAAAAGAATGAAAATAGAAACAACTCGCGTCAGTCAACCCCCTATAGTTAGGACATAATCATCCTAAGTATAGCACACACTAAACATGGGTGAATGATCAACAATTATAGTTAAAATGAATATAAGGAAAGGAATCGAATAGGTGAAATTCAGATTATATGTCAGATGCAAAAGGAATCAAAGAGTCATCGTCTGACATCACATGGATAGCTTACAATAGTCATAAATGTGTAGTACTCAAAATACAGCTTCTGCAACTATATGTTGACCATAAATGGTTTTGCACCAACTAACTATTAGTTAGATTTTTCTAAAGACCCTATTGTCTATTGTTTTGTAAATTGATTAACTTCTAAGTAGAAGCTCGTAAAAGCTCTTTGATGAAAGTATAGAGAAAGCTTTGAAGCCGACTCAAAGCATAAAGCACTTCCGAAAGACTTAACTTGAAGGCTCGAGACTCAGAAAGTGATTACAAAAAACTGAAAGAAAGGTTCCAAAAGCTCCCAAGTGAAATGAAGACTTGGAAGGCGGATGTGACATAATACATAGTTTTTTTTGCTGGAAAATAGTCTTACTATTTTTGCATATTCTTTATCAGTAAGCAAACTTAAGACAGAATCAGGAGTCACAGTGAATCATTTTTTGTACATATGATAGATCATCTTTTTTATCTTAATCGATCAATTTTTGGACATAAGAAATGATGTTAGATTGTTAAAAATGAGAATTAATCTTTATTTACATGTAATTTACAAGGGATTTGAGGCGAAAATGAGAGAATAAAGATGACGAATTGAGAATTCATCAAGATGACATGAATTAATCTTGTTAGACACGTAAGTTGTTACCCAACCATTATCTTATGAAACCTAAAGAATTAAGTCGCACAACCTGAAGAGTATAAATTCCAAATTCTAATTAAGTAACTGTGAATAAAAGTAGACTAAAGCCATGAACAAGCTCAATCATTTAGATCTTTTACAAGTCTTTGGTTTGAAAATCAAACTTATTCTAAAATATAATGTTAATGCAATGCAAGAATACTTTTGTGAAGTACACTTTCTGAGTTTTAAACTTTTTCATTTGAAATTTAGGAATTTTGCATATTTTTTGAGTTTTAATGTATTTTACAAATTTTTATATCATTTTTTATGGATTATACATTTTTTATTTTTTGAGAATAAACCATTTTTTACGGATTTTATAAACAAGTTTTAATGATTTGAATATACATATTTTACAAGTTCTATGTACACATTTTACTAGGATTTTGTACAATGTTTTAGTATATAAGATTTATACCATTATATACATATTTATACATATTTTTAAGGTATTTTTAAGGATTTTATTTATATATTTTTTAATACAATATTAAAAATATCTTGCATACATGTTTTACAAAATAATTATAGATCAATATTTATATCTTCTTTAACACATAAAAGAAAGAATTTTATTTACGAATTACCAAAGCGTTTTAAAGAATTTTAACTCACCAAAGTTTCTACTTTTGTGATTTATATCTATAAAGTATGATAAATGGTGATTTATGGCTAAAAAATATAGAATACACACACACACACGCACGACACCCTCTTATACTTAGATTGTGTTATGTCCTCATAGTACAAAAGAGAAAAAAAGACATGACTCAATTAACTATAAAGAAGTGAAAAGAATGAATGAGAAGAATGGAAGAATAGGATATAGACCATCCAATGTACTTATAATCAAGTCATCCTAAGTATAGAAGAAAGCAAATATGGGATGGTCAAGGGGAAAAATAAGAACGTACAAAAGAATAAAAATCAAGACATCAACCCACCCCCATATACCTAGTTAGAGATATCCTAAGTATATAGAATAGAGTTCAAAAATTAGATGTGGTTAAAATAATAAAAGAATGAAAAATAGAAACAACTTGAGTCAATCAACCCCCCTATATTTAGGATCTAATCATCTTAATTATATTACACATTAAACATGGGTGATTGATCAACAACGAGAGTTAAAATGAACATAAGGAAAGGAATATAATTGATGAAATTCATATTATATGTCAGACGCAAAAGGAATCAACGAGTCATCGTCTAAAACCACTTGGATAGCTTACAACAGAAATAAATGTGACGTACTCAAATACGGTATTAGCAACCATCCGTTGACCACAAATGGTTATGCACCAACTAACTACTAGTTACTTAGATTTTGCTAATGATCTTGTTGTCTATTTGATTTGTAAATTGATTAGCTTCCAGGTAGAAGCTCATAAAAACTCTTTGATGAAAGTATAGAGAAAACTTTGAAGCCGACTCAGCATAAAATACTTCTGAAAGACAGCTTGAAGGCTCAAGACTCAGAAAGATACTAAAAAATCTCAAAGAAAGATTCGAAAAGCTCAAGTGAATTGAAGACTTGGGAGGCATATGTGACATAATATATAGTTTTTATTTTATGATGAAAAAGTCTTATTTTATGTTGAAAATAGCCTTATATTTTTTGCATATCTTGATTAGCAGGCAAACTTAAGCCAAATTCATCAATTTCATATAATCAATTTTTGGACATATGATCGATCATCTTTTTTATCCCGATCGATCAATTTTTGGACATAAGAAATGATGTTAGCTTATCAAAAAGTGAGAATTAGTTTTTATTTACATGTAGTTTGCAAGGGATTGAGGCCAAAATGAAAGATGCAAGATGATGAATTCAAGACTCATCAAAATGGCATGAAGAAATCTTGTTAGACATGCAAGTTATTGAAGGATATGATTTGTGCCCTAGCGCATCACGGAAGCATGTAAATCGCATCGAATACGATCTAATGCAACTAGTCGTACCGGTTGCAATAAGTAGCAGTATTTAAAATTTTAAAAATATATGAAACCACAAGATTCGAGAATACTTCTTAGATCATTTCATCAAGATCACAAATGAGTAATTAGGATTACCTCTTGAAGCGTCTTTGTGATCATGAATCTATAAACGAAGAGACCTCTTGTCTCAATTCCAATCCGATGAAGAATGCATTTGCGAGCATATGAGATGCGTAGCTCCCGCAATCCGAGTGGATGATTCGATCGAAGAACCTCCTGATTTCGTCTCACAAAATACGGATCCTTCATGAGAAAGAAGCATCGAAGAAGGCGTAGATCCACAAGCAGTCGATCCGGCAACACAACAATGACGCAATGACGACAGTGCTCTCAACAACTCTCAAGTGGACGACCACTAGGGTTTGAGAGAGAGAGAGAGACTATGAACGTGTATGAAAGGGGAAAGAGAGAGAGAGAGAGATTTATTGCAACAACTTGTGTTGAAATTATTGTAGTTAGAAAAGTCCAAGGCTACACTTCCTTTTATACTCAATTAGATGGTGGATATGCACTCCTAATTCAAATCAATGGTTGAGATTTTGTTGCAACGATTTGCAACAACAATTACTTAATTTAAAAGAAATAAATATATTCCAAATAATTAACATATGTAATTTCAATTAAATCAACAAGATTCTCATGAATGAAGTAAGACAATCAAGCCACCTTCCATGTAAGGGGGGAGGAGAAAGCCTCCTTCCCCTTTAAGGAGATTGGACATCCCATATGGATTGGAGAGAGAAATAATCTCTCTCCAATTACATCCTAATATAATCTTATTACATTAAATCTTTATTCATGGAATTATTTAAGGAAGAATATAGAAAATTTACTACGCACCACGGAAAATACGGAATATTTAGCAAAAAAATTGCCAAAATAATGTTAACTCATCGTATGAACTAGAAAATGTAGCACAACGATTTCTGCCTCTAGAAATCAAATATATATACATAAGGAATCAATTTCCTTTATGATTTCTAATATTCATGATGAATAAGAGAGGTAAATCGGGAATACCTTTAATGCATGAATTCAAAGAAACCTCCCGAATTGAAGTATGATCTGTAGAGCACTATCTCGTTGGTGTGGAGGTGAGTCGTGTTGCTTCCCACGAACCCGGACGTCAATTAGGGCAACGAGAAGAGAGTTGTGGGAGTTTTAGACTCTCAAGACTCTCTCTCTCTCTATCTAAGGGGGCACAAAATTTATAGAAGGACTTGCTCTTAGAATTATTGCAAAAAGGAGAAGGTGTTGCCCTCCTTTTATACTTAAAGCGCATGTCCTACAAGTACCTTGTAGCCCTTGGATTTTAAATCAAGGGCTAAGATCAAGTCCTAATCCAATAATGATCATCTCATCATTATCTCTAATCAATATTAATTAAACTAAAATAAGCAACAACTTCAGAGTCCTATTTCAATTAGAACTCAACCATATGGAGCCATGTGTACATCATATGTACATGCCACATCACCTTTCATATATGGAAGTTGTTGTTGTAAACTTTATTAACTACTTCACTTGATAATCATATTATCAATATTGAAGAAATAATGGAGTTAATCCTTAAAGGTTATGAATCATATTCATAAGCCCAAAATTAAATATAAATCCAATTTAAATCTACAAAATTAATGTGAACCAAATTCACAAAATCTCATACCCTGGAAAAATATGTAAATCATATTTACATAATATTTATATGAATCACATCTATATAAATATTAATTATTATGAATCACTATTCACATTAATTAATGACTTATTTTTGTGAACCATATTCACAAAATTTCCCTTATTAATAATATGTAATAATCATAATTGTTACAATATTGCCATTAACAGGTATGAGTCCTAATACAATTAGGACCCATGAGATAGGAATGCTGATACTTGGAGATAATGTTGGGGAGATCATACAATCCTTGTATAGTGACTTGAAATGTGGATAACTATCCAATTTTAGGGTTTATACCATTTTTGTAAAAAAAAATATCACTACAAATGTTGAGCTTGAGGCATAACACTTTACACTCTCAGTAAGCTCAATGAAATGTATCACACTCTCCATGAGTTGGATAAAGTGCTGGTGAGTTGAATCTAGCTTACTTGATCATTTCTAATCATAGTCCAAACCAGCTCAAGGAGCTTGTATATTTCCATGAACATTTCTGTTTCCAACATTTGGACATTGAAATTAGAATTGGAATTTGAAATTGGATTCAAATGAGTTGGATTTAATCCAACTAAATCACAAATCATCTAGATAAATGGAGCTACTAAAATCCATCATGTTTCATCACTTCTTCGGTATGGAAGTGTCATGGTAGATGATCCATTACAATAAAAAAAGTAACCCTGAGTATTCCAAATACTCATCAATCCTTCACACTAGAAGACTTGGATAAATCTGAAGTTCAAACCCTAATTTAACTGTCTTCTTCGGAATGTATCAATAGATTTCTCATTTTATAATTGGATGACAATATTAATCATATAATTTCCAAAAGCATGTATTAATATCTCGAATTTGTGTCTTATTTCATAAACAACGTGGCCATACATGGAATTCATTTTGACCCCAAAATATCTCATGAGTGAGCTATGTCTCCAGGTTCATCAACTATGGACATATATGATTCCTTCGAGAGATCATACATCTCATATAACTTCATATGCACACCAACATGTCGGTATATGGACCTTGGCTAGGTCACCAACATATTAATCTGTCAAATGTGCATACTCAGGCATATATATGCATATCTGTCTCAGGTTAAAGGATGTGTGCCTGATCGTGACAGTTATGATTCAGGTCTTAGTTTATCTTGACCTCATCAAGTCAACTCTTTGACTTGATTATTCCAACACTTCTAAATCTCTATTCCTATGCAGAGGACCTGCATCAAGAAGTCAGTTGGAAATTAGTATTTAGAGAAAGATTGACATCTCTTTCTCAGACTGGAGATCTTTATTGAATATCACATGTTTGAAGTCAGTTGTGTCTTCCCAGATGCATGGTATTCAATATGGCCAAGGTACATAGCCCTAATTATACAAAGGAATATTAATAATAAAGTTCATTCATTCAATTATTCATATAATTTCAAATGGACATGATAAAACAATAACTTTTATTACATTAATGGTTCGCCGAGAGCTTACAAGTCCAACAGTCTCCCACTATCCCTGATGAATCCACGATTCATCATCTTTATTCTTTTATTTTAGCTTCATTTCCTTAGTCAAACACCTATAAATAGCCACTAATTTCATGAAATTACCATTTTGCATGTATTTATTAAATATATATTTTTAACACTTTTTAACACTCAAATAAAAGAATAAAGAAGAAAAGAAAAAGGAAAGAAAAATAAAGGATGTGTTTATGAAATAAATGCAGACTGACCCGAACCCCGAGAGAAGGTCAAGACTTGACCTAATCGACCAGGAATAAAGTAGGGGGAGATAGGGTTTTTAATTCAAAAATCCAAAAAGTAATTTATAAATATTTTTCCCTGTATTTTTGTACAAAACATACACTATTTTATTTGTCTATAAATTGACTTCAGATTAAATATTTTTTAAGAAAAAGTTGTAAATAAAAATGTGTTGTAAATAATAAAAATAATTGTCAAGCAAAATAATGTATAGAATACAAATAATCACACTCAGAAAAAGCCGTAAAGCAATCATTGAAAGACTAATTCCGACTCCATAAAGGCTAAAATTGAATCAAACTTACTTCTATTGTGCTCTAAATTAAATTATCTTTCAAATGGTTGTGATTTCATAGTTTTTGGATTTAAGGTTGAAAAGTCAGTTTTCTGGGGTGTTTAGTGCAGTTTTACCATTTATTGTATATATATTTATTCATATTTTTTTATACAAATGTACATAATTATAAATATTATCTTTTTTATTAAAAATTAAAAAAATAAAAAATAATAAAATTAAAAAAATCATTTAAAAATATTTTCCTTATTTGTAAATGTACATATTATACTGTATGTTCATAATACTTGTATATAATTAATTTCCTTAAATGAAAATCACCAAAAAAAATAAATATCTAACATTAATTACTTAAATTAATTTAATTACAAAATTTAGATTTAATTATTTAATTATTTAATTTATTCATTACTTGATTTGAAAACGTATCTTTTATATAAAGATTTGATTTTATGCCTCAAATAGCCACCATTAAGGTGGCTAATTAATTTTTGTAAATTAATTCATTTATTTATTTCAATTAATTTCAGGATTCGTTTTAAATTTAATTAATTAATTAATTAATTAATTCCACCACTAAACACCTTCCTCTTTTGTACATCCTTTTCTTTTGTATTTTTCTTCTCTTTTTATGGGACTCCTCCTCCCTCATTTGTCTTTGATCAATCTTTGATGGAGAGGAGCTCGATCTCCAGAGCAATCTTGTCAAAGAAGGGTGTCCAGCCTCCGAGCCGTCCGGTGATAACGAGTCGGCCCTCGTCAAGGCCATCACAGCGTATCCGATCCCGGGGTGAGATCCAATTTTCTTTCTCATCATTTTTTAGAAAAATCGTAGATTTAATTTTTTGTTTCGTGATTATCTTTAGATATTAAAATCCTAAAAAATCCACCACACATTTTCCGATCCGAAACTGATGTATCATCTCACATTTTGATCTCTCCACCTTTTATACCTATCACTATCTCTCAACTCCGGTCATGCACGGTGGTCGGAGACTCAGATCCTTTCCTCGCTTTCCGTCGGATCCCCATTCATGTATCCTATTTTTATTTATAAATAAAATAAGAAAACAAAAAATACACATAATTTTTTTCTTCTCTCTCACATTTGTTTTGCAGGATCATCTAAAAAATAAAAAAAATATATTTACAGTTCTGTTTGCAGTATATACAAAAAAACAAAAAAATTAACAGCAGGTCGGATCTGCCACGGTTGACCAGTGCCGCCCCAGCCACTCCGGCGCGGCCGCGCTACGCTCAGCGACGTCGTGCCATCTGCCTCGTCGAGCCCAGCTCTGTGCGACGCATCCCGCGATCCAGTCGCGCCTCCAACACACTGCGCCCCATCGGCGTGGCGCCCTTCGTCTCCAGCCGACGCCGCCTCCCGTGTGGAGCCCTCCCCTCCGCCAAAGCCATGCAACCATGCGGCACAACCCCATCACTTTTCGCCCCCGCTTGCCAGCATTCCCCCACTACGGCCTGCTCCACCAGACCGACCTCTGTCTCTGTGCACCAAAAACCCACCTCCAGCGAACGGCCACCCACGACCGCAACCTCCGCCCCGCGCACCAGCTCCGACCGACTCTTCTGCGACCCCCGCGCCTAGCCGCGCCTAGACGTGCTTCAGTTATCGTGGGCAGTGGCACATTTCTTCCCCCTTTGGGTGAGCGAAGACAGGAACACAGGAACCCTAAGGGGTTTTGGAATATAATATTGGAAAAACTACAAAGACACCCTCAGGAGTATCAAAAATTGTAAAAAGCCCCCTGCCAGCATACAGCACGTGCTTTGCACGTGACTCATTAGGTTAATTTCTATTTTCACCCGCATGATCGTTATTGTTATATTTTATGCAAGAACTTTTTATAATTGCATTTAGGTCCATGTACTCCAAATCTTTAATTTGATTGCTCTTTTAACTGAAATAAATGTTTGTATTGCTCTAAAATTTCTCAAAAAAATTGTGTATGCTTCTTCTATCCCTTGAACATTGTATAAATTTTTCATCACATTTTGTTGATATTTGATATTTTAAAAAATCAAAATAGTGTCTTTTTGTCTGCCCTAACTTAGAAAAATCATAAAAAATTGAAAATATACCTAAAAATTTCAACAAAATTACTGTAGGTGTATTTTACTGCCTTTTAATTTCCTTCCAATTTCCGTGCATTAATCATTTATAAAAACCAAAAAATATGAAAAACTAAAAATCTTAGAAAAATTATAGAAAATTCAAGAAAAATCCAAAAATTCTGATTTCAGACTCTGTTTGTATATATTTAATTGTATTTTAGCTTAAAAATAAGTTCCAGAAGTTTTGGATATTTAAAGTATTTTTAAGTTGCAAAATACTCTTAATTGTGCATTGTTTACCTTTATTTCCACTGTTTGATTTTTATAAATCACAAAAACATCAGAAAAAATTGAAAAAATATCAAAATATTTTAAAACCAATAAAATCCAAAAAATATATTTTCTGTAATTTTCTAAGCATTTGATATATTTGAAAAATACGAAAATAGTGTGGTGTGTGTGTTTTTATCCCTTTGTGCATATTGTTCCTAATTTGAAAATTAAAAAAATTAAAAAATCAAAAACCACTAAAAAATCTATCTTCGAAATTTGACTACTAAGTTTTTAAATCGTGCTCCTTGTGTTCAACCCCGGTCGCTATACTAAGTAAATTGAATAGTGAAAACCGCTTACAGTCCATTGTTTGATTTCTCTTGAGTGATTTATATATTTTTCTCGTTGATTACGCTTGGTGATTCGGGTCACAACGAGCCTTCATTATTTGATACTTAACCCGAGTTGTCAGGCACGTCATCAAGCCCTCGGAGCCATTTATGTACAACTCCCAACCCCATATTAATATTTGTAATTATCGAATATTTGTCAAATAGCCAAGTAAGATGATTAGCCACTCTATCATTAGTGACTATGCCAAGTTCTATTACAAACTTATATATCCCAAGTGAACAATAACTACATCCAATGTAGTTGCCACACCTTATGCAACCAATGCTTTACTTTGTCGAAACAACCATAGTGTCCTGCTTTTTTCTACACATAGCTCGCAGAGCACTATTGTCCGACAAAAATAAGAACCTTAAGTTGACTTCCTATCATCAATATGTGATTGGAAGTCTGAATCATTGTACCCTAAGACTTGGATATCATTATCTCCATAAACCAAGACATAGTCTTGAGTTCTTCTTAGATACTTAAAGATGTTTTTACTACAATCTAGTTTTTCTCTCCATAGAAGGATTGGTAACGACTTACCACTCCCATTGCATGGTAGATACCTGGTCTAGTACACGTCATGGCATACATCAGGCTTCCCACAACTGATGCGTAAGGGCGTCCGCCATCCGATGCGTAAGGGCGTCTGACCATGGCTTTCTTTTCCTCAACAGTTTGAGGAGCCATCCCTTTAGATAGGTTAATACCAAGTCTTAAGGGAAGGAAGCCTTTCTTGGAATTATCCATGCTAAATCTTTCCAATATATTCTTGATGTATCCTTGTTGTGATAGTCACAATATCCTCTTTTGTCTATTTATGAATAATTTCAGACCCAAGATGTAAGAGGTTTCTTTGAGATCTTTCAGCTCAAAAGTATTGGACAACCATATCTTAACACTAGTCATCATCCGCATATCATTCCCAATGATAAGGATGTCATCTACATAAAGCACAATGAACTTGATGTCGCTCCCATAAGCTTCTTGTACACGCATGACTCATCCGGATTCTGCACAAAATCATAACTCTTTATGGTTTCATCATTTCGGATGTTTCAATTACGAGAAGCATGTTTGAGCCCATGGATTGATTTCTTCAGCATGCATACTTTTCCTTCCTTAGCTATGGAGCCATGGGGCTGCACCATATAGATATCCTTTTAGAGGTATCCATTGAGAAAGGCAGTGTTGACATCCATCTGTCGGATGTCATAGTCCAAGTGTGCAGCTATAGCCTGCAATACCCTGATGGATTTAAGCATGGCCACATGAGATAGTGTTTCTTCGTAATCGATGCCTTCTCTCTGTGTATAACCCTTGGCAACTAGTTGTGCTTTGAAGGTCTCTACCTTTCCATCGGGTCCCCTTTTTCTTTTAAAGATCCATTTGCACCCAAAGGATTTGACCCATTTAGGTGAATCTTTGAGGGTCCATACACCATTCTTGTGCATAGAGTCTATCTCAGACTTCATTTCTAGCTTCCAGTTGTCCATGTCGCGGTCACCCAAAGCTTCATCAAATGAAGTTGGATCATCATCAGACTCTTTTGATACATGGAATCCGTACCTTTCAGGTTGTCTTACAACCCTAGAACTCCTTCTAGTAGATACGGTCTTGTCATTTTCAACTATCTCTTCAGTTCTGGTGTAGAACTTCATCGGTCTCACTAGATTCGATTAGTTCCTTAACTTCATTATTTTCTTGACTTCCAAGGAATTCGTCTTCCAAAAATTTGACATCTCTAGAAATAAATACCTTTTGATTATCAAGATCATAAACTTGGTATCCAATACCGTTATTTACATATCCAATGATGTAGAACTCTCTAGGGAGAGATTCCAGCTTACTTGTCTCCATGTTTTAGCATGGGCCAAACAACCCCGAATCCTCAAGTGTTGTAGACTTGGCTTGGTACCATACCAAAGCTCATGAGGAGTTTTGGGTGTAGATTTAGATGGAATCTTATTCATGATATAAGATGTAGTCTCTACTGCATGTCTCCAGAAATTGAGAGGTAAGTTTGCTTTACTCATCATTGATCTCACCATGTCCAACATGGTTATGTTGGGTCTCTCTACAACTCCGTTGAGTTAAGGAGTACCTGGAGGTGTCATATTGGAAACAATTCCTCTCTCCTTAAGGTATTCTTTGAATTCATCTGAGAGGTATTCGCCATGTCGGTCAGATCGAATCTATTTTATCTTCTTTCCTGTTTGGTTTTCAGCCAAAGCCATCTTTGAACTTTTCAAAGGTTTCATGTTTGTATGACGTAATAAGAAGACAAAACCATATCGTGAATGATCATCAATAAAGGTCACATAATATTGATGTCCATTTCAAGTCACAGTATGAAAGGGACTGCATACATCAGTATGTATCAGGTCCAATATACCTTTGCATTGTTCACCTTTCTTAGAGAAGGGTGACCTAGACATTTTTCCACTAATAAATGTTTGCAAGTTGGTAAATCACGGACTTCCAAAAAAATACAAAAGTCTTATCTTTTACCAGTCTATTGATCTTATCAACAGACACATGTCCAAGTCTTTGACGTCAAATCATAGTTAATCTCAATACCCATTGATCTCTTAGGATTTTATGATTACTATTAGTATTAATGTTATCACTGATATTGAGATTCATGATACATTCATGCATGTTCAGTTCATAGAATCTGCATGGTGTCAGAGTACCATCTGTTATAAATTACCATAACAATTTATGATAAGTTTATTACAGAAAAGGAAAGTATATCATAACCAACATGCTTAGATACAGATATTAAGTTCCTTATTACATTCGGTGCATAGATACAATCTCTAATGTCTAGAACTCTCCCACTAGATAATGATAGTCTACAGGTTCTATCGGTGATCATTGTAATAGTTGCATCGAATCCCATCTGGATGACTGTCTCACCTTTATCAAGATTTTTCAGTGTCTTAAAACATATGCAATTGATTGCAAACATGTACAGAGCACCATAATCAACAATCCAACTTCCTTCTTATCCTACGAGTAAGTTGGTTTCAATGATGAATGTAGATTTTTTATTATACAATGTTATACTTTTGTCCTTCTCTAAGGACTTTAGATTTTCTGGATGGTTATTCTACCAGAATCATGGCTTATTGTAATGATGGTAGACATCCATTTCTATGGGTGTCAGATGTGTTGAAGCTTTAGAAGATTGATCAATAGTTTGACCTTTCTTCTTCTCTTGTATCAGACCCTTCCGAGATCCATGATTCCTCTCGTGTTTCCCTTTAACATGTGCAACCACTGCATCGCTAGAGGAAAATTCTTTCTTCATAATATCATCGGTGGATCTTAGTGTAGAAAGAGTGTAATTCAGATCTCTATACATCTCCTTCAGATTCAGGAGGATTTCATGAGAAGATTCAATGTCTTAAAAGTTGCTTATGAAGCACATCAGACACTGATACAAGAATGTAGCAACAAGTGATCAATGATCCTCGTTCACTTCTTGTTGAACTTACATGCATCCTCTGTATTAGGGTTCTTTAGCATACATAATTGCATTAAATAAGAAGCTCAAAAATCTTGTACACTATCACCTTTATAATACCATAACTTCCCTTATTTTTATTTATTTATCAATAACTCCAAATAAAATTAAATTTATCATGTACATATCACTAACTTTAATTGAGGAAAATACCCAAAATAATAATAACTTGTATATATACCCAATAAACCCAAGCCTTAGTTCTGAGATAAAAAGTTGTAAATGTGAATATCTCTCATACAATCTCCTATGGACCCCTATTCACTGTTGAATTAATGTACATTTAATTATATACAAAATAAGATCAAATTCAAAAGAATCAGAGTTCATATATGAAACTTGGGTTTTGGGCCCTCATTGTATATTGTATATATTGCCAGATTTTGACCCTATCATTTTATGTATAAAAATAACTTTATTAGATTTATTCTGCACTTATTTTCTTTGATTTATATTTTAATAAAATGTGCAATAATTCAAATAAAAATTGAAGCAAAATCAAATAAAATAAATCACTCTAAGTCTGTATATATAGTATGTATATGTGTCCCTTTTATTTTATTTCTTTATTTTCTTAATTATTAAAAATACCAAGAAAAATTGATTGTTGTAAATATTTATTTTCTATTTTATCTGATTTTATTTTAACTTTTTACCTTATTTAGAAATGACAAAAATTGCAAGATACAAAAATATAGGTATTTTATATCTATAGAGTACCACTAAAATTACATTTTGTACAGATGATTTCTTTTGGTTCTGGTCCCTTCAAGAAAGTTGTAGATCTTGGCGAGACGAACAACTTTCATGCTTTTTTATTTGATACCATTTTTTATTTTTTTATGGATTTTTCTTCTCATTTCTTTTCCAAATTTTCTTGGAGCGACACGTGGCAGCTCCTAGAGCCGCCGTGTTGCGCCCCTTTACCCTCCTTTCCCATTTTTTTATTTTTCATTTCTATTTTTTATTGTATTTATTTTATTAGTATTTTATTTATTTATTTATTTATTTATTCATTTTTTACTTCGCCACATCTCACCACCTTAATCATCCGATCACGACCAATCGAACGGCCGAGGACCTTTCCTCCTTCCTCTGGCTTTTGCGGCAGTGGAGCCCAACCACCTCTCTCCTCCTCCACAATGCTCCTACCACAGCTCGCTCCTCTCCTCCCACATCGTCTCTCTCTCTCTCTCTCTCTCTCCCACGCCCTGCACCTCTCGTCAAACCCTAACCAACTTCCATAAAAAAACCTATCGACCCCGACCTTCGACCATCATCTGCCATTTTTGGGGATAGAGCCCTTGAGCTCCCTCTCTGAGCTTAGTGACAACAAGACCTAGACGAGGTTGAGCAATGACATCTTTCTCCTTCGGCAAGATCCATTGATGAGTTTGACTCCACCATTCCGAGCTCTCATACGAAGCTCGTTGAGCTTCGAAGGTCATTGTTGACCTTCTTGAGGCGAACGTCGGAGACTTTCCAAGCTCTCCACTCTTCATGCGAAGACCAATGTATACTCTTCTTCCTCTTCCTCTTCTTTTTTCTCTTCCTTTTTCCTCTGTTTCTTCTTCATCTCTTCCCTTTACCCTGGTCCATCTCTGTCCTGATCTACTCGACCCTCGCAATAACCCAAACTGCCTCCCCACACCACCGAGCCAGCTCCGCCTCACCACCGATCATTCCCATCCATCGGCTATGATAGCCTCACTCTCCGCATTGCCACTTGCACTCCATCGCCTCGCCAAATAGCTCCACCAGTTCACGTTCACCATCCACGCCATCTCAGCCACTCTGTCTCGCCGATCGCATGTGAGCTGCATCAGCACTGCCTCGCCGCTTCACCGCCTTCGGCCGCCCCTTACGTCGCTACCACCCTCGACTCATCCAATTGCCAGTCCCGCTAGTGCCTCCGCTTCGAGCGAAGCCGCCTCACCTTACTCGTTCTCCTCCACCTTTAGTCACGTCTTTGCCTTGAGCAGCTTGACACACCGCTTGCCTGCCTTCCATCGGAGCCCTTCACTTGTGCCCGTCAGCCAAATCCAACCATCTGATACCCATTTGACAATTGTTAAATCACCACGTTACCACTCTACCCAAGCCCATGTCTTGGGTGGATCCGAGCTACCTCCGCCTGCCACGCATAGCTTCAACGCACCCAAAGCTTAGCTCTGAGCTCGAGCCTCCAGACCCCATACGCCACACACATGGGTGTGAGGACATTTGCACTGGAACCCCTGCCCTTTTCCAAAATAACTAAGAAGCCCCCTGCCAATCATGCCGTACGCGCACCTTACGCACTTGTTGGGGAAATTGTAAAAAGGGCCCAACGAGATTTGGTAATTTCAATTTGGTCCTTCATGCTTTTATGTCAGTAATTAAGTTCTGTAATTTTTGCATTCTACGCCCTGCCTTTGCATTGATGTTTGAACCATCATTTTGCATTATATTTTAATTTTAAAAATTGTGCATTACATAAAAATTAATTATTTATTATTATAGATGATTAATTTAATTTTATGGTTGTGATTGATTTATTAATATTTACTACGGAGAACATTGCCATATTTTACCCTATTTTGTGTTGGAAATTATAATAAAACACTCACTGCTCCAAAAATTTCCGAAAATTCATATTATGTAGAATTTATTATGTTATAACTTGTTCCCAAAATTTGTCCAATTGTACGCGTATCTAGGGGTCAAAATAAATTCATGTGATGATGGATGTAATTAATTTTTAATTCCCTATAAAATTGATAATTTTAGGAGTTGTAATTTTTCCTGAATACATCTTGATTAAACATATTTAGGATAATTTGATTTATAGGAAATAACAAAGTTGGCTAGTTATTAAAATTAATTTATTGAAAATCACACAGTCTGATCATTTAATTTCTAGAATGTTCAACTTGCATCAGAAAAATTCAAAAATTCATATAGGTTAATTTCACCATCACTAACTTGTTATCGAAGTTTCATAATTTTTGCATATCGTTTGCATGAATAATTGCATAAAACCCTTAAAAAGTGTCTATTTTTCATGCATGCATTTTATTTAGGGATGCAAACGGATGGATATGGATATGGATATAGGTATTACCGTATCCTTATCAGTTTTTGAATACGAATACAGATGCGGATACATATATTGACAGATAATAAAACTATTTTACTGCATCCTTAAAAAATGGATACAGATGTTAAACGGATACTGATCGCATACGAGTAGTGTTAGAAATACTCTATAGAATCGACTTAAATATATACAAATTGGATGGAAAAGACATGATATAAATTTACTAAATGTGTTTGTACATAAAAATTATACAAATGTGATAAAAAAGTTATATAATTATGTTATATAGAAATAAAAATAAATCTATGACTATATTTATATATGAAAACGGATATACGGATACAGATACGGATGTTTGCAGATATCAAGATGATATCCATATCCGTATCTATTTTAAAATGGATATGAATATGGAGTCAAAATCAGTGTAAAATGGATATGGTGATGGATCGGATATGGATATATCTGTAACCGTATGCATCCCTAATTTTTTGTCATAAATAATTAAGGAAAAAAGCTGAATTTTTGAGTTCCATCTCAAACTAATTTGAACTTAAATCTACCATTCTATATTTGCATTCCATAGTCATTTGCACAAAAAATGACCAAAAATATTCTTCTCGAAAACCTAGCATCTTTATTCTCTGAAAATTGACCGACGGAGATAATGGCCTCCTTAAGTTCAACCTTGGGCTTGCCCAAGTAAAATAAATTTGACTGCTTCACATTTAATTGAAAAAATAAGTGATCATTTTGATTAATCTGAATTTGCCTGGTTACAATGAGCATAACGCTAATTCCACGTAATTAGCTAGGGCATTTTCAGGTTTGTCACAATCTGCAAAAGGCAATAACTAAATTCCAATAAATAAGGAAGTTCTAACATTACACATGGGAAAAGCATAATAATAAGAGGGTAAATTACATATTGGGTCCTCATCTATGGGCTCAATCCCGATATGGGTCCCAATCTTTCAAATGTAACAAAATGGGTCTTGACTCTGTTTCTGTAAGCGACATTGTTAGAAAGGAGAGAGTTTGACTAAATTGCCCATTTCTGAGAATGACCATTTCCAAAAATACCACTTCTCAAATGAACACTTTAGTCCATATCTCTCTTTTTTCTAACGGTATCATTTATAGAAACAAAGTTAGGACTCATTTTGTTACATTTGAAAGTTCGGGACCCATATTGGGACTAAGCCTATAGATGAATATCTAATATGCAATTTATCCTAAAAAGGAGGCTAAAATTTCAAGGTCATAACTCCTTGTGTGTTTGAAATGTAAAAGGAACATTTTGAAAGAGTGTGATTGGGGGACCACTCAGATCAAATTTTCTTATTAGGATATTTACCCAGCAGACCCTATAATCTTTCGAAATTACCTCTACAACCTTTGAAACATCCTTATTCCTCCCACGACCCCGTAAACTTGCTCCGTCTTACCCAACAAACCCTCCCGTCAATTTTAACTACATTTGAGTCAGTTACTTGGGTTAGTCGTGAGTTAATCTAACCACTTAACCATCGAACGGTTACGATTAGCCAAAATAAAAAATAGAAAGAAAACGTGGAAGTTAGACGTGAGGGTGCATAAGCTTGGGTGGTCGGGGGGAGCAGCATCGCCGCGATCGGGTGTGGGGTGGGGGCAGGGAGCTCTGGGCGGCGGGGGGCAGGGAGCAGCGACGGTCTTTGGGGGAAGGGAACAGGGAGCGGTGGCAGCCGGGGGGGTCCTGGGCAGGGAGTAGGAGCTTGGGCGACGAGGGAGGGCAGCAGAGCATCGCCGCAGGGGGGAAGGGGCCCCATCGGGGTCGCGGGGTGTGGGCAGGGAGCTTGGGCGGCGGCGGGGGGGGCAGCATCGCCGTGGGGGCTCCACCGGGGTCGGGCGGGGGTGTGGGCAGGGAGCATGGAGCTTGGGCGGCGGGGGGGAGGGGCCCTATCGGAGTCGCCGTGGGGGTCCGCCGGGGTCGGGCGAGGGTGTGGGCAGGGAGCTTGACCTGGGAGGAGGCTCCATCGGGGTCCGGGGGGGATGGGGCTCCATCGTGGTCCGGGTCGGGGATGTGGCCAGGGAGCAGGGAGCTCGAGCAGCGTCGCCGCGGGGGGGTGGGGAGCATCGTCGGGGGGAGGGGGAGCAGCGAGCTTGGGCGGCTGGGGTAGCATCACCGGGGGAGGGGGGAGCAGTGGCGGCCCGGGGGGCAGGGATGATGGAGTGGCAGTCATTGAAAATTTAATGAACAAAATGGGTATAATACAAAATAACATAACGGAATCCGGTTATTTTTAACGGGAAAAAAATGGAGAATAACCACAGGGTCTGTAGGGTAAGAGTTAGCAAGATTACGGGGTCGTGGGAGGAACTAGGATGTTTCAAAGGTCGTAGAGGTAATTTCGAAAGATTATAGGGTCTGCTGGATAAATATCCCTTTCTTATTTGGGAGGGCATGCCATGACCCGTACAAGGCCCCCCTCCCTCCGTGCATCGATGTAAGGCGTATATAGGTGACTTTTTAAGTCCACTGTCAAATCACATGGCTTAATCTTGGACATGTGATGGAAACTAACAAGCTGGAGAATGGTAGGAGCAAAATGTATTTCCAGTGGAGCAGTGAAATTTATAGAGATCAGAAAGAATATCATGCTCCACGGGTTTGTGTGGACCCTTTCCAATTCTTTTGGATTTTATGCATGTGAACCAAGCAAGAGAAGTAAAATACACTAGATACACTAATTAATAGGATTGATGCGGTTGCAATTAATGCAAAACAACCAATTTTAAAACAATAATCATACTTGTAATCCTCCACCAAACTAGTCAATAAATTAGCTATATTATTTGATCCCTCAGTTGGTCAGGGATATGATAAAGTATATCGTGGAGGGATTTAGTCATATGAATCATCCGACTGGTTCGGTGTTCTCGTCCATAATCCATGCGGATGGCAATAAATTATTTTTTAAGAAGAAAGTGGTTAAATTATTGGAAAGTATATATTGTCTATGTATAAGTGGTAATGGGATTGAATGGACTAATATCTTTTATATAGTTTAATCCAAATTAAATAGATATCCGCTAAGATAATTCGGATAGAGCATTTATTATAGATCGACCAATAAAATAAAGTATCTAATTAAAATTAAAATATACTATTATTAAAGTAAGATTTTAATGTTAAAATATATTATATAAATAGGTAATACTATGGATGTCCCTAACGTGGGAATTATATAAGGACAAAACTATAACTATTTTTTACACAGATATGAATATAGATATAATCATATCTTTATCTATTTTAAATATATGAACATGAATGCGGATAGAAATATTGACGGATGTGAAAAATATGTTATCATATCCTTAAAAACGAATGCGAATCGAATACGAATAATAACATAAATTTATAATATATTAACTAAAATATATGTGGTTAGGATGGCTTACACATAAAATAGATATACCAGATATAGTATTTTCATAACAATTATATCAACAATGGTGAATGGATATAAAACATTATTACGCACAGTTATAAATAAATCTATTACTATACTTATGTACGAAAACGAATATACGAATACGGATACGAATGCGAATATTAACGAATGTCACAGTGATATCCATATCCGCATCCATTTTGAAACGAATACGAATGCGAATGTCAAAATATATATAAAACCAACACGATAACAGATTGCACATTCATTTTCATCCCTATTTTTTCCCCTTAAAAAAGGCTAGGGGACATGTAAGGATATAGATCATGTTTTCCAAAAAAAATCCAAGGGGCAAAAAAAATCCGTCCTTAGTGGTGCCAACGTAAGACAGGTGGCACTCTATCGACGTTCCAACATGGCGACGGCCTGGTACAAACCTAACCCTATCGTCACTTAGGAAAAATCTAACACTTCACTAGCTAGCATTAACAGTATCTCAACCATTTTGATGTACAATAAAGAGTCATTACCATATTGGAGTATAACTATCGGGTTTTGTAGTTAGGTCGTTACACCCACAGATGATAGCCTACGAAATATCTATTCTTTACTAGGCCCGAGTATGGTTTAGTGACTGAAAGACCAATCCGTTGGATTAGAGTAAGACTGGATTGCAAGTTCGTCCAAACCCAACGCAATCTCATTCTCGCCCTGTACTCCTACCATTGACTGCAGGCATATGTTTAATTTGACCATGGAATCGATCAAGTGGAAGTTATAAGCTGCCACTTGTCAAGGTGTGCACTTCTAATCTTTCTCGACTACCATCCACATAAAATAACAGGGAACAGATTCTTCACTGTGTGGATGAACACAGCAGAGGATGCTGTGTGCTGCAGATGCATGACACGTGAACGAAAAGAAATGGAGGCTTCAGATGAGAAGCCCCATCTCCTTTATTCTCCTCCACGTCGAGAGCGCCGTGCCCATCCTTCACAGCTCTGCAAGTCTCGCAGCTACCTCATTCCGTTATGCCTCTTTTGCGTACGCCGTCAGTGTTGATCTGATTTAAAGGAGGAGACCGATATGAAGGCATTGCCGATGGGGCTGCTGAAAATGTCGCAGTCAAGCTTGCACACGTTGAGGATCTCTGACGTGGAATTAGTTGAATGAGAATCGGACGACCTTCCTAAAGAGCTGGAGATGGCTGGCACACATCTCAAGAACATCTAATCCCCATCCAACGAATCCCCTGCATTTCAGCAAGCAAGGGCTGTAGCAAAAGAGGATCTTCTCTACCACGATGATCCTTCAGCTCCACCAGCAATTTAATATTTTTGTAGGGAGGTAGCCATTTTTGTGTAGTGGGCCATTTTTTGTATGACGGTGTAAATCGTGTGTTATAAAGTTTTTTTTTTGGATTCACCATTTTTGTGTATAGGTCATTTTCTCTAAATAGTAAATTTTAAAATAAGGCTTGTTTATATATGTGCAAATTTGATTTCATGGGATTTTTAAAGCTGAGCTTATATTTGTAAGATTGTGTATTTTTTATCTACTTTGGAAAATAAAAGATATTGTATGCTGGTGATACCTTTTGCAGGTTCGTGCAGATATTCCTATTGTAGCAAATTATTTTTACATCAATTCGCTTGCTATTGTATATATATAAATGTCCAGGTACAACATGCCAATATCTAAAAACACGCAGGTTCTTTTACGACAGCAAATTTGAAAAATAAAGCTTATTCATGTACAGGCATAACGATTTTCATGAGATACTTTTTCTCTAATCAATAAATTGGTACAAAGACTGCCATTATTTTCTTCAAACAATAAATTTTAGATAACGGAATTTGTTTGTGTATAATCACGTATAACGGGCAAGTGCTTATAACCACGTACAACAAAGTTCGTTCGTGTGCATGCATCATTGTGAATAAAGTGGTTTGTATAGTTGCATCAAATTTTCAATGCTAATGCCAACTTTTATATGATGGCACCATCACAATGATTTTATAAGATGGGCTAACACCATAAAAGGGCCCAGCATCGTATAGTGATACAAGTATGGTTGTCGGAGGTATAATAGATACTCAAAAGAGACACATCCCGGTTGCATTCCCAGAAAAACAAGTGTAGATGACTCAACCTCTTTTGACGGATGCACTAATCAACACTAAAAATATATGTGTTGAATTAATACCGTACTTGAGAGGATCCATGTTCCAATGAGAGGAAGAGAAAAAAAATACACAATCGTATTCCCTTCATAAATTGGCCTTCCATCTACCCTTTTAAGTCTGACAAGTAAAGGGATGATGGATTGAATGCACTAGATTTATTCCCTGGTATTAAGGATTGGGTCCTTATGAGAGTCTCTTGGACTGGTACCTTAGGTGACGTTTCGATTCTACACTTGTAAATGCAGTCAACACTAATTGTCGTACTTTTATTATATATGTAAATACTAAGAGTCTGATAATTAGAGAAGTTGAATTCCTTTTGACTAAGGTTGGGTTCGATTTTAATTGGATTTTTTCATGTGGTTGTGATTTGTTACAATTATTGTGGTGAGTATTCTCATATTCTACCCATATTAGACTCTGGAAATCACATTAAAGCATAACTTGCTCATAAAAACTCTCAAAAACAATACATTTCAGGGTTGATTATGATTTGATTTGCCTCCAAAAGGCTACCAAAATGCATGCACCATGTTCCTTTAAAACTTTCTACATTAATTTTAGTAATTGATTTTTAATTAGGTCAACATATCTTATTTTGAGAAAATTCAAAGTCTAATGGATTGTTGATTAAAACATCTATTTGACATAATTTCATATTTCTTTGATATTAATTTCTAGATTTATTACCAAATATTGCTCTATTTTCTTAAAAAAATCATTGAAAATTAATACTTTATTCAAAAATTTAAAAAAAAAAGCTATAATAGGAGCATTTCATCCATATTTACTTCTTCTCCAATTTTCATAATTTTGATTAATTTTGCATATAAAATTGCATAAAAATCCAAATGAGGAGTGATTCATCATGCATGCATATTAAACTATACAAATACAAAAATTACATTTTATGTAGCTTTTAATATTCTTCATCTAAAAATGTACCCATTTGCCAAACTACTCCTTTTCATTCTCTTGATATTTAGAAAATCATTTGCTATCCATTTGTCCTAATTTTTGCATTGTGTTTTATTTCATTTAAAAATATTTTCTAAAAAACTAAAAATGGTTCTTAAATAATTTATTATATTCTAAGGCTCCAAAAATATTTTTCACCATTTTTCTCATTGTAATTTAAGCCATAAACTTGATTTGCAAAAATATTTTATAAGGTATATAACTTTGGTTTTAAGATCACTTCATATTCACATTTGCACTTGCGTTAGCATTTTATTTGCAAAAAGATCATCATAAAAATCACTCCTTCGAAAACCGAATTGCTTGTTGTTTGAATCTCAATTTGAAGCCTAAACATTTACCTTCTTGTGTCCAACCTTGGACTTGCCCAAGTAAAAAATAAATACACACATACATTGAATCGAGCAATGATTTGTGTGCTTTTTGACGTTGCACAAATTCCATGCGACAACAATTCACCTTAATTAATGAAGGGGTTTTATGTCTCTTCAAATGGTGTCATTACAGAGGAGGCAATCAATTTATGAACATGTTTTAGACAACTTAATGATGTAGGTTTTCCACCACTCGGGTAGTCCAAACTTTGAGTTTTCTTTGTTATTATTTTGAGTTTGTTTTTTCCTTTGACATTTATTTTGCATCATTTGATTTCTTGTTATGCCTATTATCTCCAATACATTTTATCTGCATTTTGTGGGAGAGACTGACGACTTGGAGTGACTTTTTATGAAGCTGATGCAACTTGAGGAGACTGGAGGCAATCAATTTCGTTGATTGAGCTTGCCGAGAAGAGCCAAGAAGAATTTATTTTGTTTTTGTCAGGGAGTATTTCATTTAAGCACCGTGTTTATTTTTGTGGTGGTTTAAATAAATTGTAATTTGGACACTCTCAAGCATGTTATGATTCTAGTTGTGTGAACCACACATTGAATCAGCTTAAGAAAAAAGCATCTTCCCTCAATCGGTTATCAAATGAAAAGAAAGGATGTGTTGACTCCTCAAGAAGTTCCTTTGAATATCTTAAGGCCTCTTGATACTCTCCTTGTCATGCTTCAAGTTCTGATAATACGACTAGAGCAGTCACCATAAACCTAAAGAATAGTGAACTTTGGATATTCCTACACAATGAGTACTTTACTTATACTCTCAGGACTCTTCAACCGATTTAAATTCTAATACAAGTAGTGAGGATAGTTTGGTTTTCATTCAGTCGAACAAACACCTTTTTGTCGACCTTGATCGGGAGTCGGGTTATGATTATGATTCATACTATTCTGTTGAAGATACCGGTGTCGATACATGACATGTACATTCTATCGCCCTTCAATTTCGCAAGAAGATTTGTCGTTCTTCATCTGCCTTGCATATGTTTTCTATTTTATTCTTTCTATATCTCATTCTCTGCATCGCTTGCCTAATTTCATCCCATTTTTATTTATGCATATATTTAAGATGAATGTATCCTAAGTATAGAGGGGCAAATAAATGAGTTGTTTGTATTCCATTTTTCTTTTATTCTCCATTTCTTTTCTTTTATTTCTTTTGCACATTCTTCTATCTCTACACCGGTTCCTGATCAGCCAAACCTGATCAGGTGAGGAGGGTCTTGCACTCCTCACAAAGCGAAGGTGCACTTGATGTGGCAACTGCTCACAGAGACCAAGTGACTAAGAAACAATTAATCCACACAAAATAATGAATCAATGCAAACCAATGTGGGAATCAAAATTTATTATAACCCATCAAATAAATGTGTATAGTGACAAGCATATTAGAATGTCAAACACAGGGAGACAAGTGCAGTAGCAGTTTTATTATTTATGAATGAATAATTAATAAATAATATAGGTATATTTTGTACATAATTACTTAATGAATTAATTAGTGAATTCGTTAGATTTTAAATTGAATAAAATAATTCTCTAATTTTTTATTTAAATTAATCTTTTTTATTCTTTATTTTATAATTTTTATTTCCTTTTTATAATTTTCTGATTTTTAGTTTATTTTCTCCTTTTTTTAATATTTAATAGAAGTATAAATAGGAATATATACATACTATATGGTAATATAATTATAAATACAACTAAAAATAACCAAAATATGCAGAATAGAATGTTTTTCTATTATTATATTTTTTCTAATTTTTATAATTGTTCAAGAATTTTTACTACTTATTAGTATTTTTAAAGTCCTAAATACAAAAATTAGGGAGTTTTTAATTAGGAAAATTATTTTAGAATTTAAAAACACTAGATAGAGTCAAAAGTTTCCAAAATTATTTTTAAAATTCATAAACAGAAATGGTTTTTTATTTTTTGAAGATTTTTTTATAATTTTTAAAAGGTTTTGATTTTTTTAATTTTTTATGATTTTATTTTTCTATTTTTAGGGACTTTTGGTATGGAAGTACAAAATACTATAATAAACAAAATGTTTTTTGGAAATTTTTTAAAAAGGTTTTATATTTTTTTATTTTTAAACGCAAACAGGGACAAAATGTACTCTTTTTATTTTTAATAAATAGGCAAAATGCATAAATGCAAAACTAATTATATAGTTTGAAAGAGCATACATCCAAGTACCTTATCCTATTTTTTCCATAATTTTAGATTACATATGATATTTATTAAAAACATAGACAATCATGAACAAAAATATTCAAGCTAGCAGGGCATTTTTGCAAATAAAATAAAATGTGAGAAATTACTTGCAAATTGCACACAATTTTATAACTGAAATTGAAATTTTCGATATTAAATTACAATATTCAAATCCCATAAGGGTATTTGAGCAAAATACCCAGCTCACGTGGGGGACTAGGTGAGCACAGTTGGCAAGGACCAAAACGTAATATCTCAAATATTCAAGGGTCTACTTGCAAAGTTCTTGTATTTATTTACACTACGAATTATATGTATAGGACTAATAGTAAAATAAAAAAGATGGAGGGGTATCTATGATATTACCCCATTAATCAACGAAAGGGAGTGGTTGTGGTGGCCTCACGTGGGCGCCACTGATCGATGGTTGAGGCAAGGTGGCATTTTGCGTGTAATCAAAGACCCAGATTAGATATGGATCGTGCTGATGAATCGTAATTTCATCACACTAATGGTCGTCTTTTATCGTAGTATAGGTGGTGAAAATGGTTCAGCAAAAACCACACTTTTGAATATGTGGAAGTTAATTTACTTGGCAAGTATACCAAGGTCAAACATAAGGACACGAGCCTCTTCATCTATTTATAGAAAATTATTGATTAATTAATATGTGAATATTTTCTAGTCTTATGTCCTTATGCAGATGTGATATGCAATGCAAATAGTGTACAAAATACAAGTACAATGCTATGCATGGAAGAGATACAATTTTTATTTGATTTTATGCAATTTAAATGTATGCAATGTGAATGATGTGCAAGCTTAGGTAATATATACAAAAAAACCCTGAAAAGATCAAATCGGTGAGCAATAAGAAGAACATTGTTTCAAATATCAATCGAGGCACATTGATAAATTTTGACATTCAAAATAAGCACAAATGACACTTAAAAAGATCTATTTTTGACATAAGAAATTAAGCGTAAGAAGAGGGAAAAAGTAATGTCGTTAGTTAGAAAATAAAATTTGCAACACAATGAAACTGAAATCATGCGATTCGGAGTTAATATGCTCAAGATATGCTAAAAAAATGCAGGGGAATAAATGTAATAAAAATGTAAAAAAAAAATAAAGGTAAATATTGCAAATTTCTCCCTAGAGGGACCCATTTTCAATATACAAAACCCGGAGGGGTCCCATTACAATTTCTCCTTTTGCACGGTGGTGTATTTCTATAATTTCCTACAACTAGTAGGGTCTCGGTGTAAATTACCCCAGGCACGCATGTGAGGCACATGCCTGGGGAACAATTTGTACTTTTGCCAAAATCCGAGGGTATGAATGTAATTTGCCCAGATCGCATGTGCTTAGCATGTGCGCGGCAAGGCTCGGAGCTAGGCACGGGCGTTGTGGCTGGCTCGGGCAACGTGGCTGCTCCTGATGCTTTGTGACTTGGTTCAAGCCTCCGAGCCTAGAGGGTCGTATCTGGTGACGTGGCTACATTAGTGTCATCCGATCGTAGTGATTGCACGGCATATGTGCGTAGAGTTCCTTGGCCTCGCTGCCACCTGCGACTGACTTGGTGGGGCTCGACGAACTCCTAATTCCTCTGCCTGGCCTTCACTAGTTGTCAGAAGATCTGGAAGGATCTGGAGCTACAGAAGAAGATGGGGAGAGGTGGAGAATCTTCGAGGAGTCCTAGGTTGTTGAGTCGATGCCTCTATATCGGAGGTGAGCTTCTTGAACGGAGGAGCTCCAAAATCTCCTGCTATTGAAGGATGTACCTACAAGATGAATTATGTATAGCTGAAGCAATACTTGCGTGAGGGTGTGAGGTGAATGGGTGTTCTATTGAGCGGAGAAGCGAAGGATGTGGGCTCTTCTCGAAGGGACAAGAGAAGAGATGGGGTAGAGGTGATGGAGGTTCTAGAGGAGAGGAGATGGGCGTTGGGAGTGGCGCGAAGGTCAGAAATGCGAGGTGAAGGTGGGGGCGGTGTAATTCAAAGGTGAATTGGAATGTGTGTGGCAGAATCATTGGGAGAAAACGAAAGAATAAGTAAGGAATGAGTACCTGGAGGGTTGAGGAGGAAGAAGATGGATGGAGGCTTGGGTTGGGCTTTTGTGGAAGCTCGAGATCGTCGCCCAATGAGGTCAGCCTTGTCCTCAGAGCTCGGCGGTCACCGGAGGAGTCGTGAAATGGTCGGAGGTCCATCGGTCAAACACCAGAGCAGGGAGGCCATGATGGCCCTCCTCCGACCTCCATCTGTCACAGAGATGTGGAGGAGGGCCAGAGCTCTTGCTCTGAATTGGTGGTCGAGGGTAGAAGGAGGTGGAGGGGGTATTTGTAGGAGGGGCTCTAGTCGTTTTCGTGGAGGAGGTGTAGGTTTAACCGATAGATTAGTGGCCCTAGAAGATCGGCCTTGAAGGATGGGGGTTACGTGAGGAAGGTGGTTGTGAAGGCTACACGGGGTGACCGTTAGGGAGCGGAAAGGTGATCGGATGAGGTTTCTAAAAATGGAATGGGGACGGTTGGCTGTGAGGTGCAACGGATGGGGGAAGGGGTTGTTTGGAGGAGGACGATGAGGTAAAGCCGTTGGATCTTACGATCCAACGACCTTGATTAGGGCACGGGCGGAGGGACCAGATCAGATCAGAGGATCAAATACAGCAGCTATAGGCGAGGTGGAGGTGGTCGGTGCGGATCTGATCTAGGATCAGATCGGAAGGTGGAGATGAGGGACGCGAGCGGATGCTTTAGATCAGATCATAAAATCTGATCCAAAGGTGGTCGGTAGAGCGGGAACGGATGGCCCTAATGTGATGCAAGGTGATCTGATGGTCGAGGGTAAAGGGGCGACGTGGAGGTCTGAGAGCCCATGGATCATGAAGCATCGCGTGGTTGAGAATGAGGCAGAAGGGAATGGATGAGATTTGATTAGAAGGCTTGATCAGACGGTTGAGGATCAAACAGGAATCAACGGGCGAGATGGAGGCAGGACAGGGATGATCCAACGGCCAAGAAGAAGGCTGAGTGGAGAGAAGAGAGAGGGACCACATGGGTGGCCCAGAAGGCACAACGTGGCCCAACCAGAAATTTCATAAATTAAGAAAATAAAGAAAAATCGAAAAGAATTAACTAGAGGCAGAGTCAACAAAAAGTCAAAACATGAAAGTTGTAGATCTTGATGAGATCTACAAGTTTCATGTTGGTCAACCAGCCAAAATAGTCAATTGCACAAAGATAATTTTTGCAAGCATTTTTAAGACTTAAAAATACTTAATTTTAAGGGATTTTTACCCGACAGACCCTATAATCTTTGTCAATTACCTCTACGATCTTGGAATCATCGTAATTCCTCCCTCACCCCCGTAAACTTGTTAACCTTTACCCAATAGACCCTATGGTTAACCCCCATCCATACTTGTTGTACCTGAATCCAATCGGGTCAATCTAACGATCATACAAGAACATATCGAAATCATGTATCTCTGCCTGCCTCCTCTCACTCTCTCTACGTGAACCCAAACTGAAGTAACAGAGGAGGCCAACATTGGATCAAACCCCATACCTGAGTTTCCAACTTGATTTCCTCCTTATACCGACGCAGAAGCAACACCAACATTGCCGTCAAAATTACGAGGATTGCTACCCGTACGACCACCGCAATCGCCTTTCCTATTATGAGGATTGTTGCATGTCGAAAGGGGTTCCCCGCAGAGAGGCATCTCAAGGAAGGCTTTCGGGGGATTCCCGCCGAGGCTAGGGAGGGGGATCCGTTGAGGAGATTGAACACGAGTTTGCACGGTTTGAGCTTCGAGAGATCGAGGTCGGGCGCTGGCAAGAGAACTGGTTGCTTTTGAGGATGAGCTCATCGAGGTACTTGGGGTTGTTCGTCGGGGATGGGTCCGGAGAGGCTGTTCCCCATGAGGACGAAGACGAGGTGGGGGAGGGAGAGGATCATGGAGGAGAGGCCTTTGGAAAGGCTGCTGTCTTGGAGGTCGAGCTCTCGAAGATAGAAACACGAAGCGACGTTAGAGGGGGAGGCTCAACACGTGCAGAGAGGCTCTTAGAGGAGGGAAGATTATTTTTTTTCTTTCTTGGTTAATACTAGTTGTCCGATCGTGGATTGGTTAGATTGACTCATTTTTAACTCAAGGAAGTTAACTCTAGATATGTCAATTTAATGGTAGGGTTCGTGGGGTAAGACGGAGCAAGTTTACGGGGGTAAGGGAGGAATTACGATGATTCAAAGGTTGTAGAGGTAATTGACCAAGATTATAGGGTCTGTCAGGTAAAAATCCCTAATTTTATAGGTTTTGTGATTTTCTTGTCTTTTTAATTTATCTTTAAAACCAAATAAAATATAAACAATAATTAACCTAATTTTTAGGGATTTTTAATAATAAATAAAATAAGAAAAAGGTTAGTAATAAAATACAATAAATTAGGGTTAGATATTATACAGAAAATAGGTTAATTATACACATATTATTTACAATATAAGAATAGTTAATATTAGTGATTTAATTGTGGTTTTTCTTGAACTGTTTAAGCAAGGAGAATAATAAATAGACTCTACTCTAGACCTAATCCTCAACTCTAGGGAGTAAGTCGGTTATTGCATCAGTCAATTGTCTCGTTAGTTTGTCAGACTTGAACATGTAGATGGACGACGAGATGATGGAGGGCGTAGGATTGTGTCAATTTTTCTCTCCCTCACATTGGAACAAGGGGCCTCACAAGTGTCTTATTACTTAACACTTGTACATTTTTATTGTTGATCAATGTGTCCGTCAAGAGAATTCAGAGTCATCTGCACTTATTTTCCTGGGAGTACACCGGGTTGTGTCTCTTTTGAGTATTTAAAATACCTTTGATACCCAGACTTGTATCACTATACGATGCAGGGCCCTTTTTTGGCGCTAGCACGACTCCTTGATCCTAATAGACTTTGGTCCAAGTGGACACTTTTTAAATGGTTGGGAGCGCTCACCTTTGGTGGAAGCTCATAGAATTTGACTTTGTAATGATGGAGTTTTTTCTTGTATGAGAGAACTTCTCTCAAATTTTCATTTCATTTGTTTGGCTAGCTCCACTGCTTTTACCAAAAGTTGGCGCACACTGATCAACAATTTAATTAGGTTTCATCACACCCTGACACATAGGTAGATATCGATAGCATGCGAACTTGTTCACATAATGGCTAGGGTTTGAATACACTCAGATTTCTTGAAGCTTTCATTAACGTGATCCCATCCTCGAGCATCATTATATCATGTCTAGACTCAAATCACCAGTCCTAGTTCCTTAAGTGATATCTCAACTCATCTCATCAATCATGAAATTGTGGAAGTATTGTGATGATCATATTCTTTAGAAGGTAGAGATGAAGAGTGCAATATATCACTGAAATTTTTCAAACTAGGACAGTGTGGATTATTGTGTTTAAAACCCTAATGATTAAGGCTGGCTAACTCATACTCTCAAGATCTCAGAAATCAAGTGTCCTCAAATCCTTAGGCCTTAAGTGATAGTGAATGTGTCAGGAATACACCAACTCCTTGGTTAGTGAATTTTGTGATTTTTAACTTTTGTATTTTTTATGAATTTTATTTTTTTTCAATTTTGTAATTCTTTAGAGAGATAATAACTGGCCCGAGCTCATATGAACAGTTGCATCTACTTCCAGATAGTATGGGTGTAAGTACGGACTGTTAGATGACTACCCATGTTACTTGAGGACGGAGCCATAGACAATGTCCTCTAAACCACCCACTCTGCTAAGGGCGATCGTAGTTCCCTCGTTGAAGAGTAGCCACTCATTTTTAAGCCTAGTAGTCAAAGTCTCTATTAATTTTTTCAGATTTTTATGGAAATTTTCAAAAAAAGGTTAATTTTATTTAAAAAAAGTTAATCCCTTAAATTTTAAAAAGTTTTTTTATAAAATTTTTCAAAAATCAGTTCACAAGTAAACTTGAACCTAGCTCAAAAAGTTTTCAAAAAATTTAACATACGAGCTATGGCTAAAGTATATATACAATAATATACGGTATACCCCTTATACTTAACTTTTGCTATACCCTCATAGCACAAGTGATATAAAGCCATAGCTCCGGTTAAATTCAAGGAGATATAGAGGAACTGACTCGGAGGGTCCTCCTATACTTAAGTAAAAAATGACCTAAGTATAAGAAGACCGATAGAGGGAAGATTGATTGAGATGGATCTCCCCTATACTTAGGCTGAAAATAGCCCAAGTAATGGATCTGGAATTTGAGTTGGGGGCACATGATTGGTTAGAGTTAGGGGATGTACTTACACAGGTGAATATCATGGAGATGGGGGACGGGGGATGAATTTTTGAAGATGTGGAAGGGGGTGTATGCATTGTGTGAGTATACATATATGGTGGAGTGGGGGGGTAGATCATCGAGTGATCTACTTTCTTTTTTCTTTTGTTACACACGCGAGCTCTCGAATGAGGATCGCTAGGAATGCACAAGATACATTTTTTTACAACAGAATGCCTGCATGAGATGTTGACAATTGTTCCTTGAATCCTTCTTGTTTTCTTTTGCGAATCCTCGCAGCGGGAGATCCACTCCTCTGTGTAGATTGAGCGTCCTCGATCTCCATGGGCCCTGCCACAAAAGAAATAGTCAGAGAGAATATCAAGAAAAATAAACAACAAATGATGCAAAAATCATGATGAGAAGCCCTAAAATTATTCACATCAAAAATAATACAATAAAATTCAACAAATAAATAAAGATGAGTTGTGTCCCCAACAATAACGCCATTTAATGAATCACAATTTCACCACGTTAATGGTCATCTTTTATCATAGTATAGGTGGTGAAAAAGGTTCAGCAAAAATCACATTTTTGAATATGTGGAAGTTAATTTACTTGGCAAATATACCAAGGTCGAACACAGGGACACGATCATTTTCATCTATTTATCGAAAATAATTGATTAATTAATGTGTGAGTATTTTATGGTCTTAGGTCCTTATGTAGATGTGATATACAATACAGATAGTGTACAAAATACAAGTACAATGCTATGCATGGAAGAGATGCGATTTTTATTTGATTTTATGCAATTTAGTATGCAATATGGATGATGTGCAAGCTCAAGTAATGTATACAAAAATACCTTGAAAAGATCAAATCATTGAGCAATAAGAAGAACATTGATTCCAATATCAATCGAGGCACATTGATAAATTTTGTCATTCAAAATAAGCACAAATGACACTTAGAAGATCTATAATTTTAACACATGAAATTAAGTTTCAAAAAAGTGGAAAGTAATGCCATTAGTTAGAGAATAAAATTTGCAACACAATGAAACTGAAATCATGTGATTCGGAGTTAATATGCTCAAGATATACTAAAAACAATGTAGAGGCATAAATATAATAAAAATGCATAAAAAATAAAGATAAATATTGCAAATCGATCCCTGGAGGGACCCATTTGTAATATCCAAAACTTGGAGGAGGCCCAATGCAATTCTCCTTTTGCACATGGGTGTATTTCTGCAATTTCCCACAACCGGCAAGGCCTCAATGTAAATTACCCCAGGCGTGCACATGAGGCACGCGCTTGGGGACCAATTTGTAATTCTGTCGAAGTTTGAGGGTATGAATGTAATTTACCCAAACCGCACGTGCTCAACAAGTAGGCATCTGGGCTCGGAGCTAGGCACGGTCATTATGGATGGCTCGGACAACGTGGCTGCTCATGGTGCTTTGTGACTTGGTTCGGGTCGCCCGAGCCTAGAGGGTCGTATCAAGTGATGTGGCAGCATTGGTCTCGTCCGATCATAATGATCGCACGACATCTGTGCGTCGAGTTCCTTGGCCTCACTGCCGCCTGCAACTAACTTGGCAGGGCTCCTGCAAACTCCCAATTCCTCCGCCTGGCCCCCACTGGTTGTCAGAAGATCAGGGAAGGATCTGGAGATGCAAGCAAAGACGTGGAGAGGTGGAGAAGCTTTGAGGTGTCCTAGGTTGTTGTGTTGATGCCTCCATATCGGAGGTGATCTTCTTGAATGGAGAAGCTCCAAAATCTCCAGCTATTGAAGGATGTACCTGCAAGATGAGTTACGTATAACCGAAGCAGTGCTTGCGTGAGGGAGTGAAGTGAATGGGGGTCCTATCGAGCGGAGAAGCAGAGGACCTGGGCTCTTCTCCGGCAGACCAGAGAAGAGATGGGATGGAGGTGACGGAGGTTCTAGAGGAGAGGAGAGGGGCGTTGGGAGTGGCATGAAGGTCGGAGATGTGAGGCGAAGGTAGGGGCAGTGTAATACGAAGGTGAATTGGAGTGTGTGCGGCGAAATAAATGAGAGAAATCAAATAAAAGTAAGGAACGAGTACCTGGAAAGTTGAGGAGGAAGAAGATGGACAGAGGCTAGGGATGGGCTTCTGCGGAATCCTGGGATTGTCGCCCAGCGAGTTCAGCCTTGTCCTCGGAGCTCGGCGGTCACCGAAGGTGCCGCGACATGGTCGGAGGACCATGGGTCAAACACCGGAGTAGGGAGGTCATGATGACCCTCCTCCCATCTGTCACAGGGAGGCAGAGGAGGGCTAGGGCTCTTGCTCTGAATTGGTGGTCGAGGGTAGAAGGAGGTAGGGGGTATTTGTAGGAGGGGCTCCTACCGTTCTGGGGAGGAGGCGCAGGTTTAACCATCGGATTAATGGTCCTAGAAGATCCATCTTGAAGGATGGGGGTTACGTGAGGAAGGTGGTTGTGAAGGCTACGCGGGGTGGCTGTCAAGAAGCGGAGAGGTGGTTGGTTTCGAGGTGTAATGGATGAGGGAAGGAGGCGTTTGGAGGAGGAAGAGGAGGATGAGGCAGAGCCTTTGGATCTTGCAATCCAACGGCCTTGATTAGGGCACGGGCGAAGAGACCAGATCAGATCAGAGGATCAGATCCAGCGGCTGTGGGTGAGGCAGAGGTGGTCAGAGCGGATCTGATCTAGGATCAGATCAGATGATGGAGATGAGGGACGCGAGCGGACGCTTTAGATCAGATCATAAGATCTGATCCAAAGGTGGTCGGTAGAGCGATAACGGATGGTCCTAATGTGATGTAAGGTGATCTGATGGTCGAGGGTGAAGGGGCGACGTGGAGGTCTGAGAGCCCATGGATCAGGAAGCATCGTGTGGTTGAGGATGAGGCAGAAGGGAATGGATGAGATTCGATCAGGAGGCTTGAGAATACGGCTGAGGATCAAGAAGGAATCAACAGGTGAGATGGAGGCGAGTCAGGGATGATCCAATGGCCAAGAAGAAGGCCAGGTGGAGAGAAGAGAGAGGGGCCACATGGGCGGCCTTGAAGGCGACACGTGACCCAAACAGAAAATTCATAAATCAAGAAAATAAAGAAAAATAAAAAAGAATTAATTAGAGATTGAATCAATAAAAAGTAAAAACATGAAAGTTGTAGATCTTGATGAGATCTACAAATCTTGGTCAAAAATCAAAAGTAATCAATTGCACAAAGATGAATTTTTGCAAGCATATTTAAGACTTAAAAATACTTAATTTCAAAGGTTTTGTGATTTTTTGTCTTTTTAATTTCTTTTTAAAACCAACATAAATATAAACAATAATTAACCTAATTTTTAGGTATTTTTATAATAAAGAAAATAAGAAAAAGAATTAGTAATTAAATACAATAAATTAGGGTTAGATATTATACAGAAAATAGGTTAATTATATACAGATTATTTACAATATAAGAATAGTTAATATTAATGATTTAATTGGCATTATTGAATTCTTTAAGCAAGGAGAATAATAAATAGATTTTAACATGATGTATCTAAGATTCATCACATGCCTAGCATCGGACGGCATTGAGGTTCAGAGCAAGAACAGGGAAGAACATCTCCCCAACCTTACTTTGATCGGGCATTCCTCCTCACTCTGGCCACCATTCTCTGTGATGATTGGTCCATGGTCCTCCTGTGAGCCTTCCGCATCAAGTGGCACCAACAAGAAGGTCCGGACCTGTTGGGAAGGGGCTTGGAGCTTATCGAAGTTTTGGGTGCCGAGGGAGCTTGTCCTACATTGAAATTGACCCTCTTCGGGTCCCTTGTTGCTCATACCTGCAGAAGAAAGATATCGAGCTCGAAGTGAATCACCTCGACCCGATTTGAATCTATTGTGCATGAAGATGGAGGCGAGCGGAGGGACTCCAGCAAAAGGTAGAGGTAGAGCCCCGATTCATTGATCCAAGGATGGTCCGGTTAGGTCGAAAGGTGGAATGGTTGCAACATGCAAGCAGGAAGGAGATGGGCATGATCAGGGGGTCGGAAAACATCAGATTCATGGTGAAACATGGCCTGAGCAGTGAGCTCCAGCGATTGAAGATTTTGAAATTTATCCAAAGCTATTGATCTAATTACAAAATAAAAATAAACGGCAGGAGTGAAATTACAATAACTAAAACTACTTAAAATTAGATAAAAGACGCAGCTCGAACCTAGTTTTCACCAAGGAGCAGAGGCCTCATCGGATTGACGCCTTGGACCACCACTCTTCCTCCATTTGCCTTGTTAACACATTGATGATGTCCTCGCTGTCACTAGGAACACACACGTGCGAAGGGTAGAAGGCTTCAAGGCTCGGAGAGGGATCAAAGAATCAAAGAATGAAAATGGGTTCTTTTTTTATAGACAAGGGCTAGGGCTAACTTTGATCGAGATTATTTCGTGGTTCAATGGAGATTGATGGAATTTGATGATGGAGCGTGAAAGACGAGCATGATGGGATTAGAACAGAAGAAGAGATCGATGTGGTTTGGTGATCATGGCAGCCTGGAGAATTCAATGAAGAAAGGCGCTCGAGGTTCTGACAAGAGTTAGAGAGGGGGAGTAAAGTTGACTCGAGTCAATAAAAGGACCCTGGTTGGTCCCCATGGACGAACCAGGAAAAAGAGAACTAAAATGTATTATAAAATTAATTATAATTAATCAATGAATTAATTAAATTTTGACTATAAAATAAAAAATGATTATTATTTTTTGTAATATTTAATTCATATTTTTAATTATTTTTATGGGTTTATTTAGTATAAGTTATTATTTACATGTATAATTATAAGTATATTTACCTATTGATAACAAGAGTTTTTGCGAGGGTCAAAATACGCCCCGCACAAGACGGGGACGATAGTGTCGCTGAGGCGACCGCTCACAAAACCCTTGTTAATCAGAGATTAACTCACATTACAGAATAAGCCAATTAAGTCCCAAAACTATGAATTAAAATTTTATTACTCTACCATAAAATGCATAGTGTATAAGCATGTAGAGGTCGAACCACAGAGAGCAAGAAAGATGGGTAGCCTATAGGTATTTATGTACATCCCAGTCATCCTTAAATAGATCCTCTTTTTGTGGGTTTTAAATATTTATACATTTTTTTAATATATATATTTAATTATATATTTTTTTAAAAAAAATTCTTTTTACATTTTAACTTATATAATATAGGTATACATATAAAGAGAGATATATATATATAAGAAGAGAGAGAGATATATACTATATGGATACCTATAAAAAATACTCAAAATATATTAGATATATTTTTTTGGCTTTTTATATTTTTCTATATTTTTTTGTATTTTTTAATTCCAAAAATGTCCCTAATATGGGACTAATTAAATAGGCCAAATTAATTTGGGTTTTAAAAATATAAAAAAAGTCTAAAAATTACCCAAATTAATTTTAAATGTAAATAATAATATATAGATAATTATAAAAGAGAAAAATATATTTTTGGTATTTTTCTAGGGTTTTTATATTTTTTTGTTGGATTTTGGAAACTTTCTGATTTTTATATATTTCTTTTTCTTGTTTTTAGATTTTTTCATTTGCTGGACTCAAAAGATATATAAATACATCATATGTAATATTTTTGGAATTTTTCAAAATCATTTTATATTTTTTTGGTATTTTATAATTTAAACATTGCAAAAATGGCTCTTTTTTCATTTTTAATAACTAGATACAATGCTCAAAAATGCCAAATAATTATGTGGCATGAATCAACATGGCTTAGGGCATCTCTCCTAATTTTTGTGGATTTTTAGGACCAACTTAGGTATTTTTAATAAATACATTAAACACATAAAAACTAAACAGCCTGGCAGGGGCATAATTACGATTAAAAATAACTACAGGGGCTCAGTTGCAATTTTACCAACAGAAATAACATTTATTTAATGTTCCGACATCATTTAATAATATACAAAAACCGCCAGGACATACATGCAATTTTCACGTGCCTCACGTGGGACTATACGTGAGGCTGGGAAGGACCAACTTGTAATTTCAGAAAGTTTAGGGGTCCTAATGCAAAAATCCCAAATATTTTACAATGCTATATTTAATTTACAGTATAAAAAATTAAATACAAAAAGGACGAGGGGCTCAGATGCAAATTACCCCTAAAGGCACGCTGATGGACGGTGATCCGCGCGCCACTTATCCACGTGGCGGGCTCTGGAAGCTCGATACCCCTTCGTTGATCGTCGGTTGAGATTACATCGGATTCTCGATCGCACGGCCGAAGTGGATGCTGATTGGACGGCCACGATCATATCTGGACGCTCCTCCTCCATCCGACGATTGCTGCTACTCACGAAGAACAGGGAGGAACAGTTGGACTCCCTGGCTTCGATCGTCGATTTCTCCTCCTCTAGACGCTCTTTGGTGATGACGATGGGCTCTACACGTCCGACGAGGTGCTCCGCAACTTCCGAGGTACTCAAGAAGGTCCAAGACCCCCTAGATCGGTCCGACGAGCTCGAGGTAGCAAGGGGGGTCCTGGAACCTTGCATGCGATCAAGACGAGTCCCAAAGGACTCCATTTAGCTCTGGACCTGCACCAAAAGAATGAGGGGCTCGAGGGGGTCTCCCTCGACCAGGGGTTACGGCTTCAGAGATAGAAAATGAACGTGGGCGGCGAGGTCCGACGAAGTGAAGGACTTGGACCTCGATTCGCAGAGCTGGGGAAGCTCTGGTTGATCTGATGCGGGGGTTAGATGTAGAACACGTAGGGGAATGAAATGGAGATGATGTGAGGGTCGGATCGAGGGTAGATCAGGTTAGAGAGGTTCACCGGAGCTGAACTCCGGCGAACTTCGATCTGGCCCTAATCGAGCACATATGGTCCTAATAACTAATCTAACTACTGGATTACAAACTAAAAACGAAAACTAAGCAATAAAACTAGGTAAAGCAGCTCTTATACCTGGTGGTCGACCAAGGAGCAGGACCTCCGGCGAGCGGCGGCCGTGGGTGCTTCCCTCGACTCCTCCGACCAACTGAAGCTTCCAGGAGGACCCCCCTGTCACGAGGATGCTCAAAAGACTGGAAACGAAGGTGTAAGAAGACCAAAGAGAGACCAAAATGGAGAAGGAAGTTGAGGGACTTATTTATAAACATGGCGACGCGCCCTTATTGAGCGGGGTGCCACAAAGAATCGGCTGGTCAGATGACTGATTTGAGATGTTGGCGTGAAGGATGGAGCATCGATAGAGCTTTTTCATGAAGGAATCTAGGCTTGGAAGTCAAAGGATTAGAAGGGGAAAGTCAGAGAAGATGGGCCGAAGTGACATCTGACACCAGGAGGCTGGGGGGCAGAGGAGTTGACCGGGCGGTCAACGAAGGCTAGGACATGATTGGTCCACATCAACATTGGTTTGACCGATTATTTAAACATAATAAACGATTTTATTGATTTTTACTTATAAAATAAAAATTGTTTATTAAATAATGTATTATTTATTTATGATTTTTATTTATTTATTTGATGTATTTTGTTATGGGTTTATTTTAATGATGTATTTATAAGTATATTTACATGTATTTTGTGTAATTTATTTTTTATTTTGTATATTTTATTTTATTATTTTATTTTCTTATTTTATTAATTTATATCTTATTTTTGTGAGTGTAAATATATTTTTATTTAATTTTTATGAATTTATTTACACATTTAAATAAATAGGTATATTTAATATGTAGGTATACTTAGAGGTATTTTACCTATATTTTATATACATTTTATTTATTTAATGAATTTTATTGGGTTTTATTTTAGATTTACATGTTTAATATATTATAAATAATATTTACAATTTAATAAAAATATAAATGAATAAAGAATAAAAGAATGAAATCTCCTTTTATTTATATACATGGGTAACATAGGTATTTTTTGTCTATGTATTTCATAGACTTATTTTATTTTTCAAGTTCTTTTTGGTTTTACTCTAATTTCAATATGTACATGCATTTTATATATTATTTACAAAATTCTAAAAATATAAATTTACAGAAATAATGAATAATAAATATAACAAATATTTTAATCGGGTAGACTGTGCAATGAGGGTCAAAACCCTAACTTTCACATATGAACTCCAAAAATTATGAAATCAATTTTATTAAATAGCTCTTGAAAAGCTATATACAAATAACTTGGTGGATTTTGAGTTTTTATTTGCAAGATATGGGTATGTGAAGTTGAGATTCTAGCTTTTTATTCTGTATCTAAAATGTACATTGTGTATCATTTTTGTACAAACTCAATTTTGTATTTTTCTTCACATTGTTATCTACAACTTTCATGTACAAAATATTTTTATTTAATGAATAAATAATGAAATACAAAATAGATGTCAAAAACGCATAACTGAATGAATCAATAAATGAGGTATTTATTGTATTATTGGCCCTTATCTCCCCCTACTTTATTCCTTGTCGACCAATTCCATTCTAGCCTTGGTCTCGGGGTTTGGGTCATAAAATATTTTCAATATTTTATTCCTTTTTCTTTTCTTTCTTTATTCTATAATTTTGGCATTTAAAAACCTTATTTTATGCACAATAAATACAGTAAATAATATATGCTATTATGGAAAAATTGATGCTATTTACATGCATTTGCTGGGGTTTTTAAGGCCAAGATGATAGAATAAAGGTGATGAAATGGGGATTCATCACCCCCCCTATACTTGCCTTTGCTAGTCCCTAGCAACTACTTATGCAATAAGTATAGAAATAATAAAGAATAAGAAGATTAGAAAAGGAGGAATGAAAAAGATAGAGTGAATAGGGATGCTTTCAGTGCAATATATGTCCTTACAAAATCAGAATTTGGAGCTTCTGCTAGACCTTGGGTGCGGATGTGTGTAGAACCTAGTCGGGAACCAACTTTAAAACACAACAGCATTCGAGAGTCACAGAACTCGGTTCAACCCACCTCAATAGCCTGGTCAGAACTGGCCTACGCCATACGCAAAGCCTAATGACTATGAAGCTGACTTGTACAGTGTGAGTGATAGTGGCTCTCCCCAACTGAAATGACAAAGGAACTGACTTCTCCAGAATGACAACCCAATGATTCCCCAATCCAGCCCTCTATCGTCGAGAAGCGGGGTATTCCCTTCTAAGTTCAAGTGGCATCCAACTCAAGAGGAGGAGGAGGGGAAAAGAATGGACGGTAGCCAGTGTAGCTACCTATCCTGAGATGCAAGACCAGTGTAGTCAAGTCATCCGGCTGCAGGCTCACATGGTATAACTTTGACGCTCAAGCTTGCTTATTTTCTATACAATATATACATGCTTCGGCAGGCACTTTTATTTTTATTTTCAAGCCTATCTACTTTTTTTTTGTAATACTATTCACAGCAGCATTTACATAAGGACTTTTTCCTCTTGAGCTAGAAGACTATCCCTCTTTTGAAGCTTTATCGCAACCCACTCTCTCCTGTCATTCGACTTCATTGAAACTGGACCAGGTTGGGGTGCACTTCCCTCCCTAGACGAGGACGAATGTTTCCACTCGTGTGCGTCTCAGACTGGCAAATCCAACCCCCTCACCACTCCAACTGAGTTGAGCCAAGTGAAAGGTGCAAGTGTCCAAGTTAGGTCACGGCCGATAAAAGTCATACGTGTGTCTCGAAAAGTTCTAGTTAATCAGTTGAGGTGACTTGAACCCAGCCCTGATTTCTCAAAGAATTAAGTCTGAATAGACCTGAAGTACTTTAAACCTAGTTCCCATAAGGTTCCAGTGCAGTTAGGTGTGGTAAGGTCCAACCAAGCTCCAATTTTAGACTTTATTGGACTGGTTCAATCATCAAGCTCACTCAAAAAGAATATGAATGGTATGAACATGCGATGCAAAATGAATGGTGCAATTTTTCACAATGAATTTAAAAATCAATGAATCTTTTTACACAAAGAATTTTTGCAAATAATTTAAGCAGACAAAAAGTATGTACAACTATTTACACGGGTGTGCCGCTTTATTTTACAAGGTTAAAGAACTTTAAAGAATTTACAAGTGTTATCATGTTTGTTCCAAGTACATATATGTATACAAATGATAAAGACTTTTTATTCAACGGTTTTACAAATTTGCCCATTTTATTTATTTATTTCTTAGTTTTATTTTTATTTTTGTCATTTATTATTTGTATTTGAAAACATTTTCAAAACTATAGTACACGATAATTTTTGCAAGCTTTTACAAACATTTGAAAACTATTTTGCACAGATTTGTCACACTATGTATATACATTTTCCACAATAGTTTCTACAAACATTTTTCAAGACATTTGCACATAAGTTTTCAAATCCTTTGTTCCACGCAAGGAAGAAAATTTTTCAAACAAAGCAATTTTACACAGGTTGAAAATATTTCACAGCAAGTTTTCCAAACAGTTCACACCATTTTCCAAATCAATTTGCCAAGATATTTATCCTGATTTATTAATCACTATATACAAAGAAAAACTACAATTTATGTACAACATGGTTTAGGCTCTTATAAGTTTTATTTGGAATTATTGCTTATTTTTGCATGAGAGATTTTTATGCAGAATCCTCAGACTTATTCGATAATCATTTTCAAAAGATTTTGAAGACTATAGTCCAAAATATTTTTACAAACATGTACACGCATTTGGAAATGATTTTGCAAAGGTTTTTCAAATAGTATAGATAGATTTTTCAAAACAATTTTACAACTAATTTTTCCAACCATTTGCAACCCTCTTTTCACGCATTTTTATTCCACTCAAAGAAAATAAATTTTGCAAACAAAACTTTTTCCGAAGGATTGAATACTTTGTACACACTATTTTTCAAATAATTTTCAAAAGATTTCACAAGGAGAACATTTTGCACAAAGCAGTTTTCCTGATTTATTAATCAGTATGGACAAAAAGAGTTTGAGGAGCTCACAATCATATTTTTATTATACCAATACTTTTAACATTACTTTTAGCATGAGGTAGTCTTTTATTTACAGTATGAGTTATGGCTTATAGTATTTACATGGTACATACGACCCCCCTATACTTAACTTGAGCAATGTCCTCATAGATCGAAGAGAAAAGAGAAGGCATAACTCGTACTGAGTATAGACAAGTCTAAAGAATATATAAATAAGAAATGAATGAACAAATGAGAAGTTGACCGTCCCCCCTATACTTAGGATTAAGTAATCGTAAGTAGAGCAGACTGTACATAACATAGGGAAGGTCAAGGGTGGGAATAAACAGATCGTACTCAGATTGTCTCCCCCTATACTTAGGGTAAGATACTCCTGAGTATAGACAAGAGGAGGAGACAATAGAGAGGATCAAAGGGTAAAAGAACTCGAGGTGCACACCACCCTATACTTAGGACAAAGTGCGTCCTAAGTATCTAAGACTGACAAAAAGGGGTAGCACCTTTTGATACAAAAAGAAGGTAGAAGAGAAAAAGAAGAAAAGAAGAAAATCAGATAAACAGTTTTTGAGGTGCAGCGTCTGAATCTTTTGATGCCGCCAATGTTGTGGATATGTCATCAAGGTGCAGAAGCTGGATGGAGTCGACAATGGCCAAGAATGTATCAGGCTCGAGATAAGGCTACAGGAGTTGACCGTTGACGACGAATGGTTGTGCGTCAGGAGACAATTCTGATATGGTAATAATTCCATTATCACGCACTTCACAAACTTGGAACGGCCTTGTCTACTTACTCTTTAATTTGCCCGGGAAGATCCGCAACTTTGCATCAAATAACCACATCTTCTGTCCAACTTCAAAGGTCTTTCGTCTGATGTGCCGGTCATGCCAGCGTTTCACCTTTTCCTTGTACATCAATGTGTTATCGTATGCATAGTCTCGGAACTCCAGTAGTCTGTTCAGATCATCCTTTCTTTTCTGACCACTTTTTCGTGAGTCCAAATTGCACATGTTAATTTCTCATAAAGACTTGTGAATAATTCGACGGGCAAATGGCACGGCTTCCCATATACAAGACGATAGGGCAACATGCCCAAGGGAGACTTGTAGGCAGTTCTGTAAGCCCAGAGAACTGAGTCCAAGAGTTGAGACCAGTTCTTTCTGTCCGGTCGTACAAGTTTCTGCAAGATCGTCTTAATTTCTCTATTCGACAATTCGACCATGCCATTGGTCTGAGGATGATAAGGGGATGCGACACGATGGTCGATGCCGTACTCCTTCGTTAATTTCTTGACCTCTTTGTTAATGAAATGGGTACCCCCATCTGATATGAGAATCTTAGGAATCTCGAACTGCGCAATGATGTTATCTTTCAAGAATCGGCACACTGTCCGATTGTCAGCGGCTCGAGCGGGAATAGCTTCAACCCAACGACTCACGTAATCGACGGCAAGAAGGATGTGCTCAAAACCTTGACTGTTAGGGAAAGGTCCCATAAAATCAATGCCCCATGCATCAAAAACATCTGCTATCTGAATGATCTTTAGAGGCATCGAATCTTTTGCAGTGAGTGTACCCTTCAATCTCTGACAGTCAATGCATTGTTTGACAAATATTGTTGCATCCTTGAATAGTGTGGGCCACCAGAAGCCACACTGAAGTACTTAGGCTGTCGTACGGTCTTCAGAGTGATGTCCACCAGATTCGAGCGAGTGACAGTGCTTGAGGATACTATAATGCTCCTCCTGAGGAATGCACCTACGCCAAATGCAATCTGCTCCTTCCCTGAATAAAAGAGGATCTTCCCATTGATAGAAACGGATGGTCGACATAAATTTATTCTTCTAATTCTTCGTCCAATTCTATGGAATTACCCCCGAGGTGAGGTAATTGACAATATCAGCATACCGAGGGAGAGAATCCACTGCTAAGATTGACTCGTCAGGGAAGGTTTCTGTGATGGGTGCACTGTTCAGGGGAGGCTCATGTTGCTCAATTCTGGAGAGATGGTCTGCTACCACATTCTGAACTCCAGGCTTATCCTTAATTTCCAAGTCAAATTCTTGGAGGAGAAGGATCCATCGAATCAGTCTCGGCTTGGTATCCTTCTTCTGTTGTAGGTACCGGATAGCAGAGTGGTCTGTAAAAATGGTGACTTTTGATCCGAGCAAATAGGATCCGAACTTCTCGAGGGTGAAAACCACATCCAGCAACTCTTTCTCTATCACCGTGTAATTTCTTTGCGTCTCATCTAATGTTTTGTTGGCGTAGTGAATGGCATAGGGCGCCCTTTCTTTTCTCTGTCCCAGAACAACCCTGACTGCAAAGTCTAACGCATCAGTCATGATCTCAAAGGGAAGAGATCAATCCGGCGGCTGTAGGACTGGAGCCTGAGTGATAAGCTCCTTCAGCTGATTGAAAGCAAGGAGAACGTGCTAATCAACATTAAACTCGGTTTCCTTGCACAAAAGCTCTGTCAAAGGTCGGGCGATGCGGCTAAAATCCTTGATGAATCGTCTGTAAAATCCCACATGCCCCAAGAATGACCTTACATTTTTCACTGACTGAGGTGGCTCTATATTGGCAATAACATCCACCTTTGCCGGGTCGACTTCATGCCACGTTTGGAAACGACGTGACTCAGCACAATGCCTTCGGTGACCATGAAGTGGCTCTTTTCTCATGAAAGCACTAAATTGACTTCATGACATTTCTAAAGCACTCTGTTTAGGTGCTCAAGACAAGAATCGAAACTATCACCATAGACAGAGAAGTCGTCCATGAACACCTCGAGAAAACTGCCTACCATCTCGACGAAAACTGCTAGCATGCATCTTTGGAATGTTGCAGGTGCGTTGCATAATCCACAGGGCATTCTCCTGAAGGCATAGGTGCCGAACGGGCAAGTGAAGGTAGTCTTCTCTTGATCTTCGGGAGCGATTGTCACATGGTTGTACCCGGAATACCCATCCAAAAAGCAGAAGAACTCCTTGCCTGTGAGTCTTTCCAAAACTTTATCAATGAATGGCGGGGGGAAATGGTCCTTCTTAGTTGCGGCATTAAGACGGCGGTAGTCAACACACACCCGCCAGGATGTTGGTACCCGAGTGGATATTTCCTCTCCTTTGTCATTGGTAACCACGCTAAGCTCGAACTTCTTTGGAACTACATGCAGTGGGATTACCTATTTTGAAAAAGAGATGGGATAGATGAAGCCTGCGTCGCACCATTTTGTGATCTCTTTCATGACGACGTCCCGGAGGTTTGGATTCAGCCTTCTTTGGAATTCGCAGGACGGCTTAGCATCTTCTTCCAGATAAATGTGGTGTGAACACAATGCTGGATTTATCCCATGGATATCTGATACGCACCAACCAAGTGCCTTGCGGTTCTTTTCTAGAACCTCGAGAAGTCGAGATTCCTGATCCGAGTTCAACCTGCTGCTGATGATGACCGGATACATTTGTTCTTCACCCGCAAGGAAAGAATACTTCAGGCCTGCAGGAAGTGGCTTGAGTTCTGGTTTTGATCGGTCCAACTTGTCGGTCACTTCAGACACTACACTGGTGGTAGGATGTACTTCTTTGATGGATCTACCATCTTTAGTATTCTGTTGAGACCCTGGTGAGGTGCCGAACGGTTCTGCACTAGGCTCATTGTGTTCGGTCTGGAGCGAATTCTTGAAATCACCTAATTGTTCCAGCATCAGAGAATGTCTCCCAAGAATCATCGGAACATAGGTCAACTATGCTTTCCAAGTCCTCCTCGAGAGTGAGGATTTCTTGGGTCCATGAATCATTCATTGACAATAAGGAGTCTCTGATTTCTGCAATAAAGTCACAGTTGACTTCTGACACTGCATGGCTCTCATCAGTCGTGGCGTTCGGCTCTCTGATCATGTCTATAGTGATCTGCTTGTTGTTCGAGCTGAAAGTAATCTTGTCGGTCCTGTAATCAACCACGGCACCTGATGTACGTAAGAATGGTTGGCCAAGGATGATAGGGGTCTGGAGTAAGGGTGCGGGTGAGTCCATATCAAGGACTACAGAATCAACCGGGAATTGCATCTCCCGCACCTTTACTACAACGTCTTCCAACAGACCTCTGGGTCGCTTGATGGATCGGTCAGCAAACTGAAGGATCATTCGTGTTTGCTTGAGCAGACCCAGCCCAAATTCTTGCGTTATTGATGCTGGCAAAAGGTTGATGGAAGATCCGCTATCAAGGAGAATGCGCTCAAAGAGCTGATTGAAAATCTCACAACTGATAAGAGGTGCTCCATTGTCCTGCTTTTTCTGTAGGAGGTTACTGATGGTTGCTACCGTGGTCAAGGTGAGGACGTGCTTCTCAACCTGTTGGCGTCTGTTCTTACGTGCTGGGCGACGCTTGCTGGTACATACCTCTTTCAGTCCTTTCTTAACAGCTGGCATGTATTCCGCGGCCTTCAGTAAGGGAATCTCAACAGTTAAGTTGTCTATTATTTCCACAACTCCAGGATCAGACAATGCACTTTTTCTTTTTGCAATTTTTTTGGATTTTTCAATTGCATTAGGAAAAGGAATATTTACATCACTGATAGGCAAAGTAGAGTTCTTATTTACATCATAACTATCGCCCTCAAATTGCTGTACATCCAGACTACAAAAGAATTACAAACTGGATCCTGAGATACTGGTGCTGATGGGCGAGCAAAAAGTAGGGTGTCTGCTCCGTTGGCCGGTGAGGTATCGGCTGTTGTTGGCGGCTCCTTTAAAGCTGGCGCGGCTTTGCTTCGACTGAAAGCTTCTTTTTGTTGTTTTTGATTTTGCTGATTTTTTTGTATTTTTGGTTGAGGGTGCTGGTGCAGCATGACGGCTGGAATGGCTTCTTCTTCTTCCTCCTCCTCACCCGCCCCTATAGCTGGCACGGCTGATGCAGAAGATGACGATCCACCTGTTTCTTTATTCTCCCCAATCTTGATAGCAGGCGAAGGCAAGGCCCTACCGCTCCTGAGAGTGACAGCATTAGAACAAACAATGATATTGTTTTCCAACTCTACAGACACAGACAAGACATCACATTCTACCTGCTCTTTCTTTTTGAAGTTATTTGGGTTGGCCTCGACCTGAGCTGGGATAGTGGTTTTAGTGGCGGTCAGGTCGTCAAGCCTCTTGGTCATATCTGCTAGCCCTTTGACGAGATGGGCCAAGCAATCCATGGTCGAGTTCACAGGAGTTACCTCAGTAGGTTTAGCGTGCAGACCATGCTGTTGCTGCATGTGTGAGTGTTGAGGTTGTTGTTGGTGGTGGTGGGGTGGTGCAGGAAGCTGGAGCTGCTGATAAGAGGGAGGGGGATACTGTTGGTACTGTTGAGGTGGAGCAGCTGCATACTGATGGAAAGGCTGTGGGTGGCGGTATTGCGGCTGCTGATATTGTTGATTCTGCCTCCATTGATTTGCATACTGGGGAGGCTGATGATATTGTGGCGGCAGCTGTGAGGACTGCCCAAAACGACCACCCTGAGATTGGTGGTATTACCAGTTGGCCGGTAGCTGACCCTGATGTTGTCCCATAGGACGGGTCGGTTGTGCTTCGTTGCTCCATACCCTGTTGACTTCTTGAATCAGGGGTGGTGGTGGGAACATGGGATCGGATCCTGATACAAACTCTGGTTGGTACACAACCATCTGTTGCTGCGGCTGCCCTGGTCGGGCGTCTGCACGTAGTACACGTGCTGGACTGTCGGTGGCTGCTGGCTCGGCTGAGGCTGATGTAGCGGTGGTTGCTTGTCCTTCCTCTCGGTTGGAGCTTCTGATGGTGCTGCCGACTGAACAGAGTTTATGGTGCCCACCAACAGTTCTAGCTGCTTGGTGATCTGATCAAGCTCGTCAAGATTCTGAGTCTTCTTCTCGATCACAGCAAGTTTTTCAAGGTCCTGTGATCGCTTCTCAATGATATCAACCTTCGAGAGATGGCTCCCGATGATGCTGAGGTTGGAGCTCTCATCTCTCTCCGCCTCGCGGGATGCTGCCATGTGTACTTGTTTCTGGAGGATCTGGGGCTGCTTCTGGTATGCTTTTGAAGAAGAGAGAGCGGCCTCTCCTTCGGGCATTTCTTCGAATATCTGCCAGACTACGTCTTCATTCTTGTTGAAGTGCGAACCCCACATGCTGCGTCAACAAGCCTTTGGCTCTCTATGTTCAGGCCCCCAAAGAAGTGTTGGACCAAACTGGTCTTCAGAATCTCATGATGGGGGCATTTCTCCTGCAGATCAGTGAATCTCTCCCATGCTTCATGTATAGATTCGTGGGCTCCTTGGGAGAAGTTGCTGATTCGGGCATGCATCTGGTTGAGCCGACTGAGAGGGTAAAACTTATGCAGGAAAGTTGACTTCAGTTTCTCCCAGGTTTTCACAACCTTCCCCAGATGGTTGACCCAATAAAGGGCCTTGTCTCGTAAGCTGAAGGGGAATGCCATCATTTTGACAATGTCCAAAGGGACATTGGGGTAGTGAGTAGTGAGGCAGATGCGTGAGAACTGTTGCAGGTGGATGTATGGTTCTTCATTGGTGTTTCCATGGAAAGCTGGAAGAAGAGCAAGCAACTGGGATTTCAGCTCAAAGTGAGCATGCACCGGTGGAATGAGGATCCACTCGGTCATCTGGCTGTCTCCGGGATTATAAGTCTCCTTCAATGTAGGTTTGGGTCTCCCATTTTCCGGCTCTTCCTCATCATCAGGTGGATTACCACCTCCTCTTCTGCCTCCTCCTCCCTCAGGTTAGTTCATCACATCATTCAGCATCTCCTGAAAAGCGGTCTGTGCCAGGGCCTGCTCTGTTAGCTGCTGCTGGATGGCCTGGATAGATGCCAACAGTTGTGTATTAACCTAATTCTGATCTGGCATCTGTCCTTCTGGTTGGGGTGGCTACTGACCCTTGTCCTTCCCTTGAGGAGCCATGTCAGGGTCTGAGTCTGATGAAATGAATTCTGGAGTAGAATACAGGGCTTGATTTGTCTTCTATCTGCAGAATGAGGGAATCCTGATCAGACCACTTGCAATATTGTTCAACTGTCATGATAACCTTGGAGTTAAGGTCAACCCCAGCATGTTGTGAATGGAAAAAGATGTGGACTGTAATCGACTTCCATTCACAATGGCGAAGGTGGGACAAAAGTGATCCCAGTTTATTGGGTGGTCAGAAGAAAGGTAAAAGACAAGGAGTATGTAGATCGATCCGCAAAGTCCGGGTCGAGTTCTCGGGAATCGCCTCGAATTTATTAGCGAAGTTGAGTCTATGGATTTGATGTGGGTGTCGGCGGGATCCCGACGGAAACTATCCATGGATCAACTTCACGAAGCAAAAAGGAAGATTGGATGTTGGAAGAAGGATACGATGGTCAACGAGGAATAAAAAGGGAGTGCAAAACAGCAGAAGGGCTCGGCTGAGCGGGGGTCAAAGGAGAATGACACAACAAAGTTTTTGCGTAAAGGCGCGGGACTTGATCTTTGAACCTTAATCTAGATCCATACAAACAAAATACAAAATTGGGTTCACCAACTCACGCCATGTGAATCCGTGAAGGTTTGGCTATTTATTATCTTTTCGGTTTTAGAGTTGTTCTTTGAGGCATATCTTTTAACAAGTCCTTAGCACGCTAACCCTATAGGAGAGAGAGTACTGCCAGAAAAGAATCCCGTACTTGTCCTCCTCCTTTGTAACATGTAGTCTGTACTTTTTGAGGTCCTTGTAACCCTTCCTGGATCCCTACTCAGCCAAAGAAATAGAGAGAGGAAGCCCATAGGCGAAACCAATACTTCGGTTCTCGCTCGCAACGGAATCACCCGTGAGCGTACAAGAACCTACTCGGACGCAAACCGATGAGACAGACACCTCCGTGAAGGCGTGGCCTATGCTCGATACTTCAGACCATGTCGATGTTCCACACAAGGCGGGAACACCATCGCTGACAAGGCCCTACTCGATCACGTACGATAGAAGCGCCATTACTTCGAAAATTCAGGCGATACACAAGGCAGTTGCAGACTGGGTTTTTGGGTCTATTCCTTATGGGACATGCCTCGCTCATGGGAGTAGGATTTTGGTCCCCCTCCGAAGGTACCTGAAATCAATGAGGGCTTTATGAACCCAGTACAATGATAGTCTATTACATATTTTAATTAAGGTCCAAGTTTATTTAGCAGTCCCGTTGTTTTAGTTTTTGGGTTTTCACTTTTTTTGAGTCTGTTTTCATACCAGCGCCTAACGTTTTTGTAGATTTTTCATTTAAGTCCTAGGTGCTCAAAATCAGAGGGAGATAGTGGAAAAGCCATGCAAGTTGGTTCTATGATGGAAATCTCACCATCGAACCTGAATGATGCATGCTGAGTTAGAGGACTTACAGTGCATACCAGCTCTCTCCATACGGTATGTAAAACGGAATTTTTAAACCTATCTACATGGTGGTATGCAAGCGACAAAATCGTCCTAAACATTAGCTGTTATTAGCGTGAAGAACCACAAGTCGGTCACCGATTTTCAATCCAGGAGTCCGATCTAGGCTCACCCCTCCTCCTCTCATCACATCGAGTTCAGGAGCAGCGCTTGGCAGGGTGGGCTCGCGGCACATAGGCTCGAAGATGATGAGGCGACTGTTTAGAGTTTGAATAAGTCCAAATCGTACTATAGGTACATGCAAGATATTAAGGTGTTTGGACCTAATCTACTCGATCAAGCAAGCCTAAGTCTAGGGGTTCCATGCACACAAAACAAAATGAAGAAAAGGCAGAAAACTCAAAACAGCGGGAAACAAAGAAAATAAAGCGGGAAAAACACGAAAAAGCCGCAACGAGGCTCCCATATGAACAAACATCCGGGCACTGGACCTCGTTGTGAAGAGTAGAGTCCAAGTTATATGGCATTCCAAAAATTCTCTCTCTCACAATAAATTACAAAATGATCCTAATTGCTCAAGGCCTATCTAATTCACATCCCTTTGCATCCTTGGTGATCTCTCTAGCTGGTCATGAAGTGAAGACCAACCTTCTCCAAGCTCGGTTGCCTTGATTTCCTAAAAAACCATCCTCGCGTGGCGGGCCCTCGCAACAAGGTCACAAAAAGATAGAATTAATATAAGCTCAATCAATGAAATAAAGAATCAAGTAATTAATTAAAATAAATGAATGTGGCTGTCACTAATCAAAGAATCATGTATAGTTGAGCAATTTCAAATAAACAACTATTAACAGAATAAATGATAGAAAATTAAATTTCCATACAAGAATGACAAGGCAATAGGCTACGCTCATTGCTCCCCGGCAACGGCGCCATCTGATAACGAGAGTTTTTGTGAGGGTCAAAATACGCCCCGCACAAGGCGGGGACGATAGTGTCGCTGAGACGACCGCTCACAAAACCCTTATTAATCAGAGATTAACCGACATTACAGAATAAGCCAATTAAGTCTCAAAACTGTGAATTAAAAATTTATTACTCTACCATAAAATGCATAGTGTATAAGCATGTAGAGGTCGAACCACATAGAGCAAGAAAGATGGGTAGCCTATAGGTATTCATCTACATCCCAGTCATCCTTAAATAGATCCTCTTTTTGTGAGTTTTAAATATTTATACATTTTTTTAATATATATATATATAATTATTTAATTATATATATTTTTTTAATATATATATATATATTCTTTTTACATTTTAACTTATATAATATAGGTATACATATAAAGAGATATATATATATAAGAAGAGAGAGAGAGAGATATACTATATGGATACTGATGAATCCACATTTCATCATCTTTATTCTATCATTTTGGCACCAAAAACCCTAGCAAATGCTTGTAAATAGCAGTAAAATCATCATCTTAGCATTCATGCATGTGCATCTAAATAGTGTATAAAATACTGTAATTAAAGCCAAAATTATAGAATAAATAAAAAAAAGAAAAAGAATAAAATATTGTAAATATTTTATGACCCAAAACTCTGAGACCTAGGCATCTTGATGAATAGGTCGACAAGGAATAAAGTAGGGGGAGATAAGGTCAGAAACACAATTCAAATACAATGCATTTCATTCATTCTTTATTTATTTTGAGACCTATTTTTGGTTCCACTTTTTATACATTAAATAAAGAAACTTTGTACATGAAAGTTGTAGATAATTTTATATAGAAAAATACAAAATTGATTTCACTGAAAAATAATGTACATATAAAAAGATATGGTCTGAATAAAAATCCAGAATCCCAACTTCCCAGACCCGTATCTCACAAATAAAAATTCTAAATGCATCAAACTCACTTTAATTGTATATAGAATAAAATAAGCTATTTAATGGTGGTGGTTTCGCATATGGAGGAGCTACGGTTTGAAAGTTGAGTTTTGGACCCACCTTGCATAGTTGTACTGATTAAAATATTCAATTTATTATTTAATCATTATTTTTGTATTTTTATATTTTTTATAATTATGTAAATATTACTTATACTATATATGTGCATTAAAATCAGAATGAAAATGCAAAGAAAAATAAAAATAAAAATAAACTTATATGGATTATACAGGTATTATACCTATATGTATACATATACAATACACTCTTATATTTTATTCAATATACAAAATAAATCAGAAAAATAAAATAAAAATAAATTTATGTGTATAAAAGTATTCTATAATTTTATAAAATAAGAAATAAACATAATGAGAATAAAATATACAGAATAAAAATAAAATACTAAAATACATAGGTAATATACCTATATAGGGCTAAAAAGTGAACTTGTAAAAATAGACCTCATAAAAATAATTAAAAATCATAATAAAATACTAAATAAAATAACAAATATTTTTTATTTTATAATCATTATTTAATTCGGCTTATTTCTATTTTTAAATTAATTAACAAAATAATAAATCATGGTTTTTCCTGGTTGGTCCACATGGACCAACCAGGAGGCGCCACCAGTTGACCTTGGTCAACTAGTCGTCTTCCCCACCTACCCCTGTCAGAAGACTCGGTTTTTGAGCCATTTTCTTGGCTTTTTCCCAACCAATCCTTTTACCCTTTCGTCTTGATTTCTTCTGCATTTTTCTCCCTCGATCATCCCTCTTGCCCGCCATGTGTTTACATCAGGCCAAGGATCACTGAGACATTCCAGAATCGTTGATCTCCGAGCCCCTGCAACTCGAGGTCAAACCACTTAAAACCAAACCTCCACCTTCATTTCGAATTTGAGAACCCTTGGTCCACTCCTCGTCGCCACCTTCGTGCTCCTGAGCTCCCTGGAGGTGACAGCTCCATTGCGAGGCCGTCAGCCAAGGCGACCGAGGTCGAGGGTGCCTCCGCCACCTCCCGCAAGATCGGCGGTCGAGGTATACTCCTCCCTCTGGCTCCGGTTATTGAGGGCCTTCCCCCTTCTATTTCTTGCATGTTTTTAGTTCCTGTTAGTGTTAGGATCGAAAATCCCCAAAAAGGTCCGAGTTCCATCGCCTAAATCGCTTGATTCACCCACTTGACCGGAGCGTACCTCCGGCCATTCATTGCCCCGTCACATCTCGCATCCCCACGCCCATCCAGAGGTCCAGGCAGTTTGCCCTGGACCCCTTGACTCTATTTGCAGGTCAATGCGCACTTGATAGCGCCTGGAGACGAGTTTTGAAGCTCGTCGGAGCTCCTGAAGCCCCCGTAGCGCCGCCAGCTGCCCGCGAGCACCACGGCCCTCGTCGTGGATTTTTGACACCTCCAGGAGGAAGAGGAGACCAGCAGGAGACTCCATGCCCATTTTGAAGCCCAATCTCCACCGGAGGTCGGAGATCTCGCGCGTCGAAGCTCGCCCTCGCCGGCGGCCGACGTGTTCTTCGCCACCACCTCCCAGCCGTCGGATCGAGGAGCTCCCCCAGGTCGAGCAGCAGCCGTTGGATCATGCCACGTCTCCACCATCCGATCGTCCTCAGATGATCTAATCTCCATCGTCCAAGCGAAGCGTCGTCGACCATTGGATTCACGCCACGTGTATAAGTGAAGATCTGCAGCCGTTGGATCCGCGTGCCGAGGGTATTTTGCATCTAAGCCCCCGCGCATTTTGTATTTACTTTTTAGTCTAAAAACTTTCGTATGTAGTGTAAAAGTTTTGTAAAAATTGCAAAAAGACTCCCGAACTTATTTTATTTACACTTAGGTCCTCCGCCACGTCACCTCACGTGACCTGTACACGTGAGGTGCGGGCTTTTTGCACTGAGGCCCTCGGTCCTTTTTTTATTTCGTTTTAATCCTAGAACTGTCAGATTAAGTGTTATATTTTGGAAATTTTGCAAGTAAGCCCCCATATTTTGTAGAAATTACATCTTGGTCCTCGCCAGGCGCGTGCAAGTCACGCGCCTTGGTGGGAAAATTGCTAGCTTACCCCTGCGGGTTTCGTAATTGATTTTTGGTCCTGTAAATTAAATATTCAGTTCAATATTTTGTGAAAAATTGCTTGTATGTCCCTGGATGTTTGAGAAATTGCATATATACCCCTACCAGGCCTAATTAATGTTTGGATGCTTATTTTAATTATTTAAATTATCATTTCGCCTCCAAAAATTCTCGAAAATTAGGGTTAAGCTCCTATATGCCTGTACTTTGACGCCTTATTTTTAGTTTTTGATTTTATTTTATTTTCATATTTATAAAAATAAAAAACATGCTTTTTCTTTACTGTCTAGATTAGAAAATACCAAAAATAGTAAAATACCTCTAAAAATTCCAAAAAAAAGCCCTAATGTTTCTTCTAACCTATTCTAATGTCAGTCCAAAAATCACTAAAAAACTCAAAAGGAAAACCTTAAAAATTCAAAAAGACTCAAAAACTTCAAAAAAATATATAAAATCAAAGAAAACTCCAAAAATAGCAAACTCAGGCTCTGTAGTTCACTCTTTTTATTGTCTTTATTTGAAAAATAGTTTGCAAAAATGTTGTGGCTATTTATTATATTTACTTCCAATTTTACCCCCAGCCAGTAGCTTTGTCACTATTTTGATTTATTTCAGTGTTTAAAAATACCAAAAACTCTTAGAAAAATACCCAAAAATCACAAAAATAGTAAAAAATCCTAAAAATATCAAAAACATTTTATTTCTGAATTTTTGGTTATTTTTACATATTTTTATAAATACTTTATCTTGTCTTTTCTTACATTGTCTTTATATTCCAATATTGAAAAAGAAAAAAAATATAAAATATAAAACTATAAAAATCATAAAATTAAAAATCAAAATACAAAACTAAAAATTAAAAATTAAAAAAATTAATTAAAATTAAAAACCCACAAAAATTTCTTTGCTTGCTTGCTTAGTGTAGACACTTCACATTCACTTGTGCACATTTATTTAAATTATCCTGTTTGCTCCCTGTGTTCGAACTCTCTGCATACTTGCCCTTTACACCATTTGTGCAGAGTTAAAAATAAATTTTAACTCCACATTTATTTCTAATTATTGATCTTTAGTGTGGGTTAATTGTTGATTTTAGTCCAGATTTCATTGTGAGTCGTCACAGCGACGGTTATCTCCGCCTTGTGTGAGATACCATTTTAGACTCTGTGAATTTTGGCTAAATCAGATACCTATATAAAAATACTCAAAATATATTAGATATATTTTTTTTGGCTTTTTATATTTTTCTATTTTTTTATGTATTTTTATTTCTAAAAATGTCCCTAATATGGGACTAATTAAATAGGCCAAAAATAATTTGGATTTTAAAAATATAAAATAAGTCTAAAAATTACCCAAATTAATTTTAATATGTAAATAATAATATATAATAATTATAAAAGAGAAAAGTATAATTTTGGTATTTTTCTAGGGTGTTTATATTTTTTTGTTAGATTTTGGGGCTTTCTAATTTTTATATTTTTTTTCTTGTTTTTAGGTTTTTTCATTTTCTGGTCTCAAAAGATATATAAATACACCATATATAATATTTTGGAATTTTTCAAAATCATTTTATATTTTTTGGTATTTTATAATTTAAACAGTGCAAAAATGGACATTTTTTCATTTTTAATAAATGGATAAAATGCTCAAAAATGCCAAATAATTATGTGGCGTGAATCAACATGGTTGGGGGCATCTCTCCTAATTTTTGTGGATTTTTAGGACCAACTTAGTATTTTTAATAAATACATTAAACACATAAAAACTAAACAGCCTAGCAGGGGCAAAATTGCAATTAAAAATAACTAAATGGGCTCAATTGCAATTTTACCAACAGAAATAACATTTATTTAATGTTCTGACATCATTTAATAATATACAAAAACCGCTAGGGCATACATGCAATTTTCACGCACCTCACGTGGGATTGCACGTGAGGCTGGGAAGGACCAACTTGTAATTTCAGAAAGTTTAGGGGTCCTAATGCAAAAATCCCAAATATTTTACAACGCTATATTTAATTTACAGTATTAAAAATTAAATACAAAAAGGACGAGGGGCTCAGATGCAAATTACCCCTAAAGGCGCGCTGATGGACGGTGATCCGCACGCCACTTATCCACGTGGCGGGCTCTGGAAGCTCGATACCCCTTCGTTGATCGTCGGTTGAGATTACATCGGATTCTCGATCGCACGGCCGAAGTGGCTGCTGATTGGACGGCCACGATCATATCTGGATGCTCCTCCTCCATCCGACGGTTGATGCTACTCACGAAGAACAGGGAGGAACAGTTGGACTCCCTGGCTTCGATCGTCGATTTATCCTCCTCCAGATGCTCTTTGATGATGACGATGGTCTCTACACGTCCGGCGAGGTGCTCCGTAGCTTCCGAGGTACTCAAGAAGGTTCAGGCCCCCCTAGATCGGTCCGACGAGCTCGAGGTAGCAAGGGGGGTCCTGGAACCTTGCAGACGATCAACACGAGTCCCAAGGGACTCCATTTAGCTCCCGACCTGCACCAAAAGAATGAGGGGCTCGAGGGGGTCTCCCTGGACTAGGGGTTACGGCTTCAGAGGTAGAAAATGAATGTGGGCGGTGAGGTCTGGCGAAGTGAATGACTTGGACCTCGATTCACAAAGCTGGGGAAGCTCTGGTTGATCTGATGTGGGGGTTAGATGTAGAATGCGTAGGGGAATGAAATGGAGATGATGTGAGGGTCGGATCGAGGATAGATCAGGTTAGAGAGGTTCGCCGGAGCTGAACTCCGGCGAACTTCGATCTGGCCCTAATCGAGCACATATGGTCCTAATGACTAATCTAACTACTAGATTACAAACTAAAAATGAAAACTAAGCAATAAAACTAGGTAAAGCAGCTCTTATACCTGGTGGTCGACCAGGGAGCAGGACCTCCGGCAAGCGGCGGCCGTAGGTGCTTCCCTCGACTCCTCCGACCAACTGAAGCTTCCAGGAGGACCCCCCTGTCACGAGGATGCTCAAAAGACTGGAAACGAATGTGGAAGAAGACCAAATAGAGACCAAAATGGAGAAGGAGGTCGAGGGACTTATTTATAAACATGGCGACGCACCCTTATTGACCGGGGTGCCACAAAGAATCTGCTGGTCAGATGACTGATTTGAGATGTTGGCATGAAGGATGGAGCATCGATAGAGCTTTTTCATGAAGGAATCTAGGCTTGGAAGTCAAAGGATTAGAAGGGGAAAGTCGGAGAAGATGGGCCGAAGTGACATATGACACCAGGCGGCTGGGGGGCAGAGGAGTTGACTGGGTGGTCAACGAAGGCTAGGACCTGAATGGTCCACATCAACATAGGCTTGACCGATTATTTAAACATAATAAACGATTCTATTGATTTTTACTTATAAAATAAAAATTGTTTATTAAATAATGTAGTATTTATTTATGATTTTTATTTATTTTTTTGATGTATTTTATTATGGGTTTATTTTAATGATGAATTTATAAGTTTATTTACATGTATTTTGTGTAATTTATTTTGTATTTTGTATATTTTATTTTATTATTTTATTTTCTTATTTTATAAATTTATATCTTATTTTTGTGAGTGTAAATATATTTTTATTTAATTTTTATGAGTTTATTTACATATTTAAATAAATACATATATGTAATATGTAGGTATACTTATAGGTATTTTACCTATATTTTATATACATTTTATTTATTTAGTGAATTTTATTGGGTTTTATTTTGGATTTACATTTTTAATATATTATAGATAATATTTACAATTTAATAAAAATATAGATGAATAAAGAATAAAAGAATGAAATCTCCTTTTATTTATATACATAGGTAACATAGGTATTTTTGGTCTATGTATTTCATAGACTTATTTTATTTTTCAAGTTCTTTTTGGTTTTACTCTAATTTCAGTATGTACATGCATTTTGTATATTATTTACAAAATTCTAAAAATATAAATTTACTGAAATAATGAATAATAAATATAACGAATATTTTAATCGGGTAGACTGTACAATGAGGGTCAAAACCCTAACTTTCACATATGAACTCTAAAAATTATGAAACCAATTTTATTAAATAGCTCTTGAAAAGCTATATACAATTAAAGGTGATTTTGGTGGATTTTGAGTTTTATTTGCAAGATATGGGTCTGTGAAGTTGAGATTCTGGCTTTTTATTATGTGCCTAAAATGTACACTGCGTATCGTTTTTGTACAAACTCAATTTTGTATTTTTCTTCACATTGTTATCTACAACTTTCATAAACAAAATATTTTTATTTAATGAATAAATAATTAAATACAAAATAGGTGTCAAAAATGCATAACTGAATGAATCAATAAATGAGGTATTTATTGTATTATTGGCCCGTATCTCCCCCTACTTTATTCCTTGTCGACCAATTCCATTCTAGCCTTGGTCCCGGGGTTCGGGTCATAAAATATTTTCAATATTTTATTCCGTTTTCTTTTCTTCTCTTTATTCTATAATTTTGGCATTTAAAAATCTTATTTTATGCACAATAAATACAATAAATAATAGATGCTATTATGGAAAAAATGATGCTATTTACATGCATTTGCTGGGGGTTTTAAGGCCAAAATGATAGAATAAAGGTGATGAAATGGGGATTCATCACCTATATATTGTATATTTTATTTGTATTTTAGATTTTATTATTTTATATACATAAATTGTACATTTATAACATAATTAAGTACACATAAATATACTTTTATTTTTTCAAAATTTATTTATATGCTTAAATAAATGGTTAGATTAATTACATAAGTATATGTTTAGTGTATTTATCTATGTATTTTGTATACTATTTTATTTTATTGTATTTTTATGATTTTATTATATTTTAAATAATTACCTATACTATAAATAATATTTACAAAATTAGAAAAATATAAAATTATGAAAAATATAAAGAATAAATAAATTGAATATTTTATTTAGGTATATTGTACAATAAGGGTCCAAAACCTAACTTTTGCACCTTAACTCTAAATTAAATGGAACCACCTTCATTAAATAACTAATTAAAATTATTTAATTTAAAGATGATTTTGATGGATTTTAAGTTTATTATGGAGAAGATATGGGTTTGGGAAGTTTAGATTTCTGATTTTTATTTCAAATATCAAATGCACAATATGTATTATTTTTATGTCAAATGAATTTTGTATTTTTCTATGTATTTATCTACAACTTTCATGTACAAAGTTTATTTATTTGAGGTATAAATAATAAAGAATAAAATAGGTTCCAAAATGGATTATTGAGCATTGATGGATCAGGGTTTCTTTTATTTTCCGGCCCTTATCTCCCCCTACTTTATTCCTTGTCGACCCACATCATGATGCCTAGGTCTCGGGGTTTACGGACATAAAATACCTTTGGCATTTTATTCCTTTTTCTTTTCTTTTTTCTTTATTCTTTTATTTTAGTTTTAAAAACAGTATTTTATGCAATATTTATATAATAAATAAGAAATGTTAATTTGTGCAAAATAATTATATTTACATGCATTTAGCTAGGGTTAAAGGTCAAACTGGAAGAATAAAGATGATGAAATGTATATTCATCAGTTCCTCACCTTGATATCTTTCCCATACCAAGGATACTAAATCTTGAGTATAGGATGGTCGGTGCCCTATCGTGTGCACCACTCTTAACATTCAAAGATCGCCCTTGACTATCTTGTTTTTGTTTTCTTTTACACTTAGGCTGACTAGAGCTTAAGTATACGGGTATGGGTCGACTTTTATTCATATATTCTTTTACACCCTCTTACGCATATTATAAGATTATAAGATGTGTCTTCCTTTATCTTAATTCCATGAGGACATTGATGAACCGTGAAATCGCCTCTTTAAAAGGTCATTTTTAACATTGTAGTATAGGAGACGATCTCGGATTTCATGTGGAATACCACCTCTTTGAATATATGGATAATTATTTTACTTGACAAGTCTACCAAGGTCTAACACAAGGGTACAAGCCTCCTCGTCGATTTATCAGAAATTAGTGCTTAAATAAGAGTAAATAAATTCATTGATCAAGGTCTTTTGATGCAGACACAATGCACATAACATAATGCACAAACAATATGCAGATAATGAATGATGCAAAGAATATGTAGAGACAAAAAAATATTATGTAAATAAATGAGATGCAAAGATATGATGCAAAACCATGCCAAACGAGAGATGCAATTTTTATTTTAAATTTATGTAAAATGAAGTACATAATGCAAGAAATTATGATGCATGAAATGATGATAAAAATGCAATTTTTATTTATATTTTAACAATATAAAATGATGTAAGATGAGATGATGATGAAAATACAAATATGCCTTAGAAATAGTCGAATTGATGAGCAATTAAAGGGGAATCAATTTCAAAATCATTTAGGCATGAAAACAATTCACATGTTAATTAAAGATATTTCAATTAAGAGCAATCAACACATTAATCATTTAAAAGAGAGCATATTAAATTATGCATCAAATTAGTTAGATAATGATGACATTATGATGAGGATGAAATAAGCAACAAAATGAGACTAAAATCATTCAAATTGGAGTTCGGAAGCTCAAGTTACGGAATAAAGAGTGCAAGGGCATGGATGCAATAAAAATATAAAGAAGAAATTGATAAAATATGCAAAAGGTCCTACAGAGGGGAATTTCTATAATTTCAAATAGTTGACGAGCCCCTTTTATAAAATTCCCTAGCTGCGCGTGAGGCACGCGTGTTGGGAGGACCTTTTGGCAATTGTTGGAGAAGCATAGGGTCTGGATGTAATTTTCCCAGCTCGCACGCATTCATTCTACACGTACACGGGCCAGGCTCGGGAGCGAGGATTGGATCCGGTGCAAGTGGCTTGAGCCACGTGGGTGGCCCGAGTGGTTCCAGAGATGGCTCGGTTCCACTGGAGCTCTTTAGTATGGCTTCCAAGATGAGGTGGCATCTGGAGTGTCCGATGATCCTGCATCGACAACGTTCGCTACTTCAAGCTCTTTCATGACGCGACGGTGATTATAGAGCTCCAACCAAATCCCAATTCCTAGTGTGCTCCCACTAATTGATTGAAGGTCGGGGCAGATTATGGAGATGCAGACAACAACTTAGAGAGGTGGAGGAGCTGCGAAGTGGCACGTTTCATTGAGTCAGCGCCTCTACATCGGAGCAGAGCTCATAGAACAGAGCTACGCTCGATCCTCCGGCCATTGACGATTGTGCCCGCAAAAGGGGTTAGTTGATAGCCGAAGTGCATGGGGAGTGAATGGCGAGCGTCGAGGCGAAGCAGGGGAATGCCCAGAGTGGAATCTCTTCTACCTCTGGCAGATGAGATGGCTTGGGATGAATGGAGGTTGCAGAGAAGGAAGACTGTGAATGGAGGGGAGCACGAAGATCGGGGATGTGTGGCAGAGCTCAGGATGGAGTCAATGGAAGGTGAGATGGGTCGTGTGCAGCGGGAAAAATAAAAGAAAAACAAAGAAAAAGAAGGGAGAAGAAGTACATGATCGGAGAAGGAACTTGGGAGGAAGCGGCTTGTGCGAAGCACCGGAGGTGCTCGGGGTCTTCACACGACGTGCTCGGCCGGAGCACGGTGCTCAACGGTGAGCTGGTGCCAGTCGTAGTATGGCCAAGCGACCATGGGTCTACACCTGGATCGCCGCCATTTTCGCACATCAATTCCACCTCCCCCTGTCATGAGGAGGGGAAGAAGTCTAGGTTGGGATTTTCGTAAAGTGGAGGATGAGGAAGAAGCGAGGCGGAGGTGGTGGATTTATAGGGTGTAGGTGGCGTCCTAATGGTGAAGAAGGGGTGGATCCTAATGATTGAACGACAACCCTAGAAGATCAGAAGTGGTGTATTCAAGGGTGTGCGAGGATGAAGGGAGATAGGGCCACATGGAGGTGCCATATGGTTGTGGAAGGGTGGCCGGAGGGGTTTGCTAAAAATGGAAGGGAGAATGTTGATGGAAAGGCGAGTGATGTGGGAAGGCGTTACCGGAGGTATGGGGATGAAGTTTGGATCGTGACCGTTGGATCTTGCGATCCAACGGCTGAGGTTTGGGCGTGAATGCATGGCTAAGACCAGATGTCCCGATCTAATCCAAAGGTGGAGGGCTACGCACGAAGGGACGGACGTGATGGGATCTGAGGCACCCTCTAATGGTGAGGAAAGAAGGGGAGATGTGGAAGGTGTGGAACAGTTGGATGCTAAGTTATCCAATGGCTAGGATAGAGGCGGAAGGGGGGTGGTCTAGATGAGGCGGGAAGAAGAGATCCAAGGGCTGGAGGAGAGATGGAGATGAGTGGTGCAGATGGAAGCAGGGAGGGGATGATCAGACGGCTAGAGGGCAAACCTAGGTGGCACAAGGAGCGGCCACATGGACGGCTCAAAGGATATCGTGTGGCCCAATCAGATTAATCAAAAAAGAGAAACCGATGAGAAATTTAAAAAGAAATAGAAGGAGGTGAAATTAGGAAAAAGTCAAAACATAAAAGTTGTAGATCTTCAGGAGATCTACATATTTCATGTCGGGTAAAAAGCCAAATAAGATCAAATAAACAACAAACAAATTTTGGAAGCATTTTTAAAGGATTAAAAACACTTGATTTAATTATTTTTTATTTTTTGTCTTTTTAATTTCTTTTCAAACCAAAACAAATGCCTACAATGTTAAATCTCATTTTTTGGAGTTTTTAATTGGAAATAAAATAAGAAAAATAAATAAATTAAAAGGTGTTAATTTATAGATAATAATTAAGATTATTTATAGGAAGAGGGTTTATTGTTAATAATGCAGAATTAATGAATATTTGTATTAGGGTGTTTATGCTCTGAGGATAAATAAGGAGTATAGTGATGATCAATCAGAGACTCATCACACCCCTATACTTAAACTATGATCGTCCTAGAGTATATGAAGGAGTTTGATTAATTCCTGATAGTGCATGTGAATTTTCAAGGCTCAATTTATCAAGGACCCTTAATTTGAGTGATCCTAAAATTCAGCTCAACTATGCTCTAGTCAAAAGGAATCCAACTTCTTTAATTATAAGACTCTCTATTTTGTACATATAATATAAGTATATGATATTTAGTGTACTGCAATCATGAGAGTAAAGTTGACATGTCACCCAAAGTCCTAGTCTAGGAGACTCTCCTCTAGACCTAATCCTCAACACTAAGGAATGTCTTTTCTTGCATTCAATCCACCGTCTCATTAGTTTGTCATACTTGAAAGTGTAGATGGAAGGCCAGATTATTAAGGGCATAGGATTGTGTATTTTCTTCTCTCCCTCGCATAGGAACAAGGATCCTCTCGAGTGCCTTATTACTCAACGCATAATTTTTTTGGTTTGTTGATCAATGTGTTTGTCAAGAGAGCTCGGAGTTGTCTGCACTTGTTTTCGTGGGAGTACACCAGGGTGTGTCTCTTTTGAGTATCCAAGATACCTTCGACACCCATAATTGTATCACTATACGATGTAGAGTCCTTTTGGGGTGCTATCTCGACTTCTTGATCCTAATTAGCTTTGGTCCAAGTGGACACTTTGAAATGGTTGAGAGTGCTTGCATTTGATTGAAGATATATGATATTTGACTTTGAATTGAGAGAGTGTTTCTTTCAATATTTTGTTCTTTTCTTTTTGGCTAGCTCCACTGCTTTTACCAAGAGTTGGTGCACACTGATTGACAAATATTTAGTTTCATCACACCATGCACACAGGTCAACATCAAACGATAGCATGAGAACTTGTTCATATACTAGCTAGGATTTGTTGATACTCAGGTTTCTTGAAGCCTTCATTGACTTTATCCCATCCTCGAGTATCATTAGATCAGGTTTAGACTCAAATCTTAAGTCCCAATCCCTCAAGTGATAACTCAACTCATCTCATCATTCATGCAGTTGTGAAAGTGATGTGTTGATCATACTCTTCAGAAGGTAGAGATTGAGAGTGCAATATAGCACTCATATCTTTCAATCTAGGGAAGCATGGATTATTAAGTCTCAAACTCTAATGACTAAGGCTAATTAACTCAGACTCTCAAGATCTCAAAAATCAAGTATCCTCGAATCCTTAAGCCTTGAGTAATACTGAAAGTGTAAGGAATATATCAATTCAAAAGTTAGTAATTTTTGTGTGATTTTTGAATTTTGCAATTTTTATAAGATTTTTTTAATCTTAAGAGAAATAATGACTGGCCCACGCTCATATGAATAGTTGCATCTACTTCCATCCAGTATGGGTGTAAGTACGAACCGTAAGACGCCTACTGATGGGTCGTGAAAATGCCCTGCTTAATCTACGTGGATTATCGTTCGCTTAACTTTAATGTATCGTTTCGTTGTAGGTGGGCAATCAGAATCGGTCAAGAAATAACCACAATTATGTAATCAATTTTTAATCGTGTGGTATAATGTTTATTTTACATGGACAAGTGCCAAGGTTGAACTCAAGGAGGTAAAGGAATAACTTAGAATTTTATCTATCAAAGTTCGTTCACGATTTTCAAGGCAGTCTTTTTTTGTAATTTTTAATGCAATTTGAGATGCATAATGCAAATTAGGCCAATTTTAAGGACTAGAAAATGATTAGCAATCAAACGATGTTCGAAAATGTGAAACTTGGCCAAGATGACAATTTACGATGAAATAAATGTGCTGTATTTTTTTGGAATTTTTGGATGCAAGATGAATATTTTATCAATTTTTGAATGCAAATGAAGCGAATTTCATTATTTAATTATAATAAATACTAAACCTATTTATTTTCAGAGATAAAATTATCCAAGATCTATCACTAGATGATTGACCTCAGAAAAATCCTAAACCTCAAAAATATGAGATTTAATATCTATTAAAAATTAAAGATCGAAATATGCAAAATGATTTTTACAAGACAAACCATGCATGCAAATGCAATTCTTTCCGGGCACGATGTAGCATACAACTATTCCTACAATCTGCGAAGTTTTAGCAATTTTTAGAGCAACGGTTAATTACTTATGAATTTCATAGCACAAAATGGGCAAAATTTGTAATTTTCCACAAAACAATTATTTATTAATTAACCATTGATCACAAAAATGTCAACTATATGCCAAGATGTAGAGAACTAATTGACAAGCATCATGCTAATTTTGAATGATAAAAATAAGCAACGTAGAGGTCCACAGTGGAGGGGGAACACAAGGATGCAATTACAATAAAAAATATGAAAATGCAGAGAAAGGATGTAAATACCGATAAGTAAGGGGGAGGCTTCTGCAAAATCACTAGAGGGTCACGTGTGTAGCGCGTGACCTCTGGTTAGGGGACTTCTTTGCAAATAGATGAAACTCTGGGGGTCTTCTACAATTTTTCCCAGCTGACCCTGGGGTAGAGATGAAAATGATAGACGTTCCAGGGGCTCTAATGCAAATGTCCCCTCTCCTCACGTGTGCCTCACGTGGGGAGGGTTTTGGGTCGGCCCCTGACGGCGTGGCGAGGAGATGTGTGCGCGGCGGGGATGGTGTTCTGGTGGTGAGTGTCCTACACTGGGCGGTGGAAGAGCGACGGAGGTGGAGTCGATGCTGGTGACGAAGCCCCTAGCGGAGCAGAGTGCTTTGGTGGTGGAGCTGTGGTCGAGGGAGACATGACAGAGGTATGCTGCGAAGGAGGAAGACGTCGTCGATGAAATAGAAGTTGTCGAAGGATGGCGAGAGCTGAAGCTTTGGCGGAGCTGCGGTTGTTGGTGGTTGTCGATGAAGATAACGTGGGCCCAACAACTACGATGGCCGGAGCAGAGGAAGTAGCAGGGGATAGAGCCACTACAGTGCTTCAACGATGCTGGGAGCCTCGGATCTCACCGAGGGAAGAAGAGGGCGGTCGAGATGTCACCACGGCGCATCCTGAAGGTGATGTAGTCGTTGGATGAAGTCGAGAAGGGGCCAGCGAGCATGCTTTTATAGGACGAGGACGGGGCCGGATACGGGAGGCGATCGTCGAGGATCTGAAGGAGATTTGATGTAGGCGAGATTCGTGGTGGCAGCAGTTGGTCGCGATTGACCTAAAGATCAACGATTTGATGGAGATTTGATGTGATTGATCGGAGATGGCGGTGTACAAGATCTGACGAGATCGGCCTCGGTCGAGATTCGTGGAAAGAGCGATGTGGCGGAGATCGCGGTGCGGAATCGGGAAAGGTGGCTGGGTTGAAGACGATGGACCTCGGTCGTCCGATCGGTCGAGATCGGACGGCTGAGGTCACGACACGTGTCGATGCGTGGTGAGGCACGAGAGCACGTGCAGTGCACGTGCGTGGTTGACACATGCGTTGCACGTGCGATGCTTTTTAATTTGTTTATGAAAAATGAAATAATAAAATGTCCCGGAGCTGCCATGTGTCAGCCCCACAAAATTCCAAAAAATAAATACCAAGAAAAACTGAAATAAATAGCAAACGACCTCGGATCGAAAACATTTCTTCACAAAAGTTGTTCGTCTCGATGAGATCTACAACTTCCATGAAAGCACAAAAATCAAAATCGATCATTTGCACAAAGTGATATTTTTGGGGTATCCCATGTATATAGAATACCTTGATTTTTGGATTTTATAATTTTTATCATTTTTAAATCAGATAAAAATCCAAAAAAATATGATAAAATCGAAGATAAATATTTACACATTAATCTAACTTTTTGGATTTTTATTAAATGGGAAAGAGAAGAAATAAAATAATAACATGGAAAAGACAAAATTTGTACATACAGTTAGTGAAGACTTGGAGTTAGTTTATTTCTTTGATTTCAAGCTCAATTTAGATCCGGATTTTTGCACATTTTAATAAAACTTTTATCAAAGAAGACAAATAAAAAAAGAAATAAAATAAAATGGTCAATTATGTACATAAAATAATAGGTCAAAAACCGTTAAAATACACAATGTACAAAAGAGGCCCAAAACCCAACTTTCACATATGAGCTCCTATTCACTTGAACTTGTCTTGTTTTGAAGGTAATTGAATGTACATTAGTTCAAAAGTGAGTAAGATCAAAACGGACATTGGATGAGGAAGATATGAGGGTTTTAGTTTGGAAATCCTAGAACTAGGGTTTGGGTTTTGGTTCACTTGTTTGGGTTAGTATTTTTTGTATTTTTCATTTATTCTTGTGAGTGATATGTACATAGTGAAGGTGGTTTTGGGTCAATTGGAGTTAGCATGAATTAGTTAAAAATCGGGGAATTCAGATTATTTACAGGTCAATTTTGGCTGGGATTTTTGGCTTCATATTTTGTGCGAAAATAAGTGATAAAATGCAATTCTTATCAAAACATGCATGAATACTAATTATGCAGAATAATGGAGAAATGCCAATGATTTTTACGGATTTGAGCTTAATTAATCAGTTTTAGAGTGATGAAACTGAGATTCATCACTTACCCGTACTACTTCAAGATGGCGCCATTCGCATTATCTTTTAGCCACTCAATCTGCTAAGGGAGACCGTAGTTCCCTTACTGAGAAATAGCCACTTATTTTTAAGCTCGGTAGTCAGAATTACTACTTAAGAAAAGATTTTCAAAGTATTTACACACATTTTACAAAAATCGGTTCAAAAATACTTATACCCTAGCCACAAAAAGTTCAAATTTTTAAAAATATGAGCTATGGTTAAAGTATGTATATGATATATACAGAATCCTCCCATGTACTTAACTTTTGTTATGTCCTCATAGCATAAAGTGATACGAAGCCACAATTCAGGTCAAAATACTAGGTGATATAGCAGAACTGACTCAAATGCCCCCCATACTTAGGTTAAAATAACCTTAGTATAATAAGAACTGAAAGAGGGAAGGATATACTTGACTCAGGCCTCCCTGTACTTAGGCCAAGAATAGCCCAAGTATTAGATGTGCAATAAGGATAGAGGGACATGTGGTGAATACTCAGAGACTGTACAAGTTCCTCCTATACTTAGGCTGAAGATTAGGCTAAGTATTTGGATGTTGAATAAAGGATGGGGACCTGTGACTAGTTAGGATTAGAGGGGAAGTGGATTTACGAAGATGATTGGATCTGCAGAGATGGGGGTGGATACGGGAGGGTTGGGTAAAATATAGAAATCAGGCTCAACCAAGCAAGCAATGGTACCCATAATTTCGTCAACATATACATGATTGTCGTGAAGGTTCGGTTGTATTCATCTTGGATGTTTTAGTTAGTGATCATCCAAAATTCAAGTTCATTACACAGGGCTTAAAGGTAGGTATTGGGCAATATCTTAGGGATGCGTCCTTACCTCTCAACATTCAATCAAAAGCAGTGTATAATGAGGGTATTGCTCTCCCGTAAATCTCGGTTCATTTTATTCCATTTATTTTGATCAACTTGCATTACAGTCTGAATTTTAGCTTAATGTTATCCTTTCTTTAATGTGAGAGCATAACTCAAGCAATCAACATCTAATCTGTCATTCCCCATTTCTTTTAATCCTAAGTGATAAATCAAGAGGGAGAGAGATCAAGAAAATCCAATGCATACAAGAAAATCATGATGCATGCTTAAGAGCAGAACTTATAGTGCCTCCAGCAGTCTCCATGCATATTCAAGACTGTATTAAAATTTTACGTTGTATGCATGCAAGTCGAGGAAACCACGCCTAAACATGATACTATTAGTGGGAAGAATTGGATTAAATTTGGCTATATAGATCGATGTTTACGTGCGTCTCAATGAGTCAAGGAGATGAAGTGAATCTCCTCGACTCTTATTGTGTATCCTAACCTATGAGCAAGCACAAGATATTTGAAATGAAGGAAGCCCGGGGAGCCACGTGCTTACTCCTAGGTTCGAACACAAGTGAAGCCCCACCCGAACTGAGGTGAAACATGCTTCAATGAGTGGGGAGGTGCGAGAGCACGTGCAGTGCACGTGCGTGGTCGGCACATGTGCTGCACGTGTGATGCTTTTTATTTCTTTTTTTATAAAAATGAAATAATAAAATGTCCAAAAATGGGTGACATGTGGCGGCTCCAGGAGCTGCCACGTGTCGGCCCCACAAAATTCGAAAAACTAAATACCAAGAAAAATCGAAAATAAATATCAAGCAACCTCGGATCGAAAACGTTTTTTTCACGAAAGTTGCTCGTCTCGATGAGATCTACAACTTTCATGCATCGAAATCAAAATCGATCATTTTCACAAAGTGATATTTTTGGGGTATCCCACGTACATAGAATACCTTGATTTTTAGATTTTTATAATTTTTTCATTTTTAAACCAGATAAAAATCTAGAAAAAATATGATAAAATCAAAGATAAATATTTACACATTAATATAATTTTTTTGGATTTTTATTAAGTAGGAAAGAGAAGAAATAAAATAAAACACGGAAAAGACGAAATTTGTACAGACAGTCAGTGAAGACTTGGACTTAGTTTGTTTCCTCGATTCCAAGCTCAATTTGGATCTGGATTTTTGCGTATTTTAATAAAACTTTTATCAAAAAAGATAAATAAAAAAGAAATAAAGTAAAATGGGTAAATTATGTACTTAATAATAGGTCAAAAACTGCTAAAATACATAATGTACAAAAGAGGCCCAAAACCCAACTTTCACATATGAGCTCTGATTCACTTGAACTTGGTCTTGTTTTGAAGGTAATTGAATGCACATTAGTTCAAAAGTAAGTAGGATCAAAACAGACACTGGATGAGGAAGATATGAGGGTTTTAGTCCAGAAAATCTAAAACTATGGTTTGGGTTTTCGGTCCGCTTAGGTTAGTGATTTTTTTTGTATTTTTCATTTATTCTTGTGAATGATATTTACACAGTGGAGGTAGTTTTGGATCAATTGGAGTTAGCATGAATTAGTTAAAAATCGGGGAATTCGGGTTATTTACAGGCCAATTTTGGCTGGGATTTTTTGCTTCTTATTTTGTGCGAAAATAAGTGATAAAATGCAATTCTTATCAAAACACGCATGAATGATAATTATGCAGAATAAATGGAGAAATGCCAATAATTTTTAGGGATTTGATCTTAATTAATCAGTTTTAGAGTGATGAAACTGAGATTAATCATCCCCCTATACTTAAACCATGTTCGTCCCTGGGCATCAAAAGAAATGCCATGGGGTGAAATGAGATTGGATTCCATACCAAGACCATGAGTTGAAGGTGAAAATGAAACTAGACTTGACCTTTGGATTATTAGCTTGGCGGAACTTCTGTGAGACTTAGAATTTTAAAATCAACAGCCTTCAAGTTCTACACATCATTGTCACAGTTTCAGCTCAGAAGTCATCTTAGATCAATCCTCCTCCCAAAGCATACCCTATGAACATTGAACAATCGACTCATGCGTGTGAAAGGTTTTAGCTCTTATCATCCAGAATGTAGGACTATCATGCAAACCTACTCTCCAGTAACTCGTCCTCGGGGAGTCAGGTATTTCCTTCTAAGGTCTGTCGTGTTGTGTTCACAATCGAAATGAGGGAGAAGTTAGAAGAAGGAGAAAAGAACTGGAGGGTGGCCAGTGTAATCACTTCTCCTTGTGAAGCTGGCCAGTATAGCCGAGTCTCCACCAAGATCTATAGGTTTTCTTGAAGCTTGGACCTTTTTGGTTAGATATTTATTTGGCAGTGGCTTTTTTGTATTTGGATTTTTGGTGGTTCTGCTTGGATCTTGTTTTGCCCCTGCGGATATAGAATCTTTTTTCCGTACATGTTTTGGGGTCTTAGAAAAAAATCGTGCTCAGGTGTCCATCCCTTTTCTGAAGCTTTATTTCAACCTGTACTCCGGTCTTTAGATTTCTACGCTACCAGAAAAGAAACTCACACTGTCTTCCAACACCCCGTCTAAGTTGAGCTAAGTGCATAGTACGAGAGCACAAATTAATTCCTTATTCCAGAGTTGTACCCAGAATGAAGAGACCATGTTAGACACAAAGAGTCAAACGCTATACATTGTCATGTTGAACTCGAAGAATTAAGTTAAAGACCTGAAGCTTCTAAAATCCTATTTCTCGGTGAAGTTCCTCTGAAAATTAGTGGATTAAGGTCAAGCCCAGACCACTCTCGGTTTCCGCTCATAACTCGGTTTAGAACCCAAAGACTTTTTACATATGCAAATGAATGTAATGTTGGATTGAAGTGCAGGTGTATGAAATGCAAACACTTTTTTTTCTCTTTTTTTGAAATTCTTTTATGCAAAAATGAATAAGAAGCCATTTTTAAAAAAAATGGTTGGACAAAGTTAGTGTTAGTAGCATTTTTCTTTTCTTTTTCTTTTTCTTTTTTTTTTGTTGTGTTTTTTTCAAGTTAGTTACCCACCCTGTAAATACATATAGACTTACACGAAAGTACGAGACATGGGTAAAATATATACACAAAATATATACACAGACCCCCATGTACTTAGCGAGTGATGTGTCCTCAGAGCACAAGAAGCGTAAAGAAGACATAGCTCGGGTTAAGCGTAAGAGAGTGAAAAAGAAAAATGAAAAAAGATAGATCGGTCTGGCCCCCTATACTTAGGCTGTGAACAGTCTAAGTATAAAAAAAAGCGAAAAAAAATGAGGTGGTTGGGATATGTGAATGAGGAGAATATCTACAGATGGGTACTGATTCCCCATATACTTAGGCTCTGGTCAGCCTAAGTGTAGAAGAAGGGTAGGAATGGAACGATTGTGAGAAGGAGAGAATGGTATGTACAGATGGCATCGGTCCCCCTCCCCTGTACTTAGGTCTTAGCCTAAGTAGAGGAAGAAGATGTACAAGGAGAGCGATGTGTTCAGAAAGGAGGGTGGGTAGTCGATGATTAAGGCAGTTTTCGGTCGATCTTTTTGTGAGCCTGTGGTGGGAGATCGTGATGATGAGAAGGAGATAAAGCATATGATTCCCAACTATTATCACAGTTATCCTCAGAAAAATCATGATGGATAGTAGATGAAGCGTATGAGTCAGATGAAAGGTGACCATCATCGGAGTTATCCTCAGAGGAATAGTATTTGTACGTAGAGGCACTCCAGATATTCTTGCCTTTTAGTTGCTTCTTTAGTTGTTTTCTCAGAATTCGTTCCTTTTTGGGATCAAGTGATTTATCCTCGGATGAATACTCTGAAGCACCAGTCTCAGTCAGCTCATAAGAAATTATTCCAGTATATTTGATGAGACCAGGAGCATCGGCTTTGGATGAATAATAGTGAGGACGAGAGTCGTCCAACAGGAATCGAAGTTTGGATCCTTGCGAAGATATTATTTTAGAACTTCCAAACAGACCTCACTCATGTAGATCACCTTTTCCAGACCTGATGAGGGATCATAAGATGATGCCTCTTCCGGAAGGTCAAAGGTGAATTTCTTTTTAGATGAAGGAGCAATCATTTTGTTTCATGAAGGTGTTGGTCTACTTGAGTCTCCCGATGAATAACCGTTGTAATTTTTCTCCTTGGTCGGTGTTCGTCCTGCGTGTTTGTTCTTAGTTTTCTTAATATTGGTGCACTCCTGAGTTTGAATGATTTGGTCAAGGTAGTCAGCGTAGATTGACTCAGGGTGAGCCCATACATATGTCTCAGGATCATATAAGAAACACTTTTCTATTGTGAGATCGAAATAGTGGGGAGAGTCTCTGCATGATCGTTCTCAATTGATTTGATGTTGGAGCATTCCTGTGTCGAATTGATTTGATCAAGGTAGTTAGAATAGGTTGACTCAGGGTGCGACCATGCATAAGTCTTAGGATCGTATGAGTCATTTATTTGATTTTCCATGGTGAGAGCAGCTGGGAATGGAGCAGGGGGAGAGTCTCTAAATCAATAGTCTCATCAACAACTGCTATCTCAGGTGTAGCAACGGGGTAGGGCTCTTCTATCGCTTGATGGTTATGGTTGTCGAGGACTTCGTGGGTTGCCTCAGAAAATCATAGTTCCTCAAAGACTGGGTGAAATCAGATGCTTCCAACGCTGTAAAATTGATTTCTCGAGTCTCACACTCAATAATTGTATTAGCCAATGCTAAGAATGGCTTTCTGAGAATAATTGGAGACTGGGTGAATTCTCCCTGATGCTCAATATCAATGATCGTGAAGTCTACTTTGAGCGGAGCACCTTGGAATGTAATGATGATCGAAATGGTTCCTCTCGGTCACTTTATCGATCGATCAGCCAATTGAACGATCTCTCGTATCTTCCTAATAGGTCCGAGTTTGAGCTCTTGAAATACAGAGGTCGTGAGGATATTGATTGGTGAATCGACATCAATTCGAGCATGGGTGAAAATTATGTCCTTAATTCCACAGTCAAATCTGGGCAACCGCTTCACTATGCGGCTCTTGATTTTTCTCCTCAACATCAAGGAGGTGGTGATGAATACCCATTCATCACTCTTTATTCTTTTATTTTAGCTACAAAACCCATGCAAAACACATGTACATTCCTGTAAATACAAATAATTATCAAAAAGCATGCATTGTGTAAATATTCATTTTTAGCATGCTTTTGTGCATAAATAAAAGAACAAATAAACAAAAGAAAAAGATGGAGATATTTAGAATAAATATTGAGCGACCTAATCCCAAGGGAGGGCTCAGCATGGGCCTGACCGCATAAAAACCAAAGTAGAGAGAGATAAGGAAGCTCATGTGTGCATATACCTGTAATTAAATAAAAATATTTTCCTCTAAACAAAGAAATAAAAGTGGGTTTATATTTATGTGTATATATTTGTAAATATAAAATCAAAATAAAAATGAGAAAAATAAAAAGAAATAAAATTCATCCCTTATTGTCTATATTCACCATATACATAGAACCTTTAATATATTTATTTATCCCTATAAATAAATAAATTAAAATCCCATAAAAATTGTACATATTCTATATTTCATAATGTAAATAAATAAAATAAAAATCATAAAAACAAAAATAAAATAAAAAGAACAAAAATAAAAATCAAAATAAACATTGTATATAGACCATGTATATATGTGTATATAACTATTTATTTAACCCTTGTAAATAAATAATAAAAATAAAATAAAAATACCAAAATATTCCAAATGTTATTCTATAAATAAATAAAATATAAACTTGGAATAAAATATACAAAAATAAGTAATCAAAAATCAAAAATCAAAAAAATACAATGTTGTATATATACCTTATATATTATACTATATTGTAAATACCTAATTTTTATTTCAAAAATAAATAAAAATCACAAAAAATAGTTTAAAATAAAAGAAACATTTTTCATGTTTTGAGTTTTGCATAATTCGGCTATTTACTATTTTAAATTTAATTTCCAATTATTTCTGACATGGCCGCTTCCCATTGGTCCACGGGGGATGTTGACCCCCTGGTCAACTCCCCCCCCAGACCACAAACCCACGGATCTGCACGCCCGACCCAATTTCTCCCAATTTTTGCGTCCTGACCCGATCACAAAAACCTCAAACCCCAGGCTCTGATTGATCATCACACATCCGAGACCTTCGCCCGGGGTGGGTTCTCGGGGCCGCTCTGATTTCCTCGCCCGACACCCATCTAGCCGGACCCCTAGGAGTATAAAGTTGCTGCTCCACCGCACATTTCCGACTATCTTTGGCTCAGCATTTCCCTACCCAGGACCTCCACCACCTCCGCCTGAGTGACAGCTAGCGGCCGGTGGTGTCGCAGTGAGGAGAGAGTGCCCCGGCCACTGATCCGGCAGCCTAGCGCTGTCGTGTGTCGCCCTGGAGCAGCGCTCGAGCCTCGGGCATCGACGGCCCTCAAGGCAAAGACCCAGAGCTTCAGAAGCTCATCCACAGTCGACTCCGATCATCCGGTAAGCCTAGTTCCTCTTAGTTTTCGCTAATTTCAAGTTACGCTCAAATCCCCCGTCCGTCGTCGACCGTCGATTCCGACCATATCAGTCACCATTTCGATCATCGGACGACTCCCACATCCCCGCGAGACTTCTCTTCACGTTCTACACCCACTCGCACCCCCTGTCTCGCCCCGGAGCAGGTGTTCAGACCTCCCTCGTCGACGCTTCGCCGGAGGTCTTCGCCCCACTTCACCCACGCATTCACTCCGCTCCTTACAGGGTCGAGGCACTTTGCCCTCGACCCAGCGTGCTCTTTGTGTCGTTTTTCAGGTCAGAAGGGCCTCATCTGGAGGTCTTCACGTTCAGCACAGGAGCTCCAGCTCAGCCTTCGTCGCCAGAGCGTTTCCGACGTTCCCGGCCTCATCGGAGAGGACTACTAGCTGCGGAGCATCGAGGCGCACCTATTCCATATCTCAGCAGCAGCAGCGGAGGTCCATCGCGTCTGTGGCGCTCCGGCAAAGTTCGTCGGAGCTGTGTTCTTCTAGGACCTCCAGTAGACGTCCGATCTTCCTCGACGCTCCAGACTAGATCAGATCTATCCACTTGAGGAGCAGCCATCACCGTCAGATCTTTGGAGGCTCGATCGTGACCGTCGATTCAGCGAGGCTTAGCCACAGCACTCCTCAGTCGTCCGATTCTCCACGTGGTGCGCCTCTATCCGTCCGATCTCGGCCAGAGTCATCGAAGGGGTGCCATCGATCCTCCACCGTCCGATCAGCTACGTGGCACCGCCTCAGCCATCGGATCATAATAAGGGGTAATTTGCTCTTAGGCCCCTCCTACTTTGTCATTTACGTTCTAGTCCTGTAAATATTTAGTTAAATTGTTTTTATTTTGGACATTTTGCACTTAGGACCTCGTGCTTATTTTATTTGCATTTGTACCCCTGTTTACGTGGAACACGTGCATCGTCACGTGATTTTTGTGGTGTATTTGCAACATTTGGGCTGATGTTTTAAGGAGTTATGGAATGAAATATAGTTTTCATTATTTGCATCCATACCCCTGTGTGTAGTTTATTGAGACATGTGCTGAATTAATTGGAGAAATTGCAATATCTTCCCTGGACTTTTAGCACATGTTGCTATTAAGTCCTAGGAAGTATTTTTTATTGCACATAGGTCCCTCCGTGCCCAGGACATGTGCTTTGCGCGTGCGATTTTGGAAATTTTGCACGAGGGACTCCCAGTTTCTTGTATTTGTTACGTTTCAGTCCCTGGAACTTATTTTCCTTGCATTTGGGTCCCTATGCATTGTGCCTTGTTGTTTGATTTCAATAAAATAACAAATCAAGTCCAAATTTCGTGAAAATTGGACACGTGGCTCCTGCCACTGTGTAAAATTTTCACTAAAAATTTGGTACATTTTTTAGCATTTTTATTATTTTTAAAAATTCAAAAACATCTCTTTTTCTGCATGTTCATATTTAAAATTCACAAAAAAAATATTAAAACCTTCTCAAAAATTCTAAAAAACTCAAATATTGTTTGTTTTGGTGTGCTTAATTTTCTGACCAATTTTAGTCATTTTTGGATTTATAGAAAATATAAAAATCAAAAAACACTGAAAAACTTAGAAAAATTCTAATAATTCATAGAAAATTCCAAAAATAATAAACTTTTCTCCTGATTTTTCCTTTTTGTTTATATTTTCTAGGAAAAATACCTCCAGGCTTTGAAAAGACCATTTCGTATTTTTAATTGGTCTTGGAAGCTTGGCTGGACAGCAACACCAATTTTCTTCTTTCTTTCGTTTTTTGAAAATTCTATAAAAATCAGAAAATTACCAAAAAATTCATCAAAAATATGTTTGTTTGAATTTTTAGAGCTTTTTAGAGCAACTAAGTAATTGTTGAAAGTTGCTTGTTTTCCTTGTTTTATTATTTTCTTTATAATTAAAAATTCCAAAAAAATATAAAAATATTAATAATCTACCGAAAATCATTTGTTTTTATTTTATTCGTTTTTGACTACTTCGTAGGCCGTAAGGCCATCACGTGCTTCCTGAGTTCGACCCTGGGTGCTATACCAGGTCAATCCCATAGCTAGTACTGCTAGTTGTCTTTCCCGTGCTTTATCTTTATTTGGTGGTCCGAATAATTTTTCTTGTTGAGCTTTGAGTCCCGAGTGACTGAGGTCACAACGATCGTATTGATTCCTTTACCTTAGTCGCGCGGGCGGCTCATCAGAATGGCGCCGTTGCCAGGGAGCACGGCTTAGTTGTCGGTTTCTTTTTCTTTTTATTTTGTTTTGTTTTTCGCAGCTTTCCGTAGCTTTTTCGTCGTCCGTGGCTTTTCGCAGCTTTTTCATTTTTCTTTTATTTTCATTTTCTTTTATTTTTATTCCTTTTCTTTTTGTTTTTTGTTTGTTTTGATTGTTTATATTATATTTCCATTTTTACATATATATACCCCGTTTGCTTTTATTTGCTTTATTTGTTCTATTTTTATCTGGTTTGACACTCTTCTGTTTTCTTGCGAGGGCCCGAGGACCGAGGCGGTGACTTTCGAGGAGCCGGTGCAACCGCGGCTATCGGAGGCGGCTCCCTTCTACACGGAGCCGCAGGAGAGCGCGAGGAGGCGGCCGAGTGCGGGATTAGTGTAGCTATAGTTTAGATTTTATTTTCAGTCTATTTAAACCATTATTGTAATAATACAGGGACAGCAGGACTCTCTTCCAGATTTAGACTCTCAGGGTCTGTTTCGCCGAGCATCGGTGTGCTCGGGGGACCCCTCGGTTTTTACGCGGCTTCCTTCGCAGCTTTTGATTTTATTTTCTGCTTATTCGGTATCTCGCGGTTTTTCGAGCCCCTAACCTTAGGACTTTCTGCTTAACTGTTACGTAATAAATAGGATCCAAACACCCTAATAACATTTGCCCGTACCTATAGATCGGTAATTGGACCTATAATAAAAAAGATTAATAAAATAGTCGATTCACTACCTTCGAGCCTACGTGACGCAGCCCACCCTGCCAAGCGCTGCTCTTGAACTCGATTTGTCGAGAGGAGGAGGGGTGGACCGAGACCGGACTCTTGGATTGGAGGCTGGTAGTCGACTAGTCGTTCTTTTGAGTAGAACTCCTGCTTAGGGACTCGGTTTTCCGCCTGCACCATTTAGGTAGTTTATTTTCAGTCTTTAAATTCTGCACGGATCATTTTACATGTAGACTGCTGGAGTCAGGTACGCATCTCTTACTCTGCATGCATCATTGATTTTCTCGCGCTTCGTCTTTCTCGACTTCTCCCCCCTGATTTTTGGACTTAATAACCGGGAGAACCGAAAAATTTGTTAGGCGATTTGTTTGATTATTGAAAAATACCTAAAAAGAGAAATTATAAAATTGGGACTGGTTAACTCTATTGACCCTAAAAGACACTCACCGAAAAATTTGTCTTGGGGAGAGCAACCCCTACCTTGTCTGGTTTGCTTGCGTGAGAGAGTGACCCGAACACTAGGTAGAGCCATATCTGATATTCTTCTCGACTGATTACCGGCTCTTTCTGTACGGGACAGTCGGTTGAGAAAATATCGGATTACCCAACAGGTCACGCTAATCGCTCTGCTATCCTGACTGATCACCTGATAAAATTGACAAGATAATTGACCGAGCCTTTACGGTCTTCAGCTCGCGTTGCGTTGGTGAATCGGGGGTTTACTTGTGATCATAGTTGTTACCAGATCTCATCCGCCCAACTCGCCAAATCAAGATGATGGGCAGAAGGTCTCTTAGGCAGCCTCTGGCTGCACCGCTTCCCAGTACTTCTACCCTCTCATCTAGGTTGGTTCGCAAGAGCCGAGACCCGCTCTCCGAACCCGAGTTCGACTCCACCCCGTTCCCCCTCGATCCCCCTTCTTTCAGTTCCGAGATACTAGTGCCAGAAGAGAGACAGTCAGATGATTTATTGGCACCTGAGTTTGGGTCTTTTGCTTTTGCAGAGACCATGGCCGGCAGCAGTGACGACCGCACCAGAGGTCCCCAGCATGATCAGACATTTATTATGGACCAGGGTGCGATCAACTCCACCCTGATCACCTCCCACAGCAGCAGTTGAGGGATCAGGGAGCTTTCATGATAGAGATGAGGTGTGAGATGGAGCAGTTGAGAGCAGACCGCGAGCAGCGCGAGCCAGGAGACGGGTCGAGGATACCCGACCATGCGGCAGCCGCTGCAGCAGCCGCAGCAGCAGCAGATCCACCGAGACCGATGCGGGAGTTACACAACCCCGGATCGACCTTGATGCATCACTGGATCATACTTCCAGACATCGTAGGGGACTTCAAGTTCCCCCAGAACACTTTGCAGCTTCTCCCCCGGTTCCACGGGCTCGCCACTGAGGAGCCCCATCTCCACATTCAGGAGTTCTTGATCTGCAGCACAGTCCACGACCGTCAGGTGGACCAGGATACCATACGGATGATTGCCTTCCCCTTCTCCTTAGCAGACAGAGCAGCCACCTGGCTGAAGCACTTGGGAAGTTTGTCTACACATGGAGCAGCTCCGCACCGAGTACTTGCACAAGTACTATCCACTCGGGCGGACGAACGCAGCTAGAGCCCTGATCAGCAACTTCTCCATGCTCCCCAACGAGCAGTTCCACGAGGCATGGGAGAGGTTCCGAGAGCTGACTGACAGATGCCCGCACCATGACATCTCGAAGCCGAACCTACTTCAGAGCTTCTTCAGCGGGCTGACACCAGAGCTTCAGGGCTTGGTGAATGCTTCTTGTGGCGGGTCCTATTTCGCCAAGGACCATGATCAGGTCTGGGCCATCTACGAGGAGATGGCCGAGAACTATATGATGATGTCCCAGACCCGACTCTACACACAGGGACGCCTACAGACCGTGCAGTACCAGAGGATAGCACAGGTTGATGCCGGTCCTTCCAGTTCGTCATCCCCCCCGGCAGCAGCACAGGCCGAGTCCACAGCCGTCGACATGGGGATCATCAGCGAGAAGCTGGACCGGATGGAGATCATTGAGAAGAAGCAGTGCCAGGGCATCACGCATATGGAGCAGATGGCACAGACTCTGAGTGACCTGAAGACACAGCTCATATGTCTTCAGGAGGCACAGACGGCTTCCCAGCCCCGTCTTCAGGCACGAGGCGATCCGAGTAGCAGCAACAGCTCGTCCCAGCGCTCTAGCCACCAGCAGCCTAGACAGGTTCACCTTGTACAGGCAGAGCCGTACCAGTAGCCGTAGCCTACTTACCAGTCACCGCCATCTCCGGACACGCAGATGGTGGTATACCAGCTGGATCAGCCTCTGGCAGTACTCTCGCCAGCCCCCCTACGAGTCAGAGCCGTTGACGGATGTCAACGGGATTTGGTACGACCGACCCCAGCCCGGTATCTGACGAGACCATCCCGGATTCCGTTGGTTGGCCAGAGGTTCCAGCTCCCAGCAGCAACCGTCAGGACAGGGTGGTCAGTACAGCCATCAGAGGGATCACCAGCAACAGCAGCCCCCAGTGTACACCCAGCAGCAGCAGCAGTCACAGCAGTATGGTCCTCGTCCCTATCAGCAGGGACAGTCTTGGAGGCGTGATCAGCCTCATCAGCTGCAGCATCATCCACAGTCTTACCCCTCTCACCCACAGCACCAGCAGCAGTAGCCTCACTACCAGAGAGGCTACCCGTCAGGTTCTCATGGGCCATCCTATGAGAACCCCGCCTTGGATGACATAGCCTGTCTCCTTACAGATCAGCAGGCTACATTCCGATGGGAGATGGATGAGTTCCGCCAGGAGATGCGGGACGTCGTGGGAGGGAAGGTCGCCATCCCTTCCCAGATAGAGCCCAATCCGAACAACCTCAAGAGGAAGTCTGAGCAGGTAGTTTGTACTGAGTATGCCACTCCTAGTGATACATTTGGAGACATGTCTGCATATTTGTTTGATACTGATTTTGTCACACTTAGGAGCGGTAGGATGCTAGCAGGCGGCGACTCATCTGAGCGACACCCAGAGGCTACTTCCAGAGCGCCCGACGAGGAGGAGAGCGGTGCTGATGCCGCTAGAAATGATGACGGTGGTACTGATGCCACCACGGATGCTGATCCCACCAGCGGTACTGAGGCTGTCGTTTCACCAGTTGGAGGAGGTGGTACTGAGGCCACCCATGTTGCCGAGCCAGAGTGCGGTACTGAGGCCGCGAGTCTACCAGCCGAGAGTGGTGTTGATGCCACCGTTTCTTCTGAGAGTCCTGTAGTTTTTCCTTCTGTTGATGTATCTCGGGACATTTCTGGCAAAAAAGGAAAGGGTTTATTTTCTTCTGGTCCTCATGTGGTGCTTGATGTATGTGTGGATACTGCCGTTGAGCAGTCAAGACCCTCTCCTAGTCCTTCATCTGAGAAGGACCCTGTGATCCCCTTCCCTAGAGCTCTTCAGATGGGAAAGGGGAAGAAAATAGAAAACCCAAAAAAGAGGCAGCAGGAAGAGTTCAGCCAGCAGATGATAGACCGTTTTCACATACAGCTGACTCTTCAGGAGGCTTTGCAGCACATCCCTCTACTCCAGTGTTCACTTAGAGACAGGACCACAGTTAGGAGGAAGAGGAGGAACCACCATTCAGAGATCCATGTGCTGACCAAAGCTACTTGTTTCGCGATCTAGAACCGTCTGCCGGCCAAGAGGCCATATTCAGGAGCCTCGTATGTCAGATGCCATATCAGAGAGCAGAGGTTCGACCGTACTCTATTAGACAGCGGTTCATCAATCAACCTACTTCCGACAGCCCTTCTCGACCGCTTCGAGTTGGGCACTCTTCGACAGAGCAGGACAGTCCTTCAGTTTGCTAATCGATCTGTCAAGAGGCCGAAGGGGTTGCTGAGGGACGTTGTCGTCACGATTCAGGACCTGCAATTCCCCGTGGACTTCGTAGTGTTGGACATGGAGATCCCTGAGTCAGTGACCGATACCCTTATCATTCTAGGTCGCCCGTTCTTGGCCACAGCCAAGGTAGTGACCGACCATGATAGCGGGAAGGTATACTTTCGCGTCGAGGGCGAAAATGTACAAATAGAGACGGTCGAGGACAGTAGATTCAGAGACACAGCATGCTCAGAGACTACTTCCGATACAGAGCAGATGACAGGTGCAGGGCCAGACATCCACTAGGACTGCGACTTTGTGATTACAGATGATGAGGCAGTATGGGCAGATCCAGATGCACAGGCCATCCTCTCACCTTCAGAGTCCGTTGATGCAGAGACACCAGCAGAGGAGAGCTTGGAGAGCACATTCCTGGTCCAGGATACCGATCAGTCGGCAGAGCCAGTTCTTGACCGCGAGACTGATTTGTTTTGTGATGATGGTGGTACTGAGGCCACCTTGGATGATACAGATCCCTCGGAGTCAGGTTTTGACTGGGCAGAGTTTGAGGATTGTATACCAGATCTGACTTCCACTGAGCCTGCAGCTAGGGAGGAGGTAGATGCCGAGCAGAGCAGAGACAGTCCATCCGAGCATCCTTCTCCAGTTTCAGAGTGTGAGCGAGAGTTTCAGTTCTCCCATGCGGATTTGGCAGCGTTCACGCAGAGTTTTCAGATGCCAGATCCACCAGCACCCAGTTGTCCATAGCTGAAGCCACTTCCTGTGTCGCTGAAGTATAGGTTCCTTGCGGGTGAGCATGAGATGTACCCAGTCATTATCTCCGCCGATTTGACTGGAGAGCAGGAATCCCGTCTGATGGGGTTCTAGAAAAGAACCGCAAGGCGATAGGATGGAGCGTAGCAGATCTCCAGGGGATAAGTCCGACCCTGTGCTCCCACTATATCTATCTCGAGGATGAGGCGAAGCCGTCGCGTGAGTTCCAGCGGCGGCTGAACCCGAATCTGAGAGAGGTTGTCATGAAGGAGATATCGAAATGGTGGAGCGCCGATTTTATCTACCCCATCTCTGACTCCAAGTGGGTCAGCCCTTTGCATGTGGTGCCCAAGAAGACGGGCATCACTACAGTAGTCAGCGAGTCTGGAGAGGAGATTGCTACACGGGTACCCACTTCTTGGCGAGTCTGCATGGATTACAGACGACTCAACCAGGCCACCAAGAAGGATCATTTCCCCCTGCCCTTTATAGATCAGATCGTTGAGAGACTGGCAGGGAAGAGCCATTATTATTTTCTGGATGGGTACTCCGGCTACAACCAGGTGGCCATCGCACCCGAGGACCAAGACAAGACTACCTTTACTTGTCCCTTTGGCACATACGCCTTCCGACGCATGCCATTTGGGCTATGCAATGCCCCTACGACTTTTAAGAGATGCATGCTGTCAATCTTTTCGGACACGGGGAGGGGAGTGCTTGGAGGTCTTCATGGATGATTTCTCGGTCTACGGCGACGGATTCGACTCCTGTCTTGACTGTCTAGATCGAGTCCTTCAGCGATGTATAGAGGTTCACCTTATGCTATCTTGGGAGAAGAGTAACTTCATGGTGACTCAAGGGACGGTGCTTGGCCATATCATCTCCAACAGGGGCATGGAGGTTGATCCGGCCAAGGTAGATGTCATTAGAAAAATCACACCGCCGTCCAATTTGCGGCAGTTACGGTCTTTTCTGGGGCACGTCGGTTTCTACCGGTGATTCATTCATGATTTCAGCAGAATTGCCCGGCCGTTGACTGATCTGCTGACAAAAGACACCGAGTTCCTTGTCGATGACAAGTGTCTTTCATCGTTTGAGACTCTCAATCGATGTGTTGTTGAGGCTCATGTTCTCCAGCCGCCTGATTGGTCTCTCCCATACGAGATCATGACGGATGCCTCCGATTTTGCCGTGGGGGTCGTGTTGGGACAGAGGAGGGATGGAGTTCCATTTGCTATTCACTACGCTAGCCGCACATTGGATTCTGCGCAGCGGAACTACACATTCACTGAGAAGGAGATGCTAGCCGTAGTCTTCGCCCTAGATAAGTTCAGATCATACATTATTGGATCTAGAGTGACCTTGTATACTGATCATACCGCCATCAGGTACCTCATGGCAAAGAAGGATGCGAAGGCCAGATTGACTAGATGGATCCTTCTACTCCAGGAGTTTGATATAGAGATTAAGGATAAGCCTGGAGTCAAGAATGTGGTGGCGGATCATCTCTCCCGATTAGAGCATCTTGAGGATTTCAAGCAGACTGAGCCTATTTGTGAGACCTTCCCAAATGAGGCGATCCTTGCTATCGCCTCTCTTCCTTGGTATGTCGATATTGTGAACTTTCTTGTTGCTAAGAAAGTTCCACAAGATTGGCCTAGGCAGAGGCTTGAGACCTTCCTCGCGAAGGCCAAGTCTTACCATTGGGAGGATCCCATCCTTTACCACGAAGGAGGGGATAGCGTCTGGCGTAGGTGCATTCCTCAGAACGAGCACCATAGCGTCCTCACTTACTGCCACAAGCTTGAGGCAGGAGGACATCACTCCGGGAGGAGAACGGCACAGAAAGTGTTCCAATCCGGCCTATGGTGGCCTACCCTCTTCAAGGACTCTGATGAGTTCGTAAAGAGGTGTACTGACTGTCAGAGGATGGGCACTTGTAGACAGCGCGATATGATGCCGATGGAGCCCATTCACTTCTGTGAGGTTTTTGACGCATGGGGCATCGATTTCATGGGTCCATTCCCTAAGAGTCAGGGATTCGAGTACATTCTGTTGGCCGTCGATTATGTGAGTCGTTGGGTTGAGGCCATCCCTGCCCGAACCACAAATGCCAGGACTGTGTGCAGATTTTTGAGGAGGCATATCATTACACGGTTCGGGGTACCTCGAGTGTTGATATCTGACGGGGGGTCTCATTTCATCAACGACCAGGTGAAGGCCCTTGCTAGCGAGTTCGGCATAGACCATCGAGTTGCCACTCCATACCATCCACAGACGAATGGTCTAGCCGAGGTGTCGAACATGGAGATCAAGACTATTTTGCAGAAAGCCGTCCGCCCTGACCGAAAGGATTGGTCACAGCTTTTGGACTCGGTCTTGTGGGCATATAGGACGTCTTTCAAGACACCTTTGGGCACATCTCCCTTTCGCCTCGTTTATGGCAAGCTGTGCCATTTACCAGTTGAGATGAGACACATGTCACTTTGGGCTGTTACAGATATACTTTTGGATCCATATAGTGTAGGAGACCATAGGAGGGCAGAGTTAGCAGCCTTGGAGGAGCTTCGTGATACTGCCTTCTCAAACAGCCTACAGTACAAGGAGAGAGTGAAGGAGTGGCATGATTCTCATATCAGCCACAAGCATTTTGAGCCTGGATAGAGAGTATGGTTGTTTGATGCTAGACTTCGTCTATTTCCAGGGAAGCTACAGAGCATATGGAAGGGACCGTATCTAGTGAGAAAGGTACACGACAATGGAAGTATCGATATATCTGAGTTGTCTTCTGAGAGTACCTTTCGAGTGAACGGCCAGCGGCTCAAGCCATTTCTAGATCATGAGCCGTGGGTCATTGATGTTGCCCCTATTCACTTTGCGTGAGATGTGGTCTCTTGACTCACATCTATTGCATTTCACGCCTGATTATCACTGTTCTCCTGACTTGTATAGATCCAGATGTCCATATCATTCCATTCTTTAGTCTCACATCCCTTTTCTCATCTTTTGATTATGCTATACTTAGGGTGTACTTTACCCTAAGTATAGGGGGATGTAGGACTCTCGGGTATTTCTTTTGATTCTTTCTACCCCTGTTTTTGCTGCCTATACTTAGGGATATTTTACCCTAAGTATAGGGGGTAGACCCTGTACATCCTTCACTCGGTTTTCCCTTAGTATACAGCCTGATATACTTAGGATTATTTGATCCTAAGTATAGGGGGGAAAGTCGAGGTTCTCTTGATTTCTATTCTTTCATTCGTCTTTGTATACAGCCTTCCTTTTCACTTCCCTATACTAAGCACGAGTTATGTCTTCTTCATCGCTCTTGACTCTGAGGACATCGTTCGAGCTAAGTATAGGGGGTGTGTATATATTTCATATATACTTTAGCCATAACTCGTACTTTGTGCGAGTGTGTTAATAAATAAAAATGGCTAAAAACCCAAAAATCCATAAAAATTAAAAAAATTTCCCTATAAATAAACATTCTTTTATTTACACATACATAGCTATTGTACAAATTATTTTTGTAAAAATATTTTCAAAACTTTTTTGTGTGAATAGTATGTAAATATGTGCATATCAAAACTATGTATATAGTACAAAATTTTTCCAAAATGTTTTGAAAATAAAAAGTTTGCAAAAACCTCGTGTAAATTTGTGTACATATTTTGCAAAACTTGCATTCATGCATACATCCATGATTTCAAAACATTTTTCAAAAATTTTGCATGTGTAAATATTGTGTAAATAGCATCTTTGTATATACTTGTGTATAGTTTTTCCTGGATTATAGTTGACATTTAAACTAGCCTGGAATTAAATTGGGAAATGGAGCTTGATTAAGATCTTAATCCACCTAATTCTAAGAGGAACCTTATACGGCTTAGGGTTAAGGCTTTTCAGGTCCATGGTGACTTAATTCTTTGAGTCCACTAGGCTGTGATCACATGTCATCTCAATGAGCCTAAGTAGAGCACTTAACAACACACACATGACTCATATAGATAATGGCTTTACTTGGACACCGCACTTTACACCGAGCTCTCTACGGATGAGGTGGTGAGGAGGCAGTCTTCCTTGACTTGGGGTAGCATACGAGGGTAGTACTTCAATGCGGAACCTCTCTTCTTCTTTTAGTGAAGGAAGTGCGTCTCAACTTGGTCTGGTTGCCATGAGGTCTAACGACAGGAGTTGCGGGTTGCAATAATGCTTCAAAAGAGGGATAGTTTACTGGCTCAAGAGGAAAAACTCCTTATGTATATATGCTGCACATGTATATGTTGTATAGATGCACTTGAAAAAAATGCAAAAAGAAAATAACTCCAAAAAAGTGGTGGGTCTGATAGAAAATGATAATCCCACCGGAGTATGTATATAGTGCAAATAAGCAAAGCTTGAGATTCATGCCCCACCTTATGTAGCTTGCAGCAGGGAGACTTAGCTACACTGGTTGAGCTCCCAAGGATACATGGCTACACTGGCCATGGTCCATTCTCTTCTTCCCCCTCTTCTTGAGCCGGTTGAACTTGAACTTAGAAGGGAATACCCCGCTCCTCGAGGAAAGAGTGGCCAGACTAGGGTCATAGGGTTACCTTGTTGGAGAGGGTTGTCAAGTTACTACTTCCGAGGTGGTGAGCTTATATCACTTACACAGTACAAGGAAAGACTCATAGTCTTCAGGGTTTGTGTATGATGACTTGTTCTGATCTGGATTGTTGAGGAGTCTTGATTATAGATTAGTGGATCTTAGAGGCTGTTGAGTTTTAAACCTAAGTCTAAATAAGGTTCCGACACATCAATAATCTAAAGATCTGATCAAGCTCCATATTTCAATTTAATGAAGGCAAGTTTAATTATCAACCTTGATCCATGCATTTTTTTCCTCTTTTTCTTTTTCTTTTTCACTCCTTTTTCAAATAAGTGTTTGCTAAGGGACTAGCAAAGTTAAGTATAGGGGGTGATGAATACCCATTCATCACTCTTTATTCTTTTATTTTAGCTACAAAACCCATGCAAAATACATGTACATTCCTGTAAATACAAGTAATTATCAAAAAGCATGCATTGTGTAAATATTCATTTTAGCATGTTTTTGTGCATAAATAAAAGAATAAAGAAACAAAAGAAAAAGAGAGAGATATTTAGAATAAATATTGAGCGACCTAATCCCAAGGGAGGGCTCAGCATGAGCCTGACCGCATAAAAATCAAAGTAGAGAGAGATAATGAAGCTCATGTGTACATATACCTGTAATTAAATAAAAATATTTTCCTCTAAAATAAAGAAATAAAAGTGGGTTTATATTTATGTGTATATATTTTTAAATATAAGCACTTTGATAAACTGATTTGATCTTTACCGACTCAATGGAGGTCTCCGTCTTTGTTCTCTCTGACAAAAAAGATCGCAATTTTTGCACTTCGTTCAAATAAGATGGCTCCACCTTGTTCCGGGGGTCCCACGTACCCGCATCGAAAGCACCCCTTATTGTCTATATTCACCTTGTATATAGAACCCTTAATATATTTATTTATCCCTATAAATAAATAAATTAAAATCCCATCAAAATTGTACATATTCTATATTTCATAATGTAAATAAATAAATTAAAAATCATAAAAACAAAAATAAAATAAAAAGAACAAAAATAAAAATCAAAATAAACATTGTATATAGACCATGTATATATGTGTATATAACTATTTATTTAACCCTTGTAAATAAATAATAAAAATAAAATAAAAATACAAAAATATTCCAAATTTTATTTTATAAATAAATAAAATATAAACTTGAAATAAAAACGTACAAAAATAAGTAATTAAAAATCAAAAATCAAAAAAATACAATATTGTATAAATACATATATATTATACTATATTGTAAATACCTAATTTTTATTTCAAAAAAATAATGAAAAATCACAAAAAATAGTTTGAAATAAAAGAAACATTTTTCATGTTTTGAGTTTTGCATAATTCGGCCATTTAATATTTTAAATTTAATTTCCAATTATTTCTGATGTGGCCGCTTCCCATTGGTCCACATGGGATGTTGACCCCCCGGTCAACTCCCCCCCCCCTGGACCACAAACCCACGGATCTGCACGCCCGACCCGATTTCTCCCAATTACTGCATCATGATCCGATCACAAAAACCTCAAACCCCGGGCTCCGATTGATCATCACACATCCAAGACCTTCGCTCGGGGTGGATTCTCGGGGTCCGTGCTCCGATTTCCTCGCCTGACACCCATCTAGCCGGACCCCTAGGAGTATAAAGCTGCTGCTCCGCCGCACATTTCCGTCTATCTTTGGCTCTGTATTTCCCTACCCAGGACCTCCACCACCTCCGCCTGAGTGACAGCTAGCGGCCGGTGGTGTCGCAGTGAGGAGAGAGTGCCCCGGCCACTGATCCGGTAGCCTAGCGCCGCCGTGCGCCGCCCTGGAGTAGCGCTCGAGCCTCGGGCATCGACGGCCCTCGAGGAAAAGACCCAGAGCTTCAGAAGCTCATCCACAGTCGACTCCGATCATCCGGTAAGCCTAGTTCCTCTTAGTTTTCGCTAATTTCAAGTTACGCCCTAATCCCCCGTCCGTCGTCGACCGTCGATTCCGACCATATCAGTCACCATTTCGATCATCGGACGACACCCACATCCCCGCGAGACTTCTCTTCACGTTCTACACCCACTCGCACCCCCTATCTCGCCCCGGAGCAGGTGTTCCGACCTCCCTCGCCGACGCTTCGCCGGAGGTCTTCGCCCCACTTCACCCACGCACTCACACCGCTCCTTATAGGGTTGAGGCACTTTGCCCTCGACCCAGCGTGCTCTTTGTGCTATTTTTCAGGTCAGAAGGGCCTCATTTGGAGGTCTTCACGTTCAGCACAGGAGCTCCATCTCCGCCTTCGTCGTCGGAGCGTTTCCGACGTTCCCGGCCTCATCGGAGAGGACCACTAGCTGCGGAGCATCGAGGCGCACCTATTCCATATCTCAGCAACGGAGGTCCAGCGCGTCTGTGGCGCTCCGACAAAGGTCGTTGGAGTTGTGTTCTTCCAGGACCTCCAGTAGATGTCTGATCTTCCTCGACGCTCCAGATTAGATCAGATCCATCCACTTGAGGAGTAGCCATCACCGTCAGATCATTGGAGGTTCGATCGTGACCGTCGATTCAGCGAGGCTTAGCCACAGCACTCCTCAGTCGTCCGATTCTCCACGTGGCACGCCTCTATCCATCCGATCTCGGCCAGGGTTCATCGAAGGGGTGCCATCGATCCTCCACCGTCTGATCAGCTATGTGGCACCGCCTCAGCCATAGGATCATAATAAGGGGTAATTTGCTCTTAGGCCCCTCCTGCTTTGTCATTTACGTTCTAGTCCTATAAATATTTAGTTAAGTTGTTTTTATTTTGGACATTTTGTACTTAGGACCTCGTGCTTATTTTATTTGCATTTGTACCCCTGTTTACGTGGAACACGTGCATTGTCACGTGATTTTTGTAGTGTATTTGCAACATTTGGGTTGATGTTTTAAGGTGTTATGGAATGAAATATAGTTTTTATTATTTGCATCCATACCCCTGTGCATAGTTTATTTAGACATGTGCTGAATTAATTGGAGAAATTGCAATATCTTCCCTAGACTTTTAGCACATGTTGTTATTAAGTCCTAGGAAGTATTTTTTATTGCACATAGGTCCCTCCGTGCCCAGGACACGTGCTTTGCGCGTGCGATTTTGGAAATTTTGCACGAAAGACCCCCAGTTTCTTGTATTTGTTACGTTTCAGTCCCTAGAACTTATTTTCCTTGCATTTGGGTCCCTATGCATTGTGCCTTGTTGTTTGATTTCAATAAAATATCAAATCAAGTCCAAATTTCGTGAAAATTGGATACGTGGCTCCTGCCACTGTGTAAAATTTTGACTAAAAATTTGGTACATTTTTTAGCATTTTTATTATTTTTAAAAATTCAAAAACATCTCTTTTTCTGCCTGTTCATATTTAAAAGTCAAAAAAAATATTAAAACCTTCTCTAAAATTCTAAAAAAAATCAAATATTATTTGTTTTGGTGTGCTTAATTTTCTGACTAATTTTGGTCATTTTTGGATTTATAGAAAATATAAAAATTGAAAAACACTGAAAAACTTAGAAAAATTCTAATAATTCATAGAAAATTCCAAAAATAATAAACTTTACTCTTGATTTTTCCTTTTTGTTTATATTTTCTAGGAAAAATACCTCCAGGCTTTGAAAAAACCATTTAGTATTTTTTAATTGGTCTTGGAAGCTTGGTTGGACAGCAACATTGATTTCCTTCTTTCTTTCATTTTAAGAAAATTCTATAAAAATCAAAAAAATACCAAAAATTCATCAAAAACAGTAAAAAATATAAAAATTCTAAAAATATTTTTGTTTTAATTTTTAGAGCTTTTTAGAGTAATTAAATAATTGTTGAAAGTTGCTTGTTATCCTTGTTTTATTATTTTCTTTATAATTAAAAATTCCAAAAAATACAAAAATAATAAAAATCCACCAAAAATCATTTGTTTTCATTTTTATTTGTTTTCGACTACTTCGTTGGCCGCAAGGCCATCACGTGCTTCCTGAGTTCGACCTTGGGTGCTATACCAGGTCAATCCCATAGCTAGGACTGCTAGTTGGCTTTCTCATGTTTTATCTTTATTTGGTGGTCCGAATAATTTTTCTTGTTGAGCTTTGAGTCCCGAGTGACTGATGTCACAACGACCGTATTGAATCCTTTACTTTAGTCACGCGGGCGGTTCATCAGGTGGCCATTAACAAGATATGTCTTTCAGCCTTTGTTCTTATCCTGCCCGACTTTTTCATCATCACTTTGTCCATTACAAATCTTTTAAGGTCGGGGAAGTGTTCAACGGCCTGTATAAATGGAAGCTCAAAAATCAATCTTTTCTCCAGTGCATCCCGTAAAGAAGGATCCAAATTTTTTAGATCTTCTTCAGTTTCAATTTTTTATGTACTTTTCGAGATTTTCGATTTTTTGGTTGTTTTTGAATATATTAATTTTTTTTTGGTATTTCTGTGTGGTGTGGTGATGTGGTGTTTTCCATATATGAGAAGGGATTTTGATTAGCTGAGTAAGGATTCGAGTCTGAGTTATTCCTAGGGGAATAGTATGCAAATGTGTTGCTGTCAGAGTCATCCCTAGGGCGAATGTTATCTATGGGTTTCTGAATATCCTCGAGGTTTTCAATATTAGATCCAATTATTTCATCCTCCACTTTCGTACCCGAGCTTCCATAAAATAAATTGAGTCGGTCAGTAAAAATTCTGAATTTTTCCTCCATTAATTCATATCTCTTAGTGATCCTCAAAATGTCATCCTCCAAAGAATTTTCAGGAGCAGTTTGTGTAGTTCCATGAGTATTCTTTTGTTTTCCGTCTTGAGATCCAATCATTTCATCTTCCATTTTCATGTATTAGCTGGGAGAAGATCTTCTTGGAATATCGAATATATGATCTTATCTTCTGAAAATTTCTCCTCTAAAATCATAGGAGTCTGCTCAATAGGATAGAAACCATGGTGTGATTCGTGCATGTGTAGTTGGTCTGAGTAGAGTTCATTCCTTTGATCATGATTGGTCGGACCCTGATATTGTGGAGTCACCATACAGGGCTTATGTGTGTCAATTTTATCAGTCCAATCCTCTGTATGAGTGTCATGTCTGAAGATGGGGCTGTCATGGTCAATCCAAGATGATGGTTGCTCGTTTGTGTTGAAGTATGGGGAAGGTGTAAGATGTGAAGAAGTGTTAAAATCGATCATGTGGTTATAATCTCCCATGAATGATGGATTAACATCTAAAGAATATGAAAGATGAATTGTATGATCGGGAATAGAGAGGATTGACATACAAAGAAGTCGAGACCTCAGTCGGTTGTTTTTTTGTATGATATGAATACCAAGGATTCTCATTCATGAAGTAGATCGGATTTATAGAGAGTGTTGGATCTATTGGTGGTTGAGAGTCTCTTGTGGAAGTTGGATGATGTGTAGTTGGAGGAGGTTTTGCAACTTTGGGTCTAACCGATACGAATTCATTTTCATAGTATAGCTCTGATGGATTCTTGGATAAATGTTCCGTCATTTTTGAAAGAGCTGAAATGAATGACGATTTGAGTTTGAACGAGACAAATTTATTTTCATGATGCAGATCTGGAGAGTACTTGGACAAAAGTTCCATAATTTTTGAAGGAGGTTTATTGGTTGCCATAATGGATTTGTTTCAAATCAAGAAAGGAGATTGATGGCACAAGTGTGCAGCTTTTGATCTTCGAAATTGGTTCACACACACAAATCAAACACAAATCAAACACTAGGTTCACCAACTTACACAATTAAGCTGCAAGAGTTCGGCAATTTTCTTTTCAATTTTAGTTGGTGATAAATCAATCTTAGAAAATAATTAGCGAGCTGTTAGGTACCAGAAATTTTCTTAATGATTGGCCTAAATTATTATGAATAGTTGCACCTACTTTCAGCCAGTATGGTTGTAAGTACAGACCATAAAACGGTTACACGTGTTACTTAAGGACGGAGCCTGACGCAGTGTCCTCTAAACTACCCACTCTGCTAAGGAAATCCGGACCGTTTATCGGCTACCCATAGATCCTCACTGAGAAGTAGATAATCGTTTTTATAAAATCAGTAGTCAATATGAAAATCCGGATTTAGGCTCTAGCCTTAAGTATAGTCTCTCGCTCACTCAGAAAAATAAAAGAATCCAAGGTTAGAGTTTCTCTCCCGTAAAAATTCTCGATTTTATGGGTTAATTAAAGTCGGCTATATTTAACAGTCCCGATTTTAATTAGTCGATCACTACAAAATTAAGTGAGCACAAATACACATCTATCGTCCAGTCCTAATTTCCTTTAAATTATGTGACAAAATAGGAGGGGGAAATTCGAGAAAAGCCGATGCACGCGAAACAATGATGTATGCTCAGATAGAAGACTTATAGTAATTCCTCGCAATCTTCATGTGGGATGCAATATAAGAATTGAAAATTTATTCTAAATGAATGCAAGCCGATAAAAAATCGCACCTGGCAGAAAGTTATATTAGCTAGGAAGAAATGACTTAAATTTTTGACTAAATTGAACAGACTAATGCGTGTCTCGATTAAAGTGAAGTGTGGCCCTAGGTCCTACGATCACAATCAAAAATTAAAAAGCTTTAGAGTCATATGAGCAGGTCTACCCTAAGCGCCACTTAATTCGGGTCCCACCTTCACCGGAGAGTGAAACAGGCCACGGCACACCACAGAAAAAAGTTAAAGGTCTTGTTACACACGCGAGAGTCCACACAGACACCGCTAGAAATGAGCAATTAATTACATAAATTAAAATTGCAGAAATAAATCCTAGACTCTATGCTCTCTCACGACTCGACTCGATCTTAAATTAATTGCAACTTTTCAGAAGTTAGTGAAGATACTTCGGTTTCCAAAAATCGCTCCACGTACGCTGGGTACCTCGCAAGAAAAAATAAGAGAGAAAACGTAGGAGAGTGACTCAAAAATTAAACAAAAAAACAAGAAAATAATTGCTGAAAATAAAATAAAAATAAATGCTGGAAAAAAATATAATTTATACAGTGAAGATTCGGTGGTCAGACTACCCGAATAAAGAAAATCGAATAAAAAATTTTAGACAAAAAAACTAAGTTGTTTGTCTTCCCGACAATGGCGCCATCTGACGGGTCGCGAAAATGCCCTGCTTAATCTGCGTGGATTATCGTTCGCTTAAATTTAATGTATCTTTTCGTTGTAGGCGGGCAATCAGAATCGGTCAAGAAAATAATCACAATTATTTAATCAATTTTTAATCACGTGGTTTAATGTTTATTTTACTTGGACAAGTCCTAAGGTCGAACTCAAGGAGGAAAAGGAACAACCTAGAATTTTGTATATCAAAGTTCATCCACGGCTTTCGAAGCGATCTTTTTTTGTAATTTTAATGTAATTTGAGATGCACAATGCAAATTAGGCCAATTTTAAGGACTAGAAAATGATTAGCAATCAAACGATGTTTGAAAAATGTGAAACTTGGCCAAGATGACAATTACGATGAAATGAATGTACTGTAATTTTTTTGGAATTTTTGGATGAAAGATGAATATTTTATGAATTTTTGAATGCAAATGATGCAAATTTCAATATTTAATTATAATAAATATTAAACCTATTTATTTTCAAGAGATAAAATTATACAAGATCTACCACTAGGTGATTGATACTAGAAAAATCCTAAACCTCGAATATCTATTAGAAATTAAAGATCGAAATATGTAAAATGATTTTTACAAGACAAACTATGCATGTAAATGCAATTCTTTTGGGGCACGATGTAGCATACAACTAATCCTACAATTTGTGAAGTTTTGGGAATTTTTAGAGCAACGGCTAATTACTTATGAATTTCAAAGCATAAAATGGGCAAAATATATAATTTTTCACAAAACAATTATTCATGGATCACAAAAATGTCAACCATATGCCAAGATGTAGAGAATTAATTGACAAACATCATGCTATTTTTTAATGATAAAAATAAGCAACGTAGAGGTCCACGGTGGAGGGGGAACACAGGGATGCAATTACAATAATTAAATAAATATGAAAATGCAGAGAAGGGATGGAAATACCGATAAGTAGGAGGAGGCTTCTACAAAATCACCAACGTGACCTCTGGTTGGGGCACTTCTTCGTAAATGGATGAAACTCTGGGGGTCTTTTGCAATTTTTCTCAGCGGTCACGTGCGGAGCACGTAACCCTGGGGTAGAGATGAAAATGATAGACGTTCCAGGGGCTCTAATGCAAATGTTTCCTCTCCTCGCGTACGCATCACGTGGGGAGGGTTTCGGGCCGGTCCCTGACAACGTGGCGAGGCGATGTGTATGCGGCGGGGACGTTGTTCTGGTGGCGAGTGTCCTGTGCTGGCCGGTGGAAGAGCGACGAAGGCGGAGTCGATGCTGGTGACGGAGGCCCTGGTGGAGCAGCGTGCTTCGGTGGTGGGGTTGTGGTCGTGGGAGACACAACGGAGGTATGATGCGAAGGAGGAAGACGTCATTGATGAAATTGGAGTTGTCGGAGGACGACTGGAGCTGAAGCTTTGGCAGAGCTGCGGTTGTTGGTGGTTGTCGATGAAGATAACGTGGGCTCAACGGCTACGATGGTCGGAGCAGAGGAAGCAGCAGGGGGTAGAACCACTGCAGGGCTTCAACGAGGTCGGGAGACTCGGATCTCGCTGAGGGAAGAAGAGGGCGGCCGAGCTGTCACCACGGCGCTCCTGAAGGCGATGTAGTCAGCGGATGAAGTCGAGAAGGGGCCGGAGAGCATGCTTTTATAGGACGAGGACGGGGCCGGATATGGGAGGCGGTCGTCGAGGATCTGAAGGAGATTTAACGGAGGTGAGATTCGCGGTGGCGGCAGTTGATCGCGATTGACCTGAAGATCGACGATTTGATGGAGATTTGAACGTGATTGATCGGAGATGGCGGCGCACGAGATCTGACGAGATCGGCCTCGGCCGAGATTCGCGGAAAGAGCGGCGCAACGAAGATCGCGGTGCGGAATTGGGAAAGGCGGGTGGGTTGAAGGTGATGGACCTCGGTCGTCCGATCGATCGAGATTGGGCGGCTGAGGTCGTGACACGTGTCAATGAGTGGGGAGGCGTGAGAGCACGTGTAGTGCACGTGCGTAGTTGGCATGTGTGTTGCACGTGTGATGCTTTTTAATTTTTTTTATAAAAACGAAATAATAAAATGTCCAAAAATGAGTGACACGTGGCGGCTCCAGGAGCCGCCACGTGTCAGCCCCACAAAATTCGAAAAAATAGATACAAAGAAAATCTAAAAAATAGCAAACGACCTCGGATCGAAAATATTTCTTTATGAAAGTTGCTCGTCTCGATGAGATCTACAACTTTTATAAAGACACCAAAATCAAAATAGGTCATTTGCACAAAGTGATATTTTTGGGGTATCCCATGTACATAGATTACCTTGATTTTTGGGTTTTATAATTTTTTTGTCATTTTTAAACCAGATAAAAATCCGGAAAAATATGATAAAATAAAAGATAAATATTTACAAATTAATCTATTTTTTAATTTTTAGTAAGTAGGAAAGAGAAGAAATAAAATAAAACACGGAAAAGACGAAATTTGTACAGACAGTTAGTGAAGAGTTGGACTTAGTTTGTTTCTTTGATTTCAAGCTCAATTTGGATCCAAATTTTTGTGCATTTTAATAAAACTTTTATCAAAGAATACAAATAAAAAATAAATAAAATAAAATGGGTAAATTATGTATATAAAATAATAGGTTAAAAACCGTTAAAATACACAATGTACAAAAGAGGCTCAAAACCCAACTTTCACATATGAGCTCCGATTCACTTCAACTTGGTCTTGTTTTGAAGGTAATTGAATTTACATTAGTTCAAAAGTGATAGGATCAAAACAGACATTGGATGAGGAAGATATGAGGGTTTTAGTCCAGAAATCCTAGATCTAGGGTTTGGGTTTTTGGTCCACTTATTTGGGTTAGTGATTTTTTTGTATTTTTCATTTATTCTTGTGAGTGATATGTATGCAGTGAACGTGGTTTTGGGTCAATTGGAGTTAGCATGAATTAGTTAAAAATCGGAGAAGTCAGGTTATTTACAGGTCAATTTTGGCTGGGATTTTTGGCTTCTTATTTTGTGCGAAAATAAGTGATAAAATGTGATTCTTATCAAAACATGCATGAATACTAATTATGCAGAATAATGGAGAAATGCCAATGATTTTTAGGGATTTGAGTTTAATTAATCAGTTTTAGAGTGATGAAACGGAGATTCATCACTTACCCGTACTACTTCAATATGGTGCCATTCGCATTATCTTTTAACCACTCAATCTGCTACGGGAGGCTGTAGTTCCCTTACTGAGAAATAGCCACTTATTCTTAAGCTCAGTAGTCAGAACTAATACTTAAGAAAAGATTTTTCAAAGTATTTACACACATTTTACAAAAATCGGTTCAAAAATACTTATACCCTAGCTCCAAAAAGTTTTAAATTTTTAAAAATATGAGCTAGGGCTAAAGTATATATACAATATATATGGAATACTCCCCTATACTTAACTTTTGTTATGTCCCCATAAAATAAAGTGATACGAATCCACAACTCAAGTCAAAATACAAGGTGATATAGCAGAACTGACTCAGATGCCCCCCATACTTAGGTTAAAATAACCTTAGTACAATAAGAACAAAAATAGGGAAGAATATACTTGACTCAGGCCCCCCTATACTTAGGCCGAGAATAGCCTAAGTATTAGATGTGCAATAAGGATAGAGGGACATGTGGTGAATACTCAGAGACTGTACAAGTTCCTCCTATACTTAGGCTGAAGATTAGCATAAGTACTTGGATGTTAAATTAAGGATGAGGACCGATGACTAGTTAGGATTAGAGGGGAAGTGGATTTACAAAGATGATTGGATCTGCAGAGATGGGGGTGGATACGGGAGGATTGGGTAGAATATACAAATCAAGCTCAACCAAGCAAGCAATGGTACCCATAATTTCATCAACATTGTATAATTGTCGTGAAGGTTCGGTTGTATTCATCTTGGATGTTTTAGTTAGTGATCAAAATTCAAGTTCATTACACAGGGTTTAAAGCTAGGTATTGGGCAATATCTTAGGGATACGTCCTTACCTCTCAACATTCAATCAAAAACTATGTATAATGAGGGTATTGCTCTCCCGTAAAACTGGGTTCATTTTATTCCATTTATTTTGATCAACTTGCATTACAGTCCGAAATTTAGCTTAAGGTTATCATTTCTTTAATGTGAGAGAATAACTCAAGCAATCAACATCTAATTTGTCATTCCCAATTTCTTTCAATCCTGACTGATAAATCGAGAGGGAGAGAGATCAAGAAAATCCAATGCATATGAGAAAATCATGATGCATGCTTAAGAGAAGAACTCACGGTGCCTCCAGCAGTCTCCATGCATATGCAAGACTGTATTAAAATTTTACGTTGTATGCATGCAAGTCGAGGAAACCATGTCATGATACTATTAGTGGGAAGAATTGGATTAAATTTGGCTAGATAGATCGATGTTTATGTGTGTCTCAATGAGTCAAGGAGATGAAGTGAATCTCCTCAACTCTTATTGTGTATCCTAACCTACGAGCAAGCACAAGATATTTGAAATGAAGGAAGCTCGGAGAGCCACGTGCTTACTCCTAGGTTCGAACACTCAAATGAAGCCCCACCCGAACTGAGGTGAAACATGCTTCATACACATATGCAAAGTCCATGTCTATGCTACACACGCGAGTAGGGATGCAAACGGTTACGGATATATTCGTATCCGATACGTCATCGTATCCATTTTATACATGTTTTGACATCCGTATCTGTTTTAAAATGGATACGAATATGGAAATCATTTTGATATCCGCAAACATCCATATCCGTATATCCGTTTTTTGTGTATAAATATAGTTATAGATTTATTTTTAACCATATATAACATAATTTTAAACCTTCTTTTATCATATTTGTATACTTTTTATGATACAAACACATTTAGTAAATTTATATCATGTGTTTTCCATCCGATTCATATATATTTAAGTCAATTCTATAGAGTATTTCTAACAATACCTGTATGTGATCAATATATGTTTTACATCTGTATCATTTTTTTAAGGATATGGTAAGATAGTTTTAATATCCGTCAATATCCGCATCCGTATTCGTATTCAAAAACGGATAAGGATATGGTAATACATATATCTGTATCTGTATTCGTCCGTTTGCATCCCTACACGCGAGCTCTCGAACGAGGACCGCTGGAAATGCAAATGACAATTATTTACAAAAAAAATGTATGAACAAAATTTCAATTAAATCCCTTATTTTCTCCTGAGCTTCTTCTACGACTCCTCACAACATGAGCTCCCAACTCCACGTCTCCATGTCGATCGAGCATCCTCCATCTCCATGGGCCCTTCCACTAAAGAAAATGTCAGAAAAACATCAAGAAAATTAATCAAGAATGATGCAAAAGCAACCCTGAAGACATGTACTTTTAAGATAATCGAATTAAATTATTATAACAAAATTCAATAAATAAATAAGTATGAGTTGTGTCCCCGACAATGATGTCATCTGATGAACCAGAAATCATCTCTTTAAAAGGGTATTTTTAGCATCGTAGTATAGGAGTCGATCTCGAATTTCATGCAAAATATCACCCCTTTGAATAGGTAGATATATTTTACTTGACAAGCCTACCAAAGTCGAACATAAGGACATGAGCATCCTCATCGATTCATCGAAAATTATTGTTTAAATAAGAGTGGATAAATTCATTGAACTAGCTCTTCTGATGCAGGCACAATGCACATATCAAAATGCACAAACAATATGCAGATAATGAATGATGCAAAGAATATGCAGAGACAAAACAATATGATGTAAATAACTGAGATGCGAGATATGATGCAAGACGATGCCAAATGAGAGATGCATTTTTTAAATTTATGTAAAATGAAGTACATAATGCAGGAAATTATGATGCATAAAATGATGACCAAAGTGCAATTTTTATTTAGATTTTAGCAATATAAAATGATGCATGATGAGATAATGATGCAAATACAAATATACCCTAGAAATAGTCAAATTAATGATCAATTAAAGAGGGAATTAATTTCAGTATCATTTGTTCATGAAAACAATTCATAAGTTAATTAAAGGCATTTCAATCTAGAGCGATCGACACATTAATCATTTAAAATAGAGCATATAAAATTATGCATTATTAGTTAGATAATGACACCATTACGAAGAGGACGAAATAAGCAACAAAATGAGACTAAAATCATTCAAATTGGAGTTCAGATGCTCAAGTTATAGAATAAAGAGTGCAAGGGCATATATGTAATAAAAATATAAAGAAGAAATTGATAAAAATATGCAAAAAGATCCTTAGAAGGGGCATTTTTGCAATTTCCAATAGTTGATGGGCCCTTTTGCAAAATTCCTTAGCACGCACATAAGGCATGTGCACTAGGAGGACCTTTTTGCAATTGTTGGAGAAGCGGAGGGTGTGGATGTAATTTACCCAACGCGCACAGGCTAGGCTCAGGGTGAGGATTGGATCCGGTGTAGGTGGCTCGGGGCACGTGTGTGGCTCGAATGGTTCTGGAGATGGCTCGGTTCCACTGGAGCTCTTTGGTCTGGCTCCGAAGCTGAGGTGGCATCTGGACTGTCCCGATGATTCTGCATCCGATGGCATCTGCTACTTCAAGCTCTTCCGTGACGCGGCGGTGATTAGAGAGCTCCGACGAGCTCCCAATTCATCCATCAAGCTCCCAATGATTGATTGAAGGTCAGGGCAGATTCTGGATCTATAGGCGACGAACTTAGAGAGGTAGAGGAGCTGCGAGGTGGCCTATTTTGTCGAGTCGACGCCTCTACATCGGAGCAGAGTTCCTAGAACGGAGCTACCCTCGATCCTCTGGCACTTACCGATTGTACATGCAAAAGGGGTTAGTTGATAACCGAAGTGTGTGGGGATTGAATGGAGGGCGTGAAGGCAAAGCAGGGGAATGCCTAGAGTGGAATCTCTTCTGCCTCCGACGGAGGAGATGGCTTGGGATGGATGGAAGTTGCGGAGGAGGAAGACGGTGAATGGAGGGGAGCGCGAGGATCAGGGATGTGTGGCGAAGGTCAGGATGGAGTCAATGGAAGGTGAGATGGGTCGTGTGTGGTGGGAAAAATGAAAGAAAAAGAAGGGAAAAGTACCTGGTCGAAGAAGGAACTTGGGCGGAGGAAGCGGCCTGGACGGAGCACCGGAGGGGCTCGAGGTCTTCGCATGACGTGCTCGGCCAGAGCACAGTGCTCAACGACGAGCCAGTGGTAGTCGTAGCATGGCCGGACAGCCATGGGTCTACAGCTAGATCGTTGCCGTTTTTGCACTTCAATTCCACCTCCCCCTGTCAAGAGGAGGAGAAGAAGGCTAGGCTGGGATTCCGTGAAGTGGTGGACGAGGAAGAAGCGAGGCAGAGGTGGTGGATATATAAGGTGTAGGTGGCGTATTAATGGTGAAGAAGGGGTGGACGTAACGACTGAACTGTAACCCTAGAAGATCGGAAGTGGAGTATTGAAGGGTGCGTGAGGATGAAGGGAGATAGGGCTACGTAGAGGTGCCATCAGGTCGTGGAAGGACGGTCGGAGGGGTTTGCTAAAAATGGAAGGAAGAAGGTTGATGGCAAGGCGAGTGACGTGGGAAGGCATTACCGGAGGTAGGGGACGAAGTTTGGACCGTTGGATCGTGCGATCGAATGGCTGAGATTTGGGCGTGAATGGTTAGTTAAGATCAAATCTCCCGATCTGATCCAAAGGTGGAGGGCTATGCGTGAAGGGACGGTAGTGATGGGATCTGGGGAATCCTTTAACTGTGAGGAAAGAAGGGGTGACGTGGAAGGCGCGGAACCGTTGGATGCTAAGTCATCCAATGGCTTGGATAGAGACGAAAGGGGGCAGTTCAGATGAGGTAGGAAGAAGATATCCAAGGGTTGAAGGAGAGGTGGGGATGAGTGGTGCAGATGGAGGCAGGGAGGGGATGATCAGATAGATAGAGGACATGTCGAGTGGCGCGAGAAGGAGGGGCCATGTGGACGGCCTAGACGGCACCACGTGGCCCAATCAGATTAATCAGAAAAGAGAAAACAGAGGAGAAATTAGAAAAGAAATAGAGAGACGTAAAATTAGGAGAAGGTTAAAACATGAAAGTTGCATATCTCGATGAGATATACAAGTTTCATGTTAGGAAAAAAGTCAAATGAGATCAAATAAACATCACACAATTTTGGAAGCATTTTTAAAGGATTAAAAACATTGAATTAATTGTTTTGTGATTTTTTTGTCTTTTTATTTCTTTTCAAACCAAAACAAATGCCTACAATATTTAATTTATTTTTAGAGTTTTTACTAAGAAATAAAACAAGGAAAATAAATAAATAAAAAGATGTTGATTTATAGATAATAGTTAGGGTTATTTACAGGAAGAGGGTTTATTGCTAATAATGCAGAATTAATGAAGATTTGGATTAAGGTGCTTATACTCCAAGGATAAATAAGGAGTATAGTGATGATCAATTAGAGACTCATCAGGCATAACACAAGCCAACTATATGGGGTGTCATATATATTGTATATATACTTTATGCATAGCTCGTACTTTCACGTATTTTTGTATATATTACTCAATAAAGTACGAGATGCGGGTAATCACTTGTAAAATCTTATAAAATTGTGAATAATGTATATAATACTATATAAATTTGTAGACTTGTGTAAAATTGGTTAGAAGTGTAAATTTATTTTTTTAACTTTTATAGAGTACCCTATGTTGTAAAAATTCTTGTAAATTAGGGTATATACAGAAAAATCCATGACTATCAGGTCGATCCATGGTGACCCTAGGGCTTCCAAAGGTAGTGTGGTTTAGACAAAGATATGTTGAACAACGGAAAGCCGTATTGGCCATATCTCTGGTTGCTCGTGCCTGCACCTTAGCTCCTATAGATGACTTACGTGCAGGAGCTAAATAAAAGCACTCAACTAGAACCAACTGCTCATAAAACTACACATTCTCAAGGCTAACCATACACAGAATCAGCCTAAGAAGAAAGCATCTCCCCTCAATCGATTATCAAGTGAAAGGAAAGGATGCATTGACTCCTCAAATTCCTCTGAAAAACTTAAGGTGCCTCGATACTCTCTTTTTTTGCTTCAGGTTCTAATGATATGACTAAGACAATCATCATAAACCTAAATAATAGAGAACCTTGGAGAGTCCTATGCAGTGAGTGCCCTGACTTATACTCCAAGGACTCTTCAACCGATTTAGAGTTCATGGTTCACGCTATTTGATTTACTTACCTCAGTGGTAATTGTCTTGCATGCCATTTTATATCTATTCAGACAAAAATATAAATTGAATATAAGGTTGCCATTTTATATCTATTCAGATATAGAAAATATAAATTGAATATAAGATTGTGCAACTATGCACAAATAAACAATAGTGCATAATTGAATTTTAGCAGTGAGTAGACAATCACATGTATAAGAAATTAACGACCCTAACAAGCAAAAAAATGAAGAGCAAATCATTACACCAACCAGAAAATAAGTTTACAATTTACTTAAGAATACAACCAATAAAAAATTTGAAAGAAACTTCGAACCTTATTAAAAGAAGAAACAAATCCTCTTTTAGATGAAACCTTAAAGACGTTTATGTACGGTCAAAGATAAAACTAAAGATGTCAATGTAAGATTTTTTTTATTTTATAAGTCAATTGCGCACAAAAAAAAACTTCAACTACATTTTTTATAAAGAGCAATTAGTATAAAGAGTAATTACTGATAGTAGGACAGACTGATCTAATGTGATATATTAAATGGCCCCTTTTAATTACAAAACTAACCCATTGCAATAAAAAAGGCAAGAAAAACAATAAACGATTTCGAGTTGTTAAAAATGAGGTAACATAATTTTTTTGGAAAAATGTCAAACAATGTCGTGAAACAAAGTCGCCAGGACTCGTTCTCAAAAAACTTTCTTAAAAACACAATAATGATCATAAATAAATAGCGTGAGGTAACATAATTAAAAAAAATAAACAAAGTCACCAGAAGGACATATTCTCAAAAAAACTATCTTAAAAACTTTAAAACACAGCTATAATCATAAATGAAAATGAAAAAAAAATGAGGTAACATGATTTTTTAGAAAAAAAATTAAACGAAGTCAAGAGGACATATTCTCAAAACTGTCCTTAAAAAGACGTCCACTGTCATAAATAAGAAATGAGGTAATATTTTAAGAACTTTAACGAAGTCATGAGAAAGACTTGTTATCAAAATACTATCTTGAAAACATATAGCCATGAACATAAATAAAAAATGAGGTAACATTATTCTTTAAAATCTCAACCAAAGTCACGAGAAGGACTTGTTCTAAAAAAACTATTTTAAAAACACATTCATGATCAAAAATGACAAAAATGAGGTAACATGGTTTTTTTAGAAGATTTTAAACAAAGTCACGAGAAGGACTTATTCCCAAAAACTGTCATTAAAAACATAGTCACAATCGTAAATAAATAAATAAAATGGGGTAACACGAAATTAGAATTTTAATAAAATCAATACAAGGACTTATTCTCAAAAAAAACTATCTTAGAAACACATCCACGATCATAAATAAAAAAAATGAGGTGACATTTTTTTAAAACTTAAACAAAGTCAAAATCTCAAAAACTGTCTTAAAAACACATCCACGGTCATAAATGATTAAAAAATATGTATAACATAATTTTTAAAAAATTCCAACAAAGACAAGAGAAAGACTTATTCTCAAAAAACTGTCTTTAAATACAACCACGATCATAAATAAAAAATGCAGTTAATATGATATTTTAAAAACAAAATCACGAAAAGGACTTATTATCAAAACTGTCTTAAAACACATCCACGATCATAAACGAAAAGTGTTTCATTTTTTTAATATTAAAAAAGGAATGCATGTATCAAAAACGAACGCAAAAAAAACGAACAAGTATTAGAGTTCTACATCTAGAGAGTGAGAGCGGTTGCAGCAGAGGCCACAAGATGGACCATGAGACGATGATCCATGATCAAAGTGGGAATGGCAGTGGTGTTCGTGAGGTTCTAATCTTCTTTCGGATCAATAATATTTCCCCTCACATGAGAGGTTTATTTCCATGCTACGAATATATGTATAATCATATCATTATCAATCTTAAAATACAAAGATGAATACGAATATGAGTATTGATGAATGTGGAAAATGTGTTATCATATCCTTAAAAATGAATATGAATTGGATATGAATAATAACAAAAATATTTATTAGATTAATTATACATGTTTATGATGGTTTGCACATGAAATAAATACACCAATATGTAGATTTCATAACAAGTATTATCAACAATGGTGAATGCAACAATTAAATATTGTTACACACAATTATAGATAAATCTATGACTATATTTATTTACTAGAACACATATATGAATACGAATATTAGTGCAATGTGATATACATATCTACACCCACTTTAAAACAAATACGAATTCCAAAATATGTATAAAAAGAATATGTATAAAACGAGTATGATAGATCCCTAATAAGGATAGGGATGCACCAACACGCATCCTTAATAACCCTTCTGATCTACGAGATCGAATCTCAACAATTACATGGATTTTAATTACTGACATAAACGTACTATTACAAAGAATAACTCTTTTCATGTGAGCTAAAAAAAGTAGCGATCTTCACACTACAAATCTCCAGAACTATGCTGCCGACTTTTAATATAAGACATTTACGAGTCATGTAAGATAAACATGAAACGACACTCCTTCTAAAGGAACTTTTAATCGTAAGTTGTCTATTGAACAGTTGAAGTATGCGTTACCAACAAAGATACGGATTTAGCATTCACGTAATCAAATCTAGAATTAATGAAGTGGCATGCTTTGAAATGATCTAAAGAGCCAGAGTCTAAAGAAGACAAGGAATAGACGATTCCTAGAGGCGGACCGGATCGTCTGCAGACTGCAGACTCTGCAGTAATTGTCTCGATCTTGATCGAGCGGTTCGCACGAACTCCGCACGATACGGGCCCACAAAAGGTGTGAATCCGTGCAAACCGCTCTCAAGATCGGGCGGCTCTTGCAGTTACTGCAGTTCCTGCTGTACCGCAGAGGATCCTCTCGCTCCGAGGGGAGTAACAATTCCAGAGAAAGGGATTAAGTAAATAAACCGGTCACAGGACGACATCTTTATCACACGATAAACATTGAATACTACAAGGATAAGAACCGTAAGCATGTAACATATATCTCCACTTTATAGGATATTTAAATTTATATTCTTCTGTTCCGTCTGAAGCTGTTCAAGAACTAACATGGTAAACTACCCAAAAAAAGAAAGCAGAAAACAAAACCCATCGAAGATCCAGAACAAACTCCCCTGTTTCCGCATCAAAGAACTAGCTTGCACATCATCATCCCTGTACAACATCATCTAAGGGTAGAGCTCGAGCCTCCGGGAGCAATGGGAGCAGACGAACCTGCGCTTGGTCTTGATGCAGACGGGGAGGAAGCAAAACCTCCATTGCCTCTCCACATCCGTCGCCATCACCACCCCCCCGCAATAGGGGCAGTTTCCCGGAGCCTTCTGGGTGCCCATCGCCCTCTCCTCTTGGTCGCACACAAACACCAAGCACATATCCCGCTCTTCCCCTCTACTCGTCTGTTCTTGGCCGAGGAGCGCGTGGAGGCGCGGATTGGAGAGGATAGTGGCGGAGAGAACGATGGATACGCGTGTCGTGGCGTGGGATGGGGGACATATATATACACGGAGGAAGGAAATGCACCGCCACGGTGCCTTTGCTTTGAGGCGGCGCTGGGGGAGTCACGTGATGTTATTGAGTGGGTGGGTTTAGGTCCTAGGAAGGAAAATGCTATTTGCTTTTTTGGTCGGCAAGGTTTTAGGAAAGTTATTCCCCATATAAGTTAAAAGTTATGAGTAAATTACGCAAAATCTTCAAACTATACACCCAATCTAAATTATCGCTTTGCTTTATACAAACGTAGACTTTGGCCAACAGAAATATGTTACCACGGTCAACTTAATTACTTCAAGGACCAAAATACCCCTACAATCCCTATCCTTTACATATCCTCTCGTTATTACTCCTGCCACCAGATTGATCGCCCATAACCCTTCCCTCTGCCCACCCCATCATCCATCGTTAAGGAAGGAAGGTATCTATCCACACTAAAAACAAGTTGTGATGACATAATCTAGCTATGGAAACATATGGTTGTGATAACTGCATGGTCACTGGTTGTTCGTAGCTATGAGAGGAGGGAAGGGGAGGCGTGTAGGGGCCATGCCCCCCCCCTCCCAAATTAGAAAACGTGGATTTGGTTATATCCCATGTATTTGTTTCAAAATAACTTTCCAGCATGAAGAAGAAACGCTACTCTTCCGAAATTCCAGCCTTCTTTTTTTTATTATATATATGAAATTCCAGCCTTTTCTTTTTGTATTATGTATTTCTAATGTTTGACGTTAAGATTTCCTTAATCTCACTCCTTACATGGTACACAGACAACCCCTTCTTGCATAGTTTGTAGAAATCAGAATTAGCCTTTTAATCGACGTGAGATCCTTTTCGATACATCTTTCTACATTGATCTTTTCGGCTCCATCCAAACAAATCACAGAGTTAGTGTGTATATTTTAAATGTAAGATATTTCTATAAGTTATATTGATTTGTGGCTTAGATGAGTATAAAATAATATAAAAATCATCTTCTATATAATGGAGGTGATCCGTTAAGTCCCCCCCCCCCAAAAGTTAACTTTTTTTACGAGATGTCCATTAATTGACTATAGATCATGCACTAAGAGCGGCCTTGCCCCTGCCTTGACTCAAAGTATGCAGCCAAGAAGAAAAATAATCCGTAAAACATTGCAAGGTTTTAAATCAGAACCAAATCGATAGATCACATACCGAGATGCATATATTTAATTATAATTTTTATTTAATATTTTTTAAACTTCCCTACATATTAGATGTATCTTATAAATTAGGGTTTGTAGAAAATTTTGAACTTTTGATTTGAATGACTGACAACATTTATGATGAAATAATAAAATTACGGTATAATTGTAAAGGCTATTGTAATCCAGATATGACTTAAATATTTAAAGTTTCGACCAATATACACCGAAATAAAGATAAATATTTATTATTTTACGAATATGAATATGGATAAAATTGTATTTTTGTAAGGATATGGATAAATATAATGATTTTATATCATATTTTGTTCATTTTCAATCTATTACAAATTTAGGTTACAGCAAAAAGAACAATAGACTCCTACTTCGAGTAGATATTAGAGAAATTCAATACGGAAGATATTATTATTGATTTCTATGTAAAAAATCATCGAGTATAGCTTCAATAAGTTATGTATGGCTCTCTTAGATATTATTAATCATTTTTATATAATATAACTCAATAGTAGCATTTTGAATTATCTGCACATCAACACATTTTTTTTCTATTTACATTTGGCCCCACCTATACAAAAATCCTAGCTCCGCCCATGTTCGTAGCTACAATTTTGTGGCCAAAGTTTTCAAATATGTAATGAGGACATTCATGTTATAGAGCCGTAGCTACGACAATTTATGTGGTTACATGTAGTGACCACAAAATATTCATGGTTAGAGACCTCTCGCGATGAGACTTGTGGTTTGGTTATATGGCACAAATGTTGTGATCATAGCTCAATGTGTAGCCACAAGCCCCACATCCATGGACATAATTCTATAGTTACAACTTAGTTTCCTTGTAGTGCCACTACACCTCGAGTGAGTCGCAACAACGTGGGGGGTGCAGAGCGACGAGGGACGTGTTTATATAACGCCAGAGTTTGCAGATGGCATCGTAGCCGACATCGAATAAGCAGGTGAAGAGCGTGGACGCGGTGACATGGGTATCATACAATGCACTGAAGCCCTCATCAACCCAAGCGATCTCCATGCGCCATTGCCGGTTGAGTTGTGGAGTCAGATGTATGGTAGAGATGGGGTCCGACATGTTTGTGGTGGGTGGGGAGTGTTCATCTTGTAATGGTTATTTTTGTAGTTGTTAAACTCAAAAAGGAAAGGATGAAGTTTCCTGTAACTTTGTATATTCCTGCTCATGTTGAGTACAAGGGTTATATATAACAAGAAAAGAAGGGAGATGAAAGAAAGGGAGATGAAGAGTTATAGTCGTTGAGTTATAGCTGTTACAACAACGGCTAATACAAAATTAATGTTTAAATAATATTGTTAACATCCTCCCTCAAACTCAAGATGGTAAAGAAACCAACTTGAGTTTGGAAACAAGGTATTGAAAGCGTCTAGGCAGAAGTGCTTTGGTGAAGATATCTGCAGTTTGTTCATGGGAAGAAACTTGCAACAGGGACAAAACTCCTCTTTGAATATGTTGACGGATGAAATGACAATCTGTTTCAATATGCTTTGTACGCTCATGGAAGACGTTATTGTGAGCAATTTGAATGGCACTTTTATTATCACAATGCAATGGTGTGGCTGTTGAAGGAGAAGCACCCATATCTGCAAGAAGCCATCTTAACCAAAGTAACTCAGAGGTCGTATCTGCTAATGCACGGTATTCTGCTTTTGTACTAGAGCGTGCTGTTAATTCCTGCTTTTTACTTCGCCATGAAATTAGTGAGGAACCCAGGAAGAAACAGAAGCCAGTGGTTGACCTACTATCTATCGTAGAACCTGCCCAATCTGAATCTGAATAAGCATACAAATTAAGAGGCGAGTCTTTAGCAAAGTGTAGACCATGAAAAATGGTTCCTTTGATATATCTAAGAATTCTTAGTACGGCTGCAAAGTGTGTTGTACGTGGAGATGACATGAACTGGCTTACCAACTGAACTGCATATCCAATATCAGGACGAGTTACTGTAAGATAAATTAGACTTCCGACAAGCTGACGATAGAGGGTTGGATCAGAGAGAGGCTTTCCATCAGTTAAATTTAATTTGACATTTGGTTCAAGAGGGGTTGAAGTGATTTTTTCATCGATGATTCTAGCTTTTCTCAAGAGGTCTAAGGAATATTTTGATTGAGTAAGGTAAAGACCTGTAGTATGATGTGTAACTTCTAATCCTAAAAAATAATGAAGTTTTCCCAAATCTTTCATTTCGAATTTTTGAGAGAGAAAGTCTTTCAAGTCGTTAATACCAGATATGTCATCACCAGTAATGATCATATCATCAACATAGAGAAGTAAGAGTATGATACGATTATCAGATTTACGAATAAATAGAGCTGAATCATAAGAGCTTGGAACAAAGTTGAAAGCAGTTATGGTGGAACTAAAAGTTGCAAACCACTCCCTCGGCGCTTGTTTTAGACCATAAAGTGCACGTCGTAATCGACAAACTTTATTTTTAGGAGTGTGGTATCCCGGGGGAGGACGCATGTAAACTTCCTCATGAAGTTCACCGTTTAGAAACGCATTTTTGACATCCATTTGAAAAAGATTCCAAGATCGAGCTGCTGCAACTGCGAGAAGAGTACGGACAGAGGTAAGTCGAGCAACAGGAGCGAAAGTTTCCTCATAGTCAATGCCATATTCTTGGTTGAAGCCTTTGGCGACAAGGCGAGCTTTATGACGATCTATTGATCCATCGAATTTTGTTTTGATCTTATAGATCCATTTGCAGCCAATTGCAGTTTTATTAGGTGGGAGATCAACAGCATCCCAGGTGTTGGATTTTTCTAAGGCATGTAATTCTTCATCCATAGCATTTTCCAACAAGTGTCAGCAACGACCTCTTTGTATGAAGTTGGCTCAGTAGACGATATAATGGTGGAGAAACAATGATAATTTTGTAAATGAGCTGGAAGATGTGTTTGGCGAGTAGATCGTCTAGGAGCTTGAGTTTCTATAGCGAGATTGTGGTCAATAGGCGGGGTTGAAGGTGTATGATCATGGGAAACCAAATCTGATGGTTGGATGTCAGTGTCGTCAGGAAAAAGATCGAGAGTAGAAGTATCAAGAACAATATCTCTTCTTTCAGGAACCATGTGAAAGGTTGATAGAGTAGAAAACATGATGTGGTCCCAAAAAACAACATGACGTGATATACGAAGGCGTTTAGATATTGGATCCCAACAACGATAACCTTTATGATTAATGCCATATCCAAGGAAACAACAAAGTCGAGATCTAGGCTCAAGTTTAGTACGCTCATGTGATTGAAGTAACACAAAACAAGTACATCCAAAAACGTGAAATTTTGTGTAATCAGGTGTAACTCCGTATAGACGCTCAAAGGGTGTTTGATTGTTTATAACTAATGAAGGAAGACGATTTATAACAAAAATGGCAGTAAGAACTACTTCACCCCACATATTTTTAGGACACTTGGCATATATTATCATGGATCTAGTGGAATCTAAAATTTGTCGATGTTTTCGTTCGGCTCGACCATTTTGTTGTGAGGTTCCAGGACATGATCGTTGATTTATAGTGCCTTGTTGTTTCAGAAAGGTTTGAAGCTTGGTATCAAGATATTCCATTGCATTGTCTGTTTGTAAAATCTTAATCTTGGCATTGAATTGAGTGTGGATCATGTTAGCAAAGTTGATATAAATCTGTGTAAGTTCTGATCTACTTTTAAGAAGATAAATCCAAGTAAAACAAGTATGGTCATCTATGAAAATCACATAATAACGAGATCCACCCATTGAAGGTGTGGAGGATGGACCCCAAATATCTGAATGAACTAAAGAAAATGATGCTTCTGCTATAGAGTCATTTTTATCAAAAGAAAGAGATGGTTGTTTAGCCATTTGACAAGACACACAATCAAAGGAGGTATTTTCAACAAAACCTAACTTGCCAGTAATGATTAAAGGACACAACTTAGTAACAGAGCAATGAGCTAATTTGGAATGCCATGATTGTATAGTAGAGGTGGTAGAAGCAATACAAGTTGTTATTTGAGGAAGATGAAGATAAATGAGCTCGAATAAGCGACCCACTTTACGGCCAGCCCCAACGAGCTTCCCCGTCGAAGGATTGTGGACCTGACAACCATCAGATGTAAAGGTTACATGAAGGCCAATATCACATAATTGACCAACAGATATTAAATTGTATGCTAATGAGGGAACAAAATATGTGTTTGGAAGATCTAAATTAGTTGTTTGGATATGTCCTATGTGATTGATAGGTATGGTAGAACCATTGGCAATGCTTATATTTGAGGTGTTGTTAGTGGGATGTTTATAGATAAAAGAACTTGAATTGCAAGTCATATGATTACAACAACCAGAATCAAATAGCCAAGTGGTCTTACCTTGGATGGTAGATAAAGCAGTCAAATTGGTGGAGGGTTGAGATAGCACTTGTTTCAACATTTTCTCCAAGTCATTTAAGGAGATGGTTGATGATGAAGAAGTCAGGAGTTGTCACAAATGCAGTCGGAGGAGCATTAGTCAAACTTGGAGTTGGGTATGCTCGCTTGTACATTGGAGGTCTTGGTGGCTTAATGGGACAATTTTCAATGGCATGTCCCTTTTGCTTGCAGTAACGACACTCGGAAAAGTATTTCATTGGACATGTCCCAGACATATGCCCCCTTTTGTGACAGCTATGACATTCAATATTTCGACATTCAGATATGATATGACCTGTGCGTCGACAATTGTTGCAATATTTTTTTCCGTATTTAGCAGCAAGAGCAACATCTTCATGCGAAGTGTTGAGAAGGCCAAGACGAGTCTCTTCGGAGAGAAGCTCAGATACAGCTTGATCAAGAGTCGGTAGAGGACTACGATGAAGGAGAGATGCTCGAGCTGGTTCGAACTCATTTTTCAGACCCATCAAGAATTGAATAAGATGTAGTTGGTCACGATGGGTAATGAATTTAGCTGCATCAGTTGGAGAATCAAGGATAGGCTCTGCGACAGCAAGTTGATCCCATAGTAACTGCATTTTTGAGAGAAAGTCGTTGATGCTTTGGCTTGGACTCTGTTTGAGACTATGAAGAGTACCCCAAATTTGATATTGTTGAGCCAAGTTCACATTGTTGTATCTAGTCTTCAGAAACTCCCATACCTGATTAGCAGTTTCATAAGGACCAAATTGTTCATGAATAGTAGATGTAGAAGTGTTACGAAATCATGTCAAAATTTGATGGTTCTTGCTATCCCAATCCTCCAATCTTTCAAAGAAGTTGTCATCACTTTCACCTGCAATTTTTATTGGAGTTTTGATATCACCTGTCACATAGCGCCATAATTTTCGCCCTTTCAAAAAACTTCGCATAGCTTGTGTCCAAGTACGATAATTTTTCCCATCTAAAATAGTTGGAATGGGGGGTGCAATTGATATTTTCTCCATGATGAGAAAAGATAGGGTATATGAAAGCAAAAATAAATAAGGATGGAAAGAGATACAAAGTACGGGAGTTTAAGAAAAAAATACTGATTTGGAATGCTGTAGATGCAGAGTACGGGAGTTTTTTTTTTAAAAAAAATAGAGAGTCAAAGATAAGTGTGCGGATAGAAAAGCAGACTTTGTCACGGGATAAGAAAGAGATAAAAAACGAGAGAAGCTGAATGAGAACAAGAAAACCTATGGAAGGGTTGCTGAGAGGATGGGCACTGCGTGCGGTGACAGAGGAGGGTGGCGCGAGGACTGGAACCGTGGAGACGTAGTGCAGTAGTAAGGTTTGCGAGGCACTCGTAAGAGATGTGCCAGACTGGTTGTTGGAGGAGGCAGCCGTTTTCCCCAGAGGGAGGGTTTGGCCACCGCCCAACTGAGGATGACTTGAAGGTCGCGCCGCCGCTGGCGCGTCGTCGGGAGGCGCTGCTGGCGCGTCGTCGGGAGGCACCGCACGGGGCGTGGGCTGGGCTCTGCGCTGCTGGATGCGGAGGAGCTTTGGCGGCACACGGAGGATGGGCGGTCGGGACCGTGTGGACCCGGTGGTGGCGCCGCACTAGGAGGAGCAAGACGACAGACACGGTTGCTCTGATACCATGTTAAACTCAAAAAGGAAAGGATGAAGTTTCCTGTAACTTTGTATATTCCTGCTCATGTTGAGTACAAGGGTTATATATAACAAGAAAAGAAGGGAGATGAAAGAAAGGGAGATGAAGAGTTATAGCCGTTGAGTTATAGCTGTTACAACAACGGCTAATACAAAATTAATGTTTAAATAATTTTGTTAACAGTAATTATAATCTTCTTGTAATGGGTTTTTTTGTAACAAAAATGTTTCTCATTTGAAAGGAACTTCGAGGATACAAGGACGTGTGAGGGAAGGAGGTGAAATGTTGTATGAACATGAACATATTTGGATGGTAATTTGGTCACCACACTTGCTGCTCTGCTCCTGTCGTTGAGGATTGTGTTCTCTGAGCAGCACTTGCAATCGACGACGACTTGATCGACCAAGGCTTGCATAGGAATGGGCCGCCACAATGGGAACAAGAAGCAGTACAAGAGGCACATCTTCTTTCAAGCCATCAAAGAAAAACTTAAGAATAGCTTAAAAACTCTCTTCAATGTGGTTTCTCAAGACGTCCAGCATATCCTTCATGGTTCTCATCAATTGCAATCCGATAGTATTTTCGATTTGGTATTTTGTCTAACAAAAGTGGAGGTATTTTTGTCTTCTAACTCAAAAGGTTGGCGGTGGAAGTACATTTCCGTCTGCTGAAATCCACATTGTTATAAAGCTAAAATAAGAGATACTACATTACTACTTTTAGACGTTCAAATTGTATAATTTGCTTTAAAAATAATTACCTAAAAAGAAAATTAAGTTGAGCTGCTAGGAAATTGTGTGTTCATTAATTTCTATCTACCTTTGATTTTATCTCAAGATAAGCGAGTGCAAGTAGTTGTGTCTTGGAGTCTATGCAGTTTTAAATTCCAAAGCGAGATGAGTGGTAAAGAGGTGATGAACGTGAAAGTTATGTGCAACTGAACTACATATTTCCCTACCTCTAACTGTATTAATAAATAAATGGAGGTGGTTTATATATAGGGTTAAATGGGGTTGCCCTTTAGGAGGGAGCTAACTTGGCTCCCCCGCTCCATTTTTCACATTTTTAATTTTTTTTAAATTGCTTCCATGGATTTCATCAATATATCCCTATATTATGTCATTCAAATTTCGTACAAAACGGAAATTTCTACGGTCTCCATCTAGACGGGGTCGATTTCGACAATTCTATTACTATTAAAAATGATTGTTTAGATGGAGACCGTAGGAATCTTTGTTTTGCACGAAATTTGAATGACAAGCTATAGGGATATAGTGATGAAATTATACGAAAGCATTTCCAAAAAAACAAAATAGGGAAAATGGAGTGATAAGGAGTCAAGTTAGCTCCCCGAAGGGGGCAGCCCCATTTAACCCTTATATATATGAACTATTATTGTTTTCTATAGTTAAAAAGTTGATGTCATGCATATACTACATTCTTTATTATTCTTAAAATTTGTAGCGTATATGTCATTTCCTTGAAATATATGCTAGTCAAATTAAATATCAAAACACTATAAGAAAATATAATTTTCATGACTACGAAATTGCTATTGCATGATGTGGCAGTGTGGTCGCAAGACCTTTACCCGTTGTTTTGTGACTACAACCCCACTACAGGGTAGTCGTTAAGCTTTTACGACTACATGTAGTCGCTACCTGTGGAAATTGTTTGCGACCACATTGTGATCACACTAAAGTCGTACGGTGGTGGTAAATTTTAACAGCCCCCCGCCAATCGAAGTCCTAACTCTGTGCCCCACTGTCCCACCCCTTGTCCCCGACCCCCTGGAACCATCCCAACCCCCCCCCCCATCTTTGTCCTCCCAATCGCCCCCTCCCAATCCCTCTTCTCTGTCCACCACCAGTGCCTCTCCTATGTGTCGTTCTCCTCTGGCTGCCTCACCCCCACCACCACCACCACCACCACACCACCTCCCTCTCTAGCAATCCACCACCCTCCCTCCTCTCTCACCTCCACCGCCCGACCTTCCTTCCCCATATTCCGTCCCCGATCCGACACCTGACTGCCATTCTCGTGATGCATCATGGATGAGGCAGTAGGACATGACTTCTACGCAATTGTGGGGGAGCTTGAGTGCTACCCCGTGCCCCTTGGAAGTGCTCGACAGGATGATGGAGGAGCTCTCTACAAGAGACCTTCAGATCGTACTCATCTACTCCACCCAGGAAGAGAGGGATTCCTACTGGATGCTCGAGATCTTTGATTGGCTGTGAAGGGAGAACCTCCTCAACGGGGAGACTCGTGAGATTATGGTCTCCAATGCCTACAGATGGATCGAGAGGATGGTAGATGCACGGTGCACCGTGGGGGACGTGGTGGGGCTGCTGGACGAGATCGATTGCGTAAGGCTTGAGGCTGGATCTAGTTCTGAGGAGAAGGTAGTCAGACTCTACTGAGAGCGGGAGTGGAAATTAGAGACTGTGGAATTCGTTAGGGATGTCATAAGAAGGGGCAGGGGTGTGAGTGGGGGTGAGGAGGGAAGAGGGGGAATTCTAGAGTATCTCGTTTGGAAGATGATGGTATGTGAGATTTATTATTATTCCTTCTTTCTTGATATTATCCTGAATGACTCGTTGGATGCCTCTTAGATTTATTAACTAGCGAGAGGTTCTATTTCTGGATTTAGGATATGCTGATTCGATCTAATGGTTTGGGGGTTTGGTTTTGTTTCTACTGTGTTAAAATGGAACATTAGAGGTATGACGTCCAAAAATTGTGCTCAAACAAAAGACAAGAAAATCAGGTATCTTCTTTGTTGCATTCTATTTGATTTCTTTTTTTAAAAGTTACGTGCTGATTTTGCTCTTATTCTTTTTATTTGTGTGGTGTAACATTAAAATCAAGGAAAACACCTATTTACTATGCAATCCAAAATCCTTTCTTGTAAGTATATGTTAAATAAAGGTTAGTTTTATATACACTCATTGCTCTTGTGTTGATATATATTAGCTTTGTAATATTTAAGTTTGTTTAGAGAAATGAAAAAAATCCAAGATCACATAATAAAATAAACAAATGGAAGATGCTAGAGGTTTAGTTGATAGAATCATTGATGAAAGAATTATTTGATACTTCTTTAGTAGGTCAGTAAATCAACTGTCAATAAAATATGATTTGATTATATTTTTGATGATTAGAAATTGATCCATGTAATTAGCTAATTAGGATTCAACTATTTCGAACAATTTGTCATTGGTAACATCAAAAATAGAAATATCTTGTAGCTTTAATATGACGGTCGCAAAAGTTTTGGTGACGTCCAAACTGTCACAAATAGTATCCCTGCGGATTATTCCCAACGACTTGTCCGTCATCAGGCACTTTTTCTAACAGGTGCAACACTATTTATTGTGATTTTTGTTGCAGGGAAAAAATATTTTTCCTGTATGTTACTCCATTGTTGCATGTTTGTTTTTTCTGAACATTTTATTTGATGTCCTAGATGGTGGGTTGGCTTCCGGGTGCTCAAACTAATTCATATCCTAAATCAAGTTATGTTAGCTTTGGTCTTGTTCTTGGTTCATATGGCAAGAGATTCCGTACTCGCAGCTCCGAGGTCGTCCGATTAGTTGATTTACTTGATGAGGCAGGTACACATTGCAAAACAGAATGGTGAGATGTGGGGAGTTTCTAGTATTTTTTTGTTATTCTTTGATTTACTTATGTTGGTTAATGTATTTGCACGTGTTGTTTATCTTCCAATGTAAACTTTCTGAATGGATGGAGTTAGAGATTCAAAAAACTGCAGAAGCAGCTGGCAATGGTGTTGTTAAGTAAACTTTTTTATTTATATTGAAATTATTGTTATTACTGCATTGATGTGTTCTTCATGATAATGCTATTATGTACTTTCAACACATAGCTTGCATTCTTAGTTGTGTACTTTGGATGGGGGATGAAGAATCTTGTTTTTTTTCTCCATTTGTAGCATTGTATGACAATGGCTTAATTTATCATTGTTAGGCAGAACAATAACCCTATCTTTCCTTTCATTATAGTAGTGCTTAGTGGAGGCTCTCCAACTAATTCTTCTTTGTGGCTGCTCTTTCACTTGGTCAACCGACTTGACCTCGGACGATGAGTACTCTGATGAAGCGGTATCCCTCTGGTCATATCTAATCACCTCGGTTTGTGTACTATACCCTGGGGCGGAGTCCTCTGAATGATTCATGTCCATAGTGATGTACCGAGTAGGTTTGCTAGATCATGACGCAGTGAGAGGAGGAGGACCAGAGTGCTTCTTCCCTCCACTATCAACCATACTAGATGATGTGTCCCTTCTGAAATGAGTATGTGAGGTAGTGGCCTTCATCCAATGAATCACCATGTATGTTGTATATCTCATGTAATATCAGTACATGTCTCGGGTATATGATGATGCTCGAAGTCAATTTTGTATTTGTCAGCTCAAGTGTCAGATCACAGTAATGATCGAGAAGTCTGAAATGAATGTGTCCGTATTTGGTGAATTGGATGTGTCTAGGCAAAGCTCATTCACCTTGGTAGCAGCATGGGTAGCCTCGATAGTCAGATCCTCGTGTGACTCGCTTTGGGTCGTGCCTAAGGTCTGCAGAGAGGTCTGTTCTTGTGGAGGGTATGTCTTAGTGGTTTCCTCTGTGTCACAACTGTCAGTTTCATGTTCTGTTGTCTCAGGGTCGAGCATGTCCTCGAGAGTTTGATCATTAAGATTATGGTTTGGGAAATTTATGTCTTGAACCTCACAATTGATAGTCTCTATATCATATGCTAAGAACGGTTTTCCTAGAATAATGGGAGACTCGGACAACTCTTCTCGGTGCTATATGTCTAGGACAACAAAGTCTACTTTGTGTTTGACACATTGGAAATTCATGACGACTGAAACAATTCCTCTTGATCTTTTGATGAATCGATCAGGAGATTGAACGATTATTCTAGTATTTCTGAGCGATCCGAGTTCGAGTCAGTCAAACACAGACTTCAGAAGGATGTTCAGGCTGGAATCTTCATCTATCCGAATATGAGTAAACTTGGTATTCTCAAATTCACAAGCAACCCTACGACTTTCGCTTTTCTTTGTCATCACCACTGAACTGGCCATAGTGATTAAATGATATTCAATTTTGAATCTTTTCTTGTCCGTCTTCATAGGTGATAATCGACTCTTTCACAAATCTCTGAAGATCGAGTACGTACTCTATGGTCTTGATTAATAGAAACTCTAAGATCGGACTTTTACAAACTGCTTTCGTTTCAGTGTTGTCTGTTTTTTAATTTCTGTTTTTTAAAGTCAATAGAATGATCAGTGGACCGGTCAGATGTGTCTGGTACATGTGGTGTTTGTGCTTGAAATTTTTGCACATGATTCGTCTTAGGTTCTCTCCGGGGTATCCTCGATTTCCTTTGTTGTTAATAATCTTTTTAACCATTTGGATGACATTGCCAAGTTGTCCAGTCAATGCATCGACTATTTGATTGAACTGAGCTATGCCATCTTCTATCATATCATGAATTGGAAATGACTAGCCATACTCATCATGTCGTGACTCCGCCATGCAATCCGAAACCGAGTAATAGTCATTCTTAGTAGTCATGGTCAGGTCATGAATCCTACTTCCTTGACTTTGAATCTCAAATGTATGGTTAAAGAAAAACCGTTCATGCTCGAAAAGAGAGTTATCCTGAGTAGGGGATGGTTCAAACGGTGAATTCTCAACCATAATCAAGGATCGTGTTTCTATGTCAAATTTGGTCATGCTCATGTCCATACTCGAATTTGCTCTCTCCATTGTGCTCATATAATATTCAGCCGGGTTCGTGAGCGGTTCATATCTTGTATATGCAATCGAAGAAGGAGTGTGGTGGTGGAATGAGGATGAAGGATATGATGGTTGGGGAAGAACCACCTCAAAGAGAGGGTTCTTCTAAAATGAGAAAGGTGATGAAGATTGTCAAGATTCGATAGTATAAGATCTACCCACGGACTTTGGGTATGAATATCAATATTTTAACACTTTCGAAAAGGAAGGTGTAGAATGATTTATGAACCTTGATATGTGTGTGCAAGTGCAATGATTTTTGAATTCACACAATTTAGTATGCAATGCAAATCCTAAAATTCACCAACTTCACACAGTGAAGGTCGTGGAAGTTCGATCGATTATCTTTTCAATTTTAAATTGGTGATAAAAAAATACTTGAATCCGTTACACACAGTGTATTATCCCTTACGCCTATATTTGGCTCTAATACCCCTCAATCAAAGGAATGATCTGTCCGGGCTGTCGGATTATATCACAAACCTAAAGGAGATGGTAAACGAGCACACCCAAAATGTCGACTATAGTCAGAAGTGAGCGCTTGCTCTCAAATCCACAAGAGTTAGATCTGGAGACTTAAGGCGCATGTTCAGGATTTAGGGATCTAACCTTACGGCTACGTCCTCACTAACTCAAAGTCTATAGGTATGTACCTATGCGTAAAGATGGGGTTGCTCTCCTACAATCAATGATGTTCAATTTTTATCCGGTTTTAATTAGTCAATAATGTTTAACAACCCTATTATTTTAATTTGATTATCACTTGAAGTTGAGTGGAGAATTAAGTACGTCTACACGGGGATTACAGTTTCCTTTAAATCCTAGATGAGTGAAAATTAAGGGAGAATAAAAAAAGCCATGCATCGAGAAACATGATGATGAATGCAGAGTCAAAGATACTTACAATACTTCCTTGCAATCTCCTACAGGATGCTAAATAGAATTGAAATTTTTCTAACAAATGTCTAATGCATGCACGAGAAACTACACCTAAAATAAGAATTTCTATTAGCATGTGAAAGAACAATTTAATTTCGCTAAGTGAATTCCGATTTAGTGCATCTAATTAGTGTGAGAGTGTGGACATAGTCCTATGAGAACAAAAATAACCTAGTATCTTTAAAAGCTACGGTGCAATCCCAGGACTACGTCAATTACCACAAATAATATGTCTCGATAGTCCAAGTGTCCAGTCTGGGTACAAGCGTGAGTCTTCAAACAAAGACTGTTGAAAATAGGCAATTATTACAAAAAATTACAAAAATAAATAAAGAAAATCACTCTCTCTTGAAAAATAAAAGCAGAAGAAAAAAATTCCTTCACACTTCTTTAGCGGACTCGATCCGCAGAATCGCCTGCCTCCGGTCGCTTCGAGTTTGATTCGGCATTCGAGAAGCCGCTCCAAGTGTCCAAGCATCTAACAGAAAAAAATAAGGGAAATAAAGGTTAGATATATTCACAAAAAATAATTACAATAAATGAAATAAAATAATGATAAAAAGAGAAATATGCATAAGAAATCGAGAATCAGACTACCCGAAGATGGAAACTCCACATTATTCAAAAAGTAATCCTGAACCGTATACCTCCACGGTAATGGCGCCACTTGACAAGCGCTCCAGAATGCCTTTTTAATCGATATAATTAATTATATCAAAGTTGTTGTATTCGAGCAATCTAGGAACCGTAAAAAATGACCACGCATAGGAATTAATATGGAAAATTAATCCTTGGTGTAGTCAAATTATTTATTTTACTTGGGTAAGTCCCAATCTCAAATATTTCATAAATTAAGTTTTCAAAAGAGATAAACATTTCTTGGTGTTTTTTTTCTATTTTTTAGTTTTTACAGGTTTTAAAATTTTAAAAGATTTAATTAATTAATAAAAAATGATGCATCAATTTCAAAATATTTTGATGCAGGAAATAGAATTATGCCATGTGATATGGTTAGAGAAAAATAAAGAAATGTGGTATTTTTGTGCTTTTTAAATGGTGTGATCATGAAATGATAATGCAAGATGAATATGCATGTGCAACAAGTCAACCAAGCTGAGCATCTCTTCAATGATTTCACAAACCCCTCTTCCATAATTACTCTTAGGCAAATGAATGTTTAATTAATCTCGAATCAATTTCCCAAAGAAATCCTTGGATAAATCACGGATTATGACGCAATAAAGAATTGATGACTCAGAAATGTGCTCAAAAATACAAATAATTCCTTGATTAATTGACATTCAGAAATATTTTCAAAATAAATAATGAATTTTCTATATGTCAGATAATGAGACGAGGATCAAAATGACACCAAAAACATGAAAATCCGATAAAAGATGCTCGAGATATAAATTATTGAAGGCTAGGGACCAATATGTAGATAAAATAAATAAAATGCTCGTATATATACCCTTGGGGGGCTGATATGTAATTATCCAAACACGTTTGGAGTTCTTGTGTAATTTACCGTGGTGGGGGTCTTTTTGTAATATGTGGGAGTAACGAGGGTCTGCTTGCAATTTAACTTAGGCCACACACTTAAAGCGTGAAGCAGGACTCTTTTGCGATTTTAGAACATTCAAGGGCTCATGCACAATTTCGCCATCCACACGTGATGGAGCACGTGAGGTGAGTCTCAGGTGGCAGCTCGAGTCGAACCTCCACATGTCTTACTCTCCCTACTTCGGGGCGATCCGAAGCTTCACGGCTTGGATGAAGGCTTGGGATTGATTTTGTCTAAAGGAACTCGATCTGACGTCCTAAATTTGGGGTGAAGAGCAATGGTCTTAGATCACTCCCGTTCTTGATCTAACGGGAGATGTAGCTTGCTGCTGCAAGAGGCGGCTTGATGAGGAACGTGCGATGCTTCTTTGCTCGATGGTGGACAGAGCTCCCGGCAGTCGTGACGGAGAGGAGCAATTAGTGATGGTTGTGGGTGTGCCTTGGTGTAGAACAAAGAAGATATGATGGGATGTTGAGACGAGAAGAAAATAATAAATAAAAAGAAGAAGACGAAGAAGAGAAAGTGGAAGGGGAAATGGGAGTGTGTGTCGCATGGGATCAGAGGAGTTCGACTCGACTCCGGTTGTCGCCTCAGTTGTGGGCGGTCATGGTGAAACTTATACTGGCAACATGGAAGAGCAGTATCACACGAGGGTGGGAGCCCTTGTGGATCTCGCTGAATGGAGTCTTCGCTTAAGGAAAGATCCCTGTCACTAACCCTATCTTCGACTCTCTCTCTCTCTCTATCTCTTGCTTCATAAAAGGGAACTGATATGGCAGATAGTTAGGAAGGTGATCGGGAAGGAGACTAAATAGGAAGAGGGAGGAGAGATATGGATGCATCGGAGTTAGGAGTTTGTTTGAGGCAAATGGATAATGAGGAGAGGATAATGGCACGTGGTTGGGTAGATTCGTTGAAACATAATGGATAGGACAAGAGGAGGGGATTCGGGTGGTGGTCACCAGTAGTTGAGGGGATGGAGACGAGAGTTGGTCATTGGGGGAAACTGTTGGTGAGTCGCCTGGGTTGGAAGAGGATAAGGATATGAAGAGGGGGGGTTTGGCCGTTGGTAGGAGATGAAGGAGAGAGCGATGATGGTGACCACGATAAGCTAGTTAGGGTTCTCGGGCAAAAAGGGGGAAGAGGATGCAGGATATGGGTTATCGACGATTATCGGAATTGGGGCTCAACGGTAGGGGTGTGCATGGGGCGGGTACCCGACCCGTTCAACCATGACCCGCCCCGACCCATCATTACCGGGTCAACGGGTCAACCCGACCCATTTCAACGGGTACCCGATTCTAGTGGGTACCCGAATCGTTACAACGGGTAACGGGTATCCGTGGGTACCCGCGGGTCACTAAAATAAAAATATGCTCTCATAAAATCCACACTCGGGATGCGACATTTGAAAATATCATTGACTAATGACATAAATAAGTTGAGAGATAAATATTTTCTCATTATCTTGCCATTTTCATGTATATTTTATATTATGTAGCATACCCTTTCTATTTCCTATATTTAGAGCAAGTTTTTTCTTCCAAAATGCATCTGGGACAACAATGTTTAGGAGCCTTCATGCATAACAAGAAAATTACATAACGTACAATACAAATAGGACTTTATGCAATAAATCTAAATAAGAAAGTGAAGGGGCAATGATGGCAAAAGGTGACCATGGTCCGTTCACCCTTCCTATTTCCTTCATACCACGGGTATCCAAGTGGGGGTGGTACCCAACCGGGTACCCAGCTCTTCCGCTGGGTTTTCCAATGGGGCACAAAAGTTGCGCGGGTCGGGTACCTGACCCGGGTAGCTTACTCGGGTACCCGTAAACTTCGGGTCAAAATAGCCGGGTCAAATCGGGTACCCGTTTGACCCGGCTATTTTGAACACCCCTACTCAACGGGGAAGAGAGGAGGAAGGGAATGGGTCAACGGCCAGGGATTGAAGGTCGATGGTGGGTTGTTGGGACTCGGTCGGCCAAAGGAGGAGCAATGACGGAGAGTGGGTGGCCAAGATCAGGGGAAGGAGATGAGGCTACAAGAGTCACGTGCGGATCACGTGAGAAAAAAGGTGAGAGAAGGGCACGTTCTAGGCACGCGCTCTAAGTATGGAATCAACCATGCGTATAGCACGTGGGGAGAGAGAAGAAGGGGGGCATGTGAGTTTATCATGTGCCAGGTGGCTCCAGTGATGGTCTAACATGCGGATAGTTGACCCAACTTTGACCAATGCATGAAATGCAAGAAAAAATCAAATAAAAATAGAAAAGAAACTTGAAGGCAAATATGCTCAACATGAAAAATGTTTGATTAAATGCACTCTATACAATGTCTCGTGAAGGACTTGGATGCAGACAGAATGCATTGTGCAAATGCAGACAGAATGCATTGTGCAAGATGTGCATTTTTTGGTGATTATATATATATATATATCATTTTTTAGTTTTACAAATTTTATTTGATTTTATGTAGATAAATAAATGCGTGCAAATCAAACATGACGTGGAATAATGCAATGGACTCAAATGATATTTTTTGATATTTTTGTGGAATGAGTTAATGTTACAATAAGTTAGGGAAGTAGATTGTATACAAGTGGGTTTGGTTAGTAAGCTCAAGTCATAACTGATATTTCTAATTGCTCTCTATTTTTATTTTGATCTCTATGTCATTAGTTAAAACAATGGTCAAAATAAAGAAATGAAAAGAAAATAATCATAACGAGTGAAATATGCACATGAAATGATAGGTCAAAATAAGCAAAAATGTACAATGCACAGTTAGGTCGCAAAACCTAATTTTCACAAATGAACTCCGATTTTTTTGAAGTTGGTCTTGATTTGTAGATAATTGAATGTACATTAATTCAAAAGAAAGTAGAATACATTTGGACACTATATCAGAGAGATATCAACTTTTACGACTTTTTGACCTAAATTTAGGGTTTGGAGTTATTTTGAATATGTACAAGTTGTCATTTTTTAGGCTTTTCCTTACATTAAGGTTAATGATACGTTCACAGTGAAGTTGGTTTCATGTCAATTGGAGTTAGCATGAATTATTTAGAAATGGGTGAAGTTAAGTGAAAATATGCAGATGAATATGAATGCGGAAATGAATGCTAATTTATGCAAATTAACTACAAGTGCATGATAGTCAATTTTATGATATTAACAGATGAATGCATCTAACTTCTCGGTACGAAGTTTTATTTTCAGCTGATCAGGGTGATGAATCACAGATTCCTCACTAATGTGCACCAAGCACCACTTTCTCAGCTGAGCTCTGAAGTCTGAACTTGAAGAACCTAAACAACTCGTCGAACCTCCCCTGACGGCTCGTATCTTCCTCACTTTCACTTCACCTTGCGGTGTTCCTGGATGTTGTTTAAGTGAGGGAATTGTGGGATGCGAGCCCTATTTCATGGTAGCAATTCAGGAAGTTGAAGAAAAAACTACACGTGCTTCAATGAAACAAATAAGCAAATACCGCATGTATGGGATGGCATGATGTGGTTTGCATGTTGTTTAATGTCCATCTAGTAAATACAAAAACACAAGGGCATATAAAATGTGGCTTGAGTATCCTTTCCATCTTTACTATTCTCATATGTTTTGTTATGTTTCATCGTGGTTACCTCAAGTTCATTTTTGATGTATTCATCATCCCGTTACAGTGGACATCTAATATATGCACTGCAGCAATCATAACACTACATCCTGTTGAGTAGTTTATTTTGTATGTATTTTGAGAGGCATGTATTGTGGCATGCACTTTCAGACTTCACAACAGAGATGGCATTATATACCTATTTGGACTAATGTTGTGCTTGCATCTATTATCAAAATTTTGAGACATTATACATACATGGGTCCAGAATATAGTTTTAGTTATTTTGGTTCACTTATCAATTTTCAATGGTTGTATGTCGAATATTAGTTTTAATGCTAACTTGTTGATATCATATATCATGGACAGTTAGTTATATCAACCATCTTTTGCTGTCGATCCCGATGGTCAGCCGAGTATAATTACATATATTACCCGTGTGTTTTGCCCTTGAAGGTTATTGTGCCTACGCGAGTTTGATACACTTTAGTTTGTTGGACGTAGACATTGTTACGAAAGTTATATATACATTGTTCAATTCATCGTTCGTAATCATATATGAATCCTTCACATGCGAAGAGCCGTGGGTCATATGCAACTCCTAGAATGATGAATTACCGTATGATTGCATTCACTTTATCGAATGAACATTTCACACTGATAATGCTTCAATAACACTTTCATATAATGCTGCACGTACTATGAACATTGATGCATGTCCAAAGCAACGTAAATTACAAAAAAAAGATTCCACTATGCATCGATTACCAAACAGGGGATTCACTTATCAAATGTAAAAAAGAGGAGTATGGACTTTCGTGTTTAGGATCTAACACAAAATATTCACAAAAGCATGGGGAGGCCTGTATATGAGAAAATAAAATAAAATAATTGAGAATCTGCCCATAGTCGAGATCCCTTTTTTTTTTTTTAATTTACCTATATGCACCTTGATGTGTTCATATTCTCTCACCCGGCTTTGTTGGTGTAACCGCATTTTCAGTAGTTCACATCATGCACAATTTCGCATAAGCATGGAAGGCCTGGGAGGCTCTAAACCTATATTTATATGTCATCGAGGAAGGGTCGTCAAAAACGACCTTTGCCTCATCGACATTTTGTTTTGAGTCAACCAAGTCCCTTTGTCCCCACCAGAGTGAACATACCCGCTTGTTTCCCGCCACAACCTCTGCCCTCGGTGCTGCCGCGGTGCAGTCTCTCCACCTTCCCTCCCCATCCTCTCCTCTCCTCTCCTGATGGACGGACCCTCGGCACCTGACGCAGCAGCGCGAATGGAGATGGAAGCTTCCGTCGACCTCAGCAAGCTCCCCGAGCTCAAACTCGGTAGTCCCTCCCTTCCCCTCTAACCCTCCTCCCATCCACAGCCCCTCTTTCCGTCGTTTCTTCTTCGTCTTCTTCCTCCTCCTCTCTTTCTTATGCTCGCATCATATCCGGTTCATTGTTTCGCAGACGCAAGGCAGGCGCAGGGCTTTATCTCCTTCTTCAAAACCCTACCTCAGGTAAAGGAGCATCTCCCTCCGCCCTTAACGCGTTCTTATCTATGTACAACTTATCTACGTTTGCCTGTATGTACCCCGGTGCGTGCTTCAGGAGACGCGGGTAGTGCGCTTCTTCGATCGCAAGGTGAGCATTACTGCCCTGAGCCCTCACTGCTATCCTGCTTCACACCGTTTTCATTTGTTCCCATGTTTGTCCTTTTCCATTACCAAGTTACTTTGGCATTTAGCTGAAGTTGCTGATTAACAGGAAGGCACTTCACGAGTTTCATTCCTGAAATTTTTGTGTCCATCCCAATAAATTGGTCAGTTATAGTTCCCCATCCAGCAGGAAAGTTTCCTAAAGGAACTGCATCATGATGAATGTCCCTATCTCTTTGCGAGTTGTCGAAGGAGGCTTGGTTTTAAGCCGAGGCTCCCTTTTTAACTTCTTTATAAATTATTCTAAACTCAAACACTGCGTGACAGTTCGAAACAAGCTGATAATCCGAACTTGAGGGTCAATCCCATAAATAATTCCTTTTCGCTAATTAAAAGAAAGTAAATACCAGTGTTGCATTTATTCCTTATCCATACTGTCTCCGCAGTGTTTTGACTTTTTTTAAGAGATAGCTACTGGATCGTCCTTCTTCTGGGAAGAAATTGGTCTTCATGCCACCAAATTTGGTCTAAAGTATCTTTCTTGCCTGACATATATGTTCTTTGCTGGTTCAGTAACACATAAAAGGGGGGTACTATCGAGCTGTTGTTGTTTTAATTTGTTCAGTCTCTTCAACTGCCAAGGTTGTTCTGTAGGAAAAAAGTCTAGATGTTTGTGTCATCGGTCTTTGTTATAATAAGTTGCCTTAATTGTGTTGATTTCAGATTTCCGTGCTAAATGACTGTACATGGTACTTCTTATTAACAATTATATAAAGTGGATAACTTTACTTTCATTCACTGGCAGGATTATTACACTGTACATGGTGAAAATGCCCTGTTCATTGCAAAAACATACTACCACACGACGACTGCTCTACGACAACTTGGCAGCAGTGCTGACAGTATTTATAGCGTGAGTGTCAGCAAAAACATGTTTGAAACCATAGCTCGCGATATTCTGCTGGAGAGATTCGACCATACTCTGGAGCTCTACGAGGGAAGTGGGTCGACCTGGCGTTTGTCGAAAGCTGGTACACCAGGAATTATTGGCAGCTTTGATCAAGTTTTATTTGCAAACAATGACATGCAAGATTCTCCTGTAGTTGTTGCATTGTGGCTTGGGATTCGTGAAAACCAGTACATTATAGGGCTGAGTTATGTGGACTTGAACAAGCGGGCCCTAGGATTGGCTGAATTTCTCGATGACAGCCAATTCACACACTTGGATTCAGCTTTGGTTGCCCTTGGCTGCAAGGAATGTCTACTGCCAGAGGAGAGTAAAAAATCCAAAGAAACAAGTGCACTGCGTGGTGTCCTTAACAAGTGCGGCATTCTTTTAACTGAGAGGAAGAAACACGAGTTCAAATCTCGGGATCTTGTGCAGGATCTTGGCCGCATAATCAGAGGCCCCATTGAACCTGTTCGTGATTTGCTTTCAGAGTTTGAGTATGCCTTGGGTACCCTCGGGGCTTTGTTATCATATACTGACTTGCTTAGAGATGAGAGCAATTATAGAAATTATTCAATTCAGAAGTACAATCTGGAAAGCTACATGAGACTGGATTCTGCTGCCATCAAGGCCTTAAATATTTTTGAAAGCAAAACGGATGCTAACAAAAATTGCAGCTTGTTTGGTCTCATGAATAGGACATGCACTGCTGGCATGGGCAAAAGATTATTAAGTAGGTGGCTCAAACAGCCTTTATTAGACATAAGTAAGATAAATAAAAGACTAGATTTGGTTCAAGCATTCGTGGAAGATGCTGAACTCCGCCAAGGTTTACGTCAACACTTGAAAAGAATTTGTGACATTGAGCGCTTAATACGTAGTTTGAGGAAGACGGCTAATTTGCAGCCTATTGTAAAATTATATCAGGTTAGCTTCGATTGGTCGTTTGATGTTTACGTGCATTCACATATGCATATCACATAAAGGAAATATACAAGGTAACTTATCCAGAAACACTAGCAACACACAATATTGCAGAAACGGGCATTCATTCTTACTGAACCTAGAATCAACAGTATTTACGATATTAATCATAGTATTTTTTATATGTTATTTATTTCCAAAATAATATTTTTTTATTAATATATGAATTCAATTAAACCAAGTCATGCATAATTAACATACTTCTTCAAAAGGCTATTCATTTAGATATGCGCAGTCTGTATGACAAACTGAATTACAAAGTCCACAACTAATAACCAACTATACAGTGCAGAGAAATTGAACCATAAAGTATTCGAGTAAAACATAAATTAATCACATAATTTGTGTCAACGAAAAAATAGTCACATGATTTGCACCCAAGTAAACCGTGCAGCCGGTTGCCTATCCAGTCTCTTAGTCAGCTGTATACCCGACGAGCAGGTCCAATTTTTACGACATGGACCGACTAGTTAATTGGTTTCTAATTTCACCTGAATGCATAGTCGAATCAGGTAATCTGACTAGTTGGCTGATCAGATTTCCTATTCAGAAGTCATATGTACAATTTACGTCTATTTATCCTCCCATTTTCTCTTATAGAAATACCGTCTTATAGAAATTGCTGGAGAAATTTGAATAGAAGGTTTTAAATGCTTTCTAAATGTTGCATTTGTTAATCTACATTTAGTAAATCTAGTTCTTAGTTTTGGAATACTACTGCATGTGCTTTAAAAATGAGAAAATATATTAAACAATTATTTCTAGCGATTCTATCCTACCTTCAAAAATGAAACATAGAAAGTAATACACAACACCAAAATTTCCAATGTCATCTTATTTGCAGAGATTGGAAATATTGGTATCCACTTGTATTAGATGGTTGGCATTTGTTAAGAGTTGTTTTGTGATTCTCACGGGTTAACTATTACTCACTGTTTCACATGGAAATTCTTTTCAAGCACTTTGATTTCCTTTGATTTGTGACTGCCAACTGTAAAATAGTTTTTAGGATATTACTTAAACTTGCACGTGTTTTTCATGGAAATTTATTGAGGAAAGCTTTTCATGGAAATGACTTTACTCCTATAATTTATCTCGGTAGCTTTATCTTTAGCGGTCTCCTTGGCTCAAAATTAGGACAGTGGATCAGTGTTGAGGTTACATGAATGCGACATGGTTGTATACATAGTCATATATCCATATTTTGTCACCTTTGTAAATTAAAATTAACTGTATCAAATTCTTAGGCTTTTGTTTTTTTGCATTCTTTCAATGTCCAGTCGTGCATTAGACTTCCACACATCAGAGATATATTAGAACGTCACGAGGGGCAATTTTCAGATCTAATTAGGCAGAAGTATTTGGATTCTCTAGATGACTTACTTGACGATAGCCATCTGCCAAAGTTTAATCGCCTCATTGAACATGCGATTGATCTTGAAGGACTTGAGAATGGCCAATACGTCATTTCCTCCAGCTTTGATAATAGCTTAGTTGAACTTAAGAATGCACTAGATGGAGTGGATGAGCGGATAAAGTCTTTGCACAGGGATGTCGCCAATGACCTTGATTTGCTAGCTGAGAAGGTTCTGAAGTTGGAGAAAGCTGCTCAGTTTGGTCATGTATTTAGAATATCAAAGAAGGAAGAACAGAAAGTTCGGAAAAAACTTACAGCACATTTTATTGTTCTTGAAACTCGGAAGGATGGGGTAAAATTCACAAACACCCAGCTTAAAAAGCTGGGAACCGAGTATCAGAAAGTATTTGAAAAGTACCTGATCTGTCAAAAGGAGCTTGTTACCAGATTAGTTGACACCGTTTCTACATTCTCCGAGGTATTGCCATATAATGTTTTTTTGATTGCTTTCCTTCCGAGGACTTGCACTTATGAGGCTGGAAATTCGTGCTTTTAGTTGTTTGAGACCCTTGCTGGAATCCTTTCCGAGCTTGATGTTCTACTTGGTTTTGCCGATCTTGCTGTTTGTAGTCCTGTACCTTACACACGACCAGATATCACTCCACCGGTAAACATGTATTTCCTGGTTATTTTCACTTAATTATGAATTTGATCCAGCATTCATACAGATCCGATGCAGTTTTTTCTTTATTATAGGATGAAGGTGACATCATACTTGAAGGAAGTAGGCACCCTTGTGTAGAGGCCCAAGATAATGTAAATTTTATACCAAACGACTGTTATCTTGTGAGTGTTTCTTCAGAATCCATTTCTTTATGGGTATTTGATATTTCTTACTTTCATTTCATAAAAAATGTATTCCATAATTTCATGGTAAGAACTGCAAGGCCTTATTCACATAGCTCCATATATAAACAGGTCCGTGGCGAAAGTTGGTTTCAGATCATCACTGGTCCTAATATGGGTGGGAAGTCTACTTATATCCGACAGGTGCGATTCTCTTCAAACCAGCTATATGCGTTTCGATAATGCAGTTACTTGAGTTTTTTTAGTGCTTCTAGTGCACTGAACTCCTAAAACAACAATGTTTGATGATTTCCTTCTATCACTTATTTGTTGTATTTGGTCTATCTGTTAAGGTGCTAATGCTACACTGACTTTTCTTTTAACAGATTTATTTTGTTTCTGTTCTTTTTGTTGAGATATGGGATCTTTTTATGTATCTGTCTTTTTAAGATTTCTCCAGAAAGTTTCTACATAATATGGATTAAGGTTCTTCAATGAAGTAGAGAGTTGTTTCCTGGGCTTCTCACATGGTTGCCTTTATTCCACTTCTCTCCCATCACCTTTAGATGGATCCTCTATGATTAATCACAATACATTTTTTTGAGACCAAAGAGGGGGAAACACACTATGGTGTCCGCTCCAAATATATTTATGTTAGAGAAAAGAACTTACATCAGCAATGATTTGAGGAGAGTCTTGGCATGGAAAATTACATTGTCAACATAGAAACGTTCAGAATTAAAGATAACCCCATTTCTAACTAACCAGATTGTCCAAACAATCGAAAGAGGAAGGAACATCTCTGTTTTGGGGCGGCTCTTTACTGCATGAATATTTATCAAGGCTATGCAAATTCACCCAATCAACACCCGGCTCTCTCCAAATCACAGTAATCTTCTTGTAATGGAAGAAAAGATGCTTGATCGTCTCATTCTCAATACCACATAGGGACGAATGGGAGAAGTATCCAAAAAGATCCAACATCATCTATTCTAGTCAAGATCCGCCTTCGTCTCATCAAACACATAAAGATAGCAATACAACATGGTAATTTTAGTTCCCAAATATGTTTGCAGTCATGCAGAAGAGAGTCATATGCCATAACTGAAGGTCTGTCTACTACCTCATTAGCCCGATTCACCGAAAAATTGCCATTTCCAAATCCAGTGGTCTCTACCTCCCGTTGGACCCTCTGTATAGTTCAAAGAATCTAGAAGATGAAGAAATTCCTACAGATGCTGATCAGAGAAACCTGCCAGAAAAGACGACGTCCATCTACCATCCGCCCAATAATCTGCCACTTGTGCTTCTCTATATGCTGTTATCGCAAAAAAAGTCGTGCGTAACAGTTCGCTAATAGGCCCCATCTATCCATTTATCTATCCATAATACAAAAAAACCATCTTCAAGAGCAAGGTGAAAAAGTTTCGTGAATCGTGGCAGCACAGAATGGATGCCTCTCCAAAAAGTCGATTGGTAAAAGGCTGTGTGCTGTGGCAAGTTCTCATGTCCTTTGATATCATCGATTCTGCGGATGAGTCTGCAACATAACTCCTCACTCTTCCCTTAAATTATGGCAATCCATTTTAGAAGAAGTGCCCTGTTCAATGTTCTAGCCGTGTAACTCCCAACCCACCAATCGTCTTTGGGAGTGTGACTGTCTCCCTATCAACCTAGTGTATTCCAGACAAGGTTCGAAATCTCAATTTCGATTTCGATCCCCTCCAAAATTGAAATTTCGGGAAATTTCGATCGTTTTGGTGGAAATGTCAAAAAAGGCTAAAAAGCCATTTTCGACCATTTTTTCGCAAATTAAGATCTTCCAAGTTATTATAACAATAAATAACTTACAAATATACACTTATATCACATATTGCTCATATATGTCCCTTATATCACATATATCGGTCATATTAGTCATATCAACCAAATCAATGTCAATGTTGATTCTTGGCTGATAGCTTGATACATACTGGAAATTTATATCATCCAATCAAAGATCTTAAAACAACAATAGCTTACAAATGCACACTTATCACACAATCTCTCATTCGTACGCCTTATATCACATCATATCGGTCATATCGGACATATTATTGAGCTGACTGATAGATACTGGAAATGGAAATCAAAATAACTAAGTTAAAAACAATTAGAAGACGTCTTTTATTCACAAAAATAGACGAGCATTTTGATTCTAAAATATAAATAATGATTAATTAAATAATGTTTTGTTCATGCAAATAACCGTCGTGGACAAAGTTCTAATGAATTATAGAATTAATTACAGACTTACAATAAAGATGCATCTATTTACGAAGATAAATGGCAAACGAATGAAATGAACAAGCTATATAAGATATATAGAAGCTATAAAGTTGTTTCATCTCCATTGCTTAAACCCAAAGGGGAGGAAGCTCCCCAAGTTGAATAATCATCGTATGTACCCCCCTGTCGCACCATACCCTACTAGACGGGGGTCTCGTTGCCCGGTCAGTGAGCTAGGGGGGCCCCAGGTTGCCCTCCTTTGCGGGGGTAGTGCCCCTGACCTGAAATAATATATATAAATCATTATGTGTTTTAATATTGGGAATAGATAAATAGATAGTAAAATCAAGCTCACTGAGATAATATCGTTGATATACATAGATATCGGCGAAATTTCATCGATATCGGTCGAAATCCAGGAAATTTTGTACCGAAACCCATGAATTTCAATCGAAATGGGTTGATATGTCGAAATATCACTGACATTTCGGTCGAAATCTTAGAAATCGACATATATAGAGTTTCGATACCCATGACCTCTCGAAACCGAAATTTCGGCGAAATTTCGCGAAATTTCAATTCATGATTCCAGATCCATCACGACCCAATTTACCCCATAAAAAATTTCTTATAAGCAGCTCCAGGCGATGACAGATGCCGACCGAAAGGAGACGTGCTGGCATGAAAAAACCAGAATCACGACAAGCACAACCTTTACAAGCACTAGGCGTCTATCACAAGACAAGGTAACTGTTTTCCAACCAGACAATTTCCTTTCCATATTCTTAACCACAGGAAGCCAATCCGTGATTCATATCCTCCCGCAGGTTAGGGGTAATCCAAGGTTGCAGATCGACAGAGAGCCACATCCTGTGTCCAACTCCCTATATACCGGACTTTCTATTTAGATAATGTACTTGCTCATTGCAGGACCCTTTTAGCCTGCAGGAACTTTGTATAATCATATTTGATTTAATATAAATTTGAGGTGGGCCCCTTCTCGGGACTACATGTTGGACATGCGGGCCCACGACGAGCCATTATGCAATAAATGTTATTGCAAATATCATTCCCTAGTTTGAAATGAAGAATAACTAATTTGCATAATAGGTCCCGTAGTACAATTAGGGTTACATACCATAGCCATCTTGATGATCATACAACTGTTGATTCAATTGTTGAATCATAGAGCATGGTGCTTGGGTGAATATCTAAAGAGTTAGATTAAGGACTCATCAAGCACCGTCAAATGATTACTAAGAGATGATCTCCAGCTTGAGTAGGAAATGGCAATCCTTTCTCTAATGGGCTATCTAACCGACCTCTTGATGCATGTCCTATGCATAGGAATAGAGATTCGGATGTGTTAGATAAGTTAGCTCAAATAATTGACTTAACGAGATCAAGATAACCAAGGACCTATGTCGTATGCTGTCACGATATAGGCACGCATGCTCTGACCAGAAACAAATGTGTTACTATATGTTTGAGTATGTACATTTGGCAAATCGATAGGTTGATGGCCTAATCAAGGTTTATACATCGGCGCGCTTGTGTCCATACAAAGGCATATGAGTAATACGATCTCTCAAAGGGATCATACATGTTCATTTACTGAACCGGAAGACATGAGCTCACTCATGAGATATTGAGATCAAATTCCGTTCACGGTTATCTCGCTTTGGAAGCTTGACAGAATTTGTAGATTTGATATATGCTTCTGGAAAGTATATGATCAATACATGGGTATGATATATGCTTTTGGAAAGTATATGATCGATACCAACTCCCAATGGTCAAATGAGAAACTTAATGATCAAACCCTGAATGAGACAGTCTAAATTGATCTAAAACTTCGGGTTTATTCTAGGTCTTTCAGTATGTAGGATGTACATGTATTAGGAATACATGAGGGTGTTGTGATCATAAACGATTGTATAACCATGACGCCTCCATTCCGAAGGAGTGATGAAACATGTCTGGATTTTAGTGACTCCTCTCAATAGAGAAGTAATCTGATCTTAGTCCAAATGTTGAACTTTGATCTGAATATGATTCAGACGCAATGAGAAGATTAGATTTACGGCTTTGATTTAATAAAAAATCTGTGGGAGATCCCCGAGATTTGGATTTGAGATGTTATCGCAACATCCAAGTCATTATACATGGAATTTACAATCGCCCTTTCCTTATCTCCAAGTATCCGCGGAGAAAGTGCATTATTCTTGAAAGAGTTCAAGAATAATTCCATTGTTGATATTGTATCTAAGCATTGAGCAAAATGGATAACTAAATGCGATTTAATTATTATGAGTGTTATGGATTTGATTCATATTATTTGGTCTTAAGAGAATGAATATCCAAGATGATCAAATGTGATTTTATTATTAAGGATATGATTAATGTGGATAGCACTTTCCATATTATTCATGGATATTATAAATGTAATTTATAATATATTAGAGAGAGATTATTGTAATTTGTATTTACGAATTATTCGTTGATATGAATTGGATTCGCATTGAACAATTAATTGTAAATGCAATTACATTTTGTTTTAGATGTGTGAATATAATCACATTCCTTCAATGCCATGATTGAAATTTTCACAAAATAATTTGGAATTATTTTGATGAATAATTATGCAATAATAGTTATTGCATATGTGGATTATATGGAGGGATTTGAGATCTCAATATATATGGAAGAGGAGCCCCCCTCCTTACATAGAGTGGATTGGCAAGTTGAGTGCTCTCATCTTGTGGCCGTCCACACCATGTATGGAAGGTGAGTTGCTCACCTTCCAATCCTTTCCATCTTTGTTGATTTGATTTAAATTGAATTATATTGATTGATTTCAATATATTTAATTTATTTTGAAGTCAACAAATTTGTTGTTGCAAATTTATGCAACAAAGTCATGGCCATTGATTGAAAGTACAAATCAATCTCATCCATTGGATTTATGTACACATGGATTGTGATCCACGGACATCCAAAATAGTATAAATAGAAGGATAGCCCTAGCCTTTTATTGTATAATGTAAAACACAACAAGCTCTCTTTCTACACGTCTACTCTCTCCCCCTCTCTCTCATTGTGGCTGTCCTCCTTGGAGCCCTAGAAAGAGTCGCCGTCGTCATCGCTACACCGTCGTGCTGCCGCTTCGATTGCTCGTGGATCTCTGTCTCCTTCGATGCGCCTCTCTCGTGAAGAAGACGTCTGATCTCGTGAGATGAGATCAGGAGATTCGTCGCTTGGATTATCAACTCAGATTGCAAGGAGCACATGTTTCATCAATGCGCCCGTAAGTGTCTCCTCCGTCGGATCGGACTTGAGACATGAGGTCTCTTTGTTTTGAGACTCGATCGCAATCACGCTTCAAGAGGTGACCTTAATACCTGCACACCGTTTAGATGAAACGATTCGAGAAGTGTTCTCGGATCACGTGGTTTCTTTTAATTTTTAAATTCCGCTGCCCCGAGCTACTAGTGCAACTAGTCGCTCCTGATCGCATATGATGCGATCTCCATGCTTCCGTGATGCGCTTAAGGTTTTTGCATAACCTTCACTACACACTCCTTTTTATAAAAAAAACCAATAGCAAATGGATGGCACAATCGCAAACTCTGATTTCGTACTTCATCTGAAGTAGTCTCGTCAGAGGCTCTTTCATGTCTTGGGACCTCTTGGCTTGCGGGCTACCTTTGAAAGTTGAAACTAGTATTAATTGCTACTAAATTATTTACTTGTAATATTGGATTTACTATAATTACTAATACTAATTAATTAATTGCAAACTTGTATTTATTATTAAATTATCTCATATTAAGGACATTACTGCATGCAAGCCTAAACAATATTTACAAGGTAAAGCACCAATGTATAAAGTGAGATCCAAAGGTTAGAAATTACAAGTTAAATTTGACATCTAAACTTGTAAAACAATGTTTAAGAGAAATAAACCATAATATAGAGTAAATATGAAAACAATCCATCAAAAATCCTAAAGTAAATCTCCTTAAGATCTCTATAAATACAATAATTTGTAGCCCAACGATAAACAAATTCTCAAGAACAAGTAAAAAATGGCAAAGCCTTCTCACACTTTAAGTAGGGCCGGCTTCATGGATTCTTGCTCAAATTTATGTTGAAAGATCCGACTATTTTTACGCTGGCTGTTGGCTACCTAATGTAACACCCACAAGGAGGGATTTGAATCCTGATCTTTTGGGTGGTAGACACACTGCACTACCACCAGACCATTGGAGTGGGTTAAAAGGTATTGTATTTTTCTTTAAAATATTCAATAACCCTCGAATCTCAAGAACAAGTAATGGACACAAAAAATATACAACTCCTAAAAAATCTGTGCTTAAAGGTATCATATATATTTTTAAAATCATCTTAAAAATACCTTCTCTAGAGTCATGAACAACAAGCAAGATCGACATATCGATACAATATGAGCGAAATGCCGATAGGTCCAAAGGTGAAAAATTGCATGCAAAACCCCATGCTTCAATCTACACGAATTGACATCACAATATATGTTGCTGATATATCTTGAGATATGGGAAAAAAGATATTGAGGATGATATCTATATTTGTCGCCACTTGATACTGATATATATTTAAGGGTAAATTACAAAAAGGATCTCAACTATGCGTCAATTCTCAATTAGATGCTTCAATTTTCGAATGTAACAAAGCTATCTTATTATCTTGTCTCAAATACATGCCTCTCTAAGCTTCCACGACCCTTATATGTTGATGTTAAACCTTGAAATTGAAAGTTCTGGCTCCTTTTTGCTGCATTTGATAAATAGGGCCCCTAATTGTGGAACGGTGCATAGTTGGCCTCTTTTTGTAGTTTACCTTAATATTCAATATATCGACGACTTACGGATTAGCAGTGAAGTTGGGTGATCATGCATTTTCCGTCTGACAGTAAAGCATTGCATGGCAAGGAGCATAGGCAGATAGAGGTGACAAGTAGGTTGCAGCAATGTCAGAAGGAATCTAACTCCTTGTTTTGTTTCTTGTACAGCAGATTGTTGCTGTGATGTTTTTTAGGACGTTTAATTTTGTCTTGAGATGTTTTGGACTTGGAAATGTTAAACTCCTTTCATTTTTTTATTTCAGGTTGGTGTTAATGTCTTGATGGCTCTTGTTGGATCTTTTATTCCTTGTGATAAAGCAACCATCAGTGTACGTGATTGCATTTTTGCTCGTGTAGGGGCTGGTGATTGCCAGGTGAGATATTTTGTATTCACGATTATATTTTTTATTTATGATAATTGTTGCCAATGTACCCACTTAAATGGTCTGGTGGTAGTGCAATGTGTCTACCACCCAAAAGACCAAGGTTCAAATCCCCCTCTTGCAGGGGTTGCGTTAGGTAGTCGACAACCGGCGTACAAAATAGTCGAATCTTTCAGCATGGATTTGAGCAAGAATCCATGTAGCCGACCCTACTCATAGTGGGAGAGGGCTTAAAACTTTTTTTTTTGATAATTGTTGCCAATCAACGAAAAATTTGCAATACTATCACATAACTCAGTAGATTAGAGATCTTTAGCAAGCGGAGATTCTTTTTTTAAGCCTAATTAACAAAATGAAAATGCAAATGCAAGTTGTAGACTAATCTAAAACTGAACAATAAATCACCGTTTGGTGTGTTTGTACTGGATGGAATACTTTCTTCTCAGTTTTTTTCGACTTTGAATATGAAAAAGATAACCTCTTGAAGCAAAATGGATTGTTGGGTTATCGATGAGATCATTCCTTTGGAATGAAATGGGGTACTAGGGCGTGCTAAGGTCTCGTCATACATGGCAGGTTATATGTCAAGGTAATTGGAATGTCATTGAGTATGAGTCTTTGGAGATCAATGTATTTGATTGATAGAAAAAGCGCATGAAAATCACTTGAAGCAAAAATTCATGGATAGACAGCGATACTTAGGAGGAAAAATCTGGTAATTGGAGTTTCCTTGTGTAGGAATCCTTGGATATATTAAATGGTTTTGACGTTAGAAAAAGAATGGGAAAACCACTTGAAGCAAAAGATCTTGCTTGGTAGCTAGTACTTCCATAAGAGGATTTTTTTGATATTTTTGTGACATTATATAATTCGAGCAGAAATTCAGAGACTTTGATTGGGTTAAGAGATGCAATGCTGTTAGATGGGTATTTTTGCCTGCCTCTGGTGACAGAAGCATGTATCATCAACTTCTTGGCGCATAACGTAACTTTCTGTGCCAAATAGGCTGTCATTGCATAGAAGGGGATGAGCCACTGGGGATGGCTTTTTGTGCATAAGGAAGGTTTGTACTTAAAAGGGATTACCTATGGCTAATCAATATTTTCAACTTTTTGTGCTTGTTTCGGATGAAACAGGTTTTGACTTTGCAGAAACAATGTGTGTGAATGCAGCCTTCAAGATTGATTTATTCGTTTGCATGGTTTATAGATGCCACCAAAAAATGGCATGCTATTGGGAGGGTGCATAGTGCTGGCCTTTGAAAAACTTTGAAATTTCGATTTTTCTTAAAATCTAAAAAACTCATACAATATTTTTGTTTGAGTTGAAAGAGGGGGGAAATATGCTATGGTGTCCACACCGATTATATTAAAAAGAAGGATTCAAAAAAACTTATCGAAGCCATGACTTGAGGTGAGTCCTAGCATGAGAAATTACATTAACGACATAAAAGCACTGAGCTAAAAAACACACAATTTATAGCTAGCCACAAAGCCCAAATGACCACTGGCGAAAGCTGAGCTCGTTTCCGGGTCTATGTTTTGCCAAATAAAGAGAATACCAGGAAGTATTCGAGTTGTTCAAATTCACCCCGTCTGAACCTAGTTTAGGCCAAACGGTGGAGGGAATACCACAACTAAAAAAGAGATGCTCTAATTTCCTCATCACAAAGGGGGCATAAATTTAGAACACATGTGAAGAGCCTTGCACACTCTTCCCTTTTCATGATGTGCTCTCATCTCATCATAAGAAAATTCCGATTCTATAAGGAAGCTTTAGCCCCCATATTAAATTGCAATCATGAATCAGACCGGAGGTGAGGGTCTATCTAGCGCTCTATAAGCACATTTTACAGAAAACAAATTATCCTCCCAGATCCATTTATCTCTACCATCCATCGGACCATCAATGCCGCTCAGGGACGAGAAGAAGGAGCTGACCCTCTAAATATTGGTCCAAAAAATCTTTACGGAACATGGGTGTGGAGATATTTTTCTATGTTTCTGTGTTTCAGTACTCCTTTATCTATTTCTTTTCTTGTTGTCTGCTTTATGTAATTTTCCTATAGGCCTCTCTATATAAGAGAACCTAGGGCCTATGGAATAAACATTTCTTATTTTCCCCAACATGGTATTAGAGCGGCGTTCCTAGACCGGAGCTCTTATACCCTAATCCTAAACCTAGCCCCACCTCTTACCTTCTTACGCGTCGTCACCCGCGGCCTCCACCGTCACTTGCGACCCTTGAGACGGTCGCCAATCAGACTAGGGATTTGAGTTCGGGCTTCCGGTTCTTCAGGGGAGAGAGCCTTTCTCGAGTGGCCGCAAAGCCGCCAGTCAACTTAGGGCTTTCGGGTATGCCACGTCGCATTCCAGATTATCCAGATGCTTACGCCGCCACCACATGCAGTCTCCGCCGCCACTCCAGCGGCCCCAGTCGCTCTACTCGCGGCCCCGCGACTCCTCTGCGTCTACTCTTGCCGCCCCTCCCAGTTGCCCATTCCAGCGGCTTCGCTGCCACTCCCAGCGGCCCCGCCACCCCTCTACGGTCGCTCATGCCGCACCTCCAGCTGCCCATTCCAGCGGCTGCACCTCCAAAGAACAAGGGTGACATTTTTTCGTCCGGAGCCTTCAAGGATCTGACCCCCATCACTAAGATGGATGGGACCAACTATGAGTTGTGATCCATGCAGTTTCTCACCCTCATGCAGTGCAACAACAAGGAGTACATCGTGACAGATCCAGAGCCAACAGATAAGACTGGGGCAAATGCTTCTTGGAAGCAAGATGACGTGTATGCACGTATTTGACTATGTGGGACCCTAACCACAGAGATAGCCAATGATATTATGAACCAGCCCACCGTCAAGGCAATGTGGGACACTTTGGCTTCTGCCTATGCTCAAGCAAAGAATGATGTCAAGATTCTTCAACTACAGTTTGACATCTACAAGGCCAAGCAGAATGGTCGTCCTCTGCATGTGTACTACAGTCCACTCCGTGACATGTTTGAGAAGCTTCATAGCTATATGCCTATTACTACATCTCTTGAACAACAAAAGTCATATAGGAACTCCACGATGGTTGGAGTTTTCATGGCCGGCCTTGATATAGAGTATGATGCAATACGTACTCAACTTCTCACTGGAGCCACCATACCTCCCATGGAGGAGACCTATAGCCATCTCAGTCAGATTATCATGCCTCCTAGGCCACTCCTCAGCCCTCGTCAGCTATGGCCGTTTCTCGTGGTCGATGAGTGATGACCCGGTCTAGAGGATGCACCCCTCGTGGTAGAGGTGGTGGACGTCCGCATGACCCTTGCAACTTTTGCCATTGACTGGGACATACAGAGTATACATGCTACCAGAAGCATGGATATCCTATCTCTGGTCGCGTGGCTGAGCAAATTGAGCTGTCAGATGCTCTTGCTTCCCAAATCGATCCTTGCATGGATGATATCGTCTCTTGTATTCGAGAGATCATGACTCCTGTTGCAGGAACCACCGCTACCGATACTGCAGCCGCAGCCAGAGCCTCTTCGAGCTCCTCAGGTATCGCTTATGCTTTCACTGGTAGTAATGGTGCAGATATGACAGAGTAGATTATGGACTCTGGTGCTTCCCATCATCTTTGTAGAGACTGAGCGCAACTGAGGTCCTACGGGACCATACCACTTGGTAGATGGGTTATCATTGCCAATGGCGACCATTTACCCATTATAGGACAGGGGGAGGTGCATTTGACACCCTCCATGCGTCTTCAGAATGTTTTATATGCTCCTGACTTTCAGATGAATTTACTTTCCATTAGTCAGATCACTAAGGATTCGCATTGTCGTGCCATCTTTGACCCTTCGTCTCTTGTGTTTCAGCCTTCAGGACATACTGACGGGCTGGGTGATTGGATGTGACCGTGAGAAGCGGGGTCTCTACAGACTGGTCCAACCTCCTCATGTTGCCGTTTCTACTATACCTAATGGACTAGTCTCACCCTATCTGTGGCACCTTCGTTTTGGTCACCTTCCTCTACAGAAGCTTTGTCATGTTCTCCATCAGATTTCCACGAGATCCTCCTTCCAGTGTGATGCATGCTAGCTTGGAAAGCATCATCGTTCCTCCTTTCCATCCCATCAGAGTCAGAGCAGTTCTCAGTTATTCGAGCTCCTTCATCTAGATATCTGGGTCCCGAGTAATGTTCCTAATCACCAGGGACATCGTTTCTATCTAGTTGCCGTCGATGATTTTTCTAGACTTTCCTGGGCCTTTTTATTGAAGAATAAGTTTGAGATTGGATCTGTGATCAAATATTTTATTAATAACATAAAGAATATTTTTTCTGCCAATGTCAAATATATTCGTTCTGATAGTGCCTTAGAGTTCTGCACCTTACAGCTTTCTGACTTCCTTCGTTCTCTTGGCATTGTTCACCAGACCTCATGTGCATATACATCCCAGCAGAATGGTGTTGTCGAGCGCAAACACCACCACTTACTTGATGTGGCCCGAACATTATTGATACGGAGTCGTGTTCCCCATGCCTACTGGGGAGATGCTGTCCTCACTGCTTGCTATCTGGTGAACCACATGTCTTCGTCTTTGTTGGGAGAGAAGATTCCTTTTCCGATTGCGTTTCCCGAGAATGATCTTTTCTCTCTTACACCTCGTGTATTTGGTTATGTTGCTTTTGTTCATGATGTCTCTTCAGGTCGTGACAAGCTCTCTCCCGGAGTTGTCAGTGTATTTTTGTTGGCTACTCTCGCACCTAGAAGAGCTATCATTGCTTTGATCCTCTCAAACGGAAATACTTTGTTAGTGCTGATGGTACTTTCTTTGAGTCTGTCATGTATTTTTCTCCTATAGGTGACAGACTAGCCTTGTCTAACTCTGACAATGAGATCTACATGCCTCCACCTCCTACTGTTGTACCACCACCTCCCTCCATTCCTGCTTTACCACCACCTCCTCAACCATCACCACCACCACCGCGCCACCACATGCACATACTCCTGCTTCTACACCTGCTCATGTGTCTCCACCTCGTACTGTGACTCAGTTTTTGTCACATGCGTTTACTCACTGGTCTCGCTCGGTTCCACCTGCTCACAGGCCTTGCCCATCATCATGTACACCTCAGGTATGTAATGAGCTCATTTTTTCTACTGATGGCACTACTGAGTTGTCTGTGCAACGAGATTCTATGCAGGATGAGCAGGTGCCCTTGGCAGATGATCTTGATGTACCGATTGCTCTGCGCAAGCAGAAACATAGGTGTGCTACTTATCCTCTTGCAACCCAGGTTTCCTTGAGCAGACTGTTGGAGGATTTCAGAAGGTTTACCTTGGCAATATCAACCGTGGAGATACCACGGACATATCATGAGGCTCTTAAGGACAGTTAGTGGAGATTAGTTATGGAGGAAGAGATGGTTGAATTACAGTCACGTGATACATGGAGCCTTGTTTCTACTCCAGTTGGAACATCCGTTGTGGGATGTAAATGGATGTTAATTGTGAAACACCATGCACATGGCAGTGTAGATTGCTATAAAGCGAGACTTGTGGTACGAGGGTTCACCCAGACATATGGGGTGGACTATCAATATACTTTCTCTCTCCAATCGCCAGACATTCTACTCTACGCATACTACTTTCTGTTGCTGTGACATGAGATTAGACCCTTTACCAGTTTGATGTGAAGAATGCCTTCCTCTATGGTGATCTACAAGAGGAGGTCTACATGCAACAACCACCTGGGTTTGCTGCTGAGGGGGAGTGTCAGAAGGTTTGCATGCTACATAAGGCTATTTATGGCCTTAAGCACTCAGACTTGATAGAGCAGCATGGGTTTGTGAGATCGACTGCAGATCACTCTTTGTTTGTGCACATGACCCAGAGAGGTATTATTGTCATCATTGCCTATGTTGATATTATTGTTACAGGGGATGACGAGTAGGGCATTCATAGTGCTAAGGACTTCCTAGGTCAGCAGTTTGTGATCAAGGACCTTGGTGATTTACGTTACTTCCTTGGATTGGAGTTTGCCAGGAACCAGCGAGGTCTTGTGATGACCCAGAGGAAGTATGTTACAGACCTTTCAGAGACAAACATGGCAGATTGCAGACCTGCCACTACTCCCATTGAGCCGAGCATGAAGCTCTATGATGATGCCACAGAGGAGGTTGACAAGCGGAGGTACATGGGGCTTGTTGACATGCTACTATATGTGACGATTACCAGGCCCGACATATCCTTTGCCGTAAGCTAAGTGAGTCAGTTTATGGAACAACCTAGACATACACATATAGCTGCATTCCATATGATTCTGAGGTATCTAAAGACCTCACCAGGTACGAGACTTTTTTTAGCAGAGGCACATCTCTTTCAGTTACAGCGTGTGCAGATGCATGTTATGCTGGGTATCCAAAGGATATGAAGTCTACTTCAGGCTTCGCTGTATTTATAGGGAATTCCCTGGTTTCATGGAAGAGCAAGAAACAGACTGTGGTTGCCAGATCGAGTGCTGAGCAAGGTTTGAAAGAACGAAAGGCAGAAGGAGGCGGTTCCACGAGAAGTGAGGCTAAGCATAGACTCATGGTGGTCGAGGCGTAAGCCTCAATCCCCCCCCCCCAAATTTAGTAATCTAACATATTCTAGTATATAAATATTAAGAAAACAATACAATAACACAAATATTGAAGCATATAAAGCAAGTAAAGGAATTCTTATGCAATCCATCGTTGTCGTAGACTTGCGGTGTACCAATGTTAGAATTAAACTCATGACAAAATAGAGAGTACAAAACATAATAAGTTCCAAATTTCAAATCCTACTTCTAGTTCAAAAAGTAGAATGCCAATTCGTGCACTTGTCTTCTAGGCTCCAAAAGATCTTCTAATCATTGCTCTAACATCGGCAGCAAGACTATCATCCTCTGATGCACTACTGCTCATTGGATCATCCAATGAATCATCCATGTAGTTTAAATTTTCTTCATCATCATCTTCATCACTAACATCATCTCCAGTATGAACCTCATCCTCATTAATATGAACCATATCTTTACCTTCATTATACAAACCTTTGTTATTTTTTTTGTATGTTGTATTTTTTATTCTAATGAAATAAGTTTAACATCACATTTACCTTTCTTTCTATCCTTCCTACGAGAATCATCTTGTTCTTTCTCAGCTTCCACAACATCCTCTTCTAGACGAGTATTTGAATTGAGCTCTTGATATGCACCATATTCACATGTTTGAAGCTCTGAAACCCACTTATCATCAGAATCCACATCTTCCAAGCACATGGGATCATCTATAGTCTTTTTCTTGACCTCCCTCTGCTTCAACTTCAAGTTGAACATCACATAGACCAAACTATTGAGTTTTGCTTCTGTGAGTCGACTTCTCCTCTTCGCATGTACCTACCCAATACACATGGTCATGCTTAAAATATATACAATTAGAAAATATATTTATGATTTACTCAAGTCAAAATACTACCTTGGAGTTTGGCGGTTGGACTTCCAGTTTGACGTTTGGCAGTTGGACTTCCAGTTTGGTGTTTAGAAAATATATTTATGATCTACTCAAGTTAAAATACTACCTTGGCGTTTAGCGGTTGGGTTTCCAACTCTTGGCGCTTTGGGCTCGTGTCGCGAGGAGGCGTTTCGACGTCATTTGGAGGATCCATCTCGGGAGTTTCGCTTTTCGGTCTCCTCGCTTTCGCGGCTTGCAGAGGCGGACTATCGGTTTGCTTTTGATTCTCAAGCCTTGCGCATGCGGGCTCTTGCTCCCCATCTCCGTTTCAAGCTTTCGGAATTGTCTGCTTGCATCGATCCTGTTGATCCGATTATTAATCGGATCTCGCTTTCGGGCCCTCTGGTTTTTTCGGGCACTGCCATGCAATCGGACAGGTCTTCGGCTCTTGATTTCTCGACCCAACATGGGAGGGCTTGTGAAGGGCTGGAAGGTGGCTCACTCGTGCCGCAAATTTGCTTTGGTGATCCCCTGGTCCAGTTGAGGGGCCCACTTCGTCCTTGATGGGCTCGGGCTCTGAGGAGCATTCGGTATGCGGTATGGGGATGGGGGAAAGGACAGAAAAAGGGGTGTCCTTTGGTTTGTCAATGGAAGTGGCTGACTTGGGTCCTGCCGGGGACGGTGCTGCTGACAAGAAATCTGGGAAGCACTATAGGAGGAGACAACGGACAAGGCCTCAACACGGGGTGCTTCCACCGATCTCGGAGCAGAAAGCTTGAATTGCGGAGCTGGCAGGAGTGGTTCGCACTTAGGGTTCAAAAGTGGTCTCCCAATGAAGGTTCTTTCTTGGAATGTTAGAGGTCTGGGTGACTCGGACAAGAGGATCCTTGGAACACGTTTTTGGGATTGGGGATGTGATGTTATATTCCTTCAGGAGACTAAGCTAGAATCTATTTCTGACTTAGTCTGGCTTTCTTTTGATGCGGGCGACGTTGATGAGTTCAGGGCGATCGGTGCTTTGGGTTCCTCAGGAGGCTTACTTTTGGCTTGGAGAAGTTTGGCTTTCATTTTCTGTGCGGAGCTCAAGGTCAGACATGTCCTAACCTTCTTCTGGAGTATATTTGTTCGTCTTCCTTTTGGCCCTCTCTTGTGTCTATGGGCCATGCAATCATGTTGAGAGGTGCGGACGGATTTGCGGGCAGTTGGGACGGCTTCGTGGGGGCCCCTTGTCTTGTTGGCGGTGATTTTAACGTTACGCTTCGTTCCACGGATTGGCCGTGCTCTAGGGGGGGCAGGATCCCGGCTCTGGGGATTTTGCAGATGTTATTGACTCCATGGAGCTGGAGGCGCTGGATGCGGCTGATTCGAGTTACACTTGGAGAAATTCTACCTCGTGGTCGCGTATCGATCGGTTTTTGGCCTCCTCGGAGCTGCTGGATCTTTTCCCCGTGTCTTTCGTGGTTGCTAGGCTGAGGACTCGGTCCGATCACACTCCGATTCTTTTGGATTCGGGTGAGCTCACACCACCGAGGGTTTTCTTTAGATATGAGAGGACCTGGCTTTTGGTGGACTCCTTCCGGGACCTGGTCACTTCGCACTGGTCCTCCCTGTCGGTTTCCAGCTCTGCTGCGTCGAGGTTTGTGCAGAAATTGGTCTCTTTGCGCACGCGTTTGTGCGCCTTCAAGAGAGACTCCAGAGATGCCCGTCGTGCGGCTCGTGTGGAGGCGGAGGACGAATTGTCTAGGCTTGATGCCATGGTGGATTATCGGGATCTGAACAACGACGAGCTGGCCCAGCGTGCGCTTGCCCAGAAGAGGATTGCCGATGAAGACATGAAGTGTATTACGGAATGGAGACATCGGTCTAGGAACACCTGGCTTAAGGAGGGTGATGCGAACACATCCTTCTTCCACCGAGTGGTTAGTGGGAGACGTAGGTGTAACACTATGAGATCTGTGATTGTGGACGTCATGTGGGTGGACGGCAACATCGAGATGGGTAGAGCGACTGCGGACCACTTCCGCGAGTTCTCGACTGCTTTGATTGAGAGGCGCTAGAGATGGACGTGGCTGGGCGCTCCGTGCTTGTCTCCCTCTATGGCTTCTAGCTTGACGCAGGCTGTTTACATGGATGAACTGAAGGCTGCGGTTTGGTGTCTCAACGCTGATGGGGCTCCAGGCTCCGATGGCTTTCTTGTGGCCTTTTACAGAGACTTTTGGGAACTGGTGGGTAAGGATGTGTTGGAGGTTGTCTTGGAGTTTTGCGGCGGCAACACAAGATTCGATAGGATAAATAGGGCCCTGATCTTTCTCCTTCCTAAGTGCATGGCAGCAGAGCGCATTGAGGACTTCCGGCCCATCGCGTTGTCCAACGCTCTATATTTGATAGTGACGAAGGTCCTTGCAATAAGGTTGAGCTGAACGCTCGAGCACATTGTTTCCCCCGTTGCAGTCGACATTCGTCCCGGGTAGGCAGATCGCGGATTGTTTGGTTCTCGCGTCTGAGATAGTTGCGGATTGGAGGAGGCGGGGGAAGGAGGGATTGCTCTGGAAGGTTGACTTCGTGAAAGCCTATGATACTTTGGACTGGAAGTTTCTCTGGCTTGCCTTGCGCATGAGGGGATTTCCAGATTTGTGGATTTCGCGGATGAAACATTGTGTCATGACCTCTTCTATGTCCATTCTTTCAGCCAAAGAGGGGAGTCAGGCAGGGGTGTCCTTTGGCCCCCCTTCTGTTCGTCATTGCATTGGATGTCTTGGCCTGAATTGTGGTCCGTGTGACTAGTGGTGGCTATTCCGCGGGGTACTCGCGGGATGGGATTACGATCCCGCTTCTTCAGTATGCCAACGACACCGTTTTCTTCCTTGAGGGGGGCATTGCGGAGGCTATGTCTATAGCTTTGGATCTTTTCAATGAGCTTTCCGGTCTGTTTAAGAACACTAGCAAGTCCAAGTTCGGAGGGGGATGCATGTAATTGCAGCCAGGTGCTGGGCTCGGATTGTGGTACCCTCCCTGTCAGGTACCTCGTCGGGGTGCCGCTGGCTGTGAGCAGAACCAAGCTGGCTGACTGGTTGCTGGTGGTTGAAAAGCTTGAGTAGGCTGACAGGTTGGAAGTCAGCCATCTTATCCAAGGGGGGGCACCTGGTGCTACTAAAGGCGGTTTTATCTTCGATCCCAATTTTTTCATGTCCATTCACCTTTTGCCGACGGGGATCCGTAATCGTCTTGAGAGATTGATATGCAAATTCTTATGGGGTAAGGTCGGGTGGGAATCTGGCGGCATGCACCTTATTGACTGGGAGGTGGTCACGCTCCCTAAGGGCGAGGGTGGTCTTGGTGTCCGGAGGTTAGATGCAATGAATGAAGCTCTGTTGTTGAAGTGGGTGAGTAGACTTTGGGGTGACAATGATGATCTGTGCTTCACCCTTCTTTGTCGGATCTACGGTATAAACGGTTCCTCCCCTTTGAATTGCTGCTGTGGTTTGTCTCCTTCGCCCTTCTGGAAGGGGATTCTGGAGACTCTTCCTCGCTTTCATGCTCTCTTCAGGCCGGTGCTTGGCAATGGGGAATCTTTTGCTTTCTGGACTGATGACTAGACGTATGCCGGGCCTTTATGTACTCGTTTTCCTCGTTTCTTTGCATTGGCCACGAACTGCAGGGCGTGCATTGCTTCGTGCTTGTCGGATGGAAACTGGATGCCTACGTTCTCTTCAAACTTCTCGGATCAACACCTCGATGAATTTCTTGATTTGCTTGAATCCTTGCGCGATTCGAGGGGGCCTGTGGGGAACATGGATCATTGGATCTGGCGTAGGGGACCCTTTTCAGTCAGGAATGCGTATGGTGCGATTTGCAGGCCACCCCCCTCAAACTCTGAGGATCTGGTTAGGGATGCAGGATCTTTTGGGGTCTCGGTTCCCTGCGAGGATTGGCTTCTTTTTTTGGCTGTTCAGGCGGCAAAGATTGATGACGAGAGACCGCTGCGTTAGGCTTCTGGGCGTTGTCTCTGATAGGTGCCTCCTGTGTGACGTTGAGATTGAATCACTAGATCATCTGTTTTTTCGGTGCCAGAAGACGGCCCCAGTCTGGGGTGCAGCCGGCCTCGACTGGGTCTGTACAGCAGACATGCCCTCTTTTTGCAGCTCCGTGGTGGTGAACAGACACCGTCCTCGCCGGGTTCTGCTTCAACCTCTTGATGTTATTTGGGCTATTTAGCTGGCAAGGGATGCACTACTCTTCTCTGGTCAAAGATTCTATAAGAAAAATATTTTGGTGCACTCTGCAAGTTTAGTGGAGGATTGTGTCATGTAGTTCGGTTTCCTGTACTTGTTCCTTAAAGTTAATTTTTAATAAAACTTTGGGGCAGACACCTTCGAGTGTTACCCCCTCTTTTGGCTTCAAAAAAGTCAAAATACTACCTGATTAAATGAGCTCCAATTGCGTTCATAACCAGATGCACTACATGTCAAACTCAATTTTTATGGCAAATTTGGTTAGCTCAGGAGTATCATCTCCAAAAGGCCTCCACGACTCAGCTGATGATGGTCATAAATCCATAATATATGGTTAGATTTAATAATGAAAAGCAACGGATAATAGATCGAGAGGATCAGGGAAATACATACCAGGACTCCTCTTCTTGTGTGTGTTCACAACATTATAATATCCAAATAAGCCTCGTGCACTCCTGAAAGCATCTTTCTGTAGATCTACTTTCTCCCTCTCCAAGGGATCACTTATCAACTTCACCATACAAGCATACAATCTGATTTTTATCTCTGTGTGCGTGGAAAATGAGGGCTCATAGTGATATTGGCGATTGAGAAAGTAGGCGGCAACTTCTAAATGAGTATGAAGTTGGCGATCCCACCTAGCATCCACGATGTCCCAAAATGGTTTGTATTTTTCTTCTACATTGCCTAATGCTTGTGTAATTTCCTCTTTGGCTCTGTCCATGGCTTCATAAATGAATCCCATTGGAGGATATTTTTCAGAATCAACCATCCTTAAAATCACAACTAAAGGTTTGGTTGTACTAATCACAAAGGCAACACAGGGCCAAGAAGATTTGTGTCTTAAAAATGTGTTGCACACACTTTGCCCATGGGGCTTGGAAGAATAGTGGCTCCTCTTACATTCATAGGAAGTAAAAAATGACTCGAGAGAGTCCCTAACAGTGATCAGTCTTTGCAATGTCAGGAAAGTCGTAGCAAAACATGTAATGGCAGGTCGGACCAAATCTCCCCCAATCTTTGCCCTGATCATGGATAAAACCCAACCATGAGCATAGATGTAGTTGACTACTCTTTTGGCTTTTTTGAAAACGGAAGCATGCAAATGCAATTTCAGAATATCCTCTAGCATCAAATCAATGCAATGGGCTGCACACAGAGTCCAATATAATTGTTTTTCTTCTCCATCAACAATTTTCCAGCCGCTTTATAATTTGAGGCATTATCAGTTATAACTTGTATGACGTCTTCACCAACCTCCTCAACTACATCATCGAGTAGAGAAAATTAATTGTGCACTTTTTGTTTTGTCAAATGCATCAATGGACTTGTAGAACCAAGTCCCAGTCGGATTGTTCACTAAAAAATTGATAAGTGAATGACCTTTTGTATCTGTCCAACCATTAGACATGATACGACATCTCGTCTCTGTCCAAGAAGCATTTGCCGCTTTCATCACATAGTCGATGTTAATCACTTTTTTCTTCAATATCCAAGATCTCAACTCTTATGCCGTTGGAGGTTTCAATCCCCTTCCAAATGCACCAACATAATGAAGTATTGTTTAAAATGATGGACTATTTGCACAATTGAATGCTAATCAATTCTCAAAGAAAAATCTTCCAATATCACGTCAAACACGAGTCCTCTCCTCTTTCTTGCATGATGCTTTCATTGTTGGCTGATACTGCTTCTCGAGGATATTTGTACTCCCAATAGCGGGATCTCTCAAACCGGTCGCACCAACAAATAAGTCCATATGACCCCTCACCTGCTTCATACTGCTGGATCCTTCTGTGAGTGTTTGAGGATCGTTACTCCCACGAGGTTTTTCCATTCCATAAGCACCCACTCTGCAAAGTTCTTCCATCTCTTCCACAACTCTTCTATTTTTTTTCTTTATGCACTGCTAGCAAACACTTCATTTTATTTGATACTTCGATTGGGACTTTTGAGCACGCTTTAACATTTTTCCCAATTTTGGCAAGGTGGTGCTTGAGTCTCGCAACTCCACTTGTTATCCTCTTAGTACAGAAATTGCATTGTACATAAACATAACCTCTGCCCCTCGTAGACTCGTCTATTTCGAGTCTGACACAAATTTCCACCCTGGGTCGCTTCGACCTCCTTCGGAATCTTTCGTGCCTCTCTTGTTTTCTTTTGACATTTCTGAATTTTTTTCCTACATGAAGCATATAAATTAGCTACAGGATTACATAGGAAAAATATTTTTAATCTACTTTAAATAGATCTTCTAATTGGGAGTGACCTTCATATATTTCAAACTTTTCTTAGACAAAGAAGATGGTTGGATTTAAGTAAGGATTATGATCATACTAGCGAATATCTCCTTGGAAAAGCCATTGTTTTGCTAATGCTCTTATCAGAAGTGAGCGATGCATTGTTATATATTAAGGTCAAACATCTTCATATATTGTTACAATTAGTTCTTGAGTGCATACCTAGTTGCAAGTTAGACCTATCTTATATATGATACAATGTGAGAAACTCAAATACATGATCTGAAAATTGGAAGAACACCAGCGATAGTTAAGAAAGGATGCATGCTAGATTACACAATAAACAAATATGTAGTGTGCCTTTTCAATCAAAGATCACGTTAGAGAAAAAGTTATCTTGAATTTAAAGCATACTAACAAGCTAAAAGAGGAGGCGGCGACTCAAGATGCAGAGGAAGGAGGTGGATGCAGGAAGGAGGAGGAGGCTCTCGCAAGCCTCAAGAGCCTCAAGTCAACACCAGCATCGGGAGGAGGCAACGATTGCTGCAGGAGGTGCAACTCGCCGCAACTCGCCTTAGGGTTTTTTTTGAGATTTTTCAAACCGGAAGAGATCGACAACATATGATATTATTAAAGTGGGTCACGTGCATCACACGTGACCCACTTTAATTTAAAACACCCCAACTATCGCCTCAGAGCGCCTCGAGGTGTAACCGCCTCAGGGCATTTTTGCCCTTCAAGGCACTCTCCTCTCAGGAAAAGGCTGAGGCGTATGCCTCAATACCAAAAATGAGCGCCTCGTCTTGAGGCGCGATTTTTCGTTCCATGGTGCTGAGTCAGAATACAAGGCCATGGCATAAGCTAGCACGGAGATGATGTGGGTCAGATCCATTCTTATTGACCTGCCTATAGAGGTGCTTCTTCTTGTGAATCTCCAGTGTGACAATCAAGTGGCTCTTTTCATTGCCAATAACCCATCTTCTCATGAGAGGACCAAACACATAGAGGTGGACTGCCACTACACTCGTGACATGATACAGAAGGGTCTTATTGCCACTTCTCATGTTAGCTCTGGAGATAAGACAACAGATGTTTTCACTAAGGTCCTAGCTCCAGGGCTTTATCAGAGATGTTCCAAGTTGAGCTTGGTTGATATTTATGTTCCAGCTTGAGGGGGAGTGTTGGGAATTTTACTATCTTTCTTACTATTTTCCTATTTTCTATTTATTTTATCTACTTCATGTAATTTGCCCAATAGGTTCCTCTCCTATATAAGAGAACCCAAGGGCCTCTCATTAATAAAAAAAGTCTTTTTCCTCTATACTTGGATTAAGAGATGTGCCACTACTGCATCTTTTTCTATTTTGGTAACCAAGAACTCAAAGGGGAGCCTTTTCCAACTGTAGAGAAGTGTCAGACATGGATGTCCTCTTGCCACTATTCTGTTTATTTTGGTTGCTAATGCCTTGGTAGTTATTATGATTAGGTGATTCGGGCTGTATATCCAGAAATTTGGAGCCGAATTGACATAGAACCCCTACTTTATCATGATATGACTTTGACATTATTTTATACCCAAATCGCTTTCGTTTTCGCCATAGTTTGTGAAAATAATACTGTTCATATACATGAATAAATCCATAAATTCACTTTTAAAAAACCTGTTAGAAAATAAAGAATGCGGAATCGTATCAGAAATAGAGAATAAAATATGAAAGAACACTGGATTTAACGTGGAACTCTACTCTCTAAGGAGCGGGTTGAAACCACGGGAGAACGCCTCAAAGGGCTGATATATGCATTGCACTTTCTCATTTGATACAGGAGGTTCGGGGCTTCTTATATAGCTTTCACAGACTCTCCAAGTCCCACCACTGGTAGATGTGGGACTAAGCAACTGGATGTGGTAAATGGATCCTGGATGGATCCATTTATCCATCTATACAAATAAGTGACACATACTCTAACACTCGCCCTCAAGCTGGAGCATGCAATGCTCAGCTTGAACAAATAGATTGAAAACACCCAACTCATAGTACAAGACACTACGAACAATATCAACTCAACATGCACAACTGTCGGCTACTGTTGAGGACGTTGCTTCTCATGCCGTGCATGTGAGGAGGAACGAACGGGCTAGAATGTGAATCAAACTCAATCTCCTTGTCGAGAGTATGTGCTCTGTACTGTGCCTGTCAGAGTCACTGCCACTGAAAATGAGTCTCCACTTGGAGAACTCTGGCCCGCCACAACATATGGACAACTGCTCCATCTCTGAAAGGACCAAACTGAAAAAGCTGTGGAGACATCGTCATCAGAGTCCACTGTTGCTGGAGAATGGAGTCTAAAAAAGTTTCCTCGTCGGAGAACTGGGTCTCTCCCATATTGACTCAGAGAATGTGATCTCTACTCTGGAATCCCTATGAAACCACATAAAAGCCCTAGCCCACATGGCATAGGGAATGAGAACTCTACAGTCTCTACTATGGAGTCCCTATGGCACGTATGAAAACTATGTGATCAGAAAACAAAAGATGGGGACCACACAAATAAAGATCGCACACATGTGCGTCTGAAAAGAAGTCTCTCTCTAGAGAACTCGAAGAAATTGGGTCACTCATATATGGAGTGCCTCGAACTTGGACTCTGAACCAATCCGCAGAGTCTGAAATTGAACTGTAGAGTCTAAAAATTATGGTTGGTTTGGAATCTGACATCTGAATCTAGAACAAACCTCTGACTCTATACAATACCCCCTTTCTCCCATACTTGTCGGAACATAATGACATCGACAAAGTTGGGAGAAGACAAGAAATGGGGAAACAACAAACCATCTTATAAGCCGATCTCAAATTTTTTCTGGCTTCTCTTTTCATTTTTTTTTCAAATCATTTTTTCTTGACTATTTCAGTTTTTTAATAGCCATCACACTCAATTTTTTTTGTAAATAAGCCATTTCATTTTTTCGACTTTACTCGCATTTTTCGTACGGATATTTTTTATATGATATCTCCTTTTCTTTCCCCCTTTTTTTTATGAAAAATCTTGGCCGAAAAGGCCCATCGCTCTCTTTTTTTATAACTACAGTAGCTCAAGTTTGAGCTCTACTCTGAGCCCATAAATTTCAGTACTCCCTTTTTTTTCTTCGGCCAATGCTTCCCCCTCTTTTTTTAACAGGGCCCACTGGGCTAGAAATGAATGGACTCAATGGAATGAGCATCCATCCTTATTTAGGGTTCCCTATCAAGAAACTCCTTACGCAAGGTGTCGCCCCACGATGGGGAAATCTTCTCTTGCTGCCGCTGTAGAGGATTCAAGGGGGAGAGTTCATGATCGTTGATGCTGGAGAAGATCGGAGGAGTTACAACGTCTCTTGGCGATGCTGCCACTGCCTTGGAGCAGAGAAGTTCGCCAGGGCTTGGACTCGATTGGCTGGAGGAGGTGCCTCTGCCTAGAGGGGATTGAAGATGGGGTGTGTCGATGCAGGAGACCTAGGAGAGGAGGGCGTCGTTCGAGAGGAGCTCTCTCGCCTGTTGTGGCTAGGGCTGCCACCTGGAAGGAGGGCACTAAGTTGCGCCGCTGCCTTGAATCAGGAGTGGCGAAAGGCGGAGAAGGCCTGCGTGAGGCTGCCTGGAACAGGGAAGAAGGCGACAAGCCCCCTCTTTGGAGATGTCGAAGGTGGCGATCAACGCTGCCTGAAGGTTGCCGGTAGTAGGAGGTCAGACCACGGGATGAGACCTTGTGCAAGCTGTGCCTGACGATGGGCGGTGGCATGGAGCGCGCGATGCTGGTAGCAGGGGGAGTATAGGGTTTCCAGCAGAAACCCAAGATCTCTCGAACTTAGAATAGACCGACTGATTCCAACTCTTTAGTCTTGCGTGCACTGGTTGAATGTGTGCATGGTGGAGATCAATCTTCAGAGCATTGAACAAAAATAGGTTTCCATGAATGTGGAACCATCGATGATGATTGTCGAGAAAAAAATAGGGTTTTAATGGAAAACCTAGAACCGGGACTTGAACAATTTCAGATATGATAATCTACCAAAATCAAATCTTGAACAAAGCATAAAATACATAAAATCCTCGAGAATTGAACCCGCTCTGATACCATGTTAGAAAATAAAGAATGCGGAAGCATATCAAAATAAAGAATAAAACATGAAAGAACACATGATTTAACGTGGAACCCTACTTCCTAAGGAGCGAGATGGAACCGCGGTAGAACTTTTCAAAGGGTTGATGTATGCATTGCATTTTATCATCTGATACAAGAGGTTTGGGGCTTCTTATATAGCGTCCACAAACTCTTCAAGTCCCATTATTGGTTGATGTGAGACTAAACAATTGAATGTAGGAAATGGATCCTGGATGGATCCATTTACCCATCTATACAAATAAGTGGCACATACTCTAACAAAGCCGGATTCAAATGCTATCTCATTTAGTGTTGTTTCTATGAGAAGAATGTTGAGAGTTATATGTATTTATCTATTTCTTAGTTCTTTCTTTTGTATTTCCCTTTAGGGTTTCTCCTTTATGGCCTCATGGCTAATCAATTCATTCACTTTCTTTCCACATGGTGTCATAACGATTGTCCAAGACTGGGGCCTCGATACCCAAAGGCCTATCTCCACCTGCCACCCTTTCTACGCTGCGTTATCATTCACCTCGTGGCCTCCAGCCACTGTTACCCCCACCCTCACGACATCTAGCCTTTGAACTATGGGCCATGTAGTTTATGAGTATCGTGAAGGGCAATAACAAGGATTACATCTTGGCGCAACCTGAGCCGACTGCTAAGATATATTGGGGTGAATGCTTCCTGGAAGCAAGATAACATAAGGGTGCGTGTTTGGCTATCTTGTACCCCTTACCATAGAGATGATCGATGGCATTCTCCATCAATCCACTGCCAAGTCAATGTGGGACATTCTCATCGCCACAATTCTCAAGCGAAGAATGAGACGATCCCGCAGCTTTAATACGACATCTTTGCAACCAAGCAAGATGGTCGTCCTCTCCATGCATTTTACTTATGTCTCAGGGGCATGTTCGAGAAGCTTTACCTCTTCATGCCTTTGAACACTTCCACCAAGCAACATATGGCGTACACAAACACCTTGATGGTAGGCGTATTTCTTGCGATTCTTGATTCATAGTATGATGTTGCCGACAACCAACTTCTCATATGCACGTTTATACCTTCAACGTAGGAGGCTTGTAATCGATTGAGCTGGATCATGGTGCCTACTCATGCAACCACTACTCAGATCATGTGTATGATGGCCACATCTCGCGTCATGGGAGGTTCATCATAGTTTAGAGGATGCGGTGTCCGTGGCAGAGGGGGTTGACACTCTTGTTAGCAGTGTATATACTGCTCCGTTTTGGGCACTCTGAGGACACTTGCTACCAGATGCATAATCACCCTACGTCCGCCCGTGTTGTCGAGCAGACCGAGTATATTACCACATATGCTGATAAGAAGCTCAACGATCTTGTTTCCAGTTTGAGGGAAATCATGACTTCTTCCACAGACCTGACTAGTGCTCTTTTGAATCCATCTGACGTTGCAACCTCTGCCAGTACCTCAGGTACAATTTATGCACTTACTAGTTGTCACAAGGCATGCATTTCAAAGCAGGTCATGGACTCCGGAGCATCTTACCTTCTCAACGGAGTTTAGTTCTTCCTGACAGATATTTAGTCATTGCAGATGTGACACGTTCCCCTATTACACGATTGTGAGATATTACGTTGCACCGTCCATGTGGCTGTAGAATGTACTTGACACACCTGATTTTTCTATGAACTTATTATCTATTAGTCAGATTACCAAGGATCTAAATTGTCATGCCATATTTGACTCTTTATTTGTGTTTCAGGATATACTCACAGCCAGGGTGATTGTATGTAGCCGTGAGCAAAGGGGGTCTCTACAGACTGGTCCAGTCTCCTTATGTAGGTTAAGGTTGCTGTATGTGGTCATGAGCGAAGGGGGTCTCTACAGACTGGTCCGGTTTCCTTATGTAGGCAAATCTTTCATTCCCATTGAATTAGTATCTCCATACATGTGATGATGTCATCTTCCTTTGCAGAATATGTGTAGAGCCAACTCGTAAATTCCTTCTCAGTCTACTTTTTAGTGTGAGGCTTGCCAGCTTAGGAAGCCGTATTGGTTTTCCTAGTCGCTAGAGTTGCAACAATTGTTCTTATTTGAGTTAGTGCACTTTGATATTTGTAGTTCTAGTCGTGTTCGTGATCGTCGAGGGCACATGTTCTATCTAGTTGTTGTAAATGATTTTTCTAAACTTTCTTTTGTTTTTCTCTTGAAAAACAAGTCTGATGCTGTTATTCAAACTTTGTTTTTAATAAAGAACATTTTTATTCATGACTCTTATCCAGAGTCGTGCTCCCCACTCTTTCAGGGGTGATGCTATCCTCATTGCCTGCTATTGGTCAACCATATGTCGTCCTCTGTGTTAGGGGAAAATGTTCATTTTCCGATTGTCTTTCCCAAGGACCTTTTCTCTCTAATACCTCGTGTCTTTGCCTATGCGATTTTTTGTCAGGGTACGCTATATCACGATATATCGACGATATTCCGGTATCGACATATGTCTGATATATCATCGATATAGCTGATATTTGCCCTTCTAAGGCCTTTTCCTTCACAAAATTGGGCGGATTTGGGTGATATGGTGTCGATATATTGTATCGACAAGTAGCCGATACCGATAGGTCCGATACCAATATTACCTACCTTGATTTTTGTTCACTACTTGACTCATGGCCATGGTTTTTAAAAGGTACACCTTGAGGCGAGGCTCATTAAATGGACTCGCGGGTCATTTGGTTGGGGCGTATGCCTCGATTGATCATGAGGTGCTCGAGGCGAGGCGGAGGCGTAAGCCTCACGCTAGAAGCTTTTCTTTTAACTTTTTGGTCACACCTCTCATACCCTAAAACAAAGAAAACTAAGGTTTCTTTCTGTTCGGGAAAGAAACCATCACCCTGCACCACCGCTTTACGTAACCACTTTTGCCGTTCGACTGCCCAACACCGTCGCCTGCTGCTGTCCAGCTCCCAACGCCACAGTATGGTACCATTCAACGCCCAAAGCTGTCGCTTCCACGCTGTGGAGGTGTCGTCGCCTCTCGTATACCTCTCAACACACAGTCCGGGTTTTTTTTTGTTTTTAGGTTTTGTTAGAAAATAGAAACGTAGAAGCGATAATGATAAACATGAAGAACAATGTTTTTTACGTGGAACCCTACTCCCTAAGGAGCGGATGAAACCACGGGAGAAGGCCTCAAAGGGCCATATGCTTCATTGCTTTTCTCATCTGAATACATGGGTGTGGGGCTCCTTATATAGCACCTACTTAGTCTCCACATCTCCAAACTGGTAGATGTGGGATTAAACTCTGGATGTGGTAAATGGATCTTGGAGGTATCCATTTACCCATCTACAACTCAACATGCCCCCATCAAGCTGGAGCATGCAATGCTCAGCTTGGACAAACAGAAAGAAACTCAACTCACAATACATGACACTATAGACAATATCAACTCAACGCGCACAACTGTCGGCTGTTGTTGAGGATGTTGCTTCTCATGCCGTGCATGTGAGGAGGACGAACAGGTTGGAGTGTGAGTCAACTGAATCTCCTCGTCGGAGAGCATGTGCTCTGTACTACGCCTGTCAGAGTCACTGCAACTGAAAACGAGTCTCCTCGTAGGAGTACTCTGGCCTACCACAACATGTGGACAATTGCTCCATCTCTGAAAGGGTCGAACTGAAAAGAGCCGTGGAGTGCAATCCTCGTCGTAGTCTACCGTCGCTGGAGAATGGAGCTTGGACAAACAGAAAGAAACTCAACTCACAGTACATGACACTATAGACAATATCAACTCAACGCGCACAACTGTCGGCTGTTGTTGAGGATGTTGCTTCTCATGCCGTGCATGTGAGGAGGACGAACAGGTTGGAGTGTGAGTCAACTGAATCTCCTCGTCGGAGAGCATGTGCTCTGTACTACGCCTGTCAGAGTCACTGCAACTGAAAACGAGTCTCCTCGTAGGAGTACTCTGGCCTACCACAACATGTGGACAACTGCTCCATCTCTGAAAGGGTCGAACTGAAAAGAGCCGTGGAGTGCAATCCTCGTCGTAGTCTACCGTCGCTGGAGAATGGAGTTTGAAAGAAGTCTCCTCGTCGGAGAACTGGGTCTCTCCCATCTGGCACAAAGAATGGTATTCTACTCTGGAGTCCCTATGAAACCATATGAAAACCCGAGCCAACATGGCATAGGGAATGGTCCTCTACTCTAGAGTCCCTATGGCTCACATGAAAACTCTGGCCAAAACATAAAAGATGGGGACCACACAAAAGATGGCAAATATGTGCACATATGAAAGAATACCGCAAACATGTGCGTGTCTGAAACCGAAGACTCTGAAATCATCTGACTACGAGTCTGAACTGCAGAGTCTGAAAATCTGGCTGGCCTGAAATCTGGATAATGGAGAATCTGGATCTGACAATGAGGCCTGTAACTATACATACACTCCCCCTTTCTCCCATACTAGTCGGAATATATATCATCGACTAAGTTGGGAGAAGACAAGATAATAAGCCGACTTCAAATTTTTTTTTCGGCTTTTCAAAATCATTCATTTTTTTCTCAGCTATTTTCATCTTTCTTTTTTTTAAATAGCCGTCGCACAACTTTTTTTGAAATCAAACATTTTTTAAGCTGTACCACTTCAACAATTTTTACGGCTTTTCATTTTTTTTGAATTGTGTACAACTTTTGTATTGTACATGCCTTTTTTTTCTCTCTCTTTTTTCTTTCTCAAAAACTTGCAACCTCCTCCTCCTCCTCTTTTTTTTATACACAGCGAAACAAGGCCCTCCTCTTTGTTTTATTTTTTTCTGCCCACACAGTTGGGCCGATTTTTTTTAAATATTGACGGGGCCCATTATTTAGGGTTCCCTTGGGAACCCTTCTTTGGAACCCGTAAGCCGCCGCCTAAGGGTTCCCCAATTGGGAACCTCTCATCCGCACGACGCCCCTACGATTTGGGGCTTCTTCTTTACCACCAAGAGGTCTTCGACGCCCTGGAGTCCCTCTGATGGGGCTCATATCATGTGCTGCCAAAAGAGTAGGTGGGCGACATCGCCCTTGCAGCTGCAGAGCATCGAGCGTGAGATCCTGGACCTGCGCGAGGAGGAATTGCGGTGGGGCTACGCCGCCGCCTTGGGGAATGCGACGCACTACCGAGATACGCCGCATGCATGGAGTTGGAGGTGTGAGCGGTGCCGCCTGCCTGGAGTTGGATGTGCGAGCGGTGCCGCCTGCTGGAGGTTGGCGGCATGGGCCCGCCGCCTGATGACTTGGAGCAGCACGCTTGGGAAGGTAGTGCCCTGGAATTAGGGCTCGCGCGAGGATGGAATCGATTGAGGAGGTGGCGTCGTTCAAAGAGTTTGGTTGTTGCTGGAATCACGCCTGGGTTCTGGATCGAAGAGATCGAACAAAGGCTCTGGAATGCTACCTGTGATCGCACACATGCGGTGTGATGCACGAGGAGAAGATGGAGCCTGTGCGATCCACTCTCGCGTCGCCTGCGCGAGAATCGAGATGCGACGATGGAGCCTGCGGGCGCTAGGAGGCTGGAAGCTGCCTGGAGCGTAGCTAGGACCTGCCACCATCGCCTGGGATGCTGCCAGAAAAGGAACTAGGGCTGAAACTTTGGATCTGGTTTGAAATATTGGAGCTACGAATGAAACAACGCCCAAGATAGCGGCCTGGAACTTTGGATCTGATTCCCTGCAGGAGATGTCCTCGTATGGATCCATGGATCTTCCTCGTGAAATCGACAAAATAGGAGGCTCCTGGAGATGCCGTTATGCGCCAAGTGCTAAAAATGGTAGACCGTTGCCTGAAGATGCGACATGGAGTCTTGGATCTAGGGTTTCAGAAAACCCTAGAGATCTTGAATGAAAAATAACTTGAACCATATACATAATCTTCAAGAATGAACAACATTACAATCGAATCTCGGGAAAAAAATGAAGAACTTGAAAACCTCGAAAATCGACCCGCTCTGATACCGTGTTGGAAAATAGGAATGCGGAAGCGATAATGATAAACATGAAGAACAAAGATTTTTACGTGGAACCCTACTCCCTAAGGAGCGGGTTGAAACCACGGGAGAAGGCCTCAAAGGGCCATATGCGTCATTGCTTTTCTCATCTTAATACATAGGTGTGAGGCTCCTTATATAGCACCCACTGAGTCACCATATCTCCAAACTGGTAGATGTGGGACTAAACTCTGGATGGGGTAAATGGATCGTGGAGGTATCCATTTACCCATCTATAATTCAACATTTGCACAACCAAATACTCCAACATATTTTTCATTTTCTTGAGGACTTTTACGAATAATTATTGTAATTTTGTCTCAATAATTTTGTTTTACCTTTGCTTTAAGTTAGAGAATTATGAATTATCCATTAAAGTTTTTGTCCTTGAACCAGGGTTATGTGTACGCAATTATACTATTTTGTAACTTGTAGATATGCGAAAGAAAGGCTAAAGCGGGGGACGATCGAATCCCGAATGGAGATATTGTCGAGAACTTGAAATTGACGAGCATCACACAAGGGAAGGCTATGTATATGCTGAATGCGATTTTTGTTTGATGAAGATCACTGGCGGAGTAAAGTGATTGAAAGACCATCTTGCAAAGACACACAAGAAGGTGAGAGCATGTCCAAGCGTTCTCATTGAGGTTCAACAAGAGATGAAGATGTTCTTGGAAAACAATGTTGATGAGAAGAGAAGAAGATTTGAAGAAATAGAAGAGGTTTGTCGAGTTGGGATGCAAAGACCACTGGGAGCTGATGAAAATCAACCATCACAGAGAGCATTGACAGATTCTAGCTGTGTTAAACAAGCTCGAGGAACGATGGATTTTTTTATTGCACAAGCCAGCGTAAAACAGTTGGAGACAACTTCCTAAATAATATTTTTTTAAATTATTATTTAGGATGTTGCCTCATGACAGTCGGATCTTTTCAACATGGATTTAAGCAAACACAGATTTCGTTGGGGCGTTCCCTACTTGCGACGCGTTGCATCGCCCGAATGCAATGAAAATTTGGCAAGGGCCGCTACATCGCAGCCTAGATGTTGTTCAAAATTTGCAAGGGTTCTCGCATGAGGAACACATGCGAGTAATTAAGCTAGTTCCACTGCATCACCGCCCGGATGCAGTCCAAAATTTACAAGGGTTCTCGCATAATGGACGCATGCGAGTAAAGAAGTTAGTCCAAAAAAGATTGCAATGGATGTTGCGGATTGGTAGTTTGAATATTGGCACTTTGACTGGAAAATCGATGGAGATAGTGGATACGATGGAAAGAAGGAAGATTCATATACTATGTCTTCAAGAGACTTAATGGATTGGAGAGAAAGCAAGGGAGATCGAGAAGGCATGCTTTAAATTTTGGTATTCAGGTAAAGATAAGGGTAGAAACGATGTTGGAGTGGTTGTTCATAAGGATCTGAAGGATTGTGTGGTTAAGGTGCAAAGATGCGGGGATCGGATTATTTTGCTAAAATTAGTGCTTGAAGAAGAAATTCTGAATATAATCTCAGTTTATGCACCGCAAATTGGTTTAGATGAAAGGACTAAACAAGCTTTTTGGGAGGATATAGATAAGATTTTACAAGGAATCCCACAAAGAGAGATGATTTGTATAGGTGGAGATCTTAATGGACATGTGGGAAAAGATGCTTCAAGGTATGCTAGTGTTCATGGAGGACATGGTTTTGGGGATAGAAATGAAGAGGGAAAAGTCATCCTGGATTTTGTAACGTCATATGATATTTTCATAGAAAACACTCTCTTCAAGAAGAGGGAGGAGCATTTAATTACTTATAAGAGTGGGCCAACGAGAACACATATAGATTACTTTGCGTTGAGGAGAAGAGATCGGTTGTGTTGTAAAGACTGCAAAGTAATCCCAGGAGAGAGTTTGACAACTCAACATCGCTTGTTAGTATTGGATGTACAAATAAAAGGGCTGTTAAAGAAAAGGAGGGTTCCTAAGATCACTAGAACTAGATGGTGGAATCTTCCACTGAAGCAATCGAGCTTCAGGGAGAAGGTTTTAGAAGATTTATCTTGGGATTGTAGTGGAAGTGCAAACGAGATGTGGGAGGCAGTAGCATCTTGTATCCGAAAGGTAGCCAAAGAGATGCTAGGCGAGTCAAAGGGAGGAGCCCCAGGTCAAAAAGAGGCTTGGTGGTGATGTGAAGGGGTGCAAGAGAAGCTAAAAATTAAAAGAGCATGCTTTAAAGCTATGTCTAAGGATAGAATAGAGGAAACTGTGACAAACTACAAAATAGCAAAGAAGGAAGCAAAGAAGGCTGTAAGCGAGGCTAAGTCGAAAGCTTATGAAGTTTTGTATAGAAATCTCGACTCTAAGGAGGGCCAGAAGGATATATTCAGGTTGGCCAAAGCAAAAGAAAGAAATACCAAAGACTTTTCTCAAGTGAATGCATCAAGGAGGAGGAAGGTCACGTGCTTGTTACTCAGAAGGATATAGAGACTAGATGGGAACAATACTTCCATAAACTTTTCATTGGGGAAGGAAATAGAGAGATCACTTTGGGTGATCTAGCTAGTAGTGAAAGTTACTTGAATCGTGCAAGCTATAGACGGATACAAAGAAAGGAAGTAGAGGAGGCTTTGAAGGTTATGAGACATGGGAAAGGTGTAGAACCGGATGACATCCCTGTAGAAGTATGGAAAGTTTTAGGTGAGTGCGGTTTGACTTGGCTTACGAATCTATTCATTGTTATTTGACGAAGCAAGAAAATGCATGAAGATTTGAGGAGTAGTATCGTGGTGCCTCTTTATAAGAATAAAGGAGACATTCAACATTGTTCAAATTATAGAGGTATCAAGCTGATGAGTCACACTATGAAAATTTGGAAGCGTGTGATCGAGAGAAGGTTGAGGCAAGTTTCCAACGTCAAAGAAAACCAATTCGGATTCATGCCAGGTCGCTCAACTATTGAAGCCATCCATTTGCTGAGGAGAACAATGGAGATTTATAGAGCTAAAAGGAAGAACCTCCATATGATCTTTATTGATTTGGAGAAGACTTATGATTCTGTCCCACGAGAGATACTGTGGATAGTTTTGGAGAAGAGACAGATGCCTGTCCTATACATTAAGCTCATAAAGGACATGTATGATAGGGCTTTATCTTGTGTAAGACCCCGTCTGGGAAGACTGGCTATTTTGACATCAACATTGGTTTACATCAAGGTTCAGCTTTGAGTCCATTTCTTTTTACTTTGATTATGGACGAGTTGACAAGTCACATTCATGATGAGTTACTTGGTGTATGTTATTTGCTGATGATATTGTGTTGATTGACGAGACTAGAGATGGAGTAAATGAGAAGCTTGAGGTCTGGAGACATGAGTTGGAGAGTAAAGGATTTCGTATAAGTAGGGCTTATACAGAATATATGGTGCACCTTTGATGGAAGTAATGGTGAAGGAATTGAGGTGAAGATTGGTGATGATAACATCCGGAAGAGAGATTCTTTTCGATACCTTGGATCTATTTTGCAACATGATGGGGAAATTGATGGAGATGTTACTAATAGAATAAATGCAGGTTGGCTAAAGTGGAGAGGAGCCTCTGTTGTTCTCTGTGATAAGAAAATTCCTTTAAAAATTAAAGGAAAGTTTTACAAAGTAGCTGTGAGACCTGCTATGCTCTATGGATCTGAATGTTGGCCTGTGAACCATAGACATGTACAGAGAATGGCTATGGCAGAAATGAAAATGCTAAGGTGGATGTGTGGCCACACACGTAAAGATCGGATTCAAAATGATGCAATCAAAAAGAAAGTTGGTGTTGCTCCGATCGAGGACAAGATGCGAGAAAACTGCTTGCAAAGAAGATCAACTGATGCACCAGTTAGGAGATGTAAGTGTTGGGATGTTGAGCCGGCTAAGAGAGGACGGGGACGGCCCAAGAAGTGTTGGAAAAAGACCCTACGAAGGGATCTTTGTTTTGTGGATATAAGCTCAGGATTGACCCAAGATAGATCTGAATGGAGGCGAAGAATCCATGTAGCCGACCCTACTTAATTGTGGGAAAAGGCTTTGTTGTTGTTGTTGTACAAGGAGGTAAGGGTGCATGTACTTCAGATCCTCCTACACAACAACTCACTTTGAATGCAAGTTGGAAAGAAGACGAGGATTTGTAGGAGTTTTGGGATTTTTTTTAGAATTCATTGTCATTCCACATAGTTAATAAATGTTCCTATCTGACGATGATGATCGATAAATGTGATCATGGAAGGGATTTCCGACCATCAACCATGTATGAACTACAAACTTGGATTTTGGAAGAAGAGAAGAATGTCATAACCACCCTTGTTGATGAAGCAATGGCTTCTTGGATTGCCACCGGTTGCAGTATCATGTCTGACGGTTGGCCTGACACGAAAGGATGCACATTGGTCAACCCAAATGCACTTACTTATTGAAGTCAATTGATTCATCATATCAATTTAAAGATGCCATGATGATTTTTAAAGTGATGGATGAATTTGTTGAGGAGGTTGGAGAGAAGAATGTTGTCCAAGTGATAATAGATAATGCATAGGCTTATAAAGCAGTTGGGTACATGTTGATGGAAAAAAGGGAGAATGTTTATTGGACACCTTGTGCAACACATTGCATAGATTTTATGTTGGAGGATATCCTCAAATTACCTCTTCATGCATCGACGTTCAAGAAAGCTAAGAAAATAATTAATTTTGTGTAAGCTCATGCTTGGGTTTTAGCGACGGTGAGAAGATTTGTAGGTTGTGATTGAGTGAAACCTGTCATTATTCGATTTGCTACTACATTTCTTACATTGCACAGCTTGATTAAAGCCAAGAATTCACTTGATTCCTTCTTCACTTCAAGAGAATGAAAGAACAATTCCTATATAAGTCAACCCTTGGGGCAAAGTGTGCTGAACATAATTCTGAAGAGCAAGTCTTTTTGGCCTGGTATTGCATATGTTCTCAACACCACGAAACCCTTGGTCACCTTTTTGAGATTGGTGGATTTTGAAAAATATCCACTAATGGGATTTATTTATGAATTCATGGATAGAGCCAAGGAAGAGATAACCCAAAATATAAAAAACGATGAAATCAAATACAAGATTATTTGGGATATTGTGGATAGTCATTGAGATCGCCAACTACATAAGCCTTTAAATGCGGATGTATATTTCATCATCAATCCCCACTTTCATTATGAACCTACATTCTCTAATCAACTAGAGGTTAAAAGGGGATTGTTTTCGTATAAGGAGAGATTGATCGTTGATCAAGCCTTGAGGGTAAAAGCGGATTCACAACTTGATTCTTTTATGCATAACATAGGTTTTTTGGATAGGCAAATGCAGTCAATTCAAGGAAAACAAGATGTCCCGATGAATAGTGTAAATGATTTTAAAGAGTTATGCATATTTTTTAACATTATTACTAAAATTTGTTGACGATTATCATCAGATTGGTGGATGTTTGGAGATGAAACACCTGAATTGGCAACATTTTCGATTAGGATATTGAGCTTGACTTGTAGTGCTTTTGGGTATGAATGCAATTGGAGATCGTTCAATCAAGTGGTTAAAGCATTATATATTTTTATGATTGTGTTTTCATTTCATGTTAAACCTTGCGTAATTCTATATAGGTGAATACGAAGAGAAGAAATCGCTTAACACAAGCGAAGCACAATGATGAATGATCTGGTTTACATCATGTTCAATCTCAAATTGAAACATAAAAATTACATAAGAAAATAATAGAAGATCCTTTATGTTTGGAAGACATTGACTCCGATGATGAATGGATTTCTGAAGCCTAAGATGCTGAAGCCTACCAAGATCTTGATGCAAATATACCCCTTGAGGATGATCCTATTAAGGAGGAAGGATGTAAAGGAGGTGAGGGATCTCGAGTCATTTGATGTAAAAAAGAAAGGGGAAAACATGACAAAGGCTACTAATTAAAAGAATGTTCGATGCTTTGTTGCGATCAATTTTCATATAAATAAATGATCGTACATATTACTTTCTTGATTGGATAAAGGTAAAAGATCAATTTATGTTGAGGAGGAGGAGTTCCCCGATTCTGAGGATGGAAGTGATGATGAAGTTGGTGATGATGTGCATTTGAATTATATGGATGATTCTGATGAGGATCCAATGAGCAGTAGCAACAATGACGATAATGACGGCGACAATACTGAGTGCTGATGTCGATGAGACGACTGATGTTGATTCATTGAATCAATGTTGATGATTAGTGATTTTTGGAGGATCACATGAATGCGATGGACAATATATTGCATTTGTTGTATGCTTATGTTGAGCTCTTTTCCTACTTTCTGTTTTTTTTTTATATTTTCGTAATCGTATTTGAACTTTGAACAATTACAGTTGTAGTTTGTACTTTCTATTGCACTTTTGGACAATATGTTGCAATAGTTTGTGTTGCTGTGATTAATTCCAGTATAATTTGAAGTACTTTACTTTCTCTTCCCAAAACATTGAGGCTTACGTCTCGACTGCCTCGAGGCTTACGCCTCTCCTTACATTTTGGGAAAACTCCTCGGACCGCCTCATGCTTTTTTAAACCTTGCTTATGGCCATGACAAGCTCTCCCTTGGAGCTGTCAAGTGCATCTTTGTTGGTACTCATGAACCTAAAAATTGTATTGGTGTTTTGACCATATCACGCGTAAGTACTATGCCAGTATTGGCGTCACATTCTTTGAGTATGTTATGTATTTTTCTCCCGCTAGGTCATAGGTTTACGTTCCACCCCTCCTTCACCTCCACCTCTTACCACACCTGCTCCTTCTTCCATGGCTCTGACTTTGTTTCGTTACTACATTCACATGCCAACTATTGTACCCCATGCTCTTGTGTCTTTCCCATCATCCAGCACGTGAGATGTAACCCGGATATGTGCCTTGGTCCAGATGGTTTCCCATCATCCAACACTTTATATGTTGAGATTGCAACATCTCGTAGAGCGGTACATGAAACAAATAATGTAGAGGATCTAGAGCAACCTATTGCTCTTCGGAACAGGAAACATACTTGTGTTATGTATCCTCTTTTATCCCATGAGGATTTTAGGAAGTTTATGGCAGGATTGTCAACTGTAGAGATCACAACACATATTAGGAGGCTATGCGTGACAATCGATGGCATCTTGCTATAGAGGAGGAAAAATCTGCACTCTAGTCACGTGTCACATGAGGCTTCGTTATTGCTCCCGCAGGGGTTTCTGTGATTGGCTGCAAAATGAATCTTTATCGTGAAGTAGAGCACATATGGCAATGTTGATCACTACAAGGCTAGGCCTATTGCACGTGATTCACTTAGACATATGGGGTGGAATATCAAGACAAATTTTCCCCTGTGGCTCGTCTTTTTGCTCTGAGTGGTATGTGATTGGTCACTTTCCGAACTTGATGTCAAGAATACTTTCTTATATGGGACCTGCAGGAGGAAATCAATATATAGTAGCCACTTGGGTTCGCTGCTAATGGGGAGTGTCAGAAGATATGTAGACTTCATAAGGCTATTTATGGCATTAAGCAGAGTCGTAGAGTGTGGTTCTAGAAGCTCTTGGACTTGATAGAGTAGAAGAGCTTCAAGAGATCACCTGCATATCACTCATTCTTTGTACATAGGACACATAAAGGTATTGTTGTCTTTTTGATTTATGTTGATGGCATCATTGTTACAAGAGATGGCTTACATGGTATCAACGGGGCTAAGGAGTTCCTTGGACATTAGTTTGTCACCAATGACCTTAGTGAACTACGATACTTCATTGGGCTTGAGTTTGCCTAGATTTAAAGAGGTCTTGTGATGACCTAGAGAAAATATGTTACAAATTTCCTTCTAGAGACTGGGATGGCAAACTGCAGACCTGCCACTACTCCCATGGATCCCAACATGAATCTCTACAATGATGATACATATGAGGTGAAAAAGAGGAGTTACGTGGAGCTTATTGGGAAGCTTATCTACGTAAATATTAGCAGGTCAGATATCTCCTTTGCAGTGAGCAAAACCACTTAGTGTATGAAGCAGCCATGATAGACTTACATTGATATAATCTACATGATCCTAGGGTATGTGAAGTCTTTTCTATGTACATGGTTGCTATTTAGCAGAGGGACATCTTTTGCCATCACAGCATGTGTAGATGTTGACTATGCTGGTTGCCATAAAGATAGGAAGTGCACCTCTGATTTTGCAGTCTTCATAGGGAGTTCTTTGGTCTCATGGAAAAGGAAGAACTAAATTGTGGTGGCTAAATCGAAAGTCGAGTTCGAATCTAGAGCTATGGTTCATGGAAACACCAAGATGATAGGCGCAAGATCTGTTTCGACGGACCTAGCTATTGACGTGCATCCTTCCATGCAGTTGCTTTGTAACAATCTACGTGCTTTATTCGTTGCTAAATATCCAACTTTCCATGTGGGGATTAAACATATAGAGGTAGATTACCATTACACATGAGGCATGAAACAAAAGGGCTTCACGTCAACTTATTGGAACATACGACATATATTTTCACCAAGATCCTAGCAAGGGGGCCATTCTAGAAGTGTGATGACAGTCCCCCGTCACTATCGACGACATCAAGGATAGTTGGAAAAAAGTTTCAACCCAAAAGACTTCCACAACACGTCGGCCTACCATTCATCTTTGTTTCTTGCAATAACGCAATATCACCGTACAAATCATTTAGAAGAGAGCTAATAGATCCTCTCTTCGTGGGGTCCCTCAAACCTCTCACGTTCCAAGAGATTATCTCATTCAATACCCGCCACCCTAGCATCCACAATCTTCATTGACTTCCTATTTGATCTGGACTTCTTCGATATCCAACTCTCTTGGTCATGCTTCTGGGTCTCTTCCTTCTTGGTTTATACCGCTTAAACCGCCTTGAGCCACCACCTCCCAAAATCGAACTACTCGACGACCCTTGCGGAAGGGGTTCCTCCATCAAGCTACCAGCCAAGGAAGAACTAAGAACAACCACCACACCATCAATCCCATGAACCACATCCCCATTCCCCAAAGAATCATCAACCTCCTCACCAAACGCCACCTCGGTCGGTAGGGATCCTTCCTTCATCATACCCATTGTCACATGGATCGAGGAGACCGCCGGAGAAGCACCTTCCCCTATGTCGAAAATCCTCACCAGCGAGCCAAAAGAACCACCATCTTCGCAATCCTCATGAGGGTTAGACTGCACCTCTATAGGATCGGAGGAGCCGAGCGCTGGGTTTGAGGCACTCATATCCGAAGAAGCCTCGGAATCCTCGCCAACAAGAAGAATCGCCAACTGAATCGGGTTTGATCAAGGGACTGGATCTGTGTTTAGTAGGTGAACCAGATCCAGTAGTGCAATCTAAACCAACTCCAGACCCTCTAGACATGATAAGAGGTTTACATGATGAAGAGGATCTGTGTTCACACAAAGATCCGCGTCCAGATCGACGACCATATTTGTTGAATGCTCAGAGGATTCTAGAACAAGTGGTAGGGCACTGGAAGATCCTTCACCTCGTGCCGTAAACCTGAATTCAAAAGTTGAAATATGAAATGCGGAAGGGGAATCGATAATATAAGAAAGATAAACATGAAGAACAAAGATCTAACGTGGAACCCTACTCCCTAAGGAGCGAGATGAAACCACAGGAGGAGCCCTCAAAGGGGCTGGATATTCTATTAGAATTCTCAATGAGTACAGGGGGTGAGGGGCTCTTTATAAAGCGTCTCAGACAGACCGGAGTCCCACCGCTCATCCATGTGGGACTAAACATGAGTGGGGTAATTGGATTTTGGTGAGATCCAATTACCTACCTATTACATTTTCCAACACTCCCCCTCAAGCTGGAGCTGAGAAAGTCGCAGCTTGCAACAAAAAGGAAGTATACAACACATCTTCACATGATACATCACAAGGACACATATCCGCTGTTGGTACAAGACCTCGTATGAGGACGTGTCTGCGGCTTTCAGGTCATCAGAACGTATCTCTGTCAAGCCTGTAGAACCGTTGCGATATCAGGTCACCGGAACGTATCTCTGTCGTGCATGCAGGAGAATCGCTGCAGAAGAAGTCCAACACGGGAACGGTTCGAGTCGTAAAAGAACAAGTATACGCCCTGATGAGGAATCGGATGCTCGGCGAAGACGGTTGATCAACGGAATCTGGAGTGCCGGTATGTCGGTCATGGTCAGGCAATAGAAGTTGTGAAGAATACATCTCTGACTCTCCCTTTCTCCCATACTTGATATAATAAAGAGCAGATAACATCGAGAAACAAATGAATAACATGCAAAATTTTTTCTTATCATTCATTTTCATTTTTTTGCTTCATTTTTTTGCACAATTCAATCATATTGTTTTGTACGTTTTTTTGTACGCCTCTCTTTTTTAAGCCGTTTATTTTTTTGGCTTTTAATCATCTTTTTTTTTGAACAAATAAACGTGGCCCATTTGGGCCCAAAGAAGCCTTAACCCAATCTGAACTTTACAAAACATAACAGACCTCTCTATCATTCTCTCTTTCTTTTTTTTTCTCTGTTTTTTTTTCATTTCGGCCCATATATTTGGGCCCATAGTTATTCTTCCTTTTTTTCCTCGAAATACACATCCCAACTGGGTTACAAATGAAAGTAGGGGGGGAGGGGGTGCATCCCTTTCACATGATACGACCACCCCCGATGGGGAATTGGTGCTTCCGCCTGAAGGATGGCTCCTCTTGGAGATTGGGCTGGAGAAGGGAGCGCGAGGGCGAAGCGGCCTGGAGGTGCGACTGGGAGGGCGAGGCAGCGATGCTGGCCGCTACGCCACGAAGCGGCTATTGCGGTGGCTCCGCCTGAAGGGCCTCCGCCTGGAGGTAGGGTGCCTGGGGATCGCGTGGGGAGGAGAGCGGCGTTGGAGGTTGGTACAGCAGGGGTGCAACCCCCACAATGGAGAGCTTCTTGTGCGCCACCACCGAATCTGGAAGGGAGAAGATGGGGCTCCACATGGATCCCATCGCTGCGAAGAAGGCATGTGGGCGGTATCGCCTAGAGGATATGCTGGGGTCGCTGCTGGAGATCGGAGGTATGTGCGGGTGGTTCATGCACTCTAAAGATGGATGCCGCGTGATTGGAGTCTCGCCTGCGCTGCTCGAGGAGGAAGGAGCTCTCGACCTCCTCGACCCAAGGTGCTCGAGGAGGAAGGAGGCGCCTGGGCGGCATCGCCTGGGCTGCGTGGAAAGGAGATCTCGCGCAAAGGTGTGAGAGGCGCTGGAATGTGAGAGAAAGAGCCACGAGGGGGAGTGATCTCGGCGCCTGGGCTTGAAGTCCTAATTGGAGAAGAGATCGAGCGCAGATGGACATGGCCTGGAGGCTCCTGATGCGAGGAATATGCACGTTGGGGCAGCGAGGGCTTGCGTGTTGCGCAAGCGCCTGGGGAGTGATGATTATGTGATTCATCACTCTAAAAGTTAAAAATAGAGCTTCGTTCCCGAGAAATTAGCTGCATATTTTCATTTATTATGCATTATTCACATTCATGCATCTAGAATTAATGTTCGCATTTTAGCATTCATATTTGCATTAAATAAGGATCCAATAGCCAAATTCACTTATTTTTATCTATTTTATACTAACCCAAATCCAATAAAATCAACTCTATGGTGTATATATTACTAACACTAATAAAGAAAAATATTTAAAAATACTAACTTGTAAAATTGTCCAATAAAACCCGAGCGCTAGTTTGAGACCAAGAACCTTAAAATGTGAATATCTCTCTTATACAATGTCCAATTTAGGTCTACTCACTTTTAAAGTAATATACATTCAAAGACCTTCAAAACAAGACCAATTTAATAAAAATCGAAGTTCGTATGTGAAACTTGGGTTTTGGGCCCCTATTGCATATTGTACATATTGACTAAAATACCCTTCATTTTATCTTTTTATTTTCTTAATTATTAAAAATCCAAAAAAATAGATTAGGTTGTAAATATTTCTTTCATATTTCCTCTAACTATATTTTGTTTTTTCTCTTATTTAAAAATGACAAAAAAAATTACAAAAGATAAAAATACGGTAATTTATACCTATAAGATATCTCCCAAAAATATATTTTGTACATATGACTTCTTTTGATTTTCGATCCTTCACGAAAGTTGTAGATCTCGTCGAGACGGACTACTTTCGTGTTGACTACTTTTTGATTTGACCCATTTTGTTATTTATTTTACATTTAGTTTTTGATTTTCCTAGGTGTGACACGTGGCAGCTCTTGGGGCCGCCACGTGTCACCCATTTTTATTTTTTGTTATTTTTTTTATTTTATTATTTATCTATTTATTTTATATTATATTTATTTATTTATTTTAATTTTTCTTCTAATTTTTATATTTGTTCTCTCTTTCATTTTATTTCCTTTTCTCTTCATTTTTTTAGTAGCCTACTTATTGTATTTATTTTTTTATTTTTCCCCTTTTACTTTTTCTCTACTCAACTTCTCACCCAAGTTACCACTCCCCACCCAGGCCACGAACTTCACTTTCTCCACCTCTTTTCTAACTTCCTCCTTTTATTCCTTCTCGTCTTTATTTCTCATCATCCACCAATTTCGTGAGAAGAAATCCAGCTCCAGAGAGGTCGAGGTGACAACGACGACCTTATTTTATAAAGCGACGACGGGTTCCAGCCATCTTCGGCTATTGGCGAGATCCGCGAGCCTTGTTCGCATAGCATTGCTCCATAAGGGGACTGCCTAACTTCTCTGCTTTTTGCCAAGCTGATTGAAGCCACAACGGCTGCCGCACACCACAGCCCCACCCTTCGGTGAAATCACAGTTAAGTTATCTACCTCTATTTTCTCATTTTTTTATCTTACATCTTGGTTGTTTGGTTAATTCGTAATCACCTCACCACCATCATTTTCATCATCAAATGCACACCACCTCATAATCATTTTTTATTTTCATTCTTACATTATTATCATCATTATATATCATCATCACCCTTTCTTCATTTCACTTTTACATTTTTATTTCCTGTTAAAAAAATTATAAAAAAATACAAAAAAAATAAAAAAAATCAAGAGCATGTGAAGCAATCGTAGCCGCCACCCCTTTCTCCCTCCTCCTCCGCCGCAACATGTGTAGTGCCACCCAGCTGCAGTCGCCCCCTCTGGCCGTGCCTTCGCTCCCTCGTGTGGGCCCACCGCTCCAGCCCGCCTGCTGCCGACGCCACACCTGCACCTCGTGCACCCACGGGTCGCCCTCCCCTGGTTGCCCTCCTGCAGCGTGCCTCACCGTCGCTCGTACAACACTAGCCCGCAACCCCCTTCCTCCGCGCGACCTCCATCCTCCATCGTCGCGCACCTGCGGCAACACACGTCATCCTTCACGCAGCGCACGGTCGCGGGCTCCAGTTGTGCCGCCGCGCGCATCCTCCTGCGCCCTCGGCCGCAACACCGCCTAGCCGCGCGGCCGCAACTCTCCACCTCCAGTCGCGGGTCAGTAGCGCGCAAATCCAGCACCGCCCTTGGTCACCCTTCTGCCTCCAGCCGCGCACCAGCCGCGACTGATCGCCCTTCCGCGTGGCCACACACTGCCTCAGCCGCCCGTGCGGCCTCGCGAATCGTCGCAACCCCCGACCTCCACGCGTTGTCGTCGTTCCCCGTGGCCACCTCCGCACAGCACGCCTCCTCTCCCCCGCCTGGGCGCCGCCCCCTGGCCTCCGCCATCCGCCGCTCTCCTGCCCGCCCCTCGTGCATACGGCACGCCTCTTCTGTACCCTAACTTGGGAATCGTTCACTTTTATTTTTTTTGTGAAAATTGCATTTCCTTCCCTTCATGTTTTTCAAATTACAAAAGTGCCCTTAGGCACAATCCAGTTCATTCAGTTCTATTTCTGTATTGCAAGAACTCCCCTATGCTTATGCTCTAATTTGGATATCAATTCTGTATAAGTTTTTTACACAAAAAATGCTTGTTGTAGATTATTTAATTCTCTCGCTATTGGCTATTTATTTATATTTTTGTGAGCTTTGGGTAATTAAATAAAATTATTTTTGTCAAAATTTGCATATTTTACCCATTTCATGGTCTGAAATTTATATTTAATTAATTATTGCTCCAAAATTTGTGAAAAAATCATAGATGATGCCTCTAGTTGTGCTTTAATTACTATCCAAATTTCATCTAAATTGGAGTTGTCTTGTCCATAAAATAAATAGTTGAGTGATTTCTTTAATTGATTTTTAATTAAATCTACAAAAATTATTTTTGTGAAATTTCAAGTCTCCTGCATTGCTCATTAAAATATCTATTTGAGATAATTTTGTTAAGGGCTAAATTGATTTTGTAGATTAATTAGGAATTAAATTCTCACAGTCACTATGTTTTCATTTAAAAATTCATAAAAAATCATGTATTCTCAAAAAATTCTAAAAAACTACTGTAGCTTCATTTCATCATGTTTCATTTCCAGTAAAAATTTCATTAATTTTGCATTCTGTTTGCTTGAAAAATTACATAAAAATCCCTAAGAAGTTTTTATTTTTCTTTATTGCATCATAATTCCAAAATTTCCAAAAAAATACTTTTTGCATTCATCATTGGATTAGGTTTTCAGGAAAAAAATAACTTGGCTAGATTGACTTAATTTCACATTAAAATTAATTTGGCTAAGTACCTTGTTTTCTTAATTACCTGGTTCAATCGCATTCGTGCATTGGCATTTTTCTTGCATAAAAAAATTGAAAAAAATACGCTAGGAAAATCGTGCGCTGATTCCTCTAATTTAATTCGAAGTTGTTCCTTTGCCTCCTTGAGTTGACCCTGCACCTTGCCCAGGTTAAAAATATATAAATCCGCACTTTAATTAATTCATTGATTCATCAATTCATGTGGTTAATTTTTGATCGATCCTGATTGCTCGACTTCAGCAAAACGACACGATTAGCATAGGACACTTACATATTTATCAAGGAGGCACGATATGGAGATGATCTCGCATGAGGCATGATTAGGGTTTCAACGAAACCCTTGAAATCATATTGCAGAACCTTCTTGGATGAATCACAACTCTTGAATGCAAGAATAATCTTTACAAACAAATTTTCAACATAAAAAACGAATCTCGAACAAAAATACGAACTTGAAATCCTCGAGAATCGACTCGCTCTGATACCATGTTGAAATATGAAATGCGGAAGCGGGATCAATAAAACAAGAAAGATAAACATGAACAAGGACTTAACGTGGAACCTCACTCCCTTAGGAGCGGGATGAAACCACAGGAGAAGCCCTCAAAGGGCTGGATATTCTATTAGAATTCTCATTGAGTATATGGGTGAAGGGCTCTTTATATAGTCCCTCAGACAAACTGGAATCCCACCGCTCATCCATGTGGGACTAAACATGAGTGGGGTAATTAGATTTTGGAGAGATCCAATTACCCACCTATTACATTCTCCAACAGTCCCCAATTATTGAAGGATTCGTTTTCGAACATCAAATCTTGTTGTTTCACCTTTCATCTCGAAACGTGCGTCCATCAATGCTATCGATCCAATTCGGCCTCTTCCCTTTTCGGCTACTTCGCCTCCTCCACCATCGACCTTTGAACTTACAGCGACCACCGCTCTGCCGCACCCTTTTCCGCACAAAGACCATGTGCTTCTGCCAACACCGTCGACGAAAAAAGTAGTGGAGGAATGAACAACTCCTCTACTCCAATCCATAATAGTGCTTTCCCTACCTTCAAAGACAACTGAAGCGGAGCCCTCAATGAATCTTGATCGCAACCACCACCGAGGTCACTTCAGTTCTCGAAGTCAACCCATAAGAGAGCATCTTCTGAGCCTCTCCCGCATGATCTTCCATTCTCTTTTCTCATTGAGAGCATCAAGGAGGGAGCAGAAGCAACATAGCCCATAGAGTGGAGCGAGACTTGATTAAGAAAAGCCTGAGGACGTACACTAGTACGCAATAGAAGGCAATGTACCCACGTAGATTTAGATACTAAAATAAGTACCACACATCGTTGCTTTGCCGACGGTTTTGTTTTAGTCAAAGAAGCATTGCATAATACTGATTTCTCCTACCGATTTTCACAACTATTGAGAAAAACTCTGATTCGTCAGACCACAATTAAAAGAAAATAAAGGAAGATTCAAAGAGAAAAGACCCAAAGGCCAACCCTACTTCGTCATCGACCTCGACAGAAAAGGGACCCCTGGAGACGCAAGGTTGCACATCGGCTCTGCCCATAAACCTCGGCAATCGCCAAGCCATCTTCCTCGACACGCCACCTCCTGATAGCGGCAACTCCTCTGCATTTGAAAGCCCACTGGCAAGAAACAACCCTCCCTGCAACCTGACCACGACTCCCTCAAAGGAGCCTCCCAAAAGCGCCTGGACATCCTCTGTTACCACCACCAACGATTCTGACGACCGGCCACCCAAAAAGCCTCTTCGCACTGCCTCCATTGAACTGAAGGAAATCCTCTTCGCAACCTTAGCAAAAGTCTGACCCTCTGCCAATGTCCGCGCTACCACCAACTTCTCCTTCCCTTGTCGGGCTCCGCCTCCAGCTACATCGGACAGGTCATGACCATATGTCGGATGCTTCTCAATGGCCAAGCACAATCTCAGACACGCCACGCGTCGGTGGCCTACACCACTGCAACCAAAACATCTCACCTCCATTGAGCAAGCAAATGACTGGTGGCCAATCACACCGCATCGAAGGCATTGCGGCCATTTTTTTTACGATGATTGACCACCACCCTCCAAGGATCTACAACCCGAGCCGTCGCCGACTTCCTCTCCTTCATTCTCCAGGACTTTTGTCCTCCTCCCTTCTCCTCTCCATCCCAGTCTCCTTCATGTCTTCGTCCAAGGAGATGCCTTTACTACATAGATAACAAATATGGGCTAGTTGGAAGTCAAGAAGCTTTTGTTTTTGTTTGTTAAAAGTCTCCCCTTATACATGGTGGCATTTTAAGAAAATGTTTTGCTAGCATCTTAGTAAAGAGTGGAAAGGAGCAATATGTACTAGAAACGAATAATTAAAGGTAAAGTATACTATAAAATAATGAAGACTTGTTGCATAATTTGATGTTACAGAGTTCGGCCAAATTGTACGTCATAAGTCGATAAAGTAGTGTCTTGGTCTCTTTGAAGATGTGTTATGAGGTAGGAAGGTGTGCTCTATATTCTTTGACATGAGTTTGCCGACAACCAAGACAACACAGTTAAGGAAGGCTTAAATAAATTCTCTTATAATAATAGAGCATTGCGTGAGTATATGATATAGAATCACCATCATGTGATTATACGATATAGAATCACCTTGCATCATGTGATGATTGATTCATTTTTTGGGAGAAAAAGGGCATTCACCGTAAAGGTGCATGCCTAGAAACTTTACTGATTCACATAATTTACATACGAAACCATTTAACAATACAAAGACCAAAACTCTGCTAACACCTTCAATGCTCCATGATGTTCTTGGTGTGGAACCTCTCCTGACGGAATAACACCTCGTTTCTTGCCAGCTAGAGAGCCCAAATCACTGAGATGACCATCACCCTGATCGTATTCGGGACCTGGGTGCCTTTAATTCGCACCATGGAACTCTAGAACGTGGAAGCCCTACCAATAGTTATCCTATCAAGAACCAGCAAGCCTCGAACCTTCTTGGATTTAGTGCACTCAAAGAAAAGATTATCCTCGTGCTCCATCGAAGTTGAGCATCACACACAAAAAGAATTATATCTACCGGAGAACATTATGTTTCTTGCACTCGTTATCACCCTTTCACGCCTAAGTAGCCACAAGAAAACTTTAATACGTGGTGGGATCTTCTACTTCAAACATCTTTTGTAGTCAAAGTTGCAGCCTCCTGGATCAATGATCACACTATTGTAAAGGACCTTATAGGCTTTTTCTAAATTGAAACCTTACCATCAAACCAAGACTCATGATCCCTACTTGAAGAAGGTGAGTTGCACCTGGTTAGTGATCCCATGCAAAAGTTCCTCCAAACGTCGATCAGATGGGTCGGTTCTAAAAGATAGGATGTATGTCTTGCCATTCAAAGTGCGAGGAACCCATATATTCTGATATGTAATATAAGCAAAAAAGTTGATAGAAATGCATGCACAATGGTCCATCCTCTCTCCAATCGTCCTGCCCAGAAGCTGAAATCTTGTCTGTCTTCCAGAATTGGCTGCAACGAGGGCAAACACTTTGGAGCACTATACTAGTGCCCCTCTAAAATGTAGATGGAGAGAACATTGAAGTCATGGCAACATGGTCTAGGAAGCTCGCAGACACTATATATACTTTGTGTAAGAAGGCACACCAGCTTCGAGCCATCTCCTCAGATGCGACCGATTCACTTTGAAGGAAGAGCTATATTCATTTCCTTCAGACTAAACTTTATTTCGTGACCCAATTAAATTTAATTATCAGTTTACAGATAGATAGCAGAGAATTAACTTCAAACTTAAATTTTCATTTTTAGAAATTTTATTTTCTGACCTAATTAAATTTAATATATCAGTTTGCAGTTTACAGATAGCAGAGAATTAACTTCAAACTTAAATTTTAGTTTTAGAAACTTTATTTCCTGACATATAATCCTAAATTTCCAGCAAAGGGCGATCAAATGTGAAAACAATGCATGGCAGTAGAAGGAAGGAGAAGATTGTACCCTACTTTTAGATCTTCCAAAATGGAGATTAAATGCTTAAATTTAAGCATGCAACAGCTCCTGTGGGTGCAAGAGGGGTGCTGTGCTTGGCTGCAGTTTGCATCCCTCAAAAGCAAGGGTTCAAGTATCTGGTCAACCTTTAGCAGGTGCAACAAAGGCTGTTTGCTTCAATCGGTAGTGGGCTGGAGACTCCAGTATCTGCTGGACAGCAACTCCAAGGAAATTGAGAGGGCTGTGGCTCTTTCGTTGGAGGAGAATGGAAGGAAAGAAGAGATGGGAATTGATCCTCTCTCGGCTGGAATTGGGAAAAATAGACAAGAAAAGGGGAAAGACTCTTATTGTTGGCATTTAAAAGCCACTTGTCACTGGAATGATATCATCAGCTTGCTGCTGTTAGCTTGCTGATGTCATTTTTTTTACAAAATCCCAAAGTTATCCGTATTCTCTCCTCGAGTCTCTAATTTAGGTATTCAATGGCTCGTTTCGATCGTCTCTGAATGGCGATTAATATGAGTATAATATTCATCTATTTTTGATTTGAGATAAATTTAGAAATCGTCGAAATACGATCTTGATTTACAGTTTAAATTTTGCGATTTTAAAATATCAAATAATCTCCGATTTATGAACGGACGTTTCCATTGATTTTATTTCGTCGAATTGGATTTTTGGGTGGTCTTGGTTTGTTTTGGGGGTTTCAATTTGTCTCGTGGCTTTTCTGATGGCACACTTTACGATACGATCGACTTTGATCGATTGCGACTAAACGGATTCTGATTTGTGATCAATGAATCAATTTGAGGTTATTCAATATCACTGTTGTAAAAGTCTCCCGACTGGTCCGACTAGCAGGTCCGACTAGTCTAGTCGGTGGGGTGGCCGACCGAGTATTGACTAATCCCGATTAGGCCGACTAGTTGATCGATTTTTGCCTGAAGATACCTTATTTTTTAGTTTTTTTAAAAGCAAACTTGTTGTAATATGCCTAATGTTTTATTTAAATTCAATTACTTCTTTTCTTTCATTATGATAATATAAAAAATATATAAATCTTTGTAAATATATAAAAATATATCTATAAAAATGATTTATATATTTAAAATAATTAAAAAACCGAAACTGATTAAAGCCCGACTAAGTCCGATTAGTCGCCTGACTGTCGATTAATCCTTAATCAGTGACCCAACCGACCGAGTACCGACTGCCGATTTTTGCAACCTTGTTCAATATAGATTGAATATTAATTGATCACTCGGATTCTTAATCGGTTGGATTCAGATTATTCGGATCTAGATGTCACACCTTGCCAACACCTAGATCTTTTCCTGCCTTGTCTCTTGTAGTTCAGTTTTTCTGGTATTGATATTTTTATGGGAAGGACCTCTCCACATTTCTCCATTTCTTGACTAAAAAAAGATTCTAGCCTCCCCTAGCACCAATTTGAATGAGCCTAGATAATAAGACGAACATATGGATATCATTGCAGGCAGATCTAAGCAACACCATCTTCCACCCTTGATAAGCGAGCCAACTTCCATCCAGCTAGCTTCTTCACCTTCTTTTCCACCAGAGGAAGCCATTCCATCTTCTGCAGCTTGAAACAAACCAAAGGCAAATCGGGGTAGGGCAACATTGGCCTAGATGGAGAAGTTTGTAGCAAGGTCTCACAATTTTAAATCTCAATTGGTACAAACCAAAGGGAATGCACATAGACTTATTCCTATTTATCCTCAAGTTAAGTACCTCTTCTAACATATTTAGAAGTCTGGAAAGACCTCGACAACTCAACGCTCCACCCTCAACAAAAAAGGATGGCGTCGTCCGCGTACTGAAGGATAGGCACTGGAGTCTCCTTTTTAGTAGACCCAAGACAAAATCCATTTCTTTCTGCTCCAACAATCATAACTATTATGAAATGATGGAGAGAGTGGGTGGGAGCGTTTTGAGAGTGTGCAAGAGAGTGTGAAGGACCCCTCGATTCTGGTAAGCGGAGGCCACCATCATCAGAGAGAGTAGTGTCGAGGTACAAACGGGCGAGGAGGACATCGATGACACTGTTATGGAGGAGTTGGCAAGGGAAGGACCGTAGAGCGGTGCGAAGAAGAAAAAGGATGGTCGACTGAAGCTGAAGCAGAAGGACAATGCGTTGTCTTGGTGCTACCGATGCGACACATGGGATCACCTCTCCAAGTCCTGTGTGGCAGTGGAACCATTATGTTTTTGATGTGGATCAAGGATGCAAAAAACGGTCTAAGCGGCCTTTTAAACGGCCTTTTAAACGTATGCGGTGCCTGACCGCATCGTTTAACCAAAAGCGGCCCATAAACGGTCAGGCCGCATAAACGGCCTTAAACGGCCGTTTAAACGGCCTTAAGCGGTCTTATGCGGCCTTTTAAGCGGTCTGAAACATCCCTTTAAGAACATGGATCTACTTTTTTTAAAGGGTTACCATTACCATGACTTTTTGGATTCATGCTATGAATTGTAATGGTTTATCTTGTCTATTTTGACATTTAGATGAAACATTTCCTTGAATTTGACAATATTTGATATATATTGTGAATATGTGATTATATTTTTCTTATTTATTTATACTTTTTTATTAATTATATGTATTTAATAATTTTTATTAATTAAAAATGCAAAACCGCATAACCCGTTTAATTTCTGTTTAAACTCCCGCATACCGTTTAATCAGTAATCAGTGACCCGACCGACTGAATACCGCATACCGCTTTTTGCAACCTTGATGTGGATGTCCGAGACATGGCCGGCGAGAATGCTCGGGGAAGGGATCTTGGTCCAAAAAGAAGGCGCCTTTGGCGCACACAAAATCAAGAGAGACCAATGTGACTCCGGCGAACAATTTGATGCACCTACCGGCGGCGAACTTCGTCATATTGTTTCAGCATTTGTTGGAAGGAGCGGCGATCGAGGACCCACTTGATGGAATCATGATCTGGGAAGGCGAGGAGGAGGTTTTGCGGAAGGTTGAAGATGGTCTATCAGCGACGATGTTAACATGCACTGCGGTTGATATGCTCCGCCTTCTGGGAGGAATACTTTGTCTAAGGGGCTTGTCATCAGCTGGTATGAGGAACGTGCTGAAGGGGCCCTTGGAGGGTTGTCTGCCACTGGAATCGAGGGCATGTCTCCAGTGGTGGGGACCATATTTTTTAAATGAAGTTTTGAGGGCCGTTGACGCGACTTGGAAGATGAAGATCCTAGGCGTTCCGTTGAGATGCCAGAAGATGGAAATCCTCCGTGAGACACTGCTGCTTGTTGGTGAGGCCGATGAGATTTCTTGCTTCGGTATGAGGCCGATTGAGGAGCATGACATGATCATTCTGATGCAATGTTCCAAGCCTACGATAGTGACAAGGGCAATGCTGTGGATTATGCATCGTCTGGTTACTATCTGGCTTGTGCCTTTTGACGGGATAACAAGGAATGGTGGCAGGGAGAACTTTTACGGTGAACCTGGCGGTGGTTTGAGGTACTGAAGTGTCGGTGATTGCTGCGTGGGTTTCAAAAATAGTTCTTTTTGGGGGAGGTGAATCGAGGGCATTGATTGGGAGCCTAATGCCACCTCCATCATTTTGGATGCTATAGCGAATGAATCGGATTCTGGTAACCTCCTCTCCCTGATTGAATCAGGCCATCAGTTTTACCCAAGTAAATTGGGTCATCTCATAAATTCGAGTAGTTGTTCGTGTCACTGACAACCGCCCCGCACCCTTTGTTAATTCGGTCAAATTAATGGTCCAAATTAAGTTTAAGTTGTTCGTTGCAGTCGGATACGAGGGGCTAATCAAAAACCACTTTTAATTAGAATTGAGTTAATTTCAAGCGGTGATTTTTTTACTTGGTGGAGTCCAAGGTCGATCTCAGGGAGGCATCTGTCTCCTTAGGTGAATTTTAGCAAGTATCCAAGCGTGTGATTTTCGGAGAATTATATTTTTTTTGGCTTTTTCAATTTCTATGCAGACTTATGCAAAAATGCAAGCCAATTTAACGTTTAATTTAATTAAAATATCAAATGAAGTCCAAAAATTCTAAAAATTGGCCAGATGATTAATTATGATGAAAATGAGTTACCCTAATTTTTTCGGATTTTTCGGACACTAAATGGATTTACTGGGAATTAAATATGCAGAAAGGGTGATTTTCAATATTTAATTTTTAATAAATAACAAACCACAATTTTTCAAGAACTAAAATTATCCTAGATAGCACTAATGATAAGGGATCCAGGAAAATTGAAAGATCTGAATTTCAATGTGAAATGAATTAATTAAAGTTAATATAAGAAAATCACTCAACAATTTATTTAGGCCTCGATATGTGTGCAAATGACATGAAATTTTTATGGCATGTTAAGAATACCGTCCTTAAGCTACTGTGAATTTTTGATGATTTTTGGAAGCTCAGAGAATTAACTACAAACTAAAAGGTGTAACTGGGCAAAGTATTTCAAAAATGTACCAATTAATTCATTAATAATTCCACTGAAATTACAAAAATGTGACACGTGGACCAATAGACAGAGGACAAGTTTCTCAACAAAATGCAGTTTTTAGATTTGCAAAATGATGTAAAATGCAACCTAGGGATGCGTGCAAACACAGGGGTGTAAATGCAATACAGAAAAATAAAAATACTTTAAGCAAATATGCGGACATGGACTAAAATGCAATTACCTATAATGCTGGGGACTTGAGTGCAATTTTTCCAACGAGCACGTGCTCCTCACGTGGGCTCAGCTTCACAGGGACCTTTTTGCAAATATGGAAAGCTCCAGGGGCCTCTGTGTAAATTTCCCAGGCCGCACGTGCTCCTCACGTGGGCGGCCTAGGCTCGGTTGGCTGCGGAGGCTCGGAGCTAGGCTCGGCGCTTCTGGAGGTCTGGAGTGAGGCTCGGACGACCCGAACCTAGGCTCGGAGAGGAGGCTCGGGCCGAGGCTACGTGGCGTACTGAAGGCCCTTGGATCAAGATCGATCCAAGGGGTGTCGGTGCTGACGCGTGGCTCAATCACAGATCGTCAGATCTACGTTGATCTGACGACTCCTGGCTGCTCCAGATGTCGATGACGTGGAGGGCTAAGCGCCGTTAGATCAGGAAGATCCAACGGTACTGGTGAAGCGCGGCTGAGTGGCGGCGTGGCACGAAGTCTGCCGTTCGATCAAGGTGATCGAACGGCAGCTGGTGCTTCTCCTTCAACGGGCCTCCGCCGCCTGCGGAGGAGATGGCTGGGCTCCGACGAGGTGGCGTGAGCTTCGCCGGTTCCTCCAGATGCCGATGAAGCTCTCCGAGGTGTCGGAGATATCCTAGTAGGAGCGTGGCGATGCGGCGAAGGCGCTGATGGTCTCAGGAGCTGGAGAGGGCCGTCGGAGGTTGCTGGCGACGAAGCTCGAAGTCGTCTCCGGCAAAGTTCCGATCAGTGACAAAAGAAGTACCTGCAAGGGTCAGAAGACTAGCCGAAGCTCGGGCTTGTACTTGTGGAGGTGGGAGGATGGTTGGCGAGGCCTAAGGCGGAGGGAGGTGATCGGGCGACGGTGCTCCGGCCAAGTGGCGGAGCTGGAGATCGATAGATGGTGAGGTGCGTCGTCGGCGGGGTAAAAGTTGACAGCGAAGATGAGAGCTCCGACGCGGAGCTCGGCGGAGTGAAGGCGAAGCGTGAAGATGTTCGTGGACGTGTAATAAAACCGGAGAAGATAAAGAAAAATTAAGAAAAAGATCGGAGGGGGAATGGAGGGTTCACCTGGGGATTGGACCTCCCTCTTGGGGTCCAGGTCGTCGCTCGAGGGACCGGTGGTGTCCCGAGCTTGTGCAGCGTCGCGGAGGAGCGACTGCGACACGGCGGAGGCGCCGTGGATCTCGCCGGAGAAGAAGCCCTTCTTCGCTCGAAGAATCGTCAAATTGCTGTCACCAATTGGAGGATCTGAGCTCAGGGAAGCTCTCGGGAGTGGCGGATAGCCATGACGGTGGCTGGTGATGGTGTATTTATAGGATGGAGGTGGCAGCAGTGTTGGCGACGAGGCGAGGTTCATGGGCGTCATGGAGCGACTCTGGTGGTCGTAGTGGGGAGTGAGGTAGCTGGCGAGGATGAGGGACGAGTGGGTGACATCTTGGAGGTGGTGGTGCTCGTCTGCGGTGGTCGAGGCGCTGCCAAGAATAGGAAGGGGGCGCCCCTCCCGCAAGGCAGGGAACGTGGGAGAGAGGGGCACCCGGAGGTAGGAGACGAAGTCTCCACCGTTAGATCTTGTGATCCAACGGTGGTGATCGAATAGGTATTGGCCGGGTAGGATTAGATCGGGGCGCGGTGATGATGGGCCGTGATCGCGCCACGTGGAGGGAGCTGGGCGAAGCGCGGGCGAGCGGCTTAGATGAGGAGATGGAGATGATCGAAGGGACGAGGAACGCCAACGGAAGAGCGGCTGTGATGGAGGGATCAGGGGCTTGATCAGATGGTTCATATGCCGCCACGTGGCGAGCTCTGGAAGAGGCGCGGACGGGCGGATCAGATGAGGCCCTGGAGATGATCTGACGGCGTGGATTTAAGGCGCACGTGGAAGCAGCTAGGCCGTTGGATCTATAGCGTAATCCAACGGCTGTGGCTGCGGGCGACTGGGGCAAGGGGAGCGGGCCGCGTGGCGCAACCAGAGGGCGCCACGTGGCCTGCTGTGAATGGCTGGAAGAAAATGAATGTGTAGAGAGAAGAGGGGGCCGATTTTGGAAAAACTCAAAACATGAAAGTTGTAGATCTCGATGAGATCTACAAGTTTCATGTTGACCAAAGACGGAGATGAGGTCAAATTTGATACATAAATACAACGATACAAATATACATATATGTAGTATACAAAGTGGCCCAAAAACCCAACTTTCTCATACGAGCTCCAAATTGGATGAAATTAGTCTCATTTTAAAGTTCTTTTAATGTGTAGTATTCTAAGAGTAAGTAGACCTAGTTCGAAGTTTGTATGAGGGATTTATGTGCAATTTAGTGTACAGGGGTTTTAAGGCTTTAGTGGCTAAATTACAAGGGAAATTTTTGGTCTTCTTCCCTATATTATTAACTAAGGAGTACATATTATAAAGAAAAGGTTATTTTAGTGAGTGGATATTTTACAAGGGATTTTTGGCTTCTTATTTAAATGCAAATGGACTGCTAAAATGTATGAATTATGTATGTATGCATGAATGCTATTTATGCAATATAAAGGGAAATATGCCTCTATTTACTCGAGGACAAAGCTCTATTTTTGACTTTTGAAGTGATGAATCACAGATTCATCAACCCCCTATACTTAACCCTTGCTCGTCCCCGAGCAACTAAATGAAATGCAAGAGTGAAATGATTTTGGTTCCATACCAAGGTCATGAACAAAAGTTAAAAATGGAGCTTGACTCAACCTTTGGATTAATTGTGTGGCGGAACCTTATTTAGATCTGAACTTAAGACCTAACAGACTTCAAGTTCCACAAGTCTTCTATTCAAGACGCCTCAATAGTCAGGTCAGAACAAATCCTCAAACGCAAATTTCTGATGACTATGATTCTTACTTGTACTGTGTAAGTGATATGTAACTCTCCACATCAGAAATGGCTCGGAACCAGCCTCCTCTAACAAGGTTACTCAATAACCCGGTCCAGTAACTCTTTCCTCGAGGAGCGGGGTATTCCCTTCTAAGTTCAAGTGCGACCAACTCAAGAGGAGGGGGTAGAGAAAAGAATGGACGGTAGCCAGTGTAGCTACCTATCCCGGGATGCCCGACCAGTGTAGCCAAGTCATCCAGCTGCATTTCTTTACTAGTATACATACTCCGACAGGTATTTTATTTTCTCTTGGACCTGTCTGATTTTTTTGGAGTTTTTGCAATTTTTTTCCCAACAAAGTGCAGCATGTACATCAGGAGTTTTTCCTCTTGAGTCAGTAGACTATCCCTCTTTTGAAGCATTATTGCAGCCCACAGCATCCTGTCCTTGGATGTCAACACCACCAGAATAGGTTGAGATGCACTACCCTCCCTAGAGGAGGACGGATGTTTCCACCCGTGTGCTACTCCAAGCTAAAGGATTATACCTCCTCACCACCTCATCAATGAAGAGCTACGTGCATTGTGCTTGTCCAAGTTAGGTCATTATCTAAAAGAATCCTGCGTATGCCCGAGATATTCTATTTAGACTAATCAAGATGACATGTGAACATAGACTTGCGGACTCAAAGAATTAAGTCACTTGACCTGAGAAATCTTAACGCCAGTTCCTATAAGGTTCCTCTGAAATTAGGTGGATTAAGGTCAATTCAAGTCCATCCTCAATATCTACTCATAACTTGGTCCAGAACCCACTAGCTTTTCACTTTGCATATGCAAAGTATGCAGATGAGATGTCATGCTATGAATGAAAATGCAAGACTCTTTTTATTTTCTTTTTATATGCAGAGATGATATGCAAGAGTAAATAAGAAGCCTATTTTTATTTATATATATATATTTTCAATTTTTACCCACCCGTAATTATTGCAAAATATATACAAAAATACGCGAAAATATGGGAAAGTACGAGCTATGGGTAAAGTATATATGTAATATATACACGCCCCCCTATACTTAGCGTGTGCTATGTCCTCAGAGCACAAAGAGCGAGGAAAAAGACATAGCTCGTGCTAAGCGTAGGAGAGCTAAAGTATCAACAATGTATAGGAGTCGTCCTGCCCCCCTATACTTAGGCTTTGGCAGCCTAAGTGTAGAAGAAGATTAGAAAAATGGGGCAGACGAGGGAAAGATGAGAAGTGGATGAGTATACAATGCGGCCATCGGTCCCCCCTATACTTAGGCTCAGGTCAGCCTAAGTATCGGTAGGAGATGAGTATGAGGACCAATGTGATCTGGAGAATTTACAGTGAACTGACTCAGGTGACCCCTCCCCCCTATACTTAGGATCTGGTTATCCTAAGTATAGTCCAGGATAGTGATCTAATGAGGCAGGGATGGGTTACTAAAGTCGCGTAAGAGGGAGGATAGGATGTACTGGAAGAATGATATATACAGATGAGTCGGTCTGAATCTTTTGAGATGCTGCGGATGGCTGGAGTTCACTGCTGCAAGGTCTCATACGCGGCTTGATGTGAATCTGCTGTATCTATCTCGCGCATGAATACAATCTCCTCGACATGGACTAACTGCTCATTGGATTCGACGAAGTGCTTCAACAGCTGTCCATTCACTAGGAATGTCGGTGCGTCATCTGCGAGATCTGAGATCTCGACACATCCACTATCATGCACCGTACGGACGACAAATGGGCCCGTCCACTTAGACTTCAATTTGCCTTGGAAAATCTTCAGCCTAGCATTGAACAACCATACCTTTTGTCCAGGAACAAAGGCCTTTCGTCTGATATATCTATCATGCCAACGCTTCACCTTGTCCTTGTACACCAAACTGTTGTCATATGCACGGTTTCTGACTTCCACAAGCTCATTCAGATCCATATCTCTTTGCTTTTGTCCCAGGTGTGTGTTCCAATTGACCTTCTTGATTGCCCATTCATATTTGTGCACTAACTCTGCGGGCAAATGGCACGGCTTTCCGAATACCATTCGGAACGGGGAGGTGCCTAACAGTGTCTTGTAAGCCGTCCTATACGCCAAGAGGAATTGATCCAAGATCTGAGACCAGTCCTTCCTGTCCGGGCAGACAAGCTTTTGCAATATGGTTTTCACCTCCCTATTTGACACCTCGGCCATACCATTGGTTTGTGGGTGGTAAGGACTCGCGACACGGTGTTCGATGCCGTAGTCCTTCAGGAGTTTCTTCACCTCCCGATTCACAAAGTGGCTACCCCCGTCTGATATCATCATTTTGGGGATCCCGAACCTAGAGATTATGTGCTCTCTGATGAATTTACAGACAGTCCTGCTGTCTGCGGCTCGGGTCGGGATAGCCTCCACCCATCTGGACAGATAATCTACCGCAAGAAGGATATATTCGAACCCGTGGCTGACAGGGAATGGGCCCATGAAATCGATGCCCCAGGCGTCAAAGACATCACAAATGATGACCGGCTGCATTGGCATCTCATCCTTGGAACCAACGGTTCCTCCCATTCTCTGGCAAACTGGGCACAACTTCGCGAAGGCGGTGGCATCGCGAAACAGAGTCGGCCAGTAGAAGCCACACTGAAGTACCTTCCATGCGGTCCTCTTCCCGGAGTGGTGTCCTCCTGCCTCCAAGCTATGGCATAAAGAAAGAACACTCTGGTATTCCTCCTGAGGAATACAACGTCTCCAGACACAATCCGGTCCTTCAAAGAAAAGGATCGGATCCTCCCAATGGTAGTGTCTTGCATCCGACTTTAGTCGGTCGATTTGGTTCTTGGGCCAATCTTCGGGAACTTTCTTGGAGACAAGATAATTCACGATATTGGCGTACCATGGGAGTGAGTCGATAACAAAAATCGACTCGTCAGGGAAGGAGTCTCGAATTGGTGAAACCTCGGAAGTATTAAGATCTTCGAGACGAGAAAGATGATCGGCAACTACGCTCTTCTTTCCACGTTTATCACGGATGTCTAAATCAAACTCCTGGATAAGTAAAATCCAACGAAGAAGACGCGCCTTCGCGTCCTTCTTCTCCATCAAATACCGTAGTGCCGTGTGGTCAGTGAACACAGTTACCTTGGATCCAATTAGGTGAGATCTGAATTTGTCCAAGGCAAACACTACCGCAAGCATTTCCTTTTCTGTAACTGTATAGTTACGCTGAGCAGAATCAAGCACTTTTCTTGCGTAGTGAATTGCAAACGGGACGCCATCTCTTCTTTGCCCTAACACAGCCCCAACAGCATAATCAGAGGCGTCCGTCATGATCTCAAAAGGTAGAGACCAATCTGGGGCTTGCAGGATGGGTGCTTCCATGATCATTCCTTGTAAAAGCTTAAATGCCTCAAGACATTTGTGATCTACAATAAACTCCATGTCTTTGCCTAAAAACTCAGTTAGCGGTCGGGCAATCTTAGAAAAATCCTTATTAAATCTCCTATAAAATCCAACATGCCCGAGGAACGACCGCAACTGCCTTATTTTGGTTGGTGGCTGGAGTCGTCTGATCACGTCCACCTTGGCAGGGTCAACCTCCATTCCTCTCTTGGAGATGACATGCCCCAATACAATGCCCTCCGTCACCATGAAGTGACTTTTCTCCCAGGAGAGCACCAGATTAACCTCACAATATCTTTTGAGGACTCGGTCCAGATTCCTAAGACAGGAATCGAAAGAATCGCCGTGGACCGAGAAGTCATCCATGAAGACTTCCAGGAATTCGCCGACCATTTCGGCGAATACAGCAATCATGCACCTTTGAAAAGTACCTGGAGCATTACATAACCCAAAAGGCATGTGCCTGAAAGCATAGGTACCAAAGGGGCATGTAAACGTGGTCTTTTCCTGGTCCTCTGGAGCTATGGCTACTTGATTGTAGCCCGAGAACCCATCTATGAAGCAGAAGAACTCTTTCCCCGCTAGTCTCTCTAAGATCTGATCTATGAACGGTAGGGGGAAATGATCCTTCTTCGTCGCGGCATTCAAGCGTCTGTAATCCACACAGACACGCCACGACGTGGGTACTCTCGTCACGATCTCCTCTCCGTCCTCGTTGGTGGTCGTCTGAATTCCCGACTTCTTTGGGACAACATGGATTGGGGCCACCCACCTAGAGTCGGAGATTGGGTAAATGAAACCCGCGTTGCACCATTTTTCTATCTCCTTCTTCACGACCTCTCGTAAATTTGGATTCAACCGGCGTTGGAATTCCACGAGAGGGTTTGGCCTCATTCTCCAAGTAAATACGGTGCGAACACAGAGCGGGATTTATCCCGTGGAGATCGGAAATGCTCCAGCCTATCGCCTTGCGGTTTTTCTCCAGGATCTTTAGCAAGCGAGATTCTGCTCCTCGGTCAATTGCGAACTGATGATGACCGGAAATTTCTGTCTTGGCCCGCAAGGAAGGCATATATTTCAAGGTTGTGGGTAGGGGTTTGAGCTCAGGAATAGTGTGATCATCTAAGAAATCTGGCTCAAATCTGCTCTGGTTTAGTGTTGAAAGTGGCTGGATCGTTTTCTGTGATGGCTGCCACCAAGTTCGGCTCTGCGTCGGATCGTCAAAAGTCTCCAATACAATCGGCAACGCCTCGTCGACTCGTCATCCTCATCTTCTGATTGTCCTAAGATGTAAGGACTGACAGGCCCAACTGGGCCTCTACGTCATCGAAGATGTAAGGCGATGCAGCTCAGGCTGTACTCGTTCCTGAGGATCTCGCAGACTGACTCATGCACTGGATCATCTTCGAGAGATGGACATATCGGTGCTGGCTGGGTTCTGTCTCCATGGCCCAACTAAGTCTACTTGCTCGCAGTCTGTTCCGGTAGAAGAGTACTCGGTGCTGGATTCGGAATCCGGTCTCTGCCATCTTGTCTGCTTCATTTCAAGTTCCTCATCTCCGCTTGGAGTTTGGAACTGAATCTTCCCATTCTTATAATCAAATAAAGCCCCTGCTGTTCTGAGGAGGGCCTATCTAGAATGATCTGGGAATCTCTCCAATTACCAAGGGTTTTCCATATCGAGGACAGTGAAGTCCACCATGTATTCTTGCCCTCGACCTTGATCATAATGTTCCTTATCTCTCCTTGGGACCTCTTAGGGTTCGTTTGGTTGCAGGGTTGGGCAGGGTTGGGTTGGGTTGGGTTGGGCTGGGTGAATAGTAAACTGTGAGGAGGGGGTACCCCTGTGAATAGTACCCCAACCCAACCCAACCCTGTCCAACCCTGTAACCAAACGAACCCTTAGTTGATTTGTCAGCGAACTGGAGAAGAGTCTAGATTTCTAAGAGGTCCGAGATTAAGCCGCTCATAGAGGGCTGTAGGCATCAGGTTGATTGAGGAACCATTGTCTAGGAGAGTGCGTGCAAACGCGATGTCATCAACATGACTCACTACATAATGTGCACCATGTCTCTTCGTTTCTGATGAAACGAGTTCTTTATTGCACAAGTCGTGGCTACTGATAAAATGTGTTTCTCAATACGGCTTTTGGTCTTCCTGCCAACCCTAGTAGGTGTGCATCTCACCTTAAGGTATTTTTGGAATGCAAGGGTCATTTCCACGAACTTGTCAAATGGGATTGTGACCTTGATGTGTTTATTGCAGAATTCAGCCCATCTCAGGGTCGTCTTTTTGGATTTTTGTAGTTTTCTTCTTTCCACCCTTGAGAGCTCGGGGGAAAGGGATTATTTGACTCCAACTCAGGTTCGGAAACTGAAAGATTCTCATTACGATCAAGACTGAGTTATTTACATGACTCTGACTCTGACTTTGAAGCAAACTAGGACTCTGACTCTGACTGCAATGAAAATGCTGAGGCGAAACCGGTGACGCTTCTTCCGCGACTGATGGACGATCCTCCTCAGATGGAGGTGCGGGCTCTTCATCGGTTCCGTCGGACTCCATGCGAATGCGAAAATGCTGCTTCGAGGACTCAGATGTCCTCTTCTTCTGCTGGCGATGGTGGTGGTGATGCTCCTCTCCCTCTTCTTCCTCCGAGTTCTCCTCAGGTAGGGTCTCGGAGGCTCCTTCCTTCTGTGCTCGGTGCCCGTATCAGGTATGGTCATGGTCCTTCCGCTCCTGAGGGACATATGATTTATATTATCGTACGAAATGATCTCATGTTCAGATAAATAATCATCTGAATAATATACCTGATCTCGAGGTCGGTTCTGGCCCTGGTGTAAGCTGTTTGGGTTGGCCTGAACCTGTGCGGGAATTGGGGTCCTTGGAGCCATTTGGTGGTCTTGGGTACGAGAAACCCTGATTGATGTCGGTTCTAATGTCCAGGTAGTCATTCTGCATCTGTTGGACCCTATCAGACAGTCTGGATCGCCAAGGTGAGAGACTCCAATTCGGTGGGGCTGGGCTTGCTGCTGTGTAGATGCCGGTTCTGTATTGTCCCTGCTGGCCGTGCCGATATTGCTGCTGCTGATGGGACGGTGCTGGCCCCTACTGGTAGGTGCGCTGCTGCGGCTGGTACCCATGTTCTGGCCTGGACTGAAAGCGCGGTATGGGAGCGGGCTGGTTTCTTGGTAGACTGGGGATGAGCGGTGTGGCTGATCCTTCCCCATTTCGATCTGCCGGACAATCGGGTCACGGCTATATCAAAGCCCGTTGATCCTCGTAACTGGCGGAGGCTCCTCGTATCCCGTCTCCACCTTGTGGGGGTGCATGCTGGTTCTGCTGGGTGTAGTTTGGTCCCAGCTGCTCTGAGACCCCGGTGCCTGTTCCTGTACAAGATGTACTCGATGTACAGGTACAGGTGGTGCAGAAGGGGTAGGTAGCTTGATCCTAGCTACCTTTTTCAGAGAGTTCCTCCACTTTCTTTGGTAGGCTCGAAAGAGACTCCATCTCCGCGACTCTCTTGTGGATCTGCTCGACCATGGTAAGCTTGTCGGCAATCATCCCCATGCTGGGAATGAGGTCCCTCAGTCAGATCCGCTACAGTCCTTCGAGTTGTCTTATTGGATAGGATAGAGGGAGACAACTGATAGGCCCTTGTGGCCTGTGACCTGCCGGTTTCCGCCATCTGCTCTAGGATCTTCCATACAGCATGCTCGTTTTTGTTCAGATAGCTTCTTCCACAGGCGACACTGACTAACCCCTGCATCTCCGGGGTTAGACCACAGAACAAGGTCTGGACTAAGATCGCCTTTGAAATGCCGTGGCATGGGCATTTCTGTACTAAATCATTGAACCTGTCCCATGCTTCATGGAAAGGTTCACTGGATCCTTGAGCGAAGCTGGCGATCTTCGTTCTCATCTGGTTAGTCCTACTGAGAGGGTAGAACTTTTTCAAGAAAAGGTCCTTGAACTGCATCCAGGTAGTACACACCACCCCTAAGTTCTTCAGCCAATGAGCCGCCTTATCTCCTAAGGCAAAAGGGGTGGCCTTCAGTCGGATATAATCTTGGCCAACATTGGGATGGCTAAGATTGTTGCACACCAGTTCGAAGTCACGGAGAAAAGTGTATGGTTCTTCACTGAGGTTTCCGTTGAACTTCGGAAGTAGACCAAGGAAGTGGGGCTTCAACTCGAATGCCTGGGCGGGAACTGCGGGTGCTAACCAGTTCTGGATCTCGTTCTCCGCCGGATTGTAGGTATCGACCATTGGTCGGTCGATTCCTCCAGCTACTATAATCTGTCCCATCCGCGCCGTGAGATCTGCATTCTTCTGTTCGGCTTCGGCGAGGCGATTAAGAATCTGTCGTATATGGTCCTCATCTGGTGGCATCCTTGGCGGCATCTTGTCCTCTAGTTCTGGGGATTGGGAAATAATATCGGTGTTAGAGGGCAAATCAAGGAAGGGATTACCGAGGCGATGGTCTTCCTCGGCAATCTCGGAGGAGATAAAAGGGTTGGTTTGAGAGTAACCACCCTGAGCATGAGGGAACCAGGACTCAAGAGGGTCATGAGTCCTGGGTGGTCCAAGGTGCGCTCGGACCGATAAAGATGAGTTACTTGGGGGACTCATAGAGAGATCGGTGAATAATGCGTCGAGATCTCCCCAATCACTCATCTTGGTGAAGCGAGAAGAAGATAGGATTTTACTCCTACCTGAAGCAAGCAAAAAGAACAATCCAAGACCCTGGGTTCACACTCAACACAGTGAAGGACTCGAAGTCGAGTCCAATTAATCTTGTAGCTTTTAAGTGTGATTTTCAAGCAAAAATAGCAAGGATTACGCGGCTTATAGGGAAGTCGGCTCAGAGCCGGATGCGTCTTCCCTGTTTATCCTGTCGCCTAAGATACCGCCGCTCCTTCCTTTCTTCGCTCCTATCCCAAGCCGATGGATTCAGTGACCACGCCCCTATCTACCTGCAAGCAGGCGGAGGTTGACAAGGCCGGAACTTCACCCCGGGTGGTTAGTGGCAGCTTGTCGCAGAGTACCGCAATTTCGCCCCTATCTACCTGAGACAGGCGGAGGCTACTTGGTACTAGTCAAAGAATCTGGAATTATTCGGCTTGTGATATTTGCTAGGATCGGTTAGAACGTGATATGGAAGACGGGGATTTGGGCTCTACCTTAATGTGTTCACACACACTCAAGTACCCTCACTCAGCCTCAATACAAGGTCGGGGATTAATCTCCCGCAAACAATTTTCAAATTTTATTCCTTTTTTTTGGTCAATACTGTTTAGCAGTCCCGATTCTTAAGTTAGGTTATCACTTATTAAGTCCACCACAAAGCACGCCTATCGGACAGTCCCAATTTCCTGTTTAATTTAAATGAGAAAATCAGAGGGGGAAATCGAGAAAAGCCGATGCAAGTTGAAATCGATGATGCGTATGCTGAGTAGAGAATACTTACAGTGATCCCTTCGCTTTTTTATGCATGATGCAGAACAGAATTGAAAACTTTATCTACATGCAAATGCAGGCGATGAAAGCCGCTTCTAGACAGGCAGTTCTATTAGCGTGAAGAACAGTTTAATTTGACTAAGTACTGCGGTCTAGGTGCGTCTATTAAGTGTATTGTGTGGTCCTAATGATTACGAGCACAAGCAATTCCTAGATTGGCTCGGGGAGCTGCTAGTGCAAGCTAAGTTACAATTCACCCACACAGCACACGGGACACAGTTCCACTACCTTTACAGACGCGAGAACCCAAACGGGAACCGCTGGAAATGATGCGAAAAAGAAATAAAATAAATAAATAAATACAATGCCTCTCTTTCACTCAATAAAGTTAAAATGCTAGATCCTCGAAGCGTCGTCGACTCCTCGCGTTCCTCGCACAGAAACAAATTAAGGTCAGAGAGTGACACAAAAAAAATGCAAAGAAATAAAGGAGAAAGAAAAATAATTACAAGAAAACTGGGGGTCAGACTACCCGGGGAAGGAAAATCAAACACTCAAAAATTCGCAAAAATTTAACCTAAGCCGTGCCTCCCCGGCAACGGCGCCATTTTGACAACCGCCCCACACTCTTTGTTAATTCGGTCAAATTAATGGTCCAAATTAAGTTTAAGTCGTTCGTTGCAGTCGGATACGAGGGGCTAATCAAAAACCACTTTTAATTAGATTTGAGTTAATTTCAAGCGGTGATTTTTTTTACTTGGTGGAGTCCAAGGTCGATCTCAGAGAGGCATCTGTCTCCTTAGGTGAATTTTAGCAAGTATCCAAGCGTGTGATTTTCGGAGAATTATATTTTTTTTGGCTTTTTCAATTTCTATGCAGACTTATGCAAAAAATGCAGGCCAATTTAATGTTTAATTTAATTAAAATATCAAATGAAGTCCAAAAATTCTAAAAATTGGCCAGATGATTAATGGATTTTTCAGACACTAAATGGATTTACTGGGAATTAAATATGCAGAAAGGGTGATTTTCAATATTTAATTTTTAATAAATAACAAACCACAATTTTTTCAAGAACTAAAATTATCCTAGATAGCACTAATGATAAGGGATCCAGGAAAATTGAAAGATCTGAATTTCAATGTGAAATGAATTAATTAAAATTAATATAAGAAAATCACTCAATAATTTATTTAGGCCTCGATATGTGTGCAAATGGTATGAAATTTTTATGGCATGTTAGGAATACTGTCCTTAAGCTACTGTGAATTTTTGATGATTTTTGGAAGCTCAGAGAATTAACTACAAATTAAAAGGTGTAACTGGGCAAAATATTTCAAAAATGTACCAATTAATTCATTAATAATTCCACTGAAATTACAAAAATGTGACACGTGGACCAATAGACAGAAGACAAGTTTCTCAACAAAATGCAATTTTTAGATTTGCAAAATAATGTAAAATGCAACCTAGGGATGCATGCAAACACAGGGGTGTAAATGCAATACAGAAAAATAAAAATACTTTAAGCAAATATGCGGACAGGGACTAAAATGCAATTACCTATAATGCTGGGGACTTGAGTGCAATTTTTCCAACGAGCACGTGCTCCTCACGTGGGCTCAGCTTCACAGGGACCTTTTTGCAAATATGGAAAGCTCCAGGGGCCTCTGTGTAAATTTCCCAGGCCGCACGTGCTCCTCACGTGGGCGGCCTAGGCTCGGGTGGCTGCGGAGGCTCGGAGCTAGGCTCGGCGCTTCTGGAGGTCTGGAGTGAGGCTCGGACGACCCGAACCTAGGCTCGGAGAGGAGGCTCGGGCCGAGGCTACGTGGCGTACTGAAGGCCCTTGGATAAAGATCGATCCAAGGGGTGTCGGTGCTGACGCGTGGCTCAATCACAGATCGTCAGATCTACGTTGATCTGACGACTCCTGGCTGCTCCAGATGTCGATGACGTGGAGGGCTAAGCGCCGTTAGATCAGGAAGATCCAACGGTACTGGTGAAGCGCGGCTAAGTGGCGGCGTGGCACGAAGTCTACCGTTCGATCAAGGTGATCGAACGACAGCTGGTGCTTCTCCTTCAACGGGCCTCCGCCGCCTGCGGAGGAGATGGCTGGGCTCCGACGAGGTGGCGTGAGCTCCGCCCGTTCCTCCAGATGCCGATGAAGCTCTCCGAGGTGTCGAAGATATCCCAGTAGGAGCGTGGCGATGCGGCGAAGGCGCTGATGGTCTCAGGAGCTGGAGAGGGCCGTCGGAGGTTGCTGGCGACGAAGCTCGAAGTCGTCTCCGGCAAAGTTCCGATCAGTGACAAAAGAAGTACCTGCAAGGGTCAGAAGACTAGCCGAAGCTCGGGCTTGCACTTGTGGAGGTGGGAGGATGGTTGGCGAGGCCTAAGGCGGAGGGAGGTGATCGGGCGACGGTGCTCCGGCCAAGTGGCGGAGCTGGAGATCGATAGATGGTGAGGTGCGTTGTCGGCGGGGTAAAAGTTGACAGCGAAGATGAGAGCTCCGACGCGGAGCTCGGCGGAGTGAAGGCGAAGCGCGAAGATGATCGTGGACGTGTAATAAAATCGGAGAAGATAAAGAAAAATTAAGAAAAAGATCGGAGGGGGAATGGAGGGTTCACCTGGGGATTGGACCTCCCTCTTGGGGTCCAGGTCGTCGCTCGAGGGACCGGTGGTGTCCCGAGCTCGTGCAACGTCGCGGAGGAGCGACTGCGACACGGCGGAGGCGCCGTGGATCTCGCCGGAGAAGAAGCCCTTCTTCGCTCGAAGAATCGTCAAATTGCTGTCACCAATTGGAGGATCTGAGCTCAGGGAAGCTCTCGGGAGTGGCGGATAGCCATGACGGTGGCTGGTGATGGTGTATTTATAGGATGGAGGTGGCAGCAGTGTTGGCGACGAGGCGAGGTTCATGGGCGTCATGGAGCGACTCTGGTGGTCGTAGTGGGGAGTGAGGTAGCTGGCGAGGATGAGGGACGAGTGGGTGACATCGTGGAGGTGGTGGTGCTCGTCTGCGGTGGTCGAGGCGCTGCCAAGAATAGGAAGGGGGCGCCCCTCCCGCAAGGCAGGGAACGTGGGAGAGAGGGGCACCCGGAGGTAGGAGACGAAGTCTCCACCGTCGGATCTTGTGATCCAACGGTGGTGATCGAAGAGGTACTGGCCGGGTAGGATTAGATCGGGGCGCGGTGATGATGGGCCGTGATCGCGCCACGTGGAGGGAGCTGGGCGAAGCGCGGGCGAGCGGCTTGGATGAGGAGATGGAGATGATCGAAGGGACGAGGAACGCCAACGGAAGAGCGGCTGTGATGGAGGGATCAGGGGCTTGATCAGATGGTTCATATGCCGCCACGTGGCGAGCTCTGGAAGAGGCGCGAACAGGCGGATCAGATGAGGCCCTGGAGATGATCTGACGGCGTGGATTTAAGGCGCACGTGGAAGCATCTAGGCCGTTGGATCTATAGCGTAATCCAACGAATGTGGCTGCGGGCGACTGGGGCAAGGGGAGCGGGCCGCGTGGCGCAACCAGAGGGCGCCACGTGGCCTGCTGTGAATGGCTGCAAGAAAATGAATGTGTAGAGAGAAGAGGGGGCCGAATTTGGAAAAACTCAAAACATGAAAGTTGTAGATCTCGATGAGATCTACAAGTTTCATGTTGACCAAAGACGGAGATGAGGTCAAATTTGATACATAAATATAAAGATACAAATATACATATATGTAGTATACAAAGTGGCCCAAAAACCCAACTTTCTCATACGAGCTCCAAATTGGATGAAATTAGTCTCATTTTAAAGGTCTTTTAATGTGTAGTATTCTAAGAGTAAGTAGACCTAGTTCGAAGTTTGTATGAGGGATTTACGTGCAATTTAGTGTACAGGGGTTCTAAGGCTTTATTGGCTAAATTACAAGGGAAATTTTTGGCCTTCTTCCCTATATTATTAACTAAGGAGTACATATTATAAAGAAAAGGTTATTTTAGTGAGTGGATATTTTACAAGGGATTTTTGGCTTCTTATTTAAATGCAAATGGACTGCTAAAATGTATGAATTATGTATGTATGCATGAATGCTATTTATGCAATATAAAGGGAAATATGCCTCTATTTACTCGAGGACAAAGCTCTATTTTTGACTTTTGAAGTGATGAATCACAGATTCATCAGTCACGAGGAACCCAGATCTTCTATAATAGCTTGATCAGCCTTTTTCGGACCATTTCCTGGTGTTGAGCTCGGATACAATGTTTGGACCCGAGATGTTTAATTTGGACGAGTTCTTCGATGGAGGAACCACTTGTTACAGAGCATGGAGGAGAGGTCCTGCCACAATCCAAAAACCTCTTGCTTTAGGTCTTTTCGGATCTGTAGCACAAGAGGCTGTAGGTATTCTTGGGCAGGGAGGCGACCCCGCAGTTGTTGCTTGATCAACGATAAATGGTGGCTCTAGGGTTCTTGCCCTTGAGCGAACGGGTCAAAGATACATTATCTTTGCGTCGGTGCCAGGACACGTAAAGGTTAGGGGAGGAGTTGATCGTAACAGAGCGAAGAAATGTTAATCGGGCAGGGGAGGAGCTCCGGGAACAATATGGGTGGCAAGGCCACTTCTTCGATGTTTTTTGCAGAAATGTCGATGGGAGAATGTTTCTGACTGAGAAATCACAAGATTGGAGTACGTATGTAAGGGTGGTTGTTCCCTGGAGGTTGGAACAGAGGGCGGTGGGCTGGAAGATGAACAATGTGTGAACCAAGAGGAAGGGGAATACATGGAAGGGTAGCGGGTGGAGGTTATTGGGAGCACTACTGACGGAAGGGTGATGAATTTTTCTTCGATAGTGATTGTGGAGGCCTTGGAAAGCCTTTTTGAACTAAAAGTTGCACAGAGGGTAGGGGTATAGATGGCCGGGACTGTCCCCTAGGTTTTCCAATGAAAATCTTATCATGGAATATTCAGGGGTTGGCCAACCTCAGAAGAGGTTGGTAATCAACTCCGTGTTGGTTGCGTGGAAGATTGATGTGGCTTGTCTTGAGGAAACAAAAACAGACTTATGGACGTCTATGTGATGAAACTCAATCTCGAGTCCTCTTCTCACGAAGTTTAGTGCAACGTTAGCTATCAGAAGCTCTAAGGTGTTATGGCTGCTTGGAACAAGAATCTATTCGAGATGATTGATGAGGTGAAGATTATTCACTTGGTCTCGGTGCTATTAATAAACAAGGCAGATCAATCCCACCTCACTGTCTTATCGATATATGGTATCTCAGGGGTGTCTCCAAATACGATGTTGTTGGACGAACTGCGAAATGTTAGGGTAAGGTTTTTGGATGTGGCTTGGGTGGTAGGTGGCGACTTCAATATCACCCTTTACGCGTATGATAGACTTGGTGGGAGAGGTGCACAAGATCCATGCTCTGGACATTTTGCAGACACAGTGGGAGAGCTAAATATGGAGGTCTTTGACGCAACGAATTACAAGTAGATGTAGAGGAGTTCGTCCTCCAGATCACGAATAGACCGGTTTCTCCTGTCATCTGAGGTCTTGGAGATATTGGTCTGGCATCTGTATCCTCACTCCCTAGATCGAGATATGACCATATACCGTTTGTTTGGATATATGTAGTGGCATATGCTTTTCATCTTATTTCAGATTTGAGCAGTATTTGATGTTGGAGGAAGGTTTCCTCGACCTGGTAGTTTCTTTCTGGACTAGCTTGGGGTTTGAGGGGTCGGCTACTGCGAGGTTAGCTTTGAAGTTAACAACGCTTTGATGGAGGCTCCTAGATTTCAGGAGGAACTCTTAAGTCTAAGAGTGGTTTGAGACGAAGTCAGGCACAAGAGGATTTGATGGGGCTGGATTTAGTGGAAGATGACAAGGAGCTAGATGACAAGGAGATTTTGATCCATGGGGTGGCCCAAAAGATCATAGAGCATGAGGATAGGAAGATGACAATTGAGTAGAGACAGAGGGCAAGATAAATGTGGTTGAAGGAGGGTGATGTGAATACTAGAGTTTTTCATAATGTGATAAATGAGAGGAGGAAGAGCGTGATCCATTCGATAAAGTTTGGGGAAGTAGAAGTGCGCGGGGAGGTGAAGGTTGCAAGGGTAGTGATGAATTACTTTAAGAACTTGAGCAGACATGCAACTCACTACGGTATGAGGTCGCTGGGAGATGGGGTAAGCTTCGTTTCAGATAGTGATGCAGAGGAGCTGACGGGACCGTTTGGACTGCAGGACGTTTTTGAGGCCCTATTCACACTTTACCCGAACATGTGCCTTAGTCCAGATGGTTTTTCGATTTCCTTCTACAAATTATTCTGGGATTTATTTTCGAAGGAGATAATGGAGGTGGTGAAGGAGTTTGTGTCGTATAGCGATCCCAATTCCGGGCCGTCGGATCCTCCCATATACGGATCTGGTTACTTAGCAATAATTTATTCAACAATTACAATTAACATTTAGAAACAGACTGCAATTAAAAATACCTAGAAGGAAGTATTTCAACACTTTTCCATTCACAAAAATACTATTCACATGATTCATTGTCCCACTATAACCATTACATGTACATCAGCTGGAAGGAAATACACAGAAAGATTACTAACTACCTTACAAAATAAAGCTACTGTGGTTAGCTGTATGTCTTGTATGTAAGCTGGCTGGATTATTAAAGTCCTTGCGATGGCTCACCGGCACCTGTTGGGTTTTCCATAAATTATAGGATAACAATTAAGGAATGCTAAGTAACGAAGAAGAGAAAAGCAAACAAATAGGTAATTTTTAAAAACTTGTGATCACAAAAATTTCATTCATTCTAATTAATTTGAGTCCTATTCCTTTTTATTCCACGTCAGGGATTAATCCAGGGAATTACCTCACCACTATAAGGACTACAGAGCTGTGGACACTTTGGGATTAGAGATTGCGTTGATCTTGGTAAGCTTATGCCACCGTACGTCGCCTCAACCAATCCTCCAATACTACTATGACAATTTCCTTTTCTTTTATTAATCAGGGTCTCAACCTCAGCCTGACAAACAAAGGAGCACACCGTCCTTGAGGACTCCGTTGCTTAAAACCTTAGGCTAACATTTAATCATATAACCTAGCGACTTTAAATACATGTTATCGTGACCCAGCCACTATCCAACCACCCGTGCCTCTACATGGCACGACCACATCTTCTGTCGTTCAACCCGAAGATATTGGCTCCCGATACTATGGATTGTAAATCATTCATTTCGTGCACACTTATCATAATAGGGTAACCGTGTACCACATAGGTAGGGAAACGTCAATACGGGTTCCTTCCGAAAAACCTATAGGTTGCATGCCCGACCTTTAGTTCTACTCCCAGTCATCCTAAATGTGACACACGATCCTTTTCAGGATCCAACTCAAAACACATTAATTCATATGATGTAATTCCTCCGTTAAGCCTTAGATTAGCGTAACCATAAATACTGAGTATAGACTTACACATATATTAATTCATATATTTATATACTCAATTTATGCTCTTTTAACTACCAAACCCTAACTTTCTAAACCACTGCATCCATTCGATGCTTAGACCTTACTTCGGCTGAAATCACAAGGCAACTTTTCACACTTTCTCAAAATAGCCAAATTAGGGTACTTCGTAGTAAGGAGCATAAATACAGAAATCTCAATGATCTTATATGAACACCCAACAACAAAAAAGAAATATATCGTTACCTAATCGAGCTCTCTCCCTCGTATATAGTACTTTATCGTGATTCTCTTTCAAAAGGATGATTTATAGCTCCTGAAACGATCGGATTTCATTTTTGTATCAAAAACGCTAAGAACGTGCCAAGAACGCGAAGAACGAACAAAGAACACGAAGAACGCGAAGAATACATGACGAACACGAAGAACGCGAAGAGCATATTTTCTCTTAAAATTTCAGCAGAGCTTTTCCTTATACGGGGTGATATTTATAGGAAAATTTCGGAAGAGTTTTCCCTTATACGGGGTGATATCTATAAGAAATTTTCGGTAGAGTTTCCCCTTATACGGAGTGATATTTCTAGGAAACTTTCGGCAGAGTTTCCCCTTATACAAGGTGATATTTCTAGAAAAATTTTGGAAGAGTTTTCCTTATAAAATCACCGAAAGAAAAATAGAAAGGGAACTGAACATGAATCGAAAACCTAACTCACGAAGCAAAGTAAGAGAGGATCGTACCTTCCTCTTCCTCGTTCTCCCGGCAGCGCTTCGCTAGCGCTCCTTCCTCGCCTCCTACTCCTACCGTCCTCTCGACCCTAGCCCTTGGAGTGGTGGTGGTAGTAGGAAGTCGTAAATAATGAATGGGTAGGGGGGTATTTATAGGCTCTAGAAAACCACTAACCATGGTTTAGACCTTAACCACGGTTAGCGGCCCATGGTTTTGGGCCCATGGTTTTGGTCAAAACTTATCCGAAACTTAGGCTTAAGTTAGAACATTTCAGAGGATTCTAGATTCGCTAATGACGCCTAATTAACGCTAATCGTGATTAACTTTCACTAATCACGATTTAACTTTCGCGACTTAGGCTTAACTTTCGCTAACTATTGATTAGTGTTCGTTAATGGTCATTAGTGGTTTTCAATCCGTCATTAGTTTCCTTAATCATAATTAATCGGTCTTAATGACGGCCACTAAGGTTTAATGACATCTTAAGCCTACTTCTCTTTCTTCCGAAAATCATAACAAATCGAAATGAAGTCCGATTCATACGAAACAAATTCCGTTGGTTTCCTCTTGACGAGCCAGATCTTATTATAATTGATTCGAGAAATGCCAAGTTCAAGGCTTTACAGTTTGTGGATGTGAGGCTTTGATGGGATCAATCGTTCCTTCCTTTTCTTGCTTCCTAAGGTCCTGTTTGGTTGGAGAATAAGCCCTGGAATAAGGGGCCAATTCTCCTCCCGACAGGTTCCCAGTGGTACAACTATTCCCCATTATTCCATCTTATTTCACTCTTATTCCTATCTTTATCCCACCTTACCTACCTTTATTTCACCTTATTCCTATCCTCCAGCCGAACGGAGAATAGACCATTATTCCCCTTATTCTCCATCCTTATTCCTGCTTATTCTCCTACCGAACGGGCCCTAAGAAAAATGTTGTTATATAAGTGGAGGAATACATGCACATTGCCCTTTTAAATGCTATTTGCCAGATTACGGCAAAGACATTAGCAAATCGTTTGAGGGGGTCTTGAATAAAATAGGTTCGCCAGTTTAAAGTGCGTTCCTACTAGGTAGGCAACTTATGGACAATGTTATTCTGACTTTAGAGATTGTAGCTGACTGGCGTAGGCGAAAAAACAAAGGGAGTATTGTGGAAAGTGGATTTCTCCAAGGCGTATGATTGCTTGGATTGATGTTTCATCTGAGCATCACTTCACAGGCGCGGCTTCCTAGTTAAGTGGATTGCATGGTTTTTTTTTGAAAAGTGCACGGGTGGACTCCCAGGGTGAGATCCACATCAAGTAATATATATATATATATTAAAAGGTAAGGATACGACTTGTTACATGGTCTAGGTTCTACACAGTGCCCTGCAATGCTCAATTACATTCTTAGAATGAAAACCACCCCCGCTAAAACATAACTGCATTCCGTGCACACAAAATCGCCCAAAGCACCGCAAACGGAAGTGCACAATCGTCGTGGCCGTAGCCGCAGATCGATATGATATCCCTCCAGAAACTCACACAACCCTGAGAACCGAGCCAAGAGATGCCTGCTCTGCCTCACACACCAAACAAGAACGAACACATGAAGAACAAGTGATATGCATCCTCCTCCTCGACCCCACATCTGCTGCCGAGAGTATCCTCCACCCCCAGCATTCGCCTCCAGCTTGCCCTTGTGAGAGTCCTCCCAGGCCTGGATATCCACAGGAAAACCTTAATGCAAGTAGGTACGCTGCTCCTCCAAATTAAATTTAAATCCACACCAACCTCCTCCGCGACATCCTCCTCCCCTTCCTTCGCGAAGAACCTATAAGATTTCTTAACCGAGAATCTCCCGTCGCCCCAAACATATTGATCCCTGTCCTCCGAGGGGACCTCCCCTTGCACCAACGACTCCTGCATCTCCAAGAACTCCTCACATCTCTGGTCCGAAAGCTCAGATGCAAAAATCGGCGAAAAAACTCCAGGCTGTCAGCTGCATCAATCTAGGGTAGCGATCCCCAAGGATCCCCTCCCCAGGCCTGTCATCCTCCCAGAAGCAGAATCTCCCTCCATTCCCCAAGATGGGCCTCGGCTTTATACCCAACTCGGGAACCACTTGCGAAATACTTCTCCATAACGAGGACGAAAGTCACCCTAACTCCACTTCCAGTGACATCGACACCTTATAAATCCTTTTGACCAGCCTGCACACCGGATCCTCCGTCTCCCCCAAATACGCGCCATCTACTTAGCCATGAAGGCCTTATTCATCTTTCCCACCCTCCTGATCCCCAACCCCCCTTCATCTTCTGCATTGTCAAAGTACTCAAATCAACCGGATGCATACCTCCCCTAGACTGCCTGTCGTTTGACCTGAAGAACCTTCTCATCAAGACCTCAATCTTCTTGCAAACCCCAACTGGCAAGGCTCTAATAGAGCAGAAGAAAGCTGGTATCGTCGAGAGAACATGCTTCAGAAGGACCAGCTTTCCTCCTTTCGAAAGTAATCTCGCCTTCCACCCTGCCAGCTGACCCTTTCTCCGCCAAGGATCTCCAATCCCCAACCCTGGGGTGACCTGTCACCAAAGGCAATCCAAGGTAAGTGATTGGAAAGACAACCACCACGCAACCCAACAACCTCGACGCCCTTCCCACCTTCGGGTCTGAAAACTCAAATGGCACCACCACAGACTTGTCCCTGTTAATTTGTAGACCGGAAACATCACCAAAGATATCCATGACCAAAGAAGCTCTACGAAGGCCCTCCTCATCCTCCCCCAAAACCAGGACCATGTCATCAACATACCGCAACAACGGAATAGAAATGTCGCCGCAATTATAACATGACCACCACCCTTCCATCGTTGCCAGCCTAGCCATCACTGCAAGCGCATCTGCCACAATGACAAACAACAAAGGCACCAACATGCATCCCTGCTTTTTGCCTCTTTGGGGCAGGAAACCCCCCCTTCGGTCGACTATTGACGAGCACCGCATGAGATGCCGTCGTAACACACTGTTTGATCCAAGGTTGCATGTATGAAGAGATGTATCATTAAGGTTGCAAAAAGCGATATTCGGCATTCAGTCGGTAGGGTCACTGATTACGGATGAAACGATATGCGGGAGTTTAAAATGAAATTAAATGGATTATATGATTTTGTATTTTCAATTAATAAAAAAATATTACATATATATAATTAGTAAAAAAGTATAAATGAATTTAAAATATAATAACATGTTCACAAAATGGATCAAATATTGTCAAATTCAATTAATTTTTCATCTAAATGTCAAAATAAATAATATAAACAACTAGAATCCATACTCAAATGTCAAAATATACAACATAAACAATTACAATTCACAGCATGAACCCAAAAGTCATGGATAATGGCGATCCTTTGAAGAAAGTGGATCCATGTTCTTAAAAGGGCATTTGGTGCCACTTAAAAGGTTGTTTAAACGATCGTTTAAGGTCATTTATGCGGCACACATGTTTATGGACTCGATTTTGATTTGTTGGTGCGGTTGAGAACCACATATGTTTAAATGGCTGTTTAAATCGATTTTTGCATCCCTGTGTATCACGACTGCATCATGTGTGTTGCTGGTAAACAATTAACCAAGGGTGGGGGGGTGGTATTTCCAGTCACTACGAGACGTCCAGTGTGGGTGTCTTTTAGCTCCGCTCCTTTTTGTTCTTACTACTGTGCTCTATCGATTATGATTAACCGTGCAATCATGAGGGATTTTTGCAACGAGTATTCAAATGAAGAGATCTCGATCCTTATCCTTCAATATGCGGATGCTACGATCCTTTTTGTGGAGGGGGGCTCGATGAGTTGCAGATGTGTATCACTAGTCCTTGACATCTTTGGGACAATTTAATGGTTGAGACTCAACAGGGAGAAATCGAAATTCATACCCTTTGACTTAGAGGAAGAGGAGGTTGTGAGATGTACGGGTTGGTTAAGCTCCCTACATGGGCAATTACCGCTGCCTTACCTTCATGTCCCACTGGTGACACGGGAGATTAATATGGGGGATTGGCTTCCGGTGATTTAGAAGTTGGAGCAGAGATTCACAGGATGGAAGTTGGTCTGCTTGTCTAGAGGCGGCGGATTAGTGTTTCTGAGATTGGTGTTATCTGCGATTCCAATTTTCCCCTCTCATCTATACTACTACTTGTAAATGTGAAGAGGAGGCTTGAGGGCATCATGAGGAGATTTTTCTGGTCTTCCTCTAGGCGGACAAATGATTTCTCATTGATGGGCTGGAAGACGATCACATGCTTAAAGAATGATGGGGGCCTTGTAGTACGCAACCCGGAGGAGATGAACATGGCTCTTTACTGCAAGTGGTCGCTCGTATATGGGGCGATTGCGACAGTCTGATTTGCAATATTATGCGCAAGATATATGGGTTTGGTAGCTCCTTCCTCCGCTCCGGGGAACTTGGGCCGGCACCATCATATTTTTTTAAGAGGCATTTGTGGCGTAGTTGAGGAGTTTGATTGAAAGTCAAAATAAAACAAATTCCATATATATACTTGTGCTTGGGGATGGAAATGATTCAAATTTTGGATTGATGATTGGCATGAGGGTGGTGTCTTGGGGGAGCTGTTCCCACGGTTGATGGTGTTGACTACTAACCATGATGTTTCAGTGGCTGGGGGTTTGGGATGGACCATCTTTCTTTCCGCATTTTATGTCTGAATTCTCAAATGAGAGATTGTGGGAGTTGTTGCTGTTGCTTGAGGAGTTGGAAAGCGGGACCGAGCCCACAGAAGGATTGGACTGCTGTTGTTGGCATGATGGTGTTTTCTCAGTGGGGAAAGCTTACTGAGCATTAAAGGGCCTCATGATCGTGACCCTGGGGGACACGAGGTGGACTGCAGGAGAGTATGGAAGGAATGTTCCAACTCGTGTGAATGTATATTTATTGATACTTCGAAGGGACAAACTCCTGTCTGGAGAATATTTTACGCGGTTCGTTCCGAGTGCGGACCCAACATGGTTACAGTGCCAGGATGAACTCTGAAGTGGAGGATGCAAATCAATTTTCTTCAGTTATAGGTCCTCTTTAGAGGCCTGTAACCTGTTTGGCAATCAAGCGGTTCGTACTGATTGTATGCCGGGTTTCTGGGAATCCATTGGGGGGGATGGAATAGCACATAGGAGTGATCTAGGTACTTAGTACTAATTTGTGCAATTTGGTTTGCCTGAAATAACGGCGCGTTAGTGTGTTGGTTGAGAGTTGGACTGTCGGAGCATGTAACTTCTTGCATTTTTATTTCCTATCTTAGGCTTGTAATTTTATTGAGGTTATAAGTGATGAAGTTTTTGGACACACTATACGATGGAGGCCCTTTTTTCTTTAAAAAAAACTCAACGTATCTACTGCCAAGACAAAGGAGAAGGTTGCCAACCGATTCCATTGCCCACCCCTCTTTGTGGCTGGAAGAAGCTAACTCGGGCCAGGTCATGGATCAGCACCTGGCATTACGATGTTGTAACACATCTTTTATCCCAGGAGATCCAGATGACGGGGGAACTGCGATGATGCAAGCATGCCCAAATAAATTGCCAAATCCATGTTATGTGGATGCTGTTGCTGAGCGCTATTGTTTCTTGTATTGGTGCCACTTCTATTGGAAAAATGGGGAGGAATGGTAGGAGGTTTAGAGGAGAAAAAAGATGGGGGAGGGGTCGTCAAGAGGAGAGGGCTAAGTTTTTTTCGGGACTCTTGTACCATGTTGGAAGGAGAGAAGAATTATTTTCTATATTATGAATATGCACTCTTTATACTCTTATAAAGGAAAGTCTAGGTTTTATGGGTATAATGGAGATCATCTCTCTTATATAAAATACAAGAACACCCCTTTTTAAGGTGTCAATGAGTACCTCTCAACATTTTTATTAAAATATTACATATCGTGATTTGCATATATATTATGACATACCCCACCACTTAACCGCTCACGCACTTGAGATCGCATGGTCAAACAAATGCTAAATACTGTTATTCTGAACCTTAAAATTAGTAGACAAAAGTTTATTTTCATCGCTTATAACCTCTCTAGGGAGTGCATGGAGGAGTGTGCTAGGGCTATCCCACCCATGATTGACCTTGCCTATTAGTACCTATGCCTGCCACTTGCTTGTCGTAAGCTAATAAATGGGGGATCTGTTTCCATTGGTTGAATAGTTTGAGAAACGATTGACAGGGGGGAAGGCAGAAGCACTTTTCAGGGGAGGTAAGCTTGTGCTGTTAAAATCTGTCTTGTCAGCAATCTAAAAAATTTTCCTTTCCACGATGATTTTTCTCAATGGGGTATATCATCATTTTGAGGTGCCGACATGATTTATTTTCGGGTTAACTTCCACTAGTTGCGGTTTTCATCTAGTTGCTTGGAAAATGATTATTCTTCCTAGAAAAAAGGGGGCTCGATGTGATCAGGTTGAAAGAAATGAATCAGAGACCTCTCGAAGTTGGCTATTAGGACTTGGGATCATCAGACGACTTGACACGCGGCCTAGTTCGAACAATCTATAGTGTTTAAGCCTCTCTAAATATTGATGCCTGTGGCACTAGGCCTTGGTGAAGGGATCCCGAGTGAGCGGCATCTGTGGTTGTTTGCTTCGGCAGATGATTATAATGGTACATTGGCTGCGGTTTGGGATCTAGGGACATGGGCCCCTCCATTTTGTTCGTCCTTTTCAGACCAGTGAGGAGCAGACCTAATCCTAAACAAAGTCTACTGGAAACATGGGGTCCACGTATTGGGCTACACTGTTGGAAGTGGGGAGAAGGTGTGTATAGAGTAAGAAAGTATATGCTATGCTGAAAATGGTGTGGAAGTATTGCATTATATCCCTCAGATCGATCTAAATGCTATATGAAAATCTCCTTTGCCATTGCGGGGGTTAATATTTCTTTGGCTGCATCAATGTAATAAGGCTGCTTACAGAGGCCCATCGTGCATGCCTGCTAAATAACTTGTATCAGAGATGAACTTTGTGTGGTGGATGAACACCCGTTCCTCTCATGCTCAAAGTCAAGTGTATTGTGAGTGGCTGCAGTTCCAAACTGGCTAGATACCTTGTCTTGAATGCGGTTCTGAATCCTCTGGTTTCAGGTTGAACCTCTTCCCAAGATGGTTGCTTCTGACCAGTGGCAGTTCTTTGGGCTTTATGGATCTCTCTTAACACTGCCCTGGTCAACAGTGTGCGGTGCTACTCTGGGAATACCTACATGCACACAGTTTCTTTTTTCGTTGTGGCAAATCTAGGTTTCTTTTATCGAGAGAAACAATGCTGCTTCCCCGTAAGGACCCGCTGTGCAACAGCCTTAGCATGTGTCTTTGGATGTGCACCCATCATTTATATGACGCATGCAAAATAGAGAAGTCCCCAAGCCTATTCCTTGCTGTTCTCTTGATAAATATGCTCTGATGTTATGGTTATGCTTGGGTTCTTCTTGTTCTGTTGACTGTGCCTGGAAGTAGAGGTTTAGCTCGATTGGTTTCTCGGTTAGAGAGGAAGTTGCACAAATAGATGACTTTTCTTTGCCTCTCCTACTTTTGTTGGGTGGCCTTTTCTTTTTACATCATTTTGTTTTTGTTTTTCTTTCGATTATCTGTACTTTGATCTTAGTTTTTTGATTGATAAAGTTTTGGGTGTTCCCTGCGAGGGGCCTCGTTCGTTTATAACCCTCAAAACAATAATAAAAATGCGGACTTCTATTTGTTTGTGAATTTCATTCCTTTCCATTCAACTGTTAAACCCCGGCAAATCTACTAGTATAACAGTATTATAAGTTATTTTTTCTTTTTTCTACGTGGTTTCTTGTTAGATTTCCAGGTTATTTACAATGGATCTGTAAACACCGGGAAATCCATAAACATGTTCTCATTTGTAGATCACTTTGATTTGATGACTCGATTTTTAATATCTAAGTTTCCCTTGCAGCTTCGTGGGGTTTCTACTTTCATGCAAGAAATGCTTGAAACAACATCTATTCTAAAAGGAGCTACCAGCAAGTCTCTTATCATTATTGATGAACTGGGTCGTGGGACATCTACTTATGATGGTTTTGGTAAGTTGAATGGGGTTTACGTTCTAGTTTCATCACAACTGCTATCCATTTTTTTCATTTTTAACTAGTTGCCACAATTGCAACACCATATCTTGGTTCAGTTTCCTTTTCCTGAAAATGGAACTAGAATTCTTCTTGGATTTCGATGTTGGCCTGTATTGCATGGGATCAATCGTAAGTATTAAGAGATCTGCCACTTCCCCAATCTATGAAAGCATCTATTTTTTTGAAATCCACATGTTATTGTAATTTTGCAAGCTGCTCTTCTGATATGGTGTGCTCGTGGTCTTCTACATTGCTTCTTAGTGAGTAAAAAACCACATTACTTGGCTAGTAAAGCTGATGCATTATTTTTTGAATTGTTGAGTTGTGTTTTGTTATATGTTTTAACATGTGGTGAGGATGCATTAACTATGTGGGACTATGTTTGTAACTCATTGACCCTTGTTCCATAACTTAAGAAAATGAAGACAACTCAAACCACATGTAATTGCTGGGTTCTTCCCACCCACAATTTTTCGGTTCCTTCGTAAAGAGTTTCCACATAAATCCTTGTGTTTTGTACATTGCTTGCATGTTTGCTTGATTTCCACATGGTATCGGAGCCTATCTGATCACAAGTTGGCATTTTTGTGAAGAGTTAGGCATTTTTGTGATGTTGCTTTATGTAGTTGATATTTGATGGTGTTCGATCTCGTGGTTCTATGTGGTTTAAGACTTCTACCCTTGCTTAGAAGTTTCTTTCCTTGAGGGTTCTCGATATGAATGCTTTGACCACATTTTTTGGTAATTTTGGAGTTTTTTTCCTCATGTTTCAGATTCATATGAATGTATACCATCCGAACCTGTGCACCTATTAGCATTGAGATCAAAAGCCACCCTGCACACCCAATCCTTAGCGAAAGTCGCAGTAATCGCCTCCACCCGCTCTTGGTGTAAATCTTGTGCACCTCTCCCAGTCCACCTAGCTCCATACAACACCGATCTCCTACTGAACTCCCTGAATTGGGGCACCACCGCTTCCCCTATCTCATCATCCCCTTGCTCCCTCTCTCCATCTACTACTAGATCATGTATCATATTTTTCCTTTTCCTTACACTAGCCACATCATGAAAAAACCGCGTGTTTGTATCACCCTATGTAACTCACTTTTGTCTCGATCTCTGCGTCCAATACACCTCTTTTTTCATATCTTTATTTGCCGCAATCCTTTGCTGCTCAGATTTGGCATGTAGTTCTTCCGCATCGAGGTCCCGCTCATCTTCCAACCTATCTAACCTAACTATTTCCGCCTCTGCGTCAACCTTTTTTTCATTCTGCAGATCCCTTATACTTTTCTTGTAAATTTTTAGCATCTCTCAGCCTTCAATTTTTCTGCGCTAGCCTTTGAGTTGTCGATCACTCCACTTGCAATGTTCCCAAAAACTCAGACACCTCCTTGAAACCCTCCTCCATCAATGAAGGTTTTTCAAATTTGAAGGATCGAGGGTACATATCCTTGCACGAGTCCCGATTAGGCATGGATATACCCAAGTGAATGGAGACCACACTCTGTTTATAAAGAAAAATGACGAAAAAAGATCTATTCTTTTGGTGTATGTTGATGACATGATCCTTACATGTGTTGATGGAGGGGGACTTTCTAAGATAAAGAAAATACTTGCAAGTGAATTTGAATTGAAGGACTGGGGAAGTTAAAGTACTTCCTAGGCATTGAGATGGCTCGATCTCCAGGAGGTATATGTCTAAGTTAACGAAAATATGCTATGTACTTATTGAAGGACTGCATCATGACTTAACGAATCATTTGGAGTTTGATAGACACTTCATCTGTGAGAAGATTGATGCTGGATTGTTGTATCTTCCTTATCTCAAGTCTACCGATCAGGTTGATGATCTCTCACTAAGTGGCTGCCTACGGTATAATTTGAGTTGAATGTAGGCAAGTTGGGATGGTGGACATGTATACCTAAATTGGGGGTGGGGGTGTTGAGTTATCGAACTTATATATATAAACGGATATTTGGATGAGGGACTGTTTACGTATCATTCTATATATATATATTGTACTCGTGCCTCCTCATTGGTTTTTCATCTTAGTGAAGAGAGTCGTAATCTCTAGTGAGGGAGATTAGGGATTGAGAGCCCCCATGGTTTTTCTCTCTCCGTAGGATTTCCTACGTAAATTCTTATCTCCATCTTTGTATATGCTTTGCGTGTTTGATTCTAACACTTTCCATTCTTAAGCATATATATCTTCTAAGTACCCTTCCTAATTGTTTTCATACAACAATCCCATTCGACAACGCGAGATCTTTATTTAACATGAGATATACATAAATACATTTTTGTTGAGCATCAAGATCAATAACTATGAAAACGAAATAAATGTTGATGCAAGGACGGGTTTCCCATATAAGAAAGGAGGGGATTTCAAGTCCCTCAAGAACAAGCATAACATCAACCCGTATGCCAAGATGAGGGAATAGGGAAAAAATCCTTTAACATGTAGATGCATTTACTTGTAGTTTTTCCATGATCTAAGGCTTCTCCTCACCGATACTAGCGCTGGCACCACTTTTAAACAACATAAATCATAATTTTGATGAGAGAAGGATATGAGCATCAAGAACATATTCTAAAAATGTGACATAAGAAGAATAGCTTACCTACAAACTCAAAATCAAGAGAATCTTCTTGTCCACGCTCTCCTCGTGACAATGCCACCAACTACGCACTTCGATACCTCTAGCAAGTTCTCCATGACCAAGATGGTGGCTATGAAGATGGATGCTGATGGGAGGAAGAAGGGTTAGGATACCTATGACCTCCTATATGGTCTATTAGAAGGGCTTGGGCAGTTGCAATCTTGTAACTTAGGTCCAATTTTTAAGGCTGGATACACCTTCACTAAAAGACCATATCTTGCTTGTCCGGAGTCGAAATTCAAAAATTGTGTGCATTGGAAAGCTAATGATGGGATGCTTCCAATGAGTCTTATATTGCATATGTGTGGTCCAATTGAATTTTAGGTTCAGTCAGAAATCTGAGTCGAGAAGTCAGGGTTTTACATTAGCCCCTCGTATCCCCCTTTGTTCTCCTAACTTCAGTAGAGGTGGATACTTTGTGTTAGGTGCTGAGGGCTGTTCCTTGACCATGGTGGCAATCCTTGGACCTTGGTTGGGCTGGTGCATGGCCTCTCTAGCCTGCAGTCTTAGTTCCCAAACCACATTGTGGTAGGCACTGAGTGCCTTGAGCAAGTGCTCAAGTTCCAAAACCATTATTACAGTCCTTGGATCCCTGCGAGGCTTGCGTCCTATCCCTCAGTGTTAAATCTTGATGTTGTTTATTCTTCTTAGAATGTTGATGTGGTCCTTTCCGGGATCACACCTTTTTGGACACACGTATTTATTTTATTTGGGATTCATTTACCCATTTCTATGAAACTGGATTGTTTGAATATATCAAAGATGACCTCACGTCGAAACCATCGTCGGACGTTGCGCACGCCGGCATTTGCACGGACCGGGTCATGCGGGCGTGGAGGGATGAGGGCGGACTGTGCGAGGGGCATATACGCCCTATATATATTGACCTCCTCCAGGAGGGGAAGCACACAACACGATCTCTCGCATTAGGGAGCCCTCTCCCAACATATCTATCTCTCGCTCTCCAAGCAACAAGGGTTTGCGACGGCGTACCTTGACGTTTGCTGACTGGTATCAGAGCACTCCGATCTTGAATCACGCTTCGGCGTCGTCATCTTCATCCATCTCGCACAGCCGCAAGTTGAAGCTGCCGACGTTGCTCTGGGAGACTCAAAACCCTAGCGTTTGGAGAAGTGGTATTTTTTTCAACTTATGTGTATGCCCTAAATTCGTCACGATCTCTCTGTGCTGGACATGTTTTCTTTTCTTTTTTTGAAGTTTCATTATTCGCTCCCTTGTTTTTGTCATAATTGCATTTGTTGCCCAAAATACGTCATAGTTTTTTTTTGACCTCACCAGTTTCACGTTACTACTCTGCACAATAGAATACACTAATTGCCTTCCATCAATTGCTATTGCCTTTCATTAAAATACCCCCTTTCCCTCTCCTTTTTTGAAACACAAGATAAGAAAAACGTTTTTTTACTATACGTTCTTTTACTAAAAAGGGGAAAGGGGTTATATTTTTTTATATATTTTATGCTTATTCTTGTTAAACTACAAAATCTCATACAAACCTTGTTAAAAACTTAGATTAGTTTGAATTGAATCGTGAATCTGGTTCATTAATCTTTTGTAAAGGACATCCTTGTATTCTCATATTGATTACAAATAAAAATAAAAATAAAAATTGTTTCTCTTTTTGTTTGATTAATTAACTCACACTTTCAATACTTATTATTCATTTTTTAAAGCAATTTTTGCAGGTCAATCCTCTCAATTGACTTTTTTTTGAATCCACCCCCTTTGATTTTTCTCTGGCCTTATAATAATGAATTGTTTATTACTTTAAAAGGAGCGTGGGATACTATTTTTGGGTTGCAGGTTTTTTTAATTTCCATCCTTTAATTCCAATTTCCAACCCCTTGTTCACGTGTTTACAACCGTTGTGGTACTATTCACAGTAAACCATTAACTCCCACCACCTCTTAGTTGTTTGTTTTTTTAAAGGGAACGGGGTGCATTAATTAAATTAATTTTTTTCGTGTAAAGTTTTTTTTGAATGCACTAAGTTTTTTTACCACTTCAATCTTGATAGAGGATTGATATTAACTTGTATTGCTGATTAATTGGTTAAGAAGATATTGATTAATTAATACTGTTTTTTTGTTGTTGAAGTGTTCACATATTCTTATTCGTTATATAAAAAAATTTATCTTTGCATTATTGATTAAACTGTTAAGATAAAAAAATATTTAGAGCTAGCTATAATTGTTATCAAGTTTATTTTTTGTAATATTGCAATTCGGTCTTTTAATTGTCATCAAGTTTTCAAATCAATAAATATCTTCATTGAAGTTGCTTATTCAAAGTTTAAATTAAGGGATTAAGTATTAATTAACCTTGTTCACATTTTTTTGATTGATTAGAAGTTTTTTTAACATTCTTGATATAAATCTCCTTGTATATTTTTTTTGTTCAAGCACCTAAATTACTTTCTTTGTCCATCTGCTTTGTTAAGTTTTTTTTCCCTCAAAATAGTATAAATCTCATACAATCCTATATTTATTTCATTAGATCTAATATGACAAGCAAGACTATTGCCATTGAGGTAGGAAAAATTGAGTACCTTAACGGTACTAATTATGAATTGTGGAGTAGAAAGATCTACTTTGACATGTTACACGATAGCATACACTCCATAATAGACAAACCCGGCCCTACATTATCTGAGAATCTAATTGTGGAAGAAATTAGGTCCCGCGAACAGTGGGAGAAAACGGATAATAGGGCTAGAAGTTTTATGCTGACCCATATGGAGTTGAATCTGATTCGGGTCTTCGAGACCTGTAAATCAACGTATGAGCTCTGGACTGCAGTTAAGGAGAAATATCACTCCAAATCCGAAGTGAGCATCTAGCTTCTTCTACACAAGTACAACTCGTGTAGAATGAAAGAATCTAAAAGCATCCTCGAGCACGCGAATAAGATGATCGTGATGGCCAAAGATCTGGCGGTTGCTGAATGCGCAATTCCGGAAAGGATGCAGATAGCAACCATCTTAGGAAGTCTCCCGCCGTCATTCAACATGGTTGTTACATCCTTGAGGATGAACGACAATATAAAGAGTGTGACGGACCTACCTGCACAACTGACGATTGAACAAGACCTCTCAAAGTAAAGATCGAAAGTCGAGATCTTTGAGGTTGAGGAGGAGGAAGAAGAAACTAATGTGATACACACAAAGAGAAGGCTAGGCCCCCAAGGCGAATTTCAAGGGAAAGAGTGGGAAATACCCACGTGGCTCTTGCTACGGTTGCGGCTAATATGGCCATTTCAAGGTCAATTGCCCCAACAAGAAGAAGCCAGGACATTCTAAAATGCCTGAAAATAAAGGCTAGAAGAAAATGAAATTCGCAGCTGTCGTAGAATGCAACTTAGTGACGGATGGTGGATCGACTCTGGAGCAACCAGACACATCGCAAAGACAAAGGAGGGCCTGATGGACTTCAAGGAGCTGAGCAAAGGAGAACAAAGGATCTTCATGGGGAACAACACCTACCTGGACGTGGAAGGTGTTGGGACGTATAGACTTGACCTGAGACATAACATTATGGTATTGAATGATGTACTATATGCCCCAGGGATACGTCGGAACCTGATCTCTGTCCTAGTGCTGGTCAAGAAGGATTTTGAAGTCCGTTTTTATAATAAACGTGTATTTATAGGTAAGAATAAGAAGGCCTATGCGATGGGAAAGTTTGTGCCCGAGCATAACCTGTTTTGTCTTCCTGTAATAAACTCTAGTGAATCAATGAATGTCTCTTCCTAGTATTCTTTGTGTTGTTTGTCTGACTATGACTTGTGGCACATGAGACTAGGTCATCCAGAAAATTCTAAGATGGATCAAATGATGAAGGCAAATATATTGCCTACGATCACGGGTGTAAGGACAATGCCCTCCGAACACTGTTTGACCGGTAAAATGACGAGAAGATCCTTCTCAACCGAAATTCGGTTAACGGAGTTACTAGATTTGATCAATTCGGACATATGTGGACCACTGAACGTCAGCACACATAGGAATAAGGAATACTTTATAACATTCATTGATGATTACTCAAAGTTCTCCTGTCTATCTCTTAGGAAGAAAGTCGGAAGCACTTGAAACATTTAAGAGATATAAAACGGAAATAGAGAGAAGATTGGGAAAACCAATCAAGACCCTTAGGACAGATAGAGGTGGGGAATATACCTCAAATGAATTTGAGGATTACTGTATTCAAACAGGCATTCGTAGGCAGACTACAATGCCCTATACACCGCAGCAAAATGGTGTAGCAGAAAGAAAGAATCAAACCTTGATGAATGCAGTAAGGTGTATGCTTTCACACTCATGACTCTCCAAGAAATTCTGGAGAGAGGCAATGCTGACTGCGAACTATATACAGAACAGAATTCCCACCAAGTCCGTAGAATCAACGCCATATGAAATATGTAATGGTAGAAAGCCCAAGTTGGGCCATCTCCGGAAATGGAGATGTATTGCACGTGTTCTAGTATCGAGTCAGCTTGGGGACAAGCTAGACTTCAAGACATTAAAGTGCAAGTTTATTGGATATAGTGAGAATTTTAAAGGATATAGGTTCTTCAATGAATCCAAAGGTCTAATTGAAAGTTGTGATGCGACTTTTCTTGAAAATCATCAAGAAAAGGAGCATGAAGTAGAGGAATCCGATCCTCTGATTGTCCTACAGGACAATGAAGACGACCTGGGTATTATACAAGAACTTGAGGATGATATCGATCATCCAAATATAGAGAATGAACCTGTAGAACATGATGATCCTTTAGAGGAAGTGGGTGGGCCCACACAACCCACGAGTATAATCGGCAACAAGAGACCCAGAACACAGCCCACATGGATGGAAGATTATCATTTTTATGGATGTGAGGCATCGTGCTACACCGTGGATGAGGATGTCGTGGATTGTACAGATCCCATATCCTTTGATGAAGCTATGTCTTCGCCTGAGTCGGAATCATGGACGACCATCATGAGGGATGAGTTGAACTCAATCGAGCGAAACGGTATTTGGGAATTATGTGATTTTCCAGAAGGTAGGCAATGCATAGGATGTAAGTGGGTATTCAAGAAAAAGTACCGAGTTGACGGTACTGTTGACAAATACAAAGCCAGATTAGTTGCCAAGGGTTATACTCAGCAAGCGGGAATAGATTTCCAAGAAACCTACTCTCCAGTGGCTAAGTTTGCATCCATTCGGATGATCTTATCCATAGTCGCATATATGGATTTGGAATTATTTCAAATGGATGTGAAGACGGCCTTCCTCAATGGAGAATTAGAGGAGATTTATATGCGATAACCTGATGGTTCACTTGATGGTTCACAGGTTGAAGGTCAGGAGAAAAGGGTTTACAAGTTAGGAAAGTCATTATATGGCTTGAAGCAGTCTTCACGGCAATAGTATCTCAAATTTCATGAGAAAGTGATCCAATCTGGATTTGTTTTAAATAAATTGGATAACTGTGTGTATGTCATGAAGAGTGGGAGCAGGTTTGCAATCATGTCATTGTATGTGGATGACATTTTGCTTGCAGGTAATGACATACAAATGCTCAATGAAATCAAACATAAATTGAGCAATGAATTTGAGATGAAGGACATGGGTGAAGCATCCTATGTTCTTGGAATTCAAATAACAAGAGACAGTGAGTCAAGGACATTGAGCCTTAGTCAGGAAAGATATTTGCATACTATATTGAGGAGATTTGGATTGCAGAATAGCAATCCAGCTCCTACACCACTCGTGCTGGGAAAGAGACTCAGTGTCCCGGAAAGGGGCTGAAACCTTTAGATGTACCATATGCACAAGCGGTGAGGAGTCTAATGTATGCAATGATGTGTACTCGACCTGACTTAGCCTATCCAATAAGCTTAGTCAGTAGATATCAAAGCAATCTCGGTCCAGCACATTGAGAAGCTGTAAAGAGGATTCCTCGATATCTAAAAGGGATAGTACATCTGAAACTTGTGTATGAAGCAGAATCGTTTGAAGTGGTAGGATTCAGAGGGGATGTGGATGGTAGAAAATCCACATCAGGTTACCTGTTCATGTTTGGTGGTGAAACTGTTTCTTGGGTAGCAAGAAACAAGGATGTGTATCTCGACATACACATGAAGCTGAGTATATTGCATGTAGCATGGGCACCACTAATACTGTATGGATCAGACGTTTTCTATAGAACCTAAGCCTTGAATTGGTCATAGGGCCAATTGAAATGTATTGTGACAATCAAGCTGCAATAAGCTTGATCAATAGTGGGGCTAATAGTTCTAAAGGAAAACACATAGAGATCCAATATCACTATACTCAAGATATAGTGGGGAAGAAAGAAATCACGGTAACCTACATACCTACCAGTGATATGTTGGCTGATTCCCTAACCAAACGAATAATAGCTAATAACTATATTAAACATGTTGGTTTGATGGGACTCATGAACACATGAGTCAGAGAAGAGGTATTTTCATGAACAATGAGCCTCACTAAAGACATATCTATGTGTACACTACATGAATAGTGCGAGTGTAGAATATTTGATCGTTTCGGTCAAGTGGGAGATGTTTGAATATATCAAAGGTGACCTCACGTCGAACCACCGCCGAACGTTGCGCACGCCGGCAGTTGCACGGACCTGGTCATGCGGGCGTGGAGGGATGAAGGCGGACTGTGCGAGGGGCATGCACGCCCTATATATACCGACCTCCTCCGGGAGGGGAAGCACCCAACACGATCTCTCGCATTAGGGAGCCCTCTCCCAACATATCTATCTCTCGTTCTCTCTAAGCAACAAGGGTTTGCGACGGCGTACATTGACGTTTGCTGACATGGGTAAGGACCGAGATGTACCTTTTGACAAAGGCACGTGTTTTTCTGGCGATGTGTTTTGTCCCCTCATCAGAAAGTCAAACATACGGTCATTTTTCATTGCTGTAGTCAATAGATAATTCATGTTCTTTACCAGGATTTAATGTCAAACTTAGGATTCCTAAACTGTCCTTAACATTAGCAGAGATATAGGTGCCAGACTGGATTGTGACTTTTGGTGGAACATGGAGACACTGAAGAAGATAAGTCCTTAATTTGCTTCCTCAGTAAACACAAAGCCTACATGTATAGTAATTGTTTATTGCTTCCACAGCAAATTGTGCAGATTATATCTGTCTTATGCCAGTGATATGTTAGTTCTTTGAACTATGTATAATGTAGATTTGATTTTTATTTTTAACTTTTAATTTCAGGCTTGGCATGGGCTATCTGTGAGCATCTTGTTGAGGTGATCAAGGCACCCACTCTTTTTGCAACTCATTTTCATGAGTTGACTGCATTAGCTCATGGAGGTATTGATGGCAATGAACAAAGTTGTCTTGTCAATGGAATAGCAAATTACCACGTGGGAGCACATATTGATCCGTCAAGCAGAAGGTTAACAATGCTCTACAAGGTTGGTGCATGCTTTCATTTCATTATAGCCGAGTCGAGTACATACTACCTTTATTATGCTACCTTTATCATGCTGATCATTTATTAGTTACTTTTCTATTCTAACTTTGAGCTACACTTCCAGATATTGCCACAATAGCCGTAGTATAATTTGTGGTTACATTTGCATAACCATGATAAGTTTACTCGATTTTAAAAAAAGGATGCAGAATCGGAAAAATGAATGGCGCGAACTTGGAATATTCACATTATTCCTATCTCTATTCCTCCTAGTTTTTACAAGGTAAAAATCAGAGAGTTTCTGGTTCTACTTTGATGTTTGTGATTTTTTCAATAAACTGAAGTCCTTGTATAGTTCCCATGTTATCGTTGGTCTTGTTGGTCCAAGTAAGGTTCTTTAAACTATATGCTATAGATAATTCTGTTCGCAGTCTTTTTAACTTGCAGATATTGCAGCACTTTCCTAGTCCTGTACGTAATTTTTGATACGTTTCTTGATTTAAATATCCCATTCAGATACTCTATTTAATGTCTGGTTGGCAGATTTCTTATCTTTATAAATGCAAAAGTCAGCTAAGATACAGGGTTAATGCCTCCTATGAAACAGGGACCTAGTTGTTGAACTATTACTAAGAAGTAATGTTTTTAATGTTAGATTGATAACTAGATCTTACCATAGAATCAATAAATATCAGAACTTTTGTTTAATCACATCTTTCTTATCACTGAGGTTTTGACTCTCAAGGGATTCAATATTGTATTTAAGATCAGCAGTCCTCTTCTTCATACCATATGATTCTTACACAGTGCATATTTCATTTACAATAGAGTTTTCCCATTGACCACTACTAATATTTTCTTGGTATGGTCAATGATTTATGTTAATTTGATTTGTTAGGATCATGGTCGGATTTTGATTATGATTTTGATGAGAAATGGAAGCTTCATCATCATCACTAATCAATCCTTTTAAAGGGAGTTCCGTTCGTCCTAATTTTACTACATGTTTTCAATTTTTGTTGAGTTATATTTTGATTTGATCTTCGTTCCACCTCTGCAAGTACTTGAGTGCTATTATAAACTATGTCTGAAGGACATTTTCCTTGACATCATTGTAATGTATTATGAAGATATATGCAAGATCAACGAGGTTTGTATAATCTTCTTTATCATGTCTCTCTTTAGCATGCTTTCTACAAACCTTAATTTATAAAGCCTAAATCATGAATCGAAACGTATCCCGGTATATCATGGATATATCCACGATATATCCATATCGACACGTTAATGATACCAATATTGGGCAAGATATCGATATTGATCGATATATCGATGATGTATCATCTCATAACAAACAACTTTGATGTATTTATTGCAAACGTCCTACCATTTTTTATTGACAACGTTGATATCATCAATATCAACCTTGTTGCTTGATGCCACTATTTTTTATGAGGCATGGAACTCGAAAGGTAATTTTTGACTCCGCAAGCTTTATAGGTTTATTTGCTCCAGATTTTTGTATAGCTGCTACATGTATTGACGTGCATGGATATATATCCGACACGAATAAGTAACCACATTTCTTATTTGTAAGTGTTAGTAATGTATCTATTTGGATCCAAGACAAGCGCTTGATATTGGTTATCTTTATTCCTGAGAAATGCTGGATTTTTAATCTATATTAGTTTCTGAGGATATGTAGCACACGTATGTGTCTGCTTTCGCAGAGCAGTCACACATCAAGATCATCTGCTCATGCTGTAGTGACTCCTGCTGCACATACAACTCAGTAGTGCCATTATTAGAAACAATGTGCTCATTACATACTTGAGGTATGCTGGATGATGGGGAAGACCTGTGAGTAGGGGGAATAGAGCGAGATCTGCAAGTAAACACACGTGGCAAAAACTGAGTCAATGTAGGCGGTGGTTCAAGGGCAACCATAGGAGCAGGTGGAGGAGCAGGAGTTGGTACATGAGATGGTGGTGGTGATGGACTGGGCAGTGGCTATGTAGGAGTAGGTATAGGTGGTGGTAGGTCTCTAGGAGGTGGAGGCATGTAGATCTCGTCATCATAGTCTGATGGGGCCAACCTGTCACCTGTAGGAGAGAAATACATGTCAGACTCAAAAAATGTAACATCAACATTGACAAAGTATTTCCGTCGAAACGAATCAAAGCAATGGTACCCCTTTTGGGTACGAGAGTAGCCAACAAAAACACACTTGACAGCTCTGGGGGAGAGCTTGTCATGACAACAAAGGCTACAGATCCAAACACATGAGGTTTGAGGGAGAATAGATCCTTCTCGGGAAATGCAATCGAAAAAGGGATCTTTTCTCCCAAAACGGAGGAAGGCACGTGGTTCATAAAGTAGCAAGCAGTAAGAACTCCATCACCCCGATAAGCATGCGGAGCACGACTCTGAATTAACAAGGTTCTGGTCACATCGAGTAAGTGACAGTGTTTGTGCTCGGCAACATTATTCCTGCTGAGATATATGGGCACACGAGGTCCGGTGTACAATACCAAGAGACCTGAGAAACTCATAAAGTTATAGGGTACAAAACTCTAAGGCATTATCAGAACACAGATATTTGACTTTGGTAGAAAAAATATTCTTTATCTTATTAATGAATGATTTGATAACTGACCCAACCGCAGACCTATTCTTCAAAAGGAAAACCCAAGAAAGTCTAGAAAAATCATCTACAACGACCAAACAAAAACGATGTCCCTGATGACCATGAACACAACTCAGACCCCAGATATCTAAATGAATGTGCTCAAACAACTGAGAACTGCTCTGACTCTGACGAGATAAAAAAGGGCGAACGGTAGTTCTTCCCAAGCTAGCAAGCCTCGCACTAAAAGGAAGATCGCATGGAGATTTGTGGGAGGACATGACACAACTTTTATAGAGGAAGGTGGCCAGAACGAAGGTGCCACATATACGGTGAGACTGATCCAGTAGAAACAGTTGAGGCACCAACATGAGGAGGCTGGACCAGTCTATAGAGCCTCAGTTGCTCACGACCACATCCAATCACTTTGCCCGTGAGTATGTCCTTAAACACAAGAGACGAATGGTCAATAATGGCATGACAATGCATATCTTTGGTAATCCGACTCTAGAAAGTAAGTTCATCTGAAAATCAGAAGCATATAAAACATATTGAAGGCACATGGATTGCGTCAGATACACCTCCCCCTGTCCTGTGATGGGTAAGTGGACCCCATTAGCGATAACAACCCATCTACCAGGAGGTACAATCTTGTAGGACCTGATACCATGACAAGCAAAAAACTAAACTCATTTTTAAGCCCACTACTACTGACCTTTCTTCACCATAGACCCCTCTAAATCACTGCCACAGACCTCAATGTTACCAACATACATGAGTAGCAATATTAGTTCAGTGGCATATCATCTTTTGAGGAAGGATATATGCATTAGATTGCATAAAGTGCATCTATTCCACTACTAGAAATAACTTGTGGAACCAAGCCACGAGATTCTACTTGAGACTATATACAACCTCATACATCTTATAAACAATTGAGACTCCCATCTACCACAAAGTCTGGCGGTTACTCCAAGTATACCCCCTCTCGCAAACTAATGTGTTGTTTACAATAAAATTAAGTGGTCAATCCTTCGATATCACAACTATCACAACAACTAACAAAATGTGCATTATAGAAAAGCAGATCTAGAAAAATTAGTTCTAAGAATGCCATATATATGAGTATAGCTCTTGACAACTACGCGCATCCTGTGTCTCTCGATTAAACCACGGGTGATTTGTTTAACCACAAAGATTATTTACATGCTACATTAGTTTACTAGCAAGAAATGAAGAAAGAATAAAAGAATAGTTGAAGAGATGGAAGAACTTTACATAACAAATTTACAGAGTGGGTGCTTATGAAATGAAAGATCCTCATGTAAGTAATGAACATGAAACATTGACAAGATCCAGTAGTTTGAAGCGAGGAGTCCTATGGACTTGTTTGTTGGTGCATCTAGTTCGGAAGGGCCCACAATCGGGACTAGCAACATCCCCAAGACGCAACATCAGACAACATTGAATGAAAATGAAGAAAGAGGACAAAAGTCACGTTTATTGCGATATTGGAAGATTTTTCTATGAGAATGAATTGACCTTCAATTGTACAAATGATCCACAATTCCAAATAATGCTCCATGTTTGTGCATTTGGGAGGGGTTTTTTCCAACAACATGAGTTGAGAACTTGGATGCTAAGGGAATAAGTGAAGATAATTGGCAATTTGATGGATGAGGCAAAGGCCTCTCTTGTGGAGACTAGTAAGTTGTAACATCATGTCTGATGGTTGCATATACATAAAGGGTTGTTCACTTATCAATTTTTTGGTGAACAATCCAAAGGGAACTTGATTCTTGAAATCCATAGATGCATCTGACAAAATAAAGAGTGCACGATTACTTTTTTCCATGTTTAATGACATAGTTATGGAGCTCAATGAAGGAAGGTAACAATATACAAGTTATAATCTATAATACCTCAACCTAGGAGTAATTGAGAAACTAGTTGATGGAGAAGAGAAAACAATTATATTAGACACTATGCACTGCCCACTGCATTGACTTGATGCTAGAATACATTTTTAAATTTTCATACTTTTATTTTCAAAAAAGCCAAAAGGGTCATCAACTACATTTATGATGCAGTTGAGTTTTAGCCATGATTAGGGCAAGGACATGCAAGGATTTGGTGTGCCATGCCACTACACATTTTGCTACATGTTTGTTCACATTGCAAAGATTGATCAGTATAGGGACTCTCTTGAGTTAATTTTTACTTCCAATACATGGAGGAGTCCCTATGCTTCAAAGCCTCAAGAGAAAAGTACTTGTAACATAATTTTAAGAAGCTGATATTTTTGGCATGGTCTTGCCCATGTGATTAGAACAACTAAACCAAATGGTTGATTTTTTTTAAAAAGGTGCCAACAGATTTCAATTTTGAAGCCTTGGATAGAGTGAAGGAGGATATTGCACACGCTTTAGGCAATGACGAAGTAAAATACAAAGCATTTTGGGACATCATGGATGCTAGATGGGACAATTAACTTCATACTCATTTATATGTTGTCGCCTCCTTTCTCAATCTCAATATCATTCTGAGACCTCATTTTCCTCACATGATAAGATAAAAATTAAATTGTATTCTTGCATGGAGAGGTTGATAAGCGATCATTTTAAAATGGGAGAAAGTAGTTCTACAATAGATGCTTTCATGAATGCACAAGGCTTGTTTAGATGTTCTAATACTGTGAATATATGTAAGAAAAGGAGTCTCGGTATGTTTTCCTCTTGTTGTATTCTTTGCTATTCTTTCTTAAATCTAACCATAAACTATGATATTCAACTAATTGGTAGAGGACTTTTGGAGATGAAAGTCTCGAGTTGGCAAATTTTGCAATCAAAATTTGGGGTTTAAATTGCAGTGTGTTTTGATGTGGGCACAATTGGAGTTCATTTAATCTTGTAATATTTTGAGAATACTACTAAAATACTTTCTAATTATATATATGATAAGCTTGCCCATGGGTTTTGAGTAGGTAGACATGAAGAGAAGGAATCGACTCACGCAAGTGAAACTCAATGATCTGGCTTATGCGATGTTCAACTTGTAGTTAAGCATGAGAGTTCTAGAAAAAGACTATGGAGGATCCCCTATACTTGGATGGCGTAGATTCCTGTGATGAATGGGTATCGGAACTTCAATCGTGAATATGAAGCGGAAAGCATATCTAAAGCTTGATGCAAATACTATTCTCGAGTAGGATATTGAGGAAGCACAAGATAGTTCTCGTAAGAAGAAAATGAAGAAAGATAAAAATGATTTAAACTTATTTGGTTAGTATAAACACACCATAATTAATAATGATCCGTATAATATAGGTAAAACAATGATTTTGATTGATGTTAATAAGGACGAGGTTCGTGGTGGCGCGACGAAGTCATTGATGATGATGCAAATTTAAAGTGCATGGATGGTTCATTAGACGATCCGATTAGTACTAATGGATCAGAGGATGGTAGTCTTGATGTAGATGCATATCTTAGATTTAGTGCGACAAGTAGAAGCTCCTTAGGAGTCTAGGACAAGGATTGGATATTTTACTTTTTCATTTTTTTGGGACTAGAATTAGAAATTCAAATTGGAACTTATTATATTTTGCTATTTATTTTGTCTTGTATTTAATTCTAGCACCATCAGTAACATTTTCTCTTCTACAAGACTATGACAATGACGAATTGCACTGCAAATCCTTTACCCGCTTCACATGTTTTGAGATTGTTGTTTCAGTTTAATTTTCATACTTTTAGTACAATATGTTTGGTTAAAGTGCAATTTTTTTTGGATAAAACTAAAGCTTATGCCTTAAGTGCCTCAAGACTATGCCTTGCCTCGTTTCTACTAAAACTATGTCGTTACGCCTTTTAATTTGTGGAACCTTGCCCTTAATCATCTTTAACAACTACTTAAATAGGACAAATACAACCCTTACTCACAAATCAAGTGAAGAATTCACTATCTTCTATATAATATTCATTCCAATTATATTGAGAGCATTTTGAAGCTACATTTTGTCTCATGCTTCCTAAGCTCTGTAGGATTTTGATGAATCTCCATTTCATCACTTTTATTCTTCATTTTGACCTTTAAACCTTAGATAAATGCATGTAAATAATATTATTTTGCTTAAAATAATAAAATACTATATTTGAAGTAAAAATAAAAGAATAAAGAAAAGAAAGAGAAATGAAATTCCATAGGTATTGAATGACCCTAAACCCCGAGACCTAGGCATCATGATGACTGGGTTGACAAGGAATAAAATAGGGGGAGATAAGGGTCGAAAATATAATAAAACCCTAATTCATAGTTCAACAATAAGTCCATTTAGGACCTATTTTATTATTTATTATATATGCCTCAAATCAATAAACTTGTACATGAAAGTTGTAGATAAAAATACATAGAAAAATGCAAAATTTATTTCACATAAAAATAATATACATTGTGCATTCTATACTCGAAATAAAATTCCAAGATCTCAACTTCAAACTTGTATCTTCTCCATATTCAAAATTCATCAAAATCGCCTTTAATTGTATATAACTTTTAATTAGCTATTTAGTGGAGGTGGTTTCATTAAATTTGGAGTTAAGATGCACAAGCTAGATTATGGACCCCTGTTATACATTGTACCTAAATAAAATAATCATTTTATTAATTTCGTATACTTTTTTATTATTTCATATTTTTACAATTTTATAAATAATATATGAAATACATGTACATAATAAAAATAGAATAAACAACTAAAAATAAATTAAAATAAATATATATACTAAATTTCATAGATGAATTGTAGATCTATATACCTATATAATAAACATACATATTTATTTAGGTGTACATATTAATTCAGAAAAATACAATAAAAAATATTTTTTATGTATTGAAATAATTTATAAATATATAAATCATGTAGATAAAATAATAAAATTTAAAACAAAAAATTAAAATAAAATACATAATATATAGGTAAATATACCTATACCTATACTTGTAAAAAGTAACTTATAATAAATTAACTTGTAAAAAGAAATAAAAATCATAATACAATACTACATTAAATAAGAAATAAATTTTATGTTTTAACCTAAAATTAATAAAATAATTTATATTTTTAAATGAATTAATAGTGTTTTATTTTCTTACCCTGTCTTCTATCTGGCTGACGTGGACTAATGAGTGGGTCAGAGTTGACCTCGTTCCTCATAGGTCTGCACTGTCAGATTTCTAGACCCCCTATTTCATTGAATTTTGGCGCTCGATTCTTTCATTTTTTGTGAGAGATTCCTTCATCACTTCTCAGCCTCGATCAATGATCATTCACGAAAAGCCTTGCATTGACCCGAGGAGCCCTGAATCGAGCACTTTTTCCCATCCAACCTCAACATGTACATAAACACCTCACCTCCTTTATATCGAATTGGATCCCTTTCCTGGCGTCGAACCCCTCAAATCCCTAGTGCATCGTGTCGAGGAAGGTGACAACTCTTTGGCTGATTGATTTACAGCATGTTGTAGGCACATGAGTGGTCAATCCGCCATCGCTGGCGAAGCTTTGCCACGTGGTCCACCGGCTCCTTGCTCCGGCAAGTCGAACCATAGGTAATGGTAGATCTAGGTTTCCTTTAGCCGTAGTTTTTATTTTCCGCATTTATTTCATGTTCGATTTCAGTGCATTAGAGTAGATTTTTATTCTCGAAGTTCGCCGGAGCTCCTACTTCGGCCATCGTTCCACTGTCAACCAACCGTTCTTCGACCCGCTTTTCACTGCCATTCCATTCCCCTTCGCTTCTTCTGCGTGCCGACCCACTTCATTCCCCTCGATTATCCCTGGAGTTGAGAAATCAGGTCTCCTTCCGTCGCCTTCCGCCGGAGACCACCACCCCACCTCATCTCGCATCCACTTCGCCTAATAACGGGCTGAGGTAGTTTTTCCTCGACCATATTTTCTTCCTGTGCATGTATCCTGAACCTAAAGCCTAGTTGGTGGTAGTTTTGGAGTTGGTGGAGGATCCCATGCACCACCAACTCCTTCGACCTTTTGGGGACGCTACGGTGATCCTCGAAGCCTTTTGAAGCCTCCAGCAGTTGCAGACCGTTGGGAGGAATGATTTGAGCTGTCGAACATCAAACAGGAGGGTCGGAGGGCTGGGCTCCAACAGATCTTAGCTCGGAGGAACCAAGGTTCTTCCAAGATACTTCCCAGCCGTCCGATCGCGCCCAGTCTCCATATTGTAGAACCTTCATTGGATCTTGCCGAGCCATCACCGTTAGATCTAACTTAAGGTCTAATCTCCACCACAGATCTGCAAAGCGGTATCGGCGCACTTGCAGCCGACATGTGGATAAGTGGAAGACCATAACCGTTGGATCGCCTAGCGGGGGTATTTTGCACTCCAAACCCTCGCATTTTTGTATTTTATTTTTAATCCAGAAACCATGGTTTTAAAAAGTGGCGCCTCGAGACGCAATGGCGTACGTCTCGAGGCGAGGCGCGCCAAAAGCGCCCCGAGGCGCACGCCTTGGGTTTGATTGGTGGGGCATACACCTCAGCTTCCTGTGAGGCGCTCGAGGCGAGGCGGAGGCGTAAGCCTTGAGCACGAGGTTTTCTTTTTACATTTTTGGTTACGTGCTTTGTACATGGTCCTTTTTTTCCGTAAGCATTATATTTTTTAGGTTTATATTTTTGTTTCCATGTTAAACCTTGTATATTTCTATATATAGCTCCATGTAAAAAGAAGAGATAGCTTGAAACAAGCGAAGCTCCATGATCTTGTATACATCGTATTCGATTTATCATACATCTACACATACTAGTTGTATTGCATACAGATTTTTGTTTGAATTGTACCAAATGTTTATATTAGTTGCAAGTTTGCAACTTGACGTTGTTATTTGGTTGTATAAGTTGTGAATCTTAGATAGTTATTACATATATAAAGAAGAAAGGTTGAAAATAAACACGTGAGACCCCCATCTTGTTGGGGTATGATATGACAGGAGGGGATGCATATGACAGTTCTCCAACTACGTCCATCAAGACAAATGGTTGGGATTCAAGGCATGTTAATATTTTTTACTTCGAACACTAAAATTATTATTTCTATTGTACTTTAGTATTAAGTATAGACATTAGTTCAATACTCATAGAGTCATTAAAGTTGGAGTTGGAATTTGATATTCCGTAGATTAGTGGCTTAGTATTATTCTTTTTGAATTTCAATGCCTTCATCGCTTATGTATTGTATCTTTTACTAGTTTTAAATTATTCTTGAATGTGTTTTTGGCAAAGCTTAATATTATTATATACTTTATTCAATGTATTTTGCTTAAATTTTAATTTTTTTTCCAAAAAATTGAGGCTTACACCTCGCTTCAATTTTGGAAAAAAACGTCTCGGATCGCCTCGCGTTTTTTTAAACCTTGCCAGAAACATTTGTCTGCAGTTATAATTATTTTATCATATTTTCAAATCGAACCCTTTACCTTCTGTAATTGCAGATAAGTGCCTCGCTACGTCACTTCACGTATCCGTGTGTGAGGGGGCATGCATTTTGCAAGTTGACCCTTACGTTGTCTATTTTTTTTAGTCTTGTAATTTTAAACTTCAGTAGTAAAACTTTTTGATAAATTGCAAGTAGTACCTGTCGCTTTTTGGATTTTGCATATATACCCCATCCAACGTGGATTGATTTATTTATTCTGGGTTTTTTGCATGTTTAGCCCTGTATTTTGTTTAGGGGTTCTGGAAACCAAAAATACTTTTGATTAGTTGTGTTCAGGTCCCTGCCAGTGCTCACATTTTTATTTCTTTTATATGCATCGTTAAAAATATCAAATTGCATCTAAAAATTATAGAATAATTATTTTAAGTGCCTAACCTTGTTTAAATCAGGCCATTTAAAATAAATTTCCTATATTTTAAAATACAAAAACCTTGCATTTAGCTCCTTTTTGCATTTAAAAATACATAAAAATCATAAAATTATGTTGAAAAATTCAAAAAATTATATCTTGTTTATTACTCTTTTTTGCAACTGCAGACCGAAAATCACAAATAATAACAAAAGAAAATTACTAAAATTCAAAAGCTCCAAAATCCTCATAAAAATATAAAAATATTTATAAAAATAAAAAATATATAATTAAAAACCCATACAAGAATACAATAAAAAGAGACTATGAGGACATTTTTGGAATTAAGTTTCCCAATCTATCTTGTGTGCTCCCTGTATTCGATCTCTACTACTTATTCATTATACACATTTATTTGGGTTAATTTTTCATTCCTCGATTATTCATGAGCGGTCGCTTCAGCGACAGTGTAGTTCTCGCCTTGTGTAGGCTACATTGGACCCTCGTCAAGTTGAGTATTTCAGATGGCGCCGTTGTCGGGGAGCAACAATGCATAGATTGATTGCATTGCTCTTGTCTATTATTTATTTATTTATTTCTCATTTTCTTGGATTTATTTTGAACGGTCTAATTCTCTTGTTGGATTTTGTTGCGAGGGTCTGCGGATTGAGGGAGGCTCTCTTAGGAGACTTACTATCCATGTGAAGCGGCGTCGGCTTTTCGACACAAGCTGGCAGGAGAGAGCGACAAAAGAAGACTTGGAGATTTTTAAAGACAATGCATCTTTGTAGTTTATTTTTATCTTTATTTTTCATTTTACTTTGTAATTCAAGTGTGAGAGAGATACTTTTATTTGTAATAAATTTGGACTCTCAGGACTCTTCACACTTTACAAGGTACATTGCTCGGGTTATTATTCACCTGGGGGCCTCATCGGTTTCTTGTGGTTTTCTTGCTTTTCATTTTTCTTTATTTATCGCTTTTCTTTTTCTTTATTATGTGTGATTGAGCCCTAGCATAGGATTGCTTGTACGATAGACTAAGTCCACACATCTAATATATCCATGTACCTATAGTTTCATGCTTGGACTTAGATCAAATTAATTGCTGGTTATTTTGATTCGAGAGTGCGCAGCGAGAGTCCCCACACAACGCTTGCAAGACCTATCGTGGTGGGCACCGAGGAGTTTCCAAGACCGAACCTTAGGTTTCTTTTCTAGATATTCAACACATGTTCTTCATGTGAATAGCAATTCCTGCATTAGGGCGATTTCATCGACTTGCATTTGCACACACACACACACACACATATATATATATGTTTCAATTTTGTTTAACATCCCACATGGAGAGAGCTGGGAAGCACTGTAAGTCTTCCAACTTAGCATGCATCATTGCTTTCGCGCTTGCATTGCTTTCTCGATCTCTCCCTCTGATTTTGAGCACTTAGGATCTAAAAAAGAATTGAAATCTCGTTCGACATCGTGCATGAAAAACAATAAAAAAGTGATAACTGAAGTAAATCCGGGATTGCTAAAGCTACTTGACCTTAAAATAAGCATAATTGGATTCATTGTCTTGGGAAGAGCAACTCCCTTATTGTATGCAATTTTTTATTTAGGATAGACACGTACACATTAGGACTTAGAGCTCCCATCCGAGGCCTATTACTACGTGGTCATACAACTGTTTGAAATTCACAACTCTAAAATAAAAAAGATAAATTGTCGAGCCCTTACAGTCTTCACCGAGCTGAGTTGGTGAATTGGAGTTTGCTTGGTGTATTGTTTGTGATCAGTGAAGCCAAGTTTGTTCAGTTTGACTTCTAATTAGCAGTCTTCGAGTAATTTTTCTTTTCTTCTTTTCTTCTTTCTTCTTTTCATTTTCTTGAGTCCTTCATCTGCATCGTGATTATGGGTCATCCTTATCTTCATCAATCGGATCTTGCAGCTTCTTTTCACACATATCACCCTCATGTCTACATTCATGGTCTGGTTCAAGATGACTCTCTTCTTGAGCCACAATTTTGCCTCGTCCGGTTTGACCTCAACCCTCATGCGGTTGGAGTCTTATTCGGACTCTTGTCTCATACGTCTGCCCCGCCCTCCTCGTCTCTCCTAGTGTCACCTTCTAGTATCCTTAGGCATGCTGTACTAAATAATGAAGCTCGAATTGAGGAAAGCGATGATATTAAGCCGGGCAGATTTGAGGCTGGAGTGAGTGTGCGTCCGTTGGTGGATTTTGGATCTTACTTGTGTGATGCTATTATTAATGTTTTTGTGGTTGCACACCAGGTTGAGCATGTGTTCTCTGAGGCAATACAAAGTTCGGAGGATGATACCGATGTTATGTGTTTCCAGTTTCCTATATTGACCCTTTAGTCGGTTCTGCCCGTCATGTTTTAGGAGCTTGTTGTACCATCTCTGTCAGTACTCAGGAGACGGAGTTGGAACCGACATTGCTTGATTCCTCCTACCAGTCGATCTATTTCCCTCTTCATACCTGTCCTATCCCCATAGTAGAGCACATTGTTGACCTTGATCGATACCATGAACCATTCCAGTAGATATCGTTTGGTGAGGACTACCAATTTCACATGCTCCATCTTAGTAGACCCTCCCATCCACCATACATCCTCCCGATCGACAAGTATGATCATTTCTTTGAGGTGTGAGCATGACCTCACTTCCCATTGATCGGCTTGCATTACACCTCGAGGGTTTCTGCGGATGGATGCAACATTTTCTAGGAACTCGGTCTCACCTTCTGACTGTGCAGCCGGTCTGTCAACTACCGAGGCCGAGTCATTTGAGCTTTATGACTCCTTTAAGTTCGCTTTCCTCGACGATCCTCGTGAGGATGAGCCATGCTTTGTGGCATTCGATGTATTTTCGAATCTTTCGACCATATGTCCATCGGATGTCCAATTGCTTAGAGAGTCTCCTGATCTTTACTTTTCGTATCTTTATGAGACTGTGATTGACATGGAGGATTCCATTACTGCTCCATCCTCTATGTTTGCTTTTGTCGGCTTTGATCATTTACTCCATTCTTATATGCTGATGATCTCTTCTGAACCATCGGATTCTGGTTTAGTTTTCATTTCTCTTCTCTCGGTGGTATACACCCACTTGATTGCATATACGGGTGTTCTTTTCGACTTCGTCATCGTTCTTACTTTGGGACGATGGCACGAGTACGACATTCACCTAACAGATGCTGTCCTGAACCTTGACACAACATTATCCTAACTTTTTCGCCCAACTAGGGGCGTAAAACCTATCGCTTGTTGAGAGGCAACTCAACAATCTACACGTCTTGTATATACGTGTTTCATCTTCGTTTCCTTCTTTTTTTTTTCGTTTGTCCTGTACCCCAGATCTACCATCTGATATCTGTGTCTATACTTAGGATGTACTTTGTCCAAAGTATAGGGTGTGTAGACCCAGTTTTTTTCTCTTTGTCCTGTTTCATCATTCCTGTTGCTGCCTATACTTAGGGATATTTTTCCTCAAGTATAAGGGAGCGATGCGTACATTCCCCTGACGTATTTTTCTTTTCTTTTTATCGGTTTCTTGATCCTTTACATGTCTCGTCTCTTTGATATTTCTGTCTCTACTTAGGGATATTTTACCCTAAGTATAGGGGGAGACAGACCGAGTCGTTGATCTGTTCATTCCCACCCTTGATCCTCCCCGTCTTGTGTACAGTTTGCTATACTTAGGACTAATGCACTAAGTACAGGGGGGACAGTCAACTTCTCATTCGTTTATTTCTTCATTCTTTCATCGTTATAGTATAGCATCTTTTATACTCAGTACGAGTTATGTTTTTCTTTTTTCTCTCTGATATATGAGGGCATAGCTCAAACTAAGTATAGAGGGGTCGTATATATGTTGAATATACTTAAGGCATAACTCGTACTTTCGTATTTGCAATAATACATGTAATTAATAAAACACAATAATTCTTTGAAAATGCTTGTAATAAATGGGTTAAAATATTTTGCAAAATGAGTTGAAAAATGGTTGAAAATTATTTGAAAGATCTTTTGAAAATTGTTTGGAAAGTTTCGCAAAATGTTTTCAAACCTTTGTAAAACTATTTTGTTTGCAAAATATTCTTTTATTTGTGAAAATAATTTCTTTTGAAAATCTGTTTGCAAATGATTTGAAAAATGGTTGCAAAAATCTTTTGAAAATATGTAGATATTGTTTGAAAAATCTTTGTAAAATGATTTTTTTAAATTTTTAAATGTTTGTAAAAATTATTTATCAAGTTATTTGCAAAAATAAGTTTTTAAAATGTCTGCGAAAATATTTCAAAAATGTTTTGAAAATCTTATGTAAATATCAACTCAGATAAAAGCCTTTCAAAAGTGTATAAAATCGGTATATAAATCCTATAAATACTCACTAACACATATCTTGTAAAATCCTTTGTATAGAATACACCTGCACAACTATTTCTTGTAAATTAAGATGCACTCCCGTGCAAATAGTTGTACACATTCTTTTTTCTAACCCTTTTGTTTTGAAACATCACTAAAAATTTGCAAAATTTTCAAAACTCCATAAAAAGTTCAAAATCATAAAATTGCATCACAAAAATATTTTCATTGCATTGTACATTATATTTGCATTTTTCATATTAATGTTGATAATTGAACTAGTCTAAGTAAAATCCGAAGATTGGAGCTTGGTTGGACCTCAATCCATTTAGTTACATGAACCTTTAAGGAACTGGAATTGAGATACTCCATGTATACTAGACTTAATTCTTTGAGAACGCGAGACTTGGTTCAGTGTTGTATTGACTGCCTAAGTAGAATATTTCGAAATACACGTAGGACTCTTGTCGACAGTGTCCTAGCTTGCACAACTGCAACTTACACCTTGCTCACCTCAGTTGAAGTAGTAGATGGCTGGATATGCCGGCATGAGATACAAGCCAATGGAAACATCAGAAGTTACACATCCGTGGCCATTGTACCTCAACTCGATCCAGTACCGAAGAGGCATAGAGACAAAATGTCGTGGGTTGCAATAATGTTTCAAAAGAGGGATAGTCTACTGACTCAAGAGGAAAAAATCCTTATGTAAATGCTGCTGTATATAATATTAAACAATGCAAAATCAAAAACTTAAAAAAATAGACGGGAAAAATCCCAAGAAAAATCAATTCCCAGAAGAGTAGATGTGTAGATAGTCAATAAGCAAGCTTGAGCATCAAAGTCAAAGATACTTGTAAGCCTGCAGTCGGATGACTTGGCTACACTGCTCAAGCATCCTAGGATAGGTAGCTACTCTGGCTACCATCCATTCTCTTCTCCAACTCCGCTTCTTGTATCTGTTGCACTTGAACTTAGCAGGGAATACCCCGCTTCTCGAGGAAAGAGTTGCTGGATTGGGGAATCAGGGTCACCATGTTGGAGAAGACAGAATTTTACCGCTTCAGTCGAGAGGAGCTACATATCACTGATACTGTACAAGGTAGACTCATAGTCATAAGGACTGCGTATGACATCGACTTGTTCCGATCTGGTTGAGGAGACTTGGGCAAAGTTGTGTGGATCTTAGAGGCTGTTGTATTTCAAATCCAGTTCCCAATAAGTTTCCGACTATACGTAAATTCCAAAGGTCTGATTGAGCTCCAAACTTTGATTTTATGAAGACATGTTTATATGTTGAAATTAATTCATGTTCTTTTTCTTTTCTTTATTTTTTTCACTTATTGATAGAAGTGTTTGCTAGGGACTAGCAAAGGCAAATATAGTGGGGTGATGAATCTCTACTTCATTACCTTTATTCTTTCATTTTGGCCTTTAAACCTTGCTAAATGAATGTAAATGACATTATTTTGCATAAAATAACATTCATTATTTATTCTATAAATATTGTATAAAGTACTGTATTTGAAGCCAAAATAAAAAATAAAGAAAAGAAAAGAAAAAGAAATGAAATACCATAGGTATTGTATGATCCTAAACCCCAAGACGTAAGCATCACGATGACCGGGTCGACAAGGAATAAATTAGGGGGAGATAAGGGCAAAAAATACAATAAAACCCTAATTCAAAGTCCAACAATAAGTATATTTTGGGACCTATTTTATTCTTTATTATTTATATCTCAAATCAATAATCTTTGTACATGAAAGTTGTAGATAAAAATACATAGAAAAATATAAAATTTATTTCACATAAAAATAAAATACAATATGCCTTCTATATTCAAAATAAAATTCCAAGATGCCAACTTCACAGACATGTATCTTCTCCATATGAACTCAAAATTCATCAAAATCACCTTTGTATATAACTTTTAATTAACTATTTAATAAAGATTGTTTTATTAAATTTGAAGTTAAGATGCAAAAGTTAGGTTTTGGACCCCTATTGTACATTATACCTGAATAAAATAATCATTTTATTTATTCTTTATATTTTCATTAGTTCACATTATTCTAATTTTATAAATAATATATGAAATACATGTACATAATAAAAATAGAATAAACAACTAAAAGTTAATATATATATATATACACTAAATTACATAGATGAATTATAGATCCATATATATCTATAAAATAAACATACCTATTTATTTAAGTGCACATATTAATTCAAAGAAATACAATAAAAATATATGAAAAATCATGTAGATAAAATACTAAAATTTAAATAGAAAATTAAAATAAAATACATAATATATAGGCAAATATGCCTATATCTATACTTGCAAAAATTAACTTATAATAAATTTACTTATAAAAATAAATAAAAATCATAATAAAATACATCAAATAATCAATAATCTTTATGTTTTAACTTAAAAATAATAAAATCATTTATTATTTTTAAATGAATTAATAGGTTTTATTTTCCTATTTTTGTCTTCTTCCTGGTTGGCGTGGATCAGTGAGGAGCGGGTCAGAGTTGTCCTTGGTCAACTCTCCATCCCTCATAAGTCTGCTCTGTCAGATTACTAGACCCCCTATTTCATCGATTTTTGGCGCTCGATTCTTTCAATTTTTGGGAGAGATTCCTTCATGACTTCTCAGACTCGATCAATGATCTTTCACGTTGAAACCTTGCATTGACCCAAGGAGCCTTGAATCGAGCACTTTTCCCCATCCAACATCCACCTGTACATAAACACCTCACCTCCTCCGTTTTGATTTGGATCCCTTTCCTTGCGTCGAACCCCTCAGATCCCTAGTGCATCGTGTCGAGGAAGGTGACAACTCCTTGGCCGATTGATTCACAGCATGTTGTAGGCACATGAGTGGTCGATCTACCATCGCCGTCGAAGCTCCGCCGCATGGTCCACCGACTCCTTGCTCCAGCAAGTCGAGCCATAGGTAATGTTATATCTAGGTTTCCTTTAACAGTAGCTTTTATTTTCTGCATTTATTCCGTGTTTGATTTCACTGCATTAGGATAGATTTTTAATCTTGAAGTTTGCCGGAGCTCCTGTTCCGGCCATCATTCCACCGTCAACCAGTCCTTCTCTGACCCGCTTTTCACCACCATTCCATTCCCCTTTGCTTCGTCTACGCACCGACCCACTTCATTCCCATCGATTCCCTCTAGAGTTGAGAAATCAGGTCTCCTTCCGCCGTCTTCCCTCGGAGACCACCGCCCAACCTCATCTTGCATCCACTTCTCCCAACAATGAGTCGAGGCAGTTTGCCCTCGACCCTATTTTCTTCATGTGCATGTATCCTAAGCCTAAAGCCGAGTTGGGGCAGTTTTGAAGTCGGAGGAGGATCCCAGGCACCCTGAGCTCCTCCGACCTCTTGGGGGCGCTACGGTGATCCCTGTAGCCTTCTAAAGCCTTCAGTAGTCGCGAACCGCCAGGAGGAATGATTTGAGCTGTTGAGCAACAAAGAGGAGGGCTGGAGGACTGGGCTCTAGCAGATCAAAGCTCGGACGAACCATGGTTCTTTCTTGTTTTTCCAAGATACTTCCCAGCCGTCCGATCGCGCCCATACTCCAGATTGTACAACCTTTGTTGGATCTTGCCGAGCCATCACCGTTAGATCTCCCTCGAGGTCTAATCTCCACTGCAAATTTGCGAAGCGGTGTCATCGCACTTGCAGGTTACATGTGGATAAGTGAAAGACTAAAGTCGTCTGATCGCCTGGCGGGGGTATTTTGCACTCTAAACACCCGTATTTTTGTATTTTATATTTAATCCGGAAACTTTCACCTGCAATTATAATTATTTTGTAATATTTGCATATCGAACCCTTTACTTTATGTTATTACAGATATGTCCCTTGTCGTAACTCCTTACGAGCCTGTACACGTGAGGGGGCAGGTATTTTGCAGGGGGACCCTTGCGTTTTCTATATTTCTTTTTAGTCCAGTAATTTTAAACTTCAGTAGTAAAACTTTTGGATAAATTGCAAGTAGTACCCGTCATTTTTTTGATTTTGCATATATACCCCTGCCAGTGTGGATTGATTTATTTATCTTGGGCTTTTTGCATGTTTATCCCTAGGTTTTGCTTAAGAGGTCTGGAAATGAAAAATACGTTCGATTAATTGCACTATGGTCAGTGCTCACATTTTTATTTCTTTTATCTGCATTATTAAAAATATCAAATTGCATCTAAAAATTATAGGGTAATTATTTTAAGTGCCTAACCTTATTTTAAATCATATATATTTTTCTGGGGCCATTTAAAATTGATTTTCCATATTTAAAAATACAAAAACCTTGCATTTAGATCATGTTATCATTTAAAAATGCATAAAAATTATAAAATTGTTTTGAAAAATTCCAAAAAAATATATTTTGTTTATTACTTTATTTTGCAACTACAAACCAAAAATCACTAAAAATAACAAAAGAAAATTACTAAAAAAATTAAAAAGCTCTCAAATCCTCATAAAAATTATATTAATAATCCAAAAATGCATATAATTAAAAACCCACAAAAATACAATAACAAGAGACTAAGAGGACATTGGAATTAAGTTTCCAATCTATCTTGTGTCCTCCCTGCGTTCGACCTTTATTACTTATTCACTATACACATTTTTCGTAGGGTTATAATAAATTTTGGCTCCACATTTTCTTTCCTTTGCTTGATCTTTTTGTGGGTTAATTGTTGATTCCTCGACTATTCGTGAGCGATTGCTTCAGCTACAATGTAGTTCTTGCCTTGTGTAGGCTACATTGGACCCTCGCCAACTTGGGTATTTCATATTGTTCTTTTTTTCACCTTGCATTACATTGCTAATATTTAAGTTTAGGTTTTATCAAGTTTGTACATATGTTGTACCGCAAGAGTTGTCAGTGTAAGCCACTACCTGCTTCAACAATTTTACGTTGTAAAAAGACCAAAGGATCGATCATGTTGACAACCAGAAGACTCGGGTCATGGCTTTTACGCTAGGGGGTTTCCACGTTAAATATTTGTGTTACATGTTGTAGAGATATATTTATGTTTTTGTATTGTTTTCTATGTTTGCCTTATTTATGTCTATCTAATGTAATTTACCCATTGGTCTCTCCTCTATATAAGAGAGCCCTAGGGTTCATAGAATAAACAATTCTTCTTGTATTTCCCAACATGGTATCGGATCGGCAGTCCTAGGCTGTAGCTCTCGAACCCGAGAAAACACTAACCCTAATCCCCACCTGCCAGCCCTTCTCCTCTCTCGCGTATTGCCGCCGCCTACCTTCTCTCTCTTACATGACACCGTCCACCGTCGTCGGCCCTTTCTTCTTCACATGGTGCCACTGCGGATCTTTTCTTTTCATAGCCTCACGATTGTAGTCCCCCCTCTCTCTTGTTATGTCGCCGTGCCTCATAGACCTTCCTCTCTAGTGTGGGACACCATCAAGAGAGGGGATCCTCCGTTTGCATACATGCATGTGTGCTCGCGTCGAGGTCTGTTTGATGGATTTGGTTGCATTCTATGTCTACAGATGGAAGTAAATCCCCATATGTTTGTGTAGACATAATTCTATTGGTCTACAAAACCTTAATTTTCTTCATCCGATAATATGTCAGAGAACAAAGTCGATATCCCTTCCACAAACGCTTTCAGAGGTCCTGTGCCAATTGTCAAGATGGATGGGACGAATTACGAGTTATGGGTCATGCAGTTCATGAGCCTCATGAAGTCTATGGGTAAGAAACATATTCTTACTGAGGAAGAGCTGACTAAGAAAACTGGGCTCAATGCCTCGTGGGAGGCAGATGATGCTTATGCACATGTCTGGTTTTTTGGTACAGTGATGTCAGAGATTGCCAATGATGTGTTACATCAGCCCACCGCTAAGGCAATGTGAAATATTCTCACATCCACCTATTAACAGGAGAGGAATGTGACAAAGATTCTGCAGCTACAACATGACATATTTACTGTCAAGCAGAACATACTTGCCCTTCATTCCCTATATACGTCCCTACGTGGAATGTTCGATAAGCTCCACAGTTTTACGCCTTATACGGCTACTCCTGAGCAGCAGAAGACCTACATGAATGCCACTGAGGTTGGTGTACTCCTCACAACACTTGATGTATGAGGCCAACCTATTCACAGATACCGGCAGATGCTATTATTCCGCCCATGGAGGAAGCTTTCCGTAGATTTAGCCGAATCAATGTCTCATCACCTGCTTCTACTTGGACTTCTTCTGCGATGGCAGCCTCCTGTAGTAGGTTGGCTCTTCTCAATTTCGTGGTAGAGGAGGTTGTATTCGTCAGCCCTGCACTTACTGTCATTGTCATGGACATAGAGGATCCACACTACTCCAAGCATGGTTTTCCTGCATCAGTTTGTGTAGTAGAGCAGGTGGAATTTCATGTAACTCCATCTTCGGATTAGAGGTTTGATGACCTAGTAGCTCGATTGAGGGACATTATGCCTCCTGCTAGTCCCATTGCTTCTTGTCTGCTCCATGAGGCCACTCAGATGTTGTTTCTACCTCTGTCAGTACCTCTGACATTGCAATACCTCAGGTAGCATTTATGCTCTTACTACTCATCATGGATATGATATTTATAGAATGGATTATGGACTTCGGGGCAACACATCACTTTTGTGGAGACAGAAATCAACTTGCAGCTTACAGACAGGTTCTACTAGGAGAAATTTTGTCATAGCCGATGGGACTCATTCCCCGATCACATGACATGGGGAGATCAGTTTGATGCCTTTGATGTGTTTGTCGAATGTGTTGCATGCACCTGACTTTTTTTTATAAATTTATTACTTTTAGTTAGATTACAAAGGATTTGCACTATCGGGCTTTTTTGACCCATTGTCTCTTGTATTTCAGAACATTCTTATATGAAGGGTGATTAGTTGTAGCCGTGAGCAAGGAGGCCTCTATCGACTGGCCACAATTATGTACTCGTGCACTCTCACAATTGTGGGTTGATAATTTGTGGAACTAATAATGCATTGGAACTGATAATGCATTGGATTTTTGTACTCGTGCACTCTCACAATTCTTTTCATCTCATGGTTTTTTCATCATACATCTTGTGCCTACATTTTTCAATAGAATGGCGTTGCAGAAAGAAAACATTATCATTTACTTGATGTTACTCGAACTCTTCTTTTCCAAAGTCGTGCCCCACATTCATTCTAGAGTGATGCGGTTCTTACGGCTTCTTATCTTATGAATCACATGCCCTCGTCTATGCTAAACGCGAAATTCCTTTCACCCGGGCTTTTCCATAGAAGGAATTATTCTCACTCCATATGTTTTTGGTTTTGGCTCCGATCGAGGATAAGATGCGAGAAAACTGCTTTAGGTTATTTGACCATTTGCAAAGGAAGTCAGCTCATGCACCGGTTAGGAGATGCAAGTTTTAAGATGTTGAGCCGACTAAAAGAGGGCGAGGAAGGCCCGGGAAGTGTTAGAATGCGACTATACGAAGGGATATTAAGTTTTTTGGATCTAAGCCCAAGAATGACCCAAGATAGATCTGAGTGGAGGCATAGAATCCGTATAGCCGGCCCTACTTTTTGTGGGAAAAGGCTTTGTTGTTCTTGTTGACTCTGTGTTTTTGGATTTGTTGCCTTCGTCCATCAGTTGTCTCCAGGTCTTGACAAGCTTTTCCCCAGAGTTGTCAATTGTGTTTTTGTTGGGTACTCCAGGACGCAGAAGAGATACATATGTTATAATCCATTGCGCATGATATGTTGGCGTCGATATCACAATTTGAGTCTGTTATGTATTTTTCTCCTATGTGATAGATTGACCTCATCAGATTAAGATGATGAGGTAGACATGCCACCTCCTTCTATGAGCCCATCACCGCCTTCACCACCTCCATCTCTGCTACCACCACCATCACCTCCTTCTGTACCGCCACCTCCCATAGTCCCCATTTTACCCTTGCCACGACACTATACTCGTAGGCCTGCTCTTGCTCATGGTCATCGTCCGTCATCCAACACACCTCAAGTTTGTTCTGAATACATTGTTTCTAACGATGGGTTTGGAGATGTGTCTGAGCAGGAACCTTTACAGGAGGATGGCGTATAGATTGAAGAGATTCCCAATGACCTGGATGTACTTATTGCACTTCGGAAGCAAAAGCGTGCTTGTGTCTCATATTCTCTTGCTTCCCAAATTTCCTTTGATCTTGTGAGGGGACTTTAGCAGATTCGCTTGCTCTATCTAATTGGAAATCCCATGGAATTACCTGAAGGCCTTGAGAGATAGTCGGTGGCGTCTAGTCATGGAAGAAGAGATGGATGCACTATAGTCGTGTGGTACCTGGAGTTTGGTCCTTGCTCTTACTGGGGTATCTATTATCAGCTGCAAATGGGTGTTTACAATAAAACACCATGCAGATGGGAGTCCTGATCGTTACAAGGTCAGATTGGTTACATGAGGATTTACTCAGACTTATGGGGTGAATTACCTGGACATATTTTCCCTCGTTACTTGCCACTCCACTCTACGAGTTTGTCGTTCAGTTGCAGTGTTACGTGATTGGCCTTTATTTCAGCTTGATAAAAATGCAATCTTATATGGTGATCTCCATGAAGAAGTTTACCTGCAGCAATCTCTTGGGTTTGCTGCTGACGGGGAGTGTCAGCGGGTTTGTAGATTTCACAAGGCAATATATGGCCTGAAGTAGAGTCCAAAGGCATGGTTTTAGAAGCTCTTGAATCTAATTGAGAAATGGGGATTCAAGAGACCTGTTAGAAAATCGGAAGCAGAAGCGTAAACATGGAAAAAGAATAAACAAAATAAGAACAACGAGATTTTACGTGGAACCCTACTCCGTGAGGAGTGGGATGAAACCACGGGAGAAGCCCTCAAAGGGGCGTGATATGCATTGCTTTTCTCTCAATGGATACAGGAGGTCTGGGGCTCCTTATATAGCCTCTCCAGAGCCTCCAAGTCCCACCACTGGATGATGTGGGACTAAACAACTGGGTGGGGTAAATGGATCTCCTCCAGGATCCATTTACCCTACTACAACACAATAGACGCATACAACTTATACTGCAACACTCCCCCTCAAGCTGGAGCATGCAATGCTCAGCTTGGACAAACAGAAAGATACTCAACTCAACGCTACAAAACACTACGGACAATATCAACCCAACGCGCACATTGCTGCAGTCGAGGACGTTGCTTCTCATGCCGTGCAGGTGAGGAGGACGAACGGGCTGGAGTGTGAGTCAACTTAAGACTCAGAATCTAACCATCGAGTCTGAAACTGCGCTTGAAGTCTCCTCGTTGGAGAACTGGGTCTTTCCCATCTGGCTTAGAGAATGGTGCATTGCTCTGGTGTACCTATGATACCACATGAAAACCCTTGCCCTCAATGGCATAGGGAATGGTCCTCTGCTCTGGAGTCTCTACAGCTCACATGAAAACTCTGGCCGAAACAACCACAAGAATGATGGGGACTTCGAACAAATGACGGCAACATATGCTCATCTGAAAATGACCGCAAACTCGTGCGTGTCTGAAACTGGAGACTCAGAATCAATCTTCGAGTCTGATCAACTGTAGAGTCTGGAATCTGATTGGTCTGGAAATCTGCAACAATATGGATCTGAACCGAAATCGGAAGAATCTGCAATCTGGAGAAGACCTGTGACTCTACACATATACTCCCTCTTTCTCCCATACTTGTCGGAAAACATGAACATCGACCAAGTTGGGAGAAGACAATATAAATGGGGATAAACATGAACATCCAAAAATTGCGGCTATTCTTCATTTTTTTAAGCCGTCACTTTTTTTAACAATTTTTTTAAAATCCTTTCCATTTTTTTACGGCCTTTGGCAAATCAATTTTTTTCTTCAACAATTTTGCGTACGGCTTTTCTCATGTATGCGCCTTTTTTTGATTTTTTTTTTGAAATCATTTTTTTAATACGTGCGACCATTTTTTTTAATGCACACGACTTTTCTCTCCTTTTTTTCGCATTTTTTTCAACTCACGGCTACATGGGCCCAATGATATTGCAACAGCCATTTTGGCCCATTAATCCTTAGGGTTCCCATCGTGGGAACCCCTCTTCACTTAACCCCGTCGCCTGGATGGGGGCAATCCCGGAGAAATATCTGTCTCCAATCGTGCAGGGAGGCAACACGCTTGGGATTGCAGCCTTGGATGCGCCTGGGATCGGGGCACGGGATCAGGGCGTCTCTGCATCGCCCACACGAGGACTGGATCTGTGGCGGTACCAGAGCCGCGGGACTGAGCGCTCGGGATTGGGCGCGCGCCATGGATCTTTGAGCATCGTGCGCAGGGGTCAGCGGGGGAGGGGGAACGCTGCCTGGCGGCGTGGCTGGGTGGGCGCCTGGAGGCTCTGGTGGCACTAGGGCAGCACCTGGATGTGCGGGGTGGGCGCCTGGAGACGCAGGAGTGCGCCTGGCGGCACTTGCAGTGGTGCGGGGAGGGTGCCTGGTGGTCTGGACTAGCGCGTTGCGCCTGGAGGGGATTCGTGCCTTGCACCTCGACTTGTGCTGGAGATCGCCTCGAGTTTGATCGGCGAGGGCTACTCGCCTGGAGGGCTAGGTGAGAAGCAGATTCGCGTGTGGCAGGGGCTGGAGAACGCTCAAAGAAGCTCGAAGCAGCTGGAGGGCTTGTGCACAATCGTGACTTGCGGCTAGGGATTTGCCGCAACTAGCCAATACTTGCAGGAGTCAGAATCACGGGCTGAAGAATGATTCAAGAGATTGAACCCTAGAATCGAGTCTGGACTTCCACCTGATCTGACGCTAAAAAGGATTCTCGTACAGAATAATCTTTAACCAAAAAATGAATCTCAAACAAATATCGACTATAAAATCCCCAACAATCGAACCCGCTCTGATACCATGTTAGAAAATCGGAAGCGGAAGCGTAAACATGGGAAAAGAATAAACAAAATAAGAACAACAGGATTTTACGTGGAACCCTACTCCGTGAGGAACGGGATGAAACCACGGGAGAAGCCCTCAAAGGGGCGTGATATGCATTGCTTTTCTCTCAATGGATACAGGAGGTCTGGGGCTCCTTATGTAGCCTCTCCAGAGCCTCCAAGTCCCACCACTGGACGATGTGGGACTAAACAAGTGGGTGGGGTAAATGGATCTCCTCCATGATCCATTTACCTTGCTACAACCCAATAGGCACATACAACTTATACTCCAACACTCCCCCTCAAGCTGGAGCATGCAATGCTCAACTTGGACAAACAGAAAGATACTCAACTCAACGCTACAGGACACTACGGACAATATCAACCCAACGCGTACATTGCTGCAGTCGAGGACGTTGCTTCTCATGCCGTGCAGGTGAGAAGGACGAACGGGCTGGAGTGTGAGTCAACTGAAGACTCGGAATCTAACCATCGATTCTGAAACTGCGCCTGAAGTCTCCTCGTTGGAGAACTGGGTCTCTCCCATCTGGCTCAGAGAATGGTGCACTGCTCTGGTGTACCTATGATACCACATGAAAACCCTTGCCCTCAATGGCATAGGGAATGGTCCTCTGCTCTGGAGTCCCTATGGCTCACATGAAAACTCTGGCCGAAACAACCACAAGAATGATGGGGACTTCGAACAAATGATGGCAACATATGCTCATCTGAAAATGACCGCAAACTCGTGTGTGTCTGAAACTGGAGACTCGGAATCAATCATCGAGTCTGATCAACTGTAGAGTCTGGAATCTGATTGGTCTGGAAATCTGCAATAATCTGGATCTGAACCGAAATCGGAAGAATCTGCAATCTGGAGAAGACCTGTGACTCTACACATATACTCCCCCTTTCTCCCATACTTGTCGGAAAACATGAACATCGACCAAGTTGGGAGAAGACAATATGAATGGGGATAAACATGAACATCCAAAAATTGCGGCTATTCTTCATTTTTTTAAGCCGTCACTTTTTTTTAACATTTTTTTAAAAAACCTTTCCATTTTTTTACGACCTTTGGCAAATCAATTTTTTTCTTCAACAATTTGCGTACGGCTTTTCTCATGTATGCGCCTTTTTTTATTTTTTTGAAATTATTTTTTTAATACGTGCGGCCATTTTTTTTAATACACACGACTTTTCTCTCCTTTTTTTGCATTTTTTTCAACTCACGGCTACATGGGCCCAAAGATATTGCAACAACCATTTTGGCCCATTAATCCTTAGGGTTCTCATCGTGGGAACCCCTCTTCACTTAACTCCGTCGCCTGGATGGGGGCAATCCTGGAGAAGTATCTGCGTCTCCAATTGTGCAGGGAGGCAACACGCTTGGGATTGCAGCCTTGGATGCGCCTGGGATCGTGGCACGGGATCAGGGCGTCTCTGCATCGCCCACAGGAGGACTGGATCTGCGGCGGTACCGGAGCGCGCGAGACTGAGCGCTCGGGACTGGGCGCGTACCATGGATCTTGGAGCATCGTGCGCAGGGGTCAGCGGGGGAGGGGGAACGCCGCCTAGCGGCGTGGCTGGGTGGGCGCATGGAGGCTCTGGTGGCGCTAGGGCAGCACCTAGATGCGCAGGGTGGGCGCCTGGAGACGCAGGAGTGCGCCTGGCGGCACTTGCAATGGCGCGGGGAGGGTGCCTGGTGGTCTGGAATGGCGCGTTGCGCCTGGAGGGGATTCGTGCCTTGCACCTGGACTTGTGCTGGAGATCGCCTGGAGTTTGATCGGCGAGGGCTACTCGCCTGGAGTGCTGGGTGAGAAGCAGATTCACGTGTGGCAGGGGCTGGAGAACGCTCAAAGAAGCCCGAAGCAGCTGGAGGGCTTGTGCACAATCGTGACTTGCGGCTAGGGATTTGCCGCAACTAGCCAATACTTGCAGGAGTCAGAATCACAGGCTGAAGAAGGATTCAAGAGATTGAACCCTAGAATCGAGTCTGGACTTCCTCCCGATCTGACGCTAAAAAGGATACTCGTACAGAATAATCTTCAACCAAAAAATGAATCTCAAACAAATATCGACTATAAAATCCCCAACAATCGAACCCGCTCTGATACCATGTTAGAAAATCGGAAGCGGAAGCGTAAACATGGAAAAAGAATAAACAAAATAAGAACAACGGGATTTTACGTGGAACCCTACTCCGTGAGGAGCGGGATGAAACCACGGGAGAAGCCCTCAAAGGGGCGTGATATGCATTGCTTTTCTCTCAATGGATACAGGAGGTCTGGGGCTCCTTATATAGCCTCTCCAGAGCCTCCAAGTCCCACCACTGGACGATGTGGGACTAAACAACTGGGTGGGGTAAATGGATCTCCTCCAGGATCCATTTACCCTGCTACAACACAATAGACGCGTACAACTTATACTCCAACAAGACCAAATGCAGATCATTCACTATTTGTACAGAGAACCCCCGTAGGTACAGTTGTTATCATGATCTATGTTGATGACATACTTGTTATAGGAGATAATGCGTAGGGGATTAAGAGGGCAAAGGAAATTCTGGGTCGACAGTTTGATACTAAGGATCTTGGCACCCTATGATATTTCTTGGGGTTAGAGTTGTCAGGAGTTAATAAAGTCTCATGATGACTCAAAGGAAGTATGTTACAAACATGCTAGTTGAGACATGCATGATTGGGTGTTGACCTGCTGCCAAGGTTTGAAAAAACGAAAGGCGGAACGAGGCGTTTTCCCTGAAAGTGAGGCGAAGCGTAGCCTCGAGGCGATCGAGGCGTAAGCCTCACTTTGTATTGAAAAATAGTTATAAAATATATAATAAATATATTTATTGGTGAAATAATATATTCTGACAAACATATAGTATATAACAATGTATTATATGATGATATTATGAAGATAAGAACACGAAAAAGGAAATCAAAAGGAAACTATATGATGATATGTTAATGCCATAAACCTTTCTACTAAATTTCTACCCAATTAAAAGGAAATCATTGGCTATAACTATCACTAAATTTTTTATCAAAAAGGGATTGGTTATAGTTGCCACTAAAGATATCCAAGTTGTTGATATGAATCATACGATTTGAATTCGTATACACTTTCTTATATGTTTAAGGGTGTAATAGTAAGAGTTTATTGAAATAATTGGACATGTTAATGTTAAATATGAATATGAAAGGCGTCAAATTTAAGGATGTGAATATGAATGAGGTCAAATTTAAGCATTCATCTTGCATAAATATATACTCAACAATAAAACCTTTATAAACATATGAAAATACAAATAGGATCATTTTTTTCTTTGAAAAAATACTTGAAAAAGCCCCCAACGCCTCACCTTGCGCCTCGCCCCGCCTCAACGCCTCGCCTCGCCTCGACCGCCTCAGGCATCCGAGGCGCACGCCTCTGCCAGGGGGTCTGAGGCGGTCGCCTCAGGGCGATTCCTCAACGCCCCGTTTTGCCTCGAGCGCCTTTGCACCTCGAGGCGCGTTTTTTTAAACCGTGCATGCTGCTACTCCTATGGATCCTAGCATGAGGCTATACGATGATGATACATATAATGTAGATAAGAGAAGATACATAGAATTGGTAGGAAAGATTCTCTATGTTACTATCACTAGACCAGATATCTCCTTTGCTACTAATCCGGTTAGTCAATTCATGGAGAAGCCCTGACAGGTCCACATGGATGCATTATATATGATCTTGAGGTACCTAAAATCATCTCCAGGTGCAGGATTACTATTCAGGAAAGGAGCAACTCTTACTATTACAACATGTGCAGATGCAGACTATGCAAGATGTCCCAAGGACAGGAAGTCTACCTTAGGCTTTGTTGTATTTACTGGCAGCTCTATAGTTTCCTGGAAGAGTATGAAGCAAACTGTGGTTGCTAGGTCAAGTGCTGAATCGAAATATAGGGCTATGACACAAGCGAGCACAGAGATGATGTGGGTCCAGTGCTAGCAGACTTATATATAGATGTACCTCTTCCTATCAGTTACAATGTGATAACCAAGCCACCTTATTTATTACAAACAATCATGCCTTTCATGAGAGAACTAAACATATTGAAGTAGATTACCACTGTACACGGGACATGATCCAGGAAGGCTCTGCATCTACTTCCCATGTCAGTTTTGGAGACAAACTGCAGATATTTCCACCAAGGCCTTGCTCAGAGGACCGTTTCAGAAGTGTTCATCCAAGCTGAGCATGATTGACATCTGTACTTCATCTTGAGGGGGAGTGTAGAGATATATTTATGTTTCTGTACTATTTTCTCAATTTACTTATTTCTGTCTATCTTATGTAATTTACCCATAGGTCTCTCTATATAAGCGAGAACTAGGATTCATGGAATAAATGACTCTTATTCTTTTTCCCAGCACTTATGGTTGCGATTTATTCGCTATCCATTTGTTTGAAAAGTTCAACGCAACATTTTGGTTGTTTGAGATTCTGTGATTGCCACAATCTAATTGCAATCCAACCCACCCATAATATACATCATCAATTTATATAATCATATGGATCTCCATAGTAATTTCCGTATATGAATTCAAAAAGGAATAAGGATATGGTAATAAATTCTTTCATATCCGCATGCCGACCATTTCATCCCCTTGAGGTAGGCATTTTGCTTTTGGAGAGTTGCCATGCATCTGGAAAAGAGGAGGGGAGTGTCATTTGGAGAATAATTAGAACATATAGGTCGAGAACTAGGAGCTTCAAGTCAGGAGCTAATTATCGGTGAGGAAGGTAAGGTAATGTTAAAAGTTTATTGAATCTTGACTGTCAAATGCTTGAAAGATCGACAGTTTCGAGTTACTTGTATGCTCCCAAAATGGCTCTTTCATACGTTCCCTCTTCCCAGTCTTTCTTTACACACATATACAAGCATGTATACGTAAGCATGCTTGCAGACACACTCACACATGCACACCCATGCACACACACAAATACATATTGTTGATACGCCTGTCCTAACCATCTGATTCAGATTGAATAACCAATGTATGCATCCCGTCATGCCATACTGTGCATCGACAAGACAAGGGTCTCGCAACCCAGTCATCAATCCTGTACGAGAGTAGTATATAAACTCCCCTAGGGTTAGGGCTCCCAAGAGCCTCTGTACTTTCTTCTTTCTTCACAGTAAAAACTGCTTGCCGTTGTCCGAGAGCATAGCCCGATTATAGGTGAACCTTGTAAATCCATGTGCTTACGTGCTTGCGTGATTTATCGTTTGTTCGTGTTCCACTTCCACAATTTGCAACACATAGCCACAAACATATGCAAGCACAACATGTACACTCAAATGCATATGTATATACACAAACACATACAAACATGAAAGTTTGGGTAAAGACTCGCCTTACCCATATTGTGGTGAAGAGACATTTATCGTAGTGGAGTTTCAAGATTACCCTTTCATTATTGTAGCCTTACGAACCTTTCAATATTGTAGACACATTATTGTGGAGAAGAGCGGTGAAGTCCCTTTTGATATTCATGTTTGTATTCCCACAATATCGAGGTGAAGAATGTTGAGAATTCACATATTCACCTTTCTGTTGGGGATTGATGCACAGAATCATTGAGGACATAATCGCATGCAAACGATTTGACGATGATTGGTCATCTCTCACGACCACAAACAAACGTAGAAAAATCACTACGAAGATAACAATTCAACTTTATCCATTCTTTTGTTCTTTGTCATATAGTGTAGCCCCACAGCACATTGCACATGTTATGGGTCCCACTTTATCCATAATTATTTTCTCACCTGAGGATTGCTTGGGTGGGCACTGTGTACTTTGCTTGCTAAGTGCCTAGCATAGCCGTGTATAATCAATTATGTAGATATTGTTCACACTGGTGCTTTTTCGTTTTTACTGTTTAATTGTCTATACTTTTAACGGTTAATAATTTCTCAGCCGTGCTTGCTATATAGGTTGAACCGGGTGCTTGTGATCAAAGTTTTGGTATTCATGTAGCTGAATTTGCAAATTTCCCTGAAAGTGTCATTGCCCTTGCGAGAGCAAAAGCTGCGGAACTGGAGGATTTTGATTCCGTTAAGACAAAAGCCCTGGAGGTTGGTTTTGAAAGTTACTCTGCTTGCGCACTGTTTAAAAATGTAATTGTGCTTATAATGTTTGAATCAAGGAATCAAACTACTTTTTTCATTCACCTTGTAGTTTTCATAAACGGCAGGTTGGCGCTATTTACCTTGGAACTTTTCTACCACTTAAACACAAACTTTTGCAATCTTTCTATGTTTATCTCTTTACCTGTTACCCTATTGTGAATGGTTTGGGCACCTGTTGTTTTCATAAACATCAGGCTTGTGCTATTTAGATTTTTCGACATGATATGGGTGGGTTTAGATCCTCTCGATAACTTGACTTTTACCTAGAGCAGGTAATGTCATGGATGAAAGCCGCATCATTCCACCTACATGTGGCACCCATCTTACATATAAAAAAATCTTGTTGGGACATTAATGACCCACCTCCCGCCTCTACTCTCAGCTGTCATTCATAATAAATCTTCTTGATATGTTCTTTTTTAAGGAACCTTTCCCGATACACATACATATAAGGATATTTGTTTTTTTGTTTACAAATTTGTATACGGATACAAATATGCATTATCATCTTTATCGTTATGGATATATATATATATATATATATAGGGTACAATGGGGCTGCCCCCATGGAGGGAGCTAACTTGGCTCCCCCCGCGGCATTTTGCCCCTTTTTTTTTGAAAATTTCTTCTGTGGATTTTCATCAATATATACCTATATTATGTCATTCAAATTTAGCATGAAACATAGATTCCTACGACCTCCATCCAGAAGGGTCGTTTTTAGCAATTCTGTTACCGTTTAAAAATGACTGTCTAGTTGGAGGTTGTAGGAGTCTCTGTTTTGCACGAAAATTTAATAGAATAATATAGGGATATAGTGATGAATATTCATGGAAGAAATTTACAAAAAATTATAAAAAAAACGTACGAAATGCCACGGTGGGGGGGGCAAGTTAGCTCCCCCATGGCAGCCCCATTTAATCCATATATATATATATATAACCCTAACTTTCATTTTTTTAGGATACAATTACATATATGGTTATGTATTCATTTTCTTGGATACAATTAGATATACAGTTATATATTTTCGTTTTGAATCCATTTTCAAATCCGGATACACATGCTTATCTTTATATGGAAGGTAAACGAACACCCTTATATGTACCCAATCATAAGAGAAAAATGAAAACGACAATTATATATGTATCTATAGAGATAACAAAAGGAAAATGCATAATCTAATCTTTATCCTTATTTGTAAAAAGGTACAATAGAATATACTTATATGTATATGTAAGGGGAAAGTTTCTTAAAAAATAATCAACCAAACCCGATATGGGCATTTATTTGCTGCAACTCCTTTTAAGTCGAATCTATTTAATATTAAAAAGACCTCATATATAACTTGTTATGGACTGATCCTTAGTTATAATCATAGTGTGAGGCTTCAGTCAATCTGTGTACGTTGCTCATTTAGCTGTTAAACTATATAATGCAATGATTTTGATTTTTTTATTGAAATCTTGGATTAGTTTCAGAGCTAATCATGTTTCTGTCCGTCCCAGTGCAATTAAGTTGGATACTCATACTGCCTTTGAAAATTTTGATTGTAGGCTGGGCCTGAGAGCAAGCAGGTAGTCAGTACAGGCGAGGCAACACAAGGCTCCGTTAAGTGCAAGTATACGTTCGGTGCAGACGAGGTCTCACAAGGTTCCAGCAAGCGCAAGAATATATTCAATGCAGATGAGGTTTCACAAGGTTCGTCCCGTGCCCGTCGTTTCCTTGAAGAGTTCTCCAGTTTGCCACTTGATATGATGGATCCAAGAGAGGCACTACAGCAAGTTCAGAAACTAAGGACCGGCTTGGAGGAAGATGCCGGTAGTTATCCTTGGCTTCAGCAATTTTTCTAGAATAAAACGTCAATTGGAGAATGGCCTTGACAACACATTCAGGTCATAGATGGTGGATTTTCTAAACAATGCCATGTTAAGCTTTTTTGTATTGGCCTTCAATTTTGTAGAGCTTCTTGTTCTCTGAGGGCAACTGTTGAACGACACATTACTGGAGGGTTAGCAGCGTGTAAATACCAGATTCTTTGTAGAAATTGTCCTCTGAAGGTGAGTACCTTGTATTAGGAATCAGCGTCAAATCCTTAATAGCGCTTAAGTCCGTCGTTCCTACTTCCAGAGACCTTATTTTCTAGAAATCAGGTAAGCGTTTTACTGAGATGATTCTAGCCTCAGTTTAGAGGATTGGTAAAAAACAGATAGACCTCAATTTAAAACATAAAAAGATAGTAAGAGGATTATGGACAATGCTAACATTCTTAATCTTCTCATTGATCTGAGTAATTTGCAATTCCACCCATTTATTTGCCAAAATATCATATCGCAGCTTTGTTGTTAGGGGCAGGGTTTTAAAAATCGAATCGAACAAGTCGGTTCAGCTGGTTAAACTAAGAATCGAATAAAAATGGTCTAACCACTTGATTTTTATTTAGAAAATAAAAATCAGCCGAATGTTAGTTGGACCGCTTAAACTTTGTTGAATCAATTGGATCAAATTATCGGTCATTCATTTTTTGACAAAAAAATCAAATAATATACTAAAAATACAAACTTTTGAAAACTATTCATAATCCAATCTCAATCTAAACCAAGTGGTATATTACTCCTTTATCTCTTCTTCCACATGTGCCATTGGTCCATTGTCACCTCTCTCTTCCTGGCTTATGAGTATTGCCTCTATCTTCCCACATTATGCTTAAAGTTGTTTACTTGCAACAATAACAAACGAAGACATTGTTAGTCATACAACAAAATACTATAAATTAATAGCACTTGTCATAAATTAGAGTTTAAATAGTTTTAAAATTGTTGATTTTATACATGACATATAAGTATTAATATGAATTTTGCAAAATATGTTATTATTTCTTTTTAAGTTTTTCTAATAACATTTACACCCCTAACATTTTAGCAATTTTCACATGTGCTTCTATATTATTAAAAAATTCACAATATTATCCTTATATTGGTATAATATAGGAGCACAGGTGTAGTAGTAAAAGGCTTTTACTATGTGTTTTGTAAAAATAGGAATACCCAAGTAATTTGTAAAAAAATGAGGATATAAGTGTTATTGGAAAAATCTGGAAGGACATCAGTGTACAAACCCTTAAAGATGTGATGTAGTATTTTTCATATTCATTTATATGATGTATTGATCTAACTCGCTTCGACCTGGTTGAACCATACGAACCAAACCAACAATACAATGGTTCGATATTTTCCGATTTTATGAACTGTTGATGTCATCATCGGTTCGACCAGTCCGGGTCCCATTAGTCTGTCCATAAAAATAAAAAACCAATACTTGCTCGGTTTGACATCCAGTTTGATTTTTAAAACCTTGGTTAGGGGTGTTCACAGGGAGGGTACCTGACCCCTTCGTTCGTTGACCCACCTCGCCCCATTATTACTCGGTCACAGGTCTAGTTGATCCGGTCCAACAGGTGCCCATAACTAATGGGTAGCCGATTCATTTGAATGGGTAACGAGTACCCGCGGGTACCCATGGAATCTCTTCCAAGAAAAAAATGATATCACTTACATTTATAGAAATAACATGCCATTAAGTTGAGCAACTCATTTATGAATTCAATGATCATATTCTTTTATTATTCGATAATTTTAATAAATGTTGAAGATGTAATGGATATATATATATATATAGTGAGCATTTGAATTGAGCTGGTACATTTCCTTGATTATGGAAAGGTGCCATCTTAGGCCATTGGGTGATGAGTGCACGCGTGGGATTGAAACCAATAGGTGGTTTTCATGCCAACTAACATTCCTAAATTGGGGCGGATTAAATTATTGCTAATTTAGTCAAATAGACGTCATTGAACATTCTATATTTAGGTAAATGTTGATGAGAGTACGTTGAATTTTCCAAAAAATATGATGGAATAAACGCTCACATTTCGAAATAAATGTTATCAATTTACAAACAATTACGATATATTACAATTCTGTGTTAAAAATTACAAAAGTATAATCATTGATGTTAGCTGAAAAGCCCAAATTTGACAAAAAATTTTGTTTTTTGTGTAGTTGTGTTTCCTAAAATATTGGTTGCTTTGATCATGTGTTAATTAAATGATGTACACATAGATAACATTCCTAAATTTATGGAATTTTCGTTACAACTGTATTTCCTAATATATTAGATGTGTAAAATTGCAAATACATTAAATATGTTACACGTTTTCATCCAACATTCTGTGAAAGCATTGTTTGTAAACTGCAATACTTTTTGATAAATTTCGTAGTCTTTTTTGTAAACAACATTTGATTTATTTTGAAAAAAATCGTATCACTTTTGAGAACATTCTGTAGGAGAAATGTTTGTAAACTGTGAGATTTTTTGTAAATTTTATCTCTTTTTTGTAAAATACATGTGATTTTTGTAAAATAGATTGTTTATTATTAATTTATATATTGGTGTATATGTCCCTCCAACATGTTTCCCAATATTCACCGGTCCATCAAAATTTGTCATTCGTTGTGAAGTTTGTGTATAGTTTGTAAAATCCACGCTCTCATTATAACAATTATGTATTGATCTGAAAAATAAAAAGACAATCATTAATTTATCATTTATTCTTCAAAAAGGACAACATGTAAAAAAATATATACATAATTATAAATCAATTAATCAAAATGTAAATTTTACTATCTGTGTAAATTAGTAGATCAAACATCAAATATAATCATATGTTGGTATTTATTCCATGCAATTGAATCTGTAAAATTCATCTTTCTAGTATTTAATCAACAATCGATAGGATCCCATCCACTTTGATTTTTATACAATATATCAGCTTTTTTGGTAAAAATATAACAAGATGCACAATCTTCTATAATAAAAAATCATTTATTGATACTGACAACCTGGCCAGATTCAATTTGCAAACAAATATTTACATTCTTAATCAACTAAATATTTTTGTTTGCATCATATTTTCATTCTTCTCCGGTCTTCAATCTGTAAACAAAACTAAAATAGAAAATGAAAAGTACATTGAAAAAGAATGAGAACTCAAACTTTGAAAAAAGAAGAAGAAAATTGAATCTTTTCTCACCATAACAACAATGGGAACCCATGAAATCCATCCAAAGCCATAAAAAAAATAAAAAATTGCATCTTTCAAGTTGTATCATGCATACCTGAGACGTACCACTTGCAATAGAACACAGATCGACGAGATCTCACTTCTAGCAAGAGGGATCAACGAGTTGAATGTAGAAACCATCTTACGGATCCGATCGCATATGGTGGCGGTGAGGGAGAAATGGAAGCCTTGACAGGATAGGCATGTTTGAGATTAGAATATTAATTTTGGTAATTCATTATAGACAATAACTATCTAATGAGAACTCCGAGATTGAAATGGAAGTGACATATTCATTACTAAAAATAGCAAATCCAGACGTTCGGATAACAAGTGGTTTTCGAAACATATGATTGGTTTTGACGAGAACCATCGATCATTATATGACGGCTCCTAAGATACATCACACCGTAAATGCGGAAATGTGGCACCTCAATTCAAGTTTTTCCTATATATATAGGACTTTTATCCAATGAGCCCTATGCCCATTAACATTTTGGTGAGCACCAATTTTAGGCCATACATGTATATTACCAATTGTGTGGTTACCTATTTTGAAGGATATCATTTTTGGAAGGAGATTAATATGCAAGATGATTTAACAAAAGTATTATTCCAAATATATCACGTACTTAAAAAAAGGAAGAATATTTTGGAAAGAAAATGTTCAAATCGATAATTTATTGCAGAAAATTGAGATCCAAATACTCAGGTTATTAATATATATACAGAGGTAAATAAATGGTTGTTACGAGATCTGTAATAAATAAATAACGGTCAGTAATTTACATTCATTTTATATGATACAATAATATATACACACTAGTTAAGTAAGTGTTTATTGTGAAGTTAGTAAAGCCATAACAAATGGTCAGTAATTTTCACATGTATTATTATCTTGAACATAATTTAGTAATTTAGAGGAGATACTCAAGTAATATATATACAATTCTTAAGTAAATTGTTGTTCTGTGTTCAATAATGTATATATCTATGTCATATATCACAGGTTCAGTAATATGTGTACGATTCTCAAGTAGTGACTATTATGAGAGCAGTAATAACAACGCAATGGTTAGTAAGGCACGAACATTGCTCAAGTAAGAAAGTAACACATAATCCGTAACATATTCTCCTTATATATGATTAATATGGAAATAGTACTTTGAAAATGAAGTTATTAAACACATGCACATAAGGAAAAATGAATTAGTGAAATTAATGGAATGCTTCATTGACGAAAAAGGAAAAATATTATAGAAATGAATCGAATGAGCATTACATACACAATGGTATTACTAACCATTGTTATGTTATTATTGGTCTCACAACACACATTTACTTGATCATTGTATACATATTACTAAATTCTGTACAAGGTAATAATTTAGACGTAAACTATTGATCATTATCTTGATATCACAACAACCATTTACTTGACCAAAGTATATTTATTACTAACATAGCATTTGGATCTTAATCATCCGCACAAAATCATTTATTTGAAGCGTTTCTTTCCAAAACCATCTTCCTTTTTCTAATGATGATGTATAATAGGAAATATAGTAATTGTTAAATGCATGGTAGCCTATAAGTAGAAATATAGTTATTGCTAATACACGTGTATGACCTAGAATTGGTGCTCAACAAGACATTAATGGGCATATGGCCCTCTAGATAAGTCCTCTCTCTCTCTCTATATATATATATATCAAAAATAAAAATGTGCACGACTTAGAGGAGTGGATGGTTACGTGGCCGAAGCGCATATGCCATATGCAACAATATGCAATCAAAACACATATGCGGTCCGAATATGTGGCATATGCGACTGCATATCTGATAGGATTCATGTTAATCCATGACATGTTTATGACACATTAACTTAATTTTTTTCTGAGCAACTCTTATATCATCATTTACATTGATGCATCTATTCATTATTCTCGTATATATTGCGTTTGAGAATATAATCTAGGGTATTTTTTCTCATATCCATTTTTTCCATTGTTCTCAACACTCATTTATGAACTGATTACTACTTTTTGAATTTTCTATCTAATGACATTCATTCTAATTCTTCAAATAAAACATGAAATAATTGATTAACAGTGTGACATATTTTTGTGCTTCTAATAATTTTATATGCAAATATAATTTTCCCCTATAATTTGTGTCAACATGTTTTGTCCCTTGGAGAAACATACATGTATATAATTTTGGGTGTATGATTTGTATACCTATGACTATTATTTAGCTTTTGTTATATATAGGATTTATATATACATTAAATATTTTCTTATAGAATTCATGTATTCCCCGTTGAATCCAAATTTGTATATGTATATATATGGATTAAATTCAAAATACATACTAAAAAATAATCAATTTATAATATCATTCTTATATATCTTATTGATTATGCTATCTTATTTGAAATAGCATCAACTTTTTTATTTAATCACATTTTATTATTTATTTTATAATATTTTAAATTAAAATATTACAAACCACATATACCTATGTATACTCTTCCGCATATCCGCTTACTCGCTTTAGACTACATGATCGAACGAATACCGCATATTAGATTCTAAAACTTAGTCCTCGCCTTCCAACGAGCTAATCTGCTTTTAACAATTTTCAGTCCTTGACTAGTAGTTGCCCTGCCACCAAAGGTTAACTCAAGATAAACCACCGGGAGTGAACCTCGAGCGAAGCGAAGAATGGAACTAGCTTTAGTGATTTCTGCCTTTGAGAGCCCAAAAGGCACGAAAACCGACTTCTCCCTATTGAGTTGTAGCCTTGATATGTCTCCAAAGATCTCTAGAATGTGTGTCTTGTGCCGCAGTTGTGTCGCCTCGCCCTTAAGAAAAATCATGGTGTCATATGCATACTGAAGGATAGGTATAAAGATGTCATCCTTGTTGTAACAAGAACACCATCTGGCCTCAGATGCCAATCGCTTCCAGACAGTCAATGCATCAGTTGCAATCACGAACATGAGATGAGCCAATGAGTAGCCTTAGCGAACCTCACTCTGCGACTGAAAAAATGCCCCCTCTAGGTGCCCATTAACAAGTACAACTTAAGAGTCCATAGTAATACATATTTTCATCCATGCGATCCATCTATCTGGGAAACTACACCACTACAGAGAACCCCAAAAAATTATCAATCTATGTAGTTATACTCAGAGAAATCAACCTTCCATAACAAACCTTCATGCATATGTTTCCAGTCCAGAACCATCTCAGATGCAAGGACCCAACCATCAGCCATATGTCTTCCTGGTACAAAGGCGGTTTTGCTCAGGAGAGATAATATTGTTTAAAACTCCCTTTAGACGATTAGCCAAATCTTCGCTAAAATCAGATATATAGCATTGAACAAAGCAATGCGTTTGAAATCATCCACATTAGTAGATACCTCTTTCTTAGGAAGCAGAAAGAGGAGAGCCTTATTCAGCTGCTCAAAACTCAAGTTCCCTTCCAAGAACTCCCATTCTACCACTATGACATCCTCTTTCACAACATCCCAAAATTCTTTGTAGAAAAAACCGGGCACCCATCGGGATCGGGAGGCCCGTTCGTATTCAGTTGCCAAATTGCCTTTTTCACTTCATCCTCAAGGAGAGGGACGATGAGAGAATCTGCATCAGATGGTAAAATCTCGCTGACTCCCCTTCTGCCCAACCCCATCCAACATGTTTGCTCCTCCTGCTCAAAGCCTGAAAATGTGCACGCAGTGCCCTTCCCACCTCCAAATCCCCCTATACCTACACCCTTATCCACCGTTGATAGTATGGATGTAGTTCTCGTGTCTTCTACCAGAAGCAACTGAATGGAAAACTGTGTATTGGCATCCCCTTCCTGCAACCACTGTTGTCGTAATCTCTGCCTCCACTCAGACTCCATCTTTCTATCCCCCCGTGTAACACACTCATCAACCTGGATCGTTTCTTGATCTCCTCAAATGACAAGTCGTGCTCATCCTTTGTGGAGTCCAATCTGCAAACCACCTCATGTGCCATGGTTCTTCCGAGTCCACGTTGTAACTCAACCTTCTTATTGAAGAGATGAAGCTGTCTCCGCAACAAGGATAGCTTGATCCCCAAACTCATCGTGCCTGAACCATGGTTGATTCTCGCTCCATAAAGTTGATGTCATATCACGAAACCCATCCTCTAGTAATCATGATTGCTCGAGTACGAAGAATGACCTCGATCGTGCATCCTCACTTGACCACAAGATCAGAGATTGGTCGGAGTGTGCCCATGGAAGTGCCCAAGCATGGGCAAGATGCACCGTATGCAGTGTCTCAGTAGATATTGAAAACCGGTCAAGGCATGACTTATATCTTGCATTCCTACACGTGTAACAGCAACCTCCATCATCGACAATCGCCAATCCATGCTCATTAATTACGGATGAAAGCACCTTCAAGCCATTATCAATCTCGTTGTGCCTTCTCGGACGATCGTTAGGCTGGAGGGTGACATTAAAATCATCCTCACCAATCAAGCATCCAAAGGGTCCCTCAACCGCACAAACCGGAGCTCATCAACCAAATCTGAAATGTCCACTTCATTGGGCGACCCATAGATTTTTTATGAGTAATTTCTGTCACTATATTGTATATCCCCCAAAAAACAATGATTACAATTGAATTCCAAACAGGGCACACTCCAAAAAAAACAAAAATGGAGGTTCAGTATAATAAACGAAAACAATTTTCCCAATTTCACACCCTCGCTCCAGGGTCTACTCTCAGCTTTAGGAAATCAAGCAGTAACCAACTTCACCGTATCAACAATTTTTTGTGCTAAAGCGCTGGGGAAGTCTGTATCTGAGGGTATACGCGAAAGGGAACACAGTCAGAAGAAGCTGAAGCCAGTGCCCTGAGTCTCTGGCCGACTAGCTCTCTAGGGCCCTGGGTCTTGTCTTTAGTTTGGCCAAGCAGTGCAGTAAGCCAGTCAAAACTCACCTCCCACAGTATAAGATCAAGCATTCCCATACCCGGCAAGCTGTCGAAGTTGAAAGCAAGCTGTTGAATCCCAGTCTCTGATTCTGCAGTCAAGGTGAGGGGCAGTGTGTGGTGAGATGGTAGAGTGATTGATTTCCACTATCTTAATAGGACCAGTGGTCTTTCTGAGAAGCCACGTGAGGCATCTTTGACATTTGACCTCAACAATTATCTCGCGATTTGAGTTAGTTTCTTTATTAGTAATATACTGATAAATATAAATAGTGCTAATTATCAAAATCTATGCTAATCGCGAATTCGATTTTCTAGAATTTGATAATTATTATAACTATACTATCGCGAACAGTTATCAAATTTCATATTATATAAAAGATGATAAATAAACCAATTTCAAATTTTCACTATTTATATCAAACTGAAAATATAGCTGCGAATATGCTCGAGTCCTAGCTAGGCTTTTCATCTCATTTTATTAGAAACTTCAACTAACTATATAATAAACAAAAAAGAATTCCCCCGAATATATAGTAGGACTTCGCAATGCTACTATTATATCTTTCATTATATTGATTTTCTCGGTTGAAGTTGGGTCAAGGGCTCCCGCTTCGTCAGGGATTGAAGTGCAACTGGTCAGTCCCTTCCTAATTCTGGCTTGGCTGGATTCGTCCGGCGGCTACTCGTCCCCAGGGTAGATGGGCGAAGAAGTGGAGGGTCCGAAACGTCTCTGAGTGTCAGTCGTCCGATCGTTTGCCTCTGCGTGAACTCGACGCGTGAGGGGGACTCTGTTCCCGGGGAAATCTAATGAGCTCGGTTACTATTCGTCATGCTTTCGCCCTTTCACACCATGTTCTTATCTGGCATTGTGCGGAACGACCCAGGCGTGTTCACCCGCTATGGTGATGACGAGGGGACGAGAAGGTTGCTCAGGATGTGAAATACGAGTGGACGGTGCGAGCACCTAAGAAAAAAGGGATCCACATTTGATCTCACTCGCCCCTCCGGTTGAAAAGTCCGATTCGAAGAGGTAGGCCAGCAATGCCAAAAGCGAGAGACTCTTTCTTTTTCGCCCTTAGGGACAGGGATCTTCTTGTTCCGACAGAAGCTCATGAGCTGATTCTTCCAGTGTCCAAAGTCAGATGTATTTGAAGAAGGTAAGTTGACCTGCAAGCTGTGTCAAAGCAAAAGAATGACAAAGAAGCATGAGCTATCCCTGGAGGTACTGGAAGTACTCTGACCAGGCTATAACTTGACTATGCCTCCAGTCACTAGCCCAGCCTTCGGCATCCCCCTACATTAGTCTCCTTAAAGATGAGGTACTCACAGTTAACCAAGTATGCATTCCCGCTTCCATCCCCGAGTTCCTGACCTTAGTCAGATAGTCAGTCCCAGTGCATGAGAGTGAACCAGCTCTCCCGGTAAATGCCTGGAGGTAGTTATTTTATATAGTCTTTCTAATTGGTTGTGTCTCAGCTTTTCAATTCGAAGAAAGGGCTATAGTGACGTTTCCACCGTGCCAGAACTCAGGATTCAGAAAAAAGTCCCCCAGAACCCCACCCCCCGAATATATAGTAGCCCCCATAACTATATATCACTGATTCGACGATTTTGAGAATATGATCATTATAGTTGCTCTCACCAATTATATAGTATGAAAATGGTATATAGTTCAAATTGTTCCGAGTACCCTACTCCAGCAAAGTGCTTTTATCCCTTCGCTCACTAAGCCTGACTGATGACGCGGGCAAGGTCTCATAGTCGTGTGCTGCAGAGTCAGACTAGCCTCTCTGGTTAGTTTAGAAGTTCGTGGGACTGAGCAAGGTATCCGGGTGTCGAAGTGAGAACCCCCGATCAAATCTATATCATTATAGAATGAGAAAAAAGACAAATAACATCATATAAATGTCGAGCGAGCTTTAAAGTGAAGTGCCCCCTAACGCGAAGTGACCTCCATTGCCCAGGCTTATTTGGTTTAGGAATAAAGAATCGAAGCATAGGGGAAAATCGATATTGTCCACAGCTAATCAAAGAACGAAGGGAAGCCGCGTTAGAATACCCTTGTCCTATCATATCAATGCAAATAAGTTTTAGTAGATTTATGATATTCAGGTTTTTCATGTGCTTTTTTGTCATCATTGCCATTTCTATTATTCTACCAATAGTGGGTGGGCACTTCACTTTAAAGCTCGCTCGACATTTATATGAGCTGAAGAGAGAGCGATCCGCGCACGAAAAATGTGCGAAGAGCAGAGGAGGGACTAGACTAGGAGATGAGACGGGTTGGGGCTGAAAAAGGTTGCAGGGAGGATATTTGCTCTCACAAAGGATGAGGCCGATGATGCCGCTTATGGGATAACGTTGGAGTTATTTCGCGAGAAGCTCGCCTCTCGAAGGTCCATCTGACGTTCCTCTCGTTCCAAATTTCCCAAGTTGTTGCAGCTATGGTGGCAGCTGCCATCCTTTTTTCCAAATCACCATGAATGTTCTCCCAGAGGGTCAACGAGCAAATCAAATCAGTACTCGCGAAAGCATGTATTCCAAGGGTAAGGCAGGCCTTCTCTCGAACCTCGGAGGAGAAATCGCAGACAAAGAAAAGGTGATCACGAAGCTTAAGGTCCCGGTCGCAGAGGTAGCACCCTCTATTGACCATAGTTCCGTGTCTCGCCAGTCTGTCCAATGTTGGAAGTCGATTCAAGATTGCACGGTATAGGGTGCACACGTGTCTCGGGACCACAATATTATTCCATAGTATGCGGGCCCAGGCCACGGGCGGTGCCCAATGCCTAACAAGCTCAAAGGCATCCCTGAAGGAACGGTGGCCGAAGGGGGGTCAGCAGGCGCCAGCCGAGCCCGTGTCTCCAAGATGGAGTTCCAGACAAGAGAGTCTCCACAATGTTTGGCGCAATCAGAGATTGAGCGACCTCTAAGGTATCTCGCTCTCATATGGTTTGCCCATATAGAGTGCTTGGCGTTTGAAATGTTCCATCCCCAAGTCAGGATCATAGCCTCCCGCAGATGGACAAGCGATCGGAGACCAAGCCCCCGCTCCGCTGTTCTCTGCAAAAGAATTGAAATAGAATGGCTGCCCCTAACTTCATTCTCCATCAAGTTGAATTTACCACCATTCCAACCTGTGATAATCCCCCCAAAGCACCATCAGAATCAAGGGCACAGAATTCCAAAAGAAATGACCCACCTAAAGATTTCCACAAATCACCAACGCCATGAGCCAGTTTCTTTTCCTGTAACAGCAACACGTCTACTTTCTCATATGCGCAAAGGTCACGTACTACCAATCTCTTTTCAGGCCTACCAAGCCCTCTGACATTCCAAGATAAGGTGTTCATTTATCAACAATCTTGACTCCTTGGGGTGGAACGACCCCCAGACATGCTGCCAAGCTTGTGTTAATATCAATCATATGAGAATCTGAGCTACCCAACTGGATGTACAAATCATCCATCTGAACCTCCATACATTAGGTGCCCAGGGGAGAGTCTGCCAAGCTCTGTGGATTTGCAATAGACCACTGCTCTGTGCCAAAGTAGTCAATCATAATGGAGACTGCCAGTCTCAGTCGCCTCCATCTCTCTCGCCTTGAAAGCCTCGAGTAATTTTTGCCATATATCCATGATGGTGAGAGTCGCATTATCCTCGAAGCCCAATCAATGAAGAATCACTTCCCTCCGATCTTTGACTTTCTTCAACATGCTTCGAACCTCCCCGCAAGTCCTAGTGGTCTGCCCCCGGAGGAACTGACGAGGCATGGTTTACACGATATACACCAACGACCTAACCTCCGGGTTGCTCCAGATGAAACAGCCGCCCCCTCCGTCCTTTGGGAATCTCCAGGCAGTGAGGGGTTTCTCGATGAAGTAGAACCCACCAATCTAGGCGGAAGTCGCATGTGCCTCTAGCCTCGAGACAATGTCGTAGGAGAGAGCCCCTCGACGGTAGGTTTGGACTCACATAGGAGCCCAAACAGAGAGATCCGGTAGGATTAATATTTAATAACAGAGTCGAAAAAATTGTTGCATCCACTGCTAAAGATATTGTGTGATTATGCGTGTTTATCTCGCTCATGACATTCTTCCATGTAGTATCAAAAGAGCAAGCACATGTAGTATAAAAAGAGCAAGCACGTGGTGAGAAAATAACAAATAGTTCGAGGGATACCGAAACATGGTGATATCACTATCACTAAAGTTGCCTTTACCGACAATGTTGTTTATTCGCTTACCAAGCCTTTGACTAAAGGCTTTTGAACAACATGTAACATGTATGGCTAGTGGGAGTAGTTCATAATTGGCTCTAAGGGCTAGTGGGAGACTGTTAGAAATGTAAGCCCATTGTGAATTATTTTATAAGAAAAGTTAATGCAGATTATATCATTCGGCATGAAATAAAATATTTATATTTGCATTCATGTTAAAGTCCCTCTATATGAATAATTATATGTACCATGTCCATTTTGAGTGTTATACAACTGTTGTTATAAAGAGTTAGATCACAGAGGATGATGTACACTTATATATATGAAGAGTTAGATCGAGGATTCAACTAGCATCGTTCGTAAAGTAAAATTAAAAAAGGATCTTCAATTTGAGAAGGTATACTAATCTTCTCTAAAGATTAATATCATACTGGCATTCTTGATTCATGTCCTCTGCATAGGATTAGAGGTTCAGGTGTCAGGTGAACCAAGTTGAAAAGTTAACTTGATAAGATCGATATACTAAGAAATGTACCGTGTACTATTACAAATGCATCCTTTGACCAAAGAGAGATATACATCTATATATAAAAATGTATATATTTGGCATATTAATAGGTTTATGGCCTAATATCTATATACTAGCACACTGGTACACATACGACGATATATGAGGCATGTGAACTCTCAAAGGAATTATACATGTCATAATTAATGAATCAAAGGACAAGTGCTCACTAATGTTATATTGTGGTTACAATGATCCCATAATTGGTCATCGTGTTTAGAAAACATGATACGAATTCAAAATATTAATTTATGCTTTCGGAAATCATATAATTGATATCTCACCTAACAATAGATTAACAAATCTACTGGTCAACCTTAGAAGAATATCATCAAATGTGGGATAAATACTTCATGTTATTTAAAGTCTTCTATTATGTAGGATGAATGAGTATTGGAAAAATTTGAGGTGATGTGACAATGATAGATTGCATACCATGACGTTTTCATTCCGGTGGGAATTATAAAACCATATGAATTTTAATGGCTCCACTTAGATATCGAATGAATGAAACTTAATCTCAATTCACCTCACCAAATCAAGATCCAAAGAGCATGAGATTGATTAAAAATGGTTCGGAGTAAACTAATGAATTGGTATGGTATGTGACTCGATCATATAACTCAAGTCGTTAGGAACACTGATATTAGATTTAATATAATATCAAATCATTACATGTAATCTATACAAATCCCCAGTAATCATCTCCAATTATTCGCGATTGTAGCGGAAGTATCCTAGTAAGATTAGGAGTCATATATGGAAATTTAAGATTGGAATGTGAATTTGATTCACATATATCAAATTTGAGACCTATACTGCAACATGTGCAGATGTTGGATCACCATGCTTCTGATAGAATGTATCCTCGGAGTGGCCAGAGCAATGAAAGTATGTGCAGATCTGATGTGGCTATCCACCTCCTCTGCCACGAGGGCTAAGTTCGCTCAGCTAAGCAGTGCCTCTTCTATCGTGAGATGTGGCTATAATAGAGGAGGTTTGTGTGGAGGCAAAAGAAGGGACTATAATCCTCCTGAGTTTGTTGTATGCCTCCTCAACGGGAGGTATGGAGTGCTTGCTAGTAACTGAGTCCGAGCGACATCGTATGCAAGGTCAAGACCTGCCATGAATATTCCAACCATGGTGGCTTCCATGTACGCCTTCAGCTGCTATAAAGACATTGTAAGAGGCACAGAGTTGTAAAGCTTCTTAAACATTCCTCTGAGAGACTAATAGAATGTATGAAGGGGATGACCATTCTATTTGGCTGTGAATATTTCACACCATAGTTGTAGTATTTTCGTCTCATTCCTTGCTTGAGAATAGGTGGTAGTGAGTATGTCCAGCATAGCCTTGGTTGTGGGATGATGCATGACAACATTGGATAGCCTTAGCTGTGGGATGACACATGACATCATTGGCTATGTTCATAGTAAGTGTCGAAATATTAGCTATCTTTTGTTTCTTTTATGTATTCTATGTAGTTTCAGTCTTCTTTATGTAATTTGCCCAATAGTCTATATAAGAGAAATCTATGACCACATGATAACAACTTATTTTCCTCAACATGGTATCAGAGAAATAGTCCTAGACCGAAGCATGCATCCTAGATTCAACCATACCTTCCAGCCCATCATGCACCAACGTTGCCTAGTAGAGGGGCCACCGCCCATCAATGGTGGCACCCCCAACAGCAACAGCAACCACTGCCGCTCAACAAGAGTAATAGCAGTCGTTGTCGCATGCCCAATCGTGATAAACCAGCCACCTAGCAGCAGTCCAACGACCCTCCAAACATCAATCAAGTCACCCATGTGCTACCATCTAGCGGCATCGCCACCGACAAACTATCGATGGTCGTCCAGTAGGCATCCTTTCCATCCAGTATCATTGCTTAGTGGCCCCATCGTCAACTTTTGGCCTGATTTCAGAGTTTTTTGCCTGATTTCAATCTGAAAAAGGGTAAAATCAAACTGTTGTGGTTACTTTGAGCCTTAGCGAGGATAACTTTTGCTTATGGATGGTTGTGCCATGAGTCTACACCCACAACCACCCATCTTGATGTATGTGTAGACACTCCACTGTTTGTCTACGATCCTAGTTATCTCTGTCCACGATGTTAGAAAATATAGTTGATACCCCATCCACAAGTGCCTTCAAGGATCCAACACTTATTATCAAGATGGATGGCACAAACTATGAGTTGCGAGTGATGCAGTTCATGAATCTACTGCAGAACACGATAGGAATCATATTCACGATGTTAGAAAATAATGTTGATAGACCATCCACAGATGCCTTCAAGGGTCCAACACCTATTGTCAAGATGGATGGCACAAACTATGAGTTGTGGGTGATGCAGTTCATGAATCAGTGTTAGTAATATATACATGTACATTAATTCAAAAGTGAGTAAGGGTTCATAGGAGACTACATGAGAAAGATATTCACGTTTTACAACTTTTAGTCTCTAAACTAAGGTTTGGGTTTTATTGGGCAACTTTACAAATTATCATTTTTGGTATATTCTTTATTAGTGTTAGCAATATATACACTAGATAATTGATTTTATTTTATTCCGAATTAGTGAAAAATAAATAAAATATGAGAAAATATGGTATTATACAGGTGATATTTACAAGGGAATTTGGGTTGCTTATTTAATGTAATTATGTATGCTAAAATGTGAATATTATCTACACGTGCATGAATGATAATAATGGAGACTAAATGGAGAAATGCAGCTAATTACTCAGGAACGAAGCTCTATTATCATCTTTTAGGGTGATGCATCACAGATTCATGAAACCCCTATACTTAAACCTTGCTAGTCCCCAAGAAACTAAAATGAAATGCAAAAGTGAAATGATTTTGGGTTCCAAACCAAGGTCATGAACAAAAGGTGAAAATGGAGCTCGACTCGACCTTTGGAATAATGTGACGAAACTCCTTGTGAGAATTAGGTTTTTAATAACAACAACCTCTATGATAGCACAAGTCAATATCCTGACCCAACTTAGAGGTCTTCTTAGATCAACCCCCTCCTTAAGTATCCTGCATGAACATTAAAAATTTATCTCTAATGTGTGAAGGGTGTTAGCTCTTCCCATCTAAGATGTCGGAGTACCATGCAATCTCCTCCTCTAGTAACTCATCCTCGAGGAGTCAGGTATTTCCTTCTAAGTTCAAGAACGTGCTAGTTCACAATGAGTAAGGGGAGAAGTACAGAAGAAGGGAAAAGAAGTAGAGAGTGACCAGGGTAGTCAACTCTCTTGTAAAGCTTGGCCGGTTTAGCTAAATCTCCATTAGATCTGCAGGCTATCTGAAGCTTGGACCATTTTGGTCAAATAATTTTTTTGGTATTTGCTTCTTTTTGGTAGAAATTTGTGGTGGTTTTGCATTGATCTTTTGTGCTACGACAGATATAGAGTCTTTTGGTCTACCCATGTTTTGGGATCTTAGAAAAAATTGCACTAGTAGTCCATCCCTCATCTGAAGCTTTATTTCAATCCGGTACTCTGGTATTTAGATGTCTACGCTACCAAAGATAGAAACACACGATCTTCCAACACCTCGTTCGAGTTGAGCTAAGTGTGCAGTGCAGAGTATAGAATAACTCCTTATCCAAGAGTCTACTTAGAATGAGGCGACCAGGTTAGATGCTAAGAGTCAAGTCTAAACATTATCTTGTGAACTTGGAGAATTAAGTCTAAGATATGAAGTTCCTAAAATCCTACTTCTCAATTGAAGTTCCTATGAGACTTAAGTGAATTAAGGTCAAATCAAGTCCATCTTCAGTTTCTATTCATAACTCAATTCAGAACCCATTGACTTTCCACTTTACATATGCAAGATATGCAAGTGAAATACATATGCATATGAATGAAGTACAAAATGATTTTTTAAATTTTTTTCGAGTATACCTCCTATTTTACAATAATTTTACAAAAGTATTATTTACAAGAATTTACAAGATTATACAATTTTTACAAGGAGGATATTATACACATTATATAAGTTTTACAACTTGTATACAATATACACTTCATACAAGTACTTTACAAAACAATTTTTTCACAATTTTGCCCATTGATGAATCCTCACTTAATCACCTTTATTATTTTATTTTGGCCTTAAATCCCTAATAAATGCATGTATATATTATTAATTTGTCAAAATAGACAACTGATAATTTGCATAGAAAATACTGTATATTTATTATATTTAATTCCAAAATAAAAGAATAAAGGAAGAAGAGAAGAAAATGAAACGCCATAGGTGTTGGGTGACCCTAAATCCCGAGACCCAGTCATCGTGATGATTGGTCGACAAGGAATAAAGTATGGGGAGATAGGATAGAGAAACTATATAGAACATGCACAGAAAACCACACACAAAACCCGAATTTAATTGCCTAAATATTGTTTTTTTGCGACTATTTTATTTAATTATTTTTACATCTCAAATAATAAAACCCTAAATATGTATAGTGTAGATAAAAATACAAAGAAAAATACAAAATTAAGTTCACACAAAAATAATGCACAATGTGCCCAGGACACACAAAATAAAAAGACAGAATAAAAACTTCACAGACATATATCTTCTCCATACTGTATCAAAATTGATCAAAATCATCTTTAATTATGTATAATTTTAATAAGTTATTTAATGAAGGTGGTTTATCTAATTTGGAGTTAAGATACAAAAGTTAGATTTGGAGCCTTCATTGTGCAATATACGTGTATACTATATTCAATATATTATTCTTTAAAATTTAAATTTCTTATATTTTTATAAAATTATAAATATTTTTAAACATATATACATAATTAAAACCATTAAAATAAAATTAAAATAAGTCAATTACTTTAATATATATATAGAAATATCCCTATATATACCTATAAAGAATATATAATTAATTAAGTGTACAAACAAAATCATAAACATATAATAAAAATACATAAATATGTATTAAATAAATAAAAATTATATAAAATACTTGTAAATATTAATAAGTTATAAAAAGCAAAGTAAAAATCAAATACCCTATATACATGTATATTTACCTATTAGTATACTTGTAAATAGTTACTTATCATTAAACATCTTAAAAAATAAATAAAAATATGTACAAAATACTACATAAAATTAGAAATATTTTTTATTTTATAACTTAAAATTAGCTAATTCATTTAATATTTATTATTGAATTCCCCAAAATTTTTGATCTTCGATTTTTCTGGTTGGTCCATGTGGACTAACCAGAAGTCTTCTTTTGATGACTCTGGTCAATTGTCAAGCCCTCTTCTCTGATCTGTGTCAGAGCTCACGAGCAACCCTTCGTCTCCCATTTTCCACTCAACCTCCAGGCTTCCTTCGATCTCGAACCCTTTGCCCTTCCATGCCCTACACTTCAACAACCCTCGCCAACCTCCCCATCTTCAACTACCACCTCTTCTGTGCATGCAACTTCACCTCGAAGTCTGTTGCTCTGCCATCTTTAAAAACTGCCCCTCTCAACCTTTTTGCCCTTTGATCCCTCTTTTGCCAATCTTAGCCCCTCAGCTCTTTTGTGATGCATCTCCTTGGTGACAGCAAGAAGCCCGGTGGAGTTGCAACAAGGAGGAGGCGTGGAAGCGGAGATCCAAGTCCACTGTCGGAGCTTCTTCAGTTGGTTCAGCCACTTGAGTCCCCAGCCTAGTCGAGGCTCCTTTTCTTGTGTTTCTAGGTAAGTGTTAGTCCCAAGTTTCTATTTCTACATTTAATTTCGTTATTAATCACTAGGATTAGGTTTAATTAGTAACCCTCAATTTGACCTAGAGCTCGATCTTACTTAGATTTGGCGATTCGAGGCTCCTCCTCCACCACTTCGTTAGAGTCTCTTCGCTTGCCTCATCCACCCGGCTTCTAGCTTCAAGGATGAGTTGAGGGAGTAACCCTCATTCTTCTTGACCTTTTGGTGTAGGTTTCGATCCCAAGGGACCCTTCTGGAGATAAAGATCGGACTTGAACAAGCTCCCGATCACCTGGAGCCATCAGGGCTCTCGAGATTCATCGGGCCCATTTGAGTTCTCCTGTAGATGCGGAGGCACATCAGTGACCTATAACAATCGTCAAAGCAAGGAAAGCATGCCGAAGTATGGGGAATTCATCGATCGAAGTGAGGGAGACACACTATTCTTACATGTTCTTCCTCCATGGCCTAGAGCTGTCAGATCATCCGCGCAACCCATATCTAATTTGGGCTATCCAGTTAAATCGAAGCGCTACGCCTCGCTCCGCCTTCTGATCGTCCACGTGGCATCAGAAGGACGGTATGATTTCGGGCATTTAAAGGGGTAAACTATAGGCACCCCTCCACCTTTTTGTATTTCGTAAATAATATTGTATATATTTTATCACATTTAAAAAGGTATGAAAAATTGCAAGGAAGCCCTTGAACTTTGTGTAGGATACGAGTATGTCCAACGCCAGCTCATTTCACATGGCCCCCCATGTGAGCTAGGTAATTTGCACTTGCACCCTTCCTTCTTTTGTAATTATAATTTAATATATATAATGTGAATTCCATTTGAAAAATTGTGGTATTTTTGAATATGCCACATCACATTTATTTTTAATTGCAAAAATGCCCCTAAAAACTAAATTATTTTTATGCATTTTTGCTTATTTTCCATAATTACCTCCCATATTCCAAAAATCATGAAAAATTTGGGATAAATGCCCGATGATATACTTGTTCAGACTATGTAAATTATTTAGCATTTCATCTGCATTTTTTTTAAAATAGAAAAGACACATTCTATCGTTGTTAGCTTTAGAAAATACAAAAAATATAAAACCTTAATGACAAATTCCAAAATAGTTACCTAGTATTTATTACCTTATATTATAACTCAGATTAAAAATCACAAAAATATAAAAAAGAACCCCAAAAATTAGCAAACCCTTGCTAACCCTAAAAAAATGCAAAATCATTTTGAAAACACCCAAAAAATTAATTTTTGTTTTGTATTTTTTATATATAGTATTTTATATATATTAAAAATTAGTTTCGAGAAAAATTTGAATCTATTTAGTATTTTTAAATCTCCAAACAAATCAACATATTTAAAAAGTCCCTTATTTTATATATTTTGGACTTTAAAAATACTTAAAAATTAACAAAATACCAAAAAAATCACAAAATAGAAGAAAATATAAAAAGGAAAAAGAATTTATTTTGTAAATTTTGATTATATATCTGTATTTATAATTATAATACCTTATGTTATATTATATTCTTATATATAGTTATTTATAATTAATATTACTATTAATTATTATAAAAACTTTTTAAATATTTTATTTCCCTTTAAAAATAACACGAATGTTCTTTAGGTATTTTTCCATTTTTTTGTATATTATATATATTACTATATATTACTTATTGTATCTATATTACCTTATATACATCTATATGTACCCTCATAAAAATATATATCATTTCTATATTATTAAATTAAAAAATATTAAAAATCAAAAATTAAAAAATATATAATAAAAAGGAATTATTTTATTTAATTAAAACCCACAAAACATCAAGTAAATAATTAAGTGAATATTGTAAAGTATACATATAACATTTATTCATCTTTTATTTATGCAAAAATAAATAATCAAGGGAAAATAGTATCTATATCATATATGCAAAAATCGATTCAAAAATTGCAACTACATGAACAAACAAGTTCTTGTGCATCTTGATATCCAAAACCTTGTTCTCTTAGGCTTTAGACCATATCCAAGACCTTTGACCAAAGATATGATAACACTTGAAGGTAAGAGATTACACCTTGTGCATCATGGAAGCATGAAGATCAAACTTTATCCGATCTAGGTCGACTAGTCATACTAGTCGATGGCGTTATGGAATTTAAAAAAATCAATGAAACCACATGACATGGAAAAAATCACATGTCATTTCATCATGATGACATGAGTAATACGATCAAATCTTGGAGCATGATAGTGATATACGAGTCTCTAAGAGAAGAGACCTCATGTCTCAAGTATGATCTGACGTAGAGAGCACTTGTGAGCATGTGGATGAGACGTATGCCTCCCACAATCCAAAGCATTGATCCGAGTGGGAAATCTCATGATTTCTTCTCACGAAATCCGATATCTCGTTCACGTGCACGAAACTTCAAAGAAGATGGAGAACAATGAGTTATCAGTCTAGCAACGCAGTGGTAGCGTGACAACGATTACAGTCTCAAAAAGCCCTAGGTGGAAGGCTACATGGGGTTGAGAGAGAGAGAGAGAGGTGACGTGTAGTAAAAGAGAGAGAGAGAGAGTTGTTGCAATGATTGGTTCAACTTGTTGTGTTAAAAGAAGGCTACGGATAACCATCTTTTATACAAAATTGGATGGCTAAGATGTACTACTATTGTACTCTCCTAATTGAATAAATAGCCAATATATTTTAAAATTTCCAAGATCATGATTAATCTCTAAGAAAATAAGTTAAAGACATTCTTTAATAAATTAAGTCATTAAAATCAATCTCCATGTAAAATATTTAGGAAAGAGGAGAGCCTCCTTCCTAAAGAGGGTGAATGACTAACCATGGTGTCTCTACCATGACCATACGCTCTTTATTAGGAGTGGAGTGGCTCTAACTCCTTTTCGATTTGGTAAGTTCTCAATCTTCACCAACTCTACATGTGCAATAATTTTATTATTAAATCATCACTAAAATAATTCCAAATTATGTTGTGATAATTTCAAGTATGTCATTGATATTATGAATGATATTCAACTATCCAATATTAAATGCAAATCATATTTACACTTATTTGTACAATGTGAATCCATTTCAAATTAACTTCTAAATTGTGAATCTTATTCACAATTAAAACTCATTTATGTTATTTGCATATCACAACCAAAATAGCCATGATTATTGTGGAATTGTTGTCCATATTAATCTTATCTATGATTATTAAATCCAATTTATTTATCTTAGATACCTCTCTACACATATCCAAATAATGTGAATCACATCCATTAATGATAATTAAATCTTATTTAAATATTAATTTCCTAATTCTCATATATTATCAATAATAGAATGATTCTTGAACTCTTTCAAGAACGATGTGTAGGGATGAAAATGAATGTGAATATATATGTATCTGATCAGCTATCATATTCGTTTTATACATATTTTGACATTCGTATTCGTATTCATTTCAAAATGGATGCGGATATGGATGTCACTTTGATATTCATTAATGTATGCAATAGTATTCATATATTCATTTTCATACATAAACATAATAATAGATTTATTTATAATTTTGTGTAACAATATTTTATTATTGCATTCACCATTTTTTTATATAATTATTATGAAATCACTATATCTACTTTATGTATAAACCATCCTAAATATCTATATTTTAGTTAATCTATTCAATATTTCTGTTATTTTTCATATTCGATTCGTATCCGTTTTATATTCATATTCGTTTTTAAGGATATGGTAACTCATTTTTCACACCCATCAATATTCGTGTCTGCATTCGTATTCGTATTTCAAAATGGATAAGGATGTGACTATACCTATATTTGTATCTGTATATGACTATTTTCATCCCTAACGATGTGCCTTCTCCATGGATACTTGGAGGTAAGGATTGGACAACTGTATATTCTATGTATAGTGACTTAGATACTGAGATCTAATCTCATATCCAAATCTAGAAGACCTCTCAGAGATGTCTGATCAAGTCAGATAGAATACCAAATATTCTCATTGTACTTGAATCATTTTCACATCAATGTCCAACATTTGGACCAAGATTTGATAACTAGTACATTGAGTAGAGTAACTAAAACACAAACATGTTTCGCCACTCCCTCGGAATGGAAGTTCCATGGCTGTACAATCGATTAAGATCACATCACCCTCGATATTCCCAATACATGTACATCCTGCATAGTGGAAGACCTAGAATAAACCCGAAGTTCTAATCATATTTGAACTGACTTCTTCAGGGTTTTATCATTCGATCATTGGGAGTTGGCATCGATCATATGCTTTTCAAAAGCATATATTGTAACTACAAATCATGCCATGCTTCCAAATCAAGATGATTGTCGATGGAATTTGGTTGGTCCCAATATCTCATTAGTGAGCTCATGTCTTCTGATTCAATAGTGAACATGTATGATCCCTTTGAGAGATTGTGTTAGTCATATACCCTTGTATGCATACCATCTCATTTGTATATAGACCTTGATTAGGTCATCAACCTAGTGGTCTGTCAAATGTACATACTCAGACATATAGTAACACATATGTCACCGATTAGAGGATGCATGCCTATATCATGACAACATACGAAATAGGTCTTTGATATCTCAATCTCGTTAAGTCCACTATTTGACTTAACTCATCCGACACCTTCGAATCTTTATTCCTATGTAGAGAACCTGCATTAAGAGGCCAGTCAGATATCAGCTTTTGGAGTAAGGATTATTGTCTCTTTCTCAGCTAAAGATCCTCTCTCGATAATCATTTGATAGTGTTGATTGGGTCCTCAATCTAATTCTTTAGATATCATCTCAGCACCAACCTCTATGATCCAACCATTGGATCAATAGCTATATAATTATCAAGAAGGACATGGTAGATAACCCTAATTGTACTAAGGGACCTTATAAGTACATGCATTCATTAATCTCAGATAGGGAGTGAAAATCAATAACTTTTATTGATATATAAAAAGATTACAATAAAATTTATTGTAGAAATATTTCACCATGGGCTCACATGTCTAACAGCAATTGCCTTTATATCCTTGAAACATAATATACAGTTAGAAGTATGTACATATAGCCTCAACTACTGGTGAAAGAGATCATAAAGTCACTACCAGGAGCTTCTAAGACATTATAGACGGTGGCTAGGTTCATTAGCATTTTATCTTTGGACCCTAAGGTTCCTCCCATTCATGGGCAACTTTTGCACATCTTTGCAAAGGCATAAGATTTCTTCACCAATGACAACCACCAAAATCCATACCGAAGTACCTTGTGCGATATCCTTTTATATAACCATGTCCTCTTGATTTCAATGTATGGCAATGATTGAGAACAATAACCTCTTGAGGTATACACCTCCTTCAGATGGAATCCATGTCTTTACGGAAAAGGAATGGATCTTCTCAATGGTAGTTCCTAGATTGCGCCTTTAGTCGATCAATACGGCTCTTGATCAATCTTGTGGAACTTTCTTAGAAATGAGAAAGTTCATAATATCAATGCACCATGGAAGCGAGTATATCGCAAGTATAATATCATTTCCATGATGCGCAAGGCTGATCGCCTACCTTCAAATGGATGACTCTCAACATAACTACATAGCAACTTACGGTAGTGTTTTCCTTGGATAATTTTATGTCATATCTTTTAGGATCCAAGGTGATTGTGTTTATAGTTCACTTTTCTATCTGGTACTTAACGAATAAGAAGAATGCAAAAGGATTCTCGATGGATTCTACTCCTCTTGGAATTTGATTTGGAGATTAAGGACAAGCATGAAGTAAGGAATGATATAGTCGGTCATCTTTCCAGAATTGAGTTGCAGGAGATTCTGGTATCCTTTGAGGTCTCCTGCAATTCAAGTCTGTAAAGATGGTCGACTACATCATTCTTTACTCCGTGTTTATCCTTAATATCCAAATCAAATTCCAGGAGGAGTAGAATCCATCAAGAATCCTTTTGCAATATTTTTTATTTGTTAAGTACCGTATAGAAAAGTGAACTTTAAACATAATCACCTTGGATCCTAAAAGATAGGACATAAAATTATCCAAGGAAATCACTACTGCAAGTAACTATGTAGTTATGTTGAGAGTCATCCTTTTGAAGGTAGGTGGTCGGCCTTGCGCATCATGGAACAGTGAGGCCATATCTGATCTAACATGTCAGGATAGCATCGGAAAAATAAATCCCAGATGAAACCACGTGGATTGGGAACCATTCCTAAATCCATTTATATCAAGTTCACACACGATTAAAACATACCTTGGTTGAATGTAATCCATGATTCTCTAAATGAAGAGACCTCATGTCTAAAGTTCAGTCTGATGGAGACAGTACTTGATAGCGCGGGGAGAACCGTGTGCTTCATGCAATCCAACGAGATGATCTGAAACTCCTTGCTCATGCTTTCATCAAATGAAATCATCTTCCTTCTTCAAGACCACGAAGCACCAAAGAGGAATATCCTCTGTGCAAGATCGGTTAAACTGATCGGCAACATAAGGGTAGGGACGAGCACTAAGAAGGGGTTGGTTAGGATGTGCAGGAGGATGAAATTGGGCAGAGAGACGGCCACAGGGAGGAAGGGGAACGTCCTGCCTAAGTGGGATAGAGAGGGCGACAGAGACTTGTTGATTACTCGAATCGATGAATAAGGCAAGGTCTGCCTATCTTTGTATAGTATTTTGGATCGTTATGATTGCAATCCTAATTTTCAAATGGATGGCTATGATCAATTGTGATTCTCAACAATCCAACCAATTAATCATCTAACAAACTTATCAACAAATTGAGAATTAAAAGAGATTAAAACATGGAAGGAGGGACAGTACCATGGTGGGTCCCGCCATGGTCATTCCCTTGTTTATGTATTTTTCCTTTTTATTTTTCTTTTATTACTTGTATTCTTTCAACAACTATTACATCTCATTTGTTGATAAAGTTTGGAAGTTAAATATCATCAAATAATTCCAAATTCTTTGTGAAACAAGTCATCCAAAATTATAAATCATATTCATAGGTCCAAAAGTAAATGTAAGTTCAATTTAGTTTATTAGTGTATAGTGTGAATCCAAACCACATTAACATTAAATTTGTGAATCCTATTCACAATCAAGTCTCAATAATATAATGTGGATCTTATCTACATTATCCCTGATTATTGTGGATAGCACTATCCACATTAATATTATTTGAGATAATTAAATCCAATTTAATTTTCTTAGATTTCTCTTTTTTCTACACTGGACAATAGTTTGGTTTGGTTTTCACCAAACAATTCATAAATCATAATCCCTCTCTAATGAAGCAATCCTTGAACTCGTTTAAGGATAGGGTGCCTTCTCCATAGATACTTGGAGATAAAATCAGGATGAATATGTATTCCACGTATGATGACTTAAGTAATTATATTCAATCTCACACACATATATATATATATATATATATCAAGAGTCCCTCTCAAAGTTGTATGATTTGGTCAAATAGTGTATCTAGTCTTCTCATTACATCTGAATTTGATTCAGATCAATGTCTAACCTTTAGACTAGGGATAGATAACTAGTCAACTGAGTGGAGTCACCAAAATTCAAACATGTTTCATCACTCCCTCAAAAATGGAAGTATCATGGTACACAGTCAATTAACATTACGTCACCACCAGTACTCATAGTACTCGTACATCATGCATACTGGAAGATTGTAATTAAACCCTAAGTTCGGATCACATTTTAATTGTCTCCTTATGGGTTTATCGATAAATTTCTCATTGGATCATTGGAAGTTGGTATCGATCATATACTTTCCAAAAGCATATATCATATCTTCAAACCATGTCATGTTTGAAAATAAAATGACCATTTATAGAATTTGGTAGTCTCAATATCTCATGAGTAAGCTCATGTCTTTCGGTTCAATAGTGAACATGTATCCCTTTGAGAGATTGTATTACTCATACACCCCTATATGCACACTGACGCGTTGGTGTATAGACCTTGACTAGGTCATCAACCTAATAGTCTGTCAAATGTACATACTCAAACATATAGTAACACATATGTCTCCAATTAGAGGATGCATGCATATATCGTAAGAGTATACAACATATGTCTTAGATATCTCGATCTCGCTAAGCCAACTCCTTGACTTAACTCACCCAACACCTATGAATCTCTATTCCTAAACAGAGGACCATCATCAAGAGGTCAGTCAGATGTCAGACTTTGGAATAAGGATTGTGATCTCCCTCTTAGGTTGGAGATCCTTTCTTGGTAATCATTTAATGGCGCTAGTTGTGTACTCAATCTAACTCTTAAGACATCAATCTAGCACCAGCCCTATGGTCCAACCATTGGATCAACGGTTGTATGATTTCAAGATGGCCAAGGTACATAATCATATTTGTACTAAGGGACTAATTAATAAGTGCATGCATATAGACAAATTACAATTTCAGAAAGGGAGTGAAAATTAATAACTTTTATTGTTACTTTATTTCAATAACATTTATTATTAGAAATGGTTCTCCCAAGGCTCACATGACTAACACCATTTTGTTGCGTACATAGTAAATTGTGAACTGGAAACTATCCCTCCTTTGTCCGAGTACAACCCCTATTATAAAGTCTAAAGCATGCATCATGATAACAAATGGGAGAGTCAATCAGACAATTATAGGATGGGAGCATCTATAGCCACTTATTTTTAACTACTCAAAGTCCTGAAGACACTTGTAATTAAACAATAAACTTAATGTCTTTTCCTAAAAGCTAAGTTAGTTGTCATGTAATCTTAGAAAAAACTGAATAAGCTGACTATAGAAACCAACATGCCTGATGAATGACCATAACTACTTTAGGTTGGTGAGCCACCAACCTTGAGAGTTTATGAGGAAACAACTCCATCTAGTGTAGTGTTAGTGAGAGAAATTCAAAATGTATCACAGCTGTCTAGACAAGTAGCGAGTACCAGCAGACCTAGACCCTCATCCTCGAATTTTAGTCTTATGTTGAAAGTCAATTTATAATTCCTTAAAATCTGTTTAGATGTTTTGGAACTGAAGTACCAACCTTGAATTTTAATTTTATCATTCTCCTGAGTAGAAATAACTTATTGTTCACTGTCTTTGAAGGGTATTGATTCTCTAGCTTATACCAATATCTACATGCATAAGTATCGTTTTGGATGTGATGTACTAATCGCATCCATAATCTGTTACATAAATAGGCATAGCTTGTCATGCTCGAGTTTCCATTCTTTATTGCTCTTAAATTTAGGTTTATGGCTGGCAAAAACTTGAAGATGCATGGCCTTCACAAATAGTAAGTCTACCATCATGATTTTCTACGATTTATAGTTGGTCGTTGATCATCCTGTTGATGTTGTATTCCATCTTGTCAACCTTTTTGACTTGGATATCACTTGTTGAGGACAAATCTCCCTTATAGATCAAATTACAAAAGAAAATACTATAATCAAAGGTTGTCAGCAATGAGGGGTTATGAAAAGCCAATCCTCTCTCTACAGTGGCACAAATTATCAAAAACAAAGATAGTTTAGGGCAAAATTTATCACCAGGATCACCAACCATCTTCAAGCCTTAAAATCGTAGAAGTTCACAAATCTAACATGTTAATGCACTTTAAGATCTGATCATGTGTCGATATAGGCCAATGAGCAACTTCTTCTTTTCTTGCTCTCTTTCTCTTTTTGATCTCTCTTGAGTTGGAAAGGGAGGGCAATGTCCTTTATATAGGGATGGTATGAGACCAGATGAAGTGCATGAAATCATAATTTCATATGAATTGGATTAGTAAGGTTCTATTTTAAAATGCTAATAAAATTCTTCAATCAAGAATTGATTTCCTTCCCAAAATAAGATTCTTGCTATTATGACTAACACCAATGTCCTATGTAAGGGTGAGTTGGCACAAAGAATGAAACCCACCCATTAGTATCTCACTATTTACATCCCTAATCATTATCAAACTACATGTTCCATAAGATATCCATGGTGTCATTGGATATGATATTCATACACATGATTAAATGGTCACCGTCTTATCTTCTAGTAGCAACCTTTATACTCGAGGTCTAAAATTTTGCATCATATTGTCTTCTTGTAACCATAATGCTCTGGCGAGTATGTAAACAACAATACAAACATGGATAGCATATCCTTATCCATTTTATAATATGAATATTAATGCACTTATGAATATCAACATATATATATATAGGAAAAAATGGGGCTGCCCCCGCCCCATTTTTCGGCGTTTTTTTTATTTTTTTTTTTGAAAAATAAAACCATGTATATTCACCTCTATATCCCTCCTATATGTCATTCGAATTTCGTCTAAACAGAGACTCCTACGGCCTCCATCAAGATGATGTCGATTTAAAAAATTCTGTTACCGTTAAAAAATGACTGTCTGGATGGAGGCCGTAGGAGTCTGTTTCTGACGAAATTCGAATGGTATATAGGAGGGATATAGGGATGAATATATATGGTGTTATTTTTCAAAAAAATTAAAAAAAAATTGACAAAATAAGGTGGGGGCAGCCACATATGACCTATATATATATGGCAAAACCTTCTCCCACTATTAAGTAAGGTCGACTACATGGATTCTTGCCCAAATCCATGTTGAAAGATTTGACTATTTTTTACGTTGATTGCCGATTACCTAATGCAACCCTTACAAGTGATGATTTGAATCCTAATTTTTTGGATGGTGGGCACACTGCACGACTACCAAACCATTTAAGTGGGTCTTAAATAAATTTGAAAAATGAAATTTATATCCTTCAAAGCAGATAATGAAATAGGTTGGATACAGATAGGTAATAATAATTTATAGATTAACTTAAATGTGCTTGTATTGATTGTCTTAAACATGTAATAAAGTTATTAATTAATTTTTTTATTTCCATAAAAATTATATCAAATAACATGAAAAAGAGTGCAATTTTTTATATAAAAATAGATATACGTACGCTGATAAAGGTATCCGTGCATATAAAAAGCAATATATAATCTAAAATAAATACAGATGTCAAAATTTGTACAAATGAGTAAAGTAGCAACCATATCCATTTGCATCTTTAACGCATGGTCTTTCAATGGGTCAATCCAGAATAATACTGTTAAACCATTAACAGATGCCCAGGGATCTTATTTCACAGCTAACCACACCATGAACATATGTGTACTGTCTATGATGGCATACACACCGAAGGAACCATAGTAACCATGCTTGCGAATCATAAATCGCAACTCAAAAGAAAAGAAGAAATGAACAACTATCGCAAAACCTAGATCACAACAGCTTCGTCCATGTGTACTGACTGTACAAAGCACCAAAAGCAGTCATTCTATCACCTGTGAAGTTTGCTATAATGGCAAACACTGGAAAGATACGTCGCTGCGCTTGGTGGACTGACGAATTGGCGTCAGCATCGAAACAAGACTTCATTCTCTTTCCTGTTACACCAAGTCAAGTGGTTCTTACTTCTTCCTCATTATCACAGGCCTAGCATTGTGACCACTTGAAGAGGAATTTTGAGCCCATGCTGATGGCTTAACTCTCCCAGCCAATAGTGCTGAGGCAGAAGCAGCTTCAATTCTTCTCCTTTTGGATTCAAGTTCCGACCTTCTATCCCCTTGAGAAAAACTGGATGAAGGTCCTGCGAAAATGGAGGAAGCTTTGATGGCTGCCCTCTTGTCCTTCCTGTTTCTCTCGAAGTTTGAGGAGAAATTCACAAGTGCTGCAGAAGCAGCATCCTCCTTAGAAGCAGGGAGCAAGCGGATGCCAAGACCCATCTTCCTGGATACAGCATCCTCTTCACTGGCACTTTTCTTTTGACCCTGATTTACATATAAATTTAAACATGGTCGTTAATATTTTGTGTAATTAGCTGAAGAAAGCTTAAGATTTACAAGAAATGAGTTAATATACTCTTAGGCGAGCACGAAGGGCTCTGTTAAGCTTGTATTCATCAGAGTGCCTGCTGTCAGAAACCTTCTGAAGACGCACCAAAAGAGGTTCTGCTTCTCTCTTTTTTTGAAGATCTTCTTCCTGATGCTCAAGACGGTAAAATGGATCCGCAAGCTTCCCCCTTTCTGAGATCAATGCATTATTTTAGTGCCTATATGTTTTAATGCAAGAAACCACTAAAAACATGGCTGTAGAAATGAAACATGTATGTCAAACCTTCATCTGCTGGCAAGAGCAAAGTTTCTGCATCTTCAACATCAAAGTCCTCTGTTTTACGCTTGGCCCCACTTATGATTACATATTCACAATTTTTTGGATCAGTCTGGATAACTATTTCATGCTTGCAGCATGCAGACTTCATGGTGAAGCTCCATATCTGATCAGACAGGATTTTATGAGGTGACATGTAAAAGACATGCATAAACTTTGATGACTCACGCAAAACAAGGATATTTTATATACAAACAAGACTCTGAATTTTTAGATAAATTGTTATGAAGAGGCAGGATGTTGGTTGGATATAAAACTTATGCAATTAACAGATCAGTCTAAAAGGAAACTGAGCTAAAGAGTGAGGATACAAGAACAAACTATCCAGCCCAGGATCCAGGACATGCACTTATATACTCAGAAAAAGAATAGAGATCTGTTGAAAAGGTTTTGATTTGCAGTAACTAGAACGAATTAGAAAATTTTGTACGATACAAGTGGTTAAAACTAGTATGAGAGCTACAGTAACATGCAATATACAGCGAAGGCTCTCGACTCCAAAACATTGATTATTACATACCTTTGTGGAATAATAATTTCCAACTTGTTTCTTTTCTGCATTAAATCTTACACCCTTGGCAATCATGGAATTGCATCCACCACACCAAACATTGAAAGGCATCTCGAACCTAAAAATAAGGAACAAGATTCATATCGTCAAAAAATGCAATGACCCAGATAATATGTAGGGAAACCACCAATTGATGCCGTTAATTCCATTTATACTGAGTTCCCATTGTGATTTTTTCGTCTTTCATACAACGACGCAAAAAGAAGCCCCTGCACATTCCGTACACTTGCCATTTAGTTGAACAATGCATCATCACATCAGAATCCACAGCAGCATGACAGTGTACAAGCGCATTCTACTAATTGACCAGCATAAGGCCATTCTCGAGGCATTGTCAAGAATCAATGTGAACATAGGCCTTTTCATTATTCCATTTCACATTTAGCATTTCCTTCCAATCAACCTTCAACTAGTCCCATACTCCAACCTCTTCAAGGGACCAGTACGCCTAATAAGGATCTAACAAGTTTGAATGTTTTATCTCTAGAACTTAACATCTAGGAGGATTTTCTAGCTAAAAATTGTCCATGTCAATGCTTATATATACAGAGAATTCACTTCTTTTACCAAATGGTAATTGCTGAGGCTTTAAGGGCTATATGAATTCTTGCTCAAATCCAAAAATACCTGTATTTAAGTTAAATACAAAAATAACAGTTTACTTATAAGAAATAAAAGGAATGTCAAGAAGAATATGCTTCGACATTATAAAGCCTAGTAAAAAGTCCCACAGTTCACTCATTTAAGAAATAAAAGGGACTGTTACCACACCCAATGTGAAATTGAGGTGCTTGCTTACCTTATTATAAGAATGCCCTGATCGAGTTTCCTTGCCCTCTCTCTCAGCGCATGTTGGCCATGAAACTTGTTTAAACCACCCTATCATTTTCAAGAAACATGTGAATAAACCAGTGATACTTAAATGATAAGAAGCCTGTGAAAAGAGTTACTGGTAAACTTACCTTCTTCGGGCTCCATTCTGGTGGATAATAAAAGTTGTCTGCCCTTGCAGCGGCTAAGGATGACTGCAAAGAAAATTCAATGTAATTATGTAATCACTGTGGATTTGAGAAAGATGGTAAAATTATTAAATGATGGGAAAAACTGAAAATATAGCACAAAAAGGCAACTCCAAAACACCCGTGACTACTGAATCGAAATTCTTACACGACCTTGTCTTGAAACTAGACATCCAAGAATATGGGCATATGGAAAAATCCAACAACTTATCAAGGTTTAAGAGGACATGTCCACCATCAACAGATGTCACAGTTAGCACCACAGAAAATATGAAGCACCAATGAAAGTTTCAGATCTGATCTATAAAATCAACAATGCCCAGCACCAGCACCAACATGTGAACATCATCTCTTCATGGTCGCAATCATTTAAATTGAGAATAATAAGTGGCAACACTGAGTTGAATATACCATATTATTCAACTGAGTGATTTATAATGCCTGCAACTACAAGTTTGTGACCAAAATGATGTAGGATCTTTATAAACGGATATACTAGTAGGGAAGAATTGCCAACTTTGACATTTTGGTTTCCTCCATTAACAGTTCCATTACTCACAAGAAATGCACATCCCGCAATTCAGACCATGTTTATCCAAAACTACCATCGTTCCTCCAGCCCACTACAAACCATGTCATGACTAATCACCAATACTCCTCTAAGCTCGCACTACCACTTGGCCAGGTTCTAAAACAGGGATGGGTTCAACATGGCTCCTAGATTTGGGAGATAAATACCTCCACAACTGCATGGAAAAATAACACATGCCAATTTCTGTGAGAACAAATGGGTATGATCAATACTACAATAGGGACAGGTTCAAACATGGCTCCTAGATCAGGGAGATGCATGCAGAGTTCAATACCACCACAAGTGCATGAAAAAAATAATACATCCCAAAATCTGTAAGAACGAAGTCAAAATGATCAAATCCTTGTCTCATATAAATCATCAACACCCTCAAAGTCAAACACCATTCGCTTATTATAAAACTACAGTAATTAAGCATTATCCCACTTTAATTGGGATCGAACCAGGAATCTTTACTTCCGAACAAATCCAATTCAGGTTATACCCCTGCTTAGATCCTACAAAAAAGATGTTTTTCTGAATCCTTCCAATCTCAACAGTTCTTTAGTATTCCCACATTCCATCTTAAAAGGCTCTTCTTCTAACTTCTCAGACCTTCGCATTGGAGTATCATATGATTGCGCATGTCCAAACTAAGACATTATTTCTTATTTTACCTTCTATAGTTTTGATACCAACCTTTTGTCAGGTATTCCCGTTGCATATCAGATCCTTCTTATGCATCCACACATAAATTAGAGCATCATCCGAACTATAAACATTTCATGCACATGTCTATAGTTAATTATCCAACACATGTTGTCATAAAGTCTTGTAGGATTCACTGCATCTTTACAGTATTTGATTTTCTTATAACATAGAACACCTAAAGTTTACATCCACTTTGGCCACCCTGTATTAATTATATGAGTGACATCGTCATTCATTTCCCCATCCCTTTCAAAGTATAGCATAAGCATTTAAAAGAATCTTCTTCAAGAATGAGATGAGTTCAAAATTTACCAGTCATATCTCTAAGGTCCCGTTTGTTATGCTGGATTAGACGGGTAATGGAATCACCATTCCTTGGCCGATTCTATTCCTGTATTCGTTAGATCATTTTTTTGAGAGAAATCGATGGACCTCCTTTAGAGACCCATCCAAAGAACATATTAATAAAAATTTATATACATATTTACAAATGTCAACTCTCACAAAGAGCTCTAGCATGCTCAAGTATATTCTCCACGTAAAACCTCTCCTTGAAAACAACATTTCTTCCCAGCCAGATGGCTCATACAATCGAGCAAACTCTAGACCTCCCTTCAACTGAGTGTGTCCAGTTTGAGCAAAAAGAATCCCAGATTGACTCAAAACAATCCCAACTCACCTCTGGCAGTTCGGCTCTCTCCAACATCTTCTTAGGCCTGAGACAATTGAAAAAAAGATGCTCAATATATTCCATTGTTTCACCACATCTTGTGCACGTCTCCTCACATACAGGGAAGATCATGGTTCTTCTAGCACCTGTCATAAGCCGTCCTCTCCTCATCGCCACAAAAATATCTTTATCCTCGTAGGTAGTTTCCACCCCCATATTCTAGCACAATCTCGAGCAGTATCCTCCTGCATCCGAGTAAGCGGACCAGAAATAACCTTATGCCTTTTCACCGAGAAAACTCATTGCTCCAGCACTAAGCATCTCTGCCTTCTGAAGGCCCCTTCACTCTTGGTAGTCTGCCCGAAAGAGAGATGAACTCTTCAAGCCTTTGATCTGATAATCTACCACGAATGCCAACGACCAAGCACCCTCTGACCACATATCTATTTGTCCCCCTCATAGACAAAGCGAAAAGCATGGGATATAAATCACCACTGTTGTAAAAGACAGCCAATTGTCGAGCCGCGGGGGGGGGGGGGGGTGGCGGTTAGCCAACTCGACTAGGCCTAGTCGACCATTAATCGATTAACCCGACCAGTCTGCCTAGTCGGCCGACTACTCGGTCGACTTTTACATAGAGGTTTTTATTTTTTTGTTTTATTAAAAGAATGAGGTCAGGTTTGTCGCTTATGTGTTTGGATACCTTTTTGTTGTGGCTGATGATTGTATACATGTTACCTATGTTTTTTCCAAAAAGATAACAATGAATTCCTAGAGTTCTGAAAAATTTCTCTCCTGAAATGAAGACCAAATATTCCGTGTATTTTTTTTCTTTTCAAAGTGACTATAATCTTGGATTCATCCATGAAGATTTGTAGTCCTTTTTAAATACCAAGAGTGTCATCCATTAAACCTGTTTTCATACATCTCTTTAAGATGGTCTGGTTCAAAGGTAGTTGAAGCACTTTCTTGATGTTGTGTGCACTACTATACCATGTTTCAGACAATTTTCTCAATAGACATTGGTCTGGACCAGTCCTTATTGCATTGATAGTCTAACTGCATCTTTGACTTTAAGTGGTAAGATTCCTTCAGTCTACTACTGGTCTTGATATAGACATCTCTTGTTGGTATGTGTATTCCAGTTGTGTGTTTTGTGCATATATTTATTGAGGAGAAGTTAGATGTTTTGTGTTGTCAAGTATGTGTTTGAGGGTACTCTAGATTTGGAAAGGTTATTAATGATGCAATCCAATTGCAAGGAAATTTTATATTTGCGAAGAAATTTTCTACTAGCGGTTCTTTTCATTATTTTAAGTTCTCTTATTTTTCAGACTGAGAATCTCTTTTTCATAAGCCAAACCTAGTATTGTAAATTACTTTATCATTATGAACTATACCAAAACATCTATTAACAGATACCATTCTATTGTCAACAGCACCACCTTTTGAGCTGCAATAGTCGAGACTGTAATTAAACATTAGAGGTATATCAAGTACTCACTTTTAGTGATTTATATATTTAAAATAATTCAAAAAAAATCAAAACCGATTAATGACCGACTAAATCTGATTAATTGCTCGACTGATGGTTAATCCTTAGTCAGTGACCCTGCCAATCGAGTACCGACTACCAATTTCTGCAACCTTGTAGATCATAGAGTGCTCCTTCCTCCGTCCAGTTATCCCACCAAAATCTGAACCCCTCCCGTTTCCTAACAAATGTTGCATCAAGGCTGCTATATCTGGCAACACTGTGTAAACAACTCTTCCTAGAGTAGTCGGTACGGACACAACACCAAGCTAGACGAAACAGAATAAATGGATCTCAATAAACACAAAGTACATATGTCTCGTCATCCATATCCTCAACACCCACTTCGATGATAAAGCATTGTTTATGTCCTCAATTTGCAGCAAACCACCCTCCTTGATTGGCCTTGTCACCGTCCCCCAGTCCACCAAGGCCATTCCCTTTTCCTTCGCAGTAGCAACCCAAAAGAAACACCTCCTCACCCCTTCTAGTCATCTAGGAACCCCAACCAGCATTAATCTAGTAGACACAAAGAGTATCGGGATCGCAAAAAGACTGCTTTCACTAACACTAGTCTCCCTCCCCTTGGCAGGCACACTGCCTTCCACCCAGCCAGCTTCCTTACCAGCTTCTCAACCACATGCAACCAATCCCCCTGCCTTAGTCTTCCGCACACCAAAGGCAGTCCCAGATAGTTAAGGGGCAAGCTTCGTCGTGCAGTTTTCAAAATACCCTCGTAGGTCAATATCTCCTAATGTTACTAGTTAAATGGGATGAAAGCATATTTTGCCCCATTTACCCTCAAACCCGATATCTACCCAAAGATGTCCAACACAACTATAACTGTCCTGCACTCTTCAACCCCTCCTTCAATGAGAAAAATCACATCATCTATATATTGAAGAACTTGGACAGATAAATCCTCCCTCGAATACACTCGAAAAAATCCATCTTCCCCTACCAATCCTGACATAACCGTCAATGCATCTGCAGCCAGCACAAACAGTAATGGGGCCAATTGGCATCCCTGCTTCACTCCATGTTGCGGCTAAAAGAAACCCCCTTCTGGTCTTCCGTTCACTAGGACTAAATAGGACGAAATCGTGATGTACCTCTTCATCCAAGCAATCCAAACATCCGGAAAACCCCATCGGGCCAAGGATACCCATATGAAATTCCAATTCAAGTAATCATATGCCTTTGCAAAGTCAACTTTCCATATGAAACATGTACTCCATTGCCTTTTTCCAGTCTGCGACGATTTCTGATGCTAAAACAACACCGTCAAACAGCTGACATACAAGGATGAACGCTATCTAAGCAGGCAAGATAGGCTCATCGAGAAATCCCCCAAGTCGATTAGCCAAGAACGTGGCCACAATGAGATAAACCGCATTGGATAGTTATTGGCCTGAAATCCTCTACATGCTCTGCACCTCCTTGGGGATTAGGAAAACCAAGGATATGTTCAGCCTCTCAAGTTCTCTTCTCTGAATTCCGCAATCCACTCCGTGACATCCTTTTCAACCACATCCCACTCCTTGTAGAAGTAAACAGGTAGACCGCCAGGACCTGGATAAACGTCGACATTGAGATCAAAAACCACTCTGCATACCTCTTCCTTAATAAAAACCGATTCGAGCACCTCTGCATGCCCCTGTTGAAAAACGCGCACTCCCCTCCCAAGCCATTGAGCTCCAGATGACACACATCTCCTATTTCATTCCCTAAAATGAGTCACCACTACTTCCCTATTCTATCATCACCTTGCACTCACTCCCTCCCACCAGCTCATGTATCATGTTTTTCCTCTTCCTACTACTTGTCACGGCATGAAAGAATCATGTTTTTACATCTCCCTCTCTAATCTACTTTTGCCTCGATCCCTATAGCCATTGTACCTCTTTTTTTCATATCTTCACTTGACACAATCTTTTGCTGCTCAGATCTGGCGTACAGCTCTTCCACGATGACATCCTGCTCATCATCCATCTTACCTAACTGAGATATATTCACCTCTGCCTCTGCCCACTTCTCATTTTTGTAAAATACTCAAACTTTTATTGTAGATTCTTAGCATATCTCTCAGCCTTTGAATATTTTGTTCCGTCCTTTGTGGTGTCGATTCCTCCACTTGCAATGATCCCCAAAACTCAAATACCATCTCCTTGAAACCGTCTTCCAACATTCAATCTCTTTCGAACCTGAAAAAAGAACGGGTGTACATACCCTCACTCGAATCCCAACATAACAACGTATAATCCGATCTTGTCCTCAGAAGAGCCTTTGTTGAAGACAAGGGAAACAACTCTAGCATCTCCGCTTATGCCAGAAAGTGATCCAGGCGTCATCTGTTCTGATATACTACTCCGCCACATAGAATGGCAATTCGCCGCATCTAACACTTCCAGCTCCAGTTCTCCAACGAGATCCGAGAACTCTTTAGACCTTGGATCATGCCTGCCTCTGTCCCCAGGCCGGTCCCCCACAACGAGCCACGGGACTCCCGGATAATCTCTCCTGACGGATCTCAACTCCTCCCAAACCTCTGAACCCGTCTAAACTTCGGACGATCCATAGACCGAGCTCAACAGCATCCTTCCCGCATCTGCTCTTCACTCCAGCACCACTAACATTGAACCACTGCCCACCTTTTCATCCACTAATAAAAGGCATCCGTCCCACGCCAGAGCCACACCACATGCACTTCCAACTGCCAGTGAACCCTGAGCTACGAAATTTTGTGTCCCCCCACTGATCTCCATACACCCAACTCCCAATTCGCAATCTGTCTCCTGTAAAAACACCACGTCAGCATGCCAAGAACTCAACAATCTTTGAACCGCACTTCTCTTTTCCCGATCTCCCAACCCCTGTGTGTTCCATATAATGATCTTCATTAACGCCCAGTTGGAGGGTTAGCGATGGGTATCAAAACCCCAAGACATTCCGCAACCCGCACGCGAATGTCAACTGACACAGCTTCAGTATCAACAACCACACCAATTCCAATGTTGTTATGTTTCCCCTCATCATCTTTCTGCCCCAACCGCTCTATTTGACCACCAACATCCCTCGAATGCACAATTAGTCTAAAATCTTTGTCTTCCATCTCCCTCTCTAACAATTGTTGGGCATCTAGCTTCCGCCTCTTCCTCGAGAGAGAGAGAGAGAGAAGCGATCATGCATGCGCCTTAGTTAAACCGTCTCCCAACGCGAACCTCTGTGCTCTACATGCTCGTGTTGCAGCCACCAAATGCTTCTCGTTTTGGGATGCACGCTTCAAAGCAGCAACCCTAGTTGTCTCATAAGACACCGCACCTGCACCTTGTGAGACTGCAGCAGCAGCAACAGGTTGTTTTTCCGTCAAAGGGTCACCAACTTCGACCAGGCCCGACGTCTTTAGCATGCTCCCATCGCCGCCAGCCACAATCGACACCTCATGTACCATAGTTAGAAGAACCTCCTCCACTATCGTGTCTCCTATGGGCGTATCGAGGGAAGCCGTAGAAGGCGCCTCCACCTCCATCATTGAATCTCCGTTTCCTGGCTGCAAGGGAGCAACGACAGAACTCGAATCCAATTTATGATGGACCCAGATCCCTCCCCTCCCACCAGATATGGGTTTGTGATGAACCCAGCTACCATCGGATCCTTTACTTTCAACGATCAGGGAAAGGGACCGGAGTAGCAAGGGGCAAGTCGTGTCCAGCTCACCGACTGACCTTTGTTGCCAATCAGGTCACAAAACCCCGATAATCCGGTTTTCTTTCTGACCCGACTACAGCATCCTTTCAAAAACATCTTCCCCATCTATTGGCGATTAGGGTTAACTCCCGTAAAAGGTGAAATTGTTCCGAAAACTTCGGGCGTAACTGGCGTGATCGTTCGGGATCACACTGCGATGCTTGGGGCCCCTTCAACCAGAGCTCTGGCGACCTCTGATTCTCCGTCAAGCTGCATTATGCCTCATGTTGCCTTCCTTCCCTCGACTTCACCCCGAGATCTTTCAAGGCTTCTGCCTCAATCTCCTCGTTCTTTTGTGTTCCGACTTCCATCGGACGCCTCATAGCTCCGTCGATCATAGTCAGTCAAAACATGCAGCAAACATGCCCCACTCGGAACGACATCGACTCCAGCAGATCGCGTGGATTTCCATTCATCAACATAAGAACTTCCCACTCCTCACCTAGGTTCAGGCCAATCCTGAGCACCTCCTAAACTATGCCCACTAGCTGTAAGGCATCTCGCACCGCACCAAGGCCTCGACATCTCACTAGCAAGCCTCGAACTTCCACCACCTACATGAGATTCACCTCCACAGCTCCATCCCTCAACCTTGGTTGTCTCCAATGTACCTCCGGCGGAAACAACCATCCCCCCTTTCGCCAAAAAGTCATCGATCTTTCCTTCACTCATCGCTTGCAAAGAGAAGACTCCGACAACCAAACCGCATCCTCCAAGCTCCCCAACTCCTTCCCTTTTGCAATCAGATCCAAAACCACCAACAAGGCTTCTCTTCAACCTTCTGCAATGAGCACGCCTTCGACCGTGTCAACTTGCTCCATTATATCTTCTTCATCGCTTCTTGTGATTGCAAAAGAACTTCCTGCTCTCTCTGTATACAAGGGGCAATCGCTCTCCCGCTGGCATCGGTAGCACACAAGAGCACCAGCCGGACATTGGGCGGGCCCTCCAACCCACACTTGAAACACCGGATAGTCGGTGTCACTTGCCCCCTTTCGATGCTCTCGAAAGGCAGCCCTCCCTCTCCCCTCTCGTACAAACTCTTCGGGCCATCGTCGCAGTCCCCCTCTCACACGCCCCTCCCTCTCCATCTCTTATCCTCCTGAAAGGGAGCGGTTGTTAGTTCTTAGTTTTCTCTTTCGTATTTGTTAGATCATATTAAAATAGGAATAACGATTACAATGGGAACCCAACTCCCCCATATGCGGGAATTGACATCCCTAGGTAGGATGGAGCGTTGGATCTGGCCACAGCCCAAACCCAACCCGGACCCAGCCCACCAAAACCTGGACCTGACGAATATATGGGTCACGCCCGAGTCTTCATTTGGAGATGGGTTGGACCCCGCCCGAACCCAAGAAAGCCCAAAAAAGCCTGACAATCATAAAGCCCCATGTCCCCCTACCTTTCCCTTCTTGTCTGAAACCACCCCCACCCCTCTTGTAAGGGACCGTGTCTCTCCCTCTTTCTCCTCCCCCTCTAGCGCCACAACTCCCCACCCACTTCCACGCATGCAGTCACGCCACCCCACCGACCACCGCCACTGCTCGCACACCAAGTCCTTCCCTCCACCAAGATACTCTTCCGAAGACAATGTTTAGCGCTTGGTCTGATTTGAGTAATAAGAGGTTAACTGCCATGATTAGAAGATGCATTGGATTAGAATTGATTCTTTTCATCTATGTTGGTTCGGGTCATGTAGTTCACGTAGTTTCTGTTGGTTGGTTGCTGCATTATGCAGCAAAACACAGTCAAACATTGAACGCAAATGCAACAAAAAGAAATCCACAAACTTCAATTAAACTTAAGAGAAGTTGAATACTAATTTACTGGAATTCCTGTATAATATTTGCAAGTATGCGATACTATTTGTTTTTTACAAAATCAGTCTGCGTTTACAGTTCAAATCAATAAACATTGAATTGGCATTACTTGGATATTTATCCATTGCCGTCAAATGGATTTGAGTGTGCGCAGGAACCCATTGCCACGCCACCCTGTAGGCTGCAAGCATTGTTGCTGGACAACCCCACCTACCGATGCACCCACTGACCTCCGGCAATAAACCCTACAGTCTGACGAAACCGGGTCTATCCCGGCCCAAACCCGGGCCTGAAATATCGGGCTTTGGGCCGGTTCGGGTTGCCATTTACACATTTTTGGTGGGCCTCGACCTGGCCCGCGACCTGCAAAAAATGACGGGCCCGGCCTGAGCTTTCCCGGGTTGGGCCTGGTCGAGCCCAATGCTCCACCCTATTCCACCTAGGTGCCCCCTATGAATTTGGATTCCATCCCTTGCAAATGCAACAGGATATATTCTTCTTCAATATTTTTTTAAATTCATATACCACTACAAAGCTTATTAAGTTTTGTACAAAAATCTTGACTCTAAGGAGGGCCAGAAGGATATATTCAGGTTGGACAAAACAAGAGAAAGGAAGACCAAAGACCTTTCTCAAGTGAAATGCATTGAGGATGAGGAAGGTCATGTGCTTGTTACTCAGAATGATATAGAGACTAGATGGGAGCAGTATTTCCATAAACTTTTAATTGGGGAAGGAAATAGAGAGATCACTTTGGGTGATCTAGCTAGTAGAGAAAGTTACTTGAATCGTGCAAGCTATAGACGAATACAAAGAAAGGAAGTAGAGGAGGCTTTAAAGGTTATGAGACCTGGAAAAGGTGTAGGTCTGAATGACATCCCTGTAGAAGTATGGAGAGTTCTAGGTGAGCGTGGTTTGACTTAGCTTACGAATTTATTCAATGTTATTTGACGAAGCAAGAAAATGCCTGAAGATTGGAGGAGTATCGTGGTGCCTCTTTATAAGAATAAAGGAGACAATCAAAATTGTTCAAATTACATAGGTATCAAGTTGATGAGTCACACTATGAAAATTTAGGAACGTGTGATCGAAAGAATGTTGAGGCAGGTTTCCAAAGTAAGAAAAACAATTCGGATTCATGCCAGGTCGCTCAACTATTGAAGCTGTCCATTTGTTGATGAGAACAATAGAAATTTATAGAGCTAAAAGGAAGAACCTCCATATGATTATTATTGATTTGGAAAAGGCTTATGATTCTCACGAGAGATATTGTGGAGAGTTGTGGAGAAGAGACAAGTACATGTCCTATACATTAACCTCATAAAAGATATGTATGATAGGATTTTATCTTGTATAAGGATCTAGTCTGAGAAGACTGACTATTTTGACATCAACATTGATTTACATCAAGGTTCAGCTTTGAGTCCATTTCTTTTTACTTTGATTATGGACAAGTTGACAAGTCACATTCAGGATGAGATACCTTGATTTATATTATTTGCAGATGATATTGTGTTGATTGATGAAACTAGAGATGGAGTAAATGAGAAGCTTGAGGTCTGGAGACATGCATTGGAGACTAAAGGATTTCGTATAAGTAGGGCTAAGACGGAATATATGGAGTGCACTTTTGATGGAAGCAATGGTGAATGAATCGAGGTGAAGATTGGTGACGATAACATTCGGAGGAGGGATTCTTTTATGTTGGAGTATTTGGTTGTGCGCCTCTCATGTTGTAGATGGGTAAATGGATACCTCCAGGATCCATTTACCCCATCCATGTGTTTAGTCCCACATCTACCAGTGGTGGGACTTGGAGGCTCTGTGGTGGCTATATAAGGAGCCCCAGACCTCTTTTATCCATTGAAAAATTCAATAGAATATCCGCCCCTTTGAGGGCTTCTCCCGTGGTCTCATCTCGCTCCATAGAGAGTAGGGTTTCACGTCAAATCCAGTGTGTTCTTAAAGTTTCTCTTTATTCTGATACGCTTCCGCATTCCTATTTTCTAACATGGTATCAGAGCAGGTCATTCTTGGTTGATTTCAAAATTTATTCTTGAAGATTTTATTATTCATGATTATTCCAAGTTCGAGTTTTGTAGTTCATTTTTATTATGGTATCAAGATCATGGGAGATCCTGATTTCTAGGGTTTCTTTTGTTGAAACCTTAACATGTCCTGATTTCTAGGGCTTCTTCATGGCGTTCGCCCTCCAAAGTTCGGTGGTGCGGCACCTCTTTTCCAGGTTGCACAAGACCTGGTGCCTTACGCCACCTCCATGTCTTCAAGTGCAGCATCTATGTCTTCAGGCGAGAATGGCATAAAGGGCACCGCCGATCTCCTGTCTTCTTTGTGCGGTGTCAGGGGTACCACAGCTCTCCCTGGCTTCGCTCCTACATGCGAGGAGCTCCTCCCTAAAACATCGCACAACTCCAAGCTGAACCCACTTCCAGGCGGCGAGACACCTCTCGATCGAAGGCTCGATCTCCCAAAACCCACCGTGGCTGGCAGTGGCAGCATGCCCCAAGCGTGAAATCTCCTCGCACGAAACCCCAGACAGCGCCCACGAGGCGCATCTGCGGCACCTCCTCAACGCGCACGAAGTCTCCAGGCGCACCAGGCGTTTTTTTTTCTACCTCGCACATCTCCAGTTCCTCCCAAAGGCACGGTTCCACCAGGAGGTGCGCGCACTAGCGCAGCACAATCTTCTTATTGTGCGCAACCCCTGCAACCTCGGCTTCAGCATCGCAAGGTGGCGCAGCCCCCGCGCCTTCTTCTAGGCTCTAGCTCCCAGGAGACGGCAAGAGAATACTTCATCGTGCAAGCTGTTTGTCCCTCTCCACACAGGCGGAGCCTTCTTCTTCAGGCAGCCGATCTCCTCCGTAGGAGCTCTTCCCCCTTTTCTCTCCAGCGGCGGCGGCATGGAGAACCCCCATCGAGGGGCGCAGGTCCATCGTGAGAAAAGGGTTCCATTGGGAACCCTAATTATAGCATGCTTGTGATGAAAGGCCCAAGTGGCTGAAATATATTAAAAAAATGGAAATATTGTGAGGGCCCAAGTGGGCTTCGGCTTCTGTAAGTGCCCAAGCGGCTAAAAAAAGAAGAGGCAGAGGTCTAAAAAAGGGAGAAAATTGAAAAGTCGTAAAAAAATTGAAAGGCTTAGAAAATTGATTTAAAATAATGTGTTACGGCTATAAAAAATAGTGAAATAGCCGGAAAAAAATGATGATTTAAAGACGAAAAAAATTGAAGTTGGCTCACTCGGTTTTGTTTAACCCCATTTTATTGTCTTCTCCCAACTTGGTTTACGATTATCATTCCGATCAGTATGGGAGAAAGGGGGAGTATAGTGTATAGTCTTCGGCATCATACGACATCACCACTTTGATAATTCAGATTTCAGATTCAGAGACAATTCAGATCTCCAGTCTCCAAAAGCCAATTCAGATTCCAACCCAGATGCCCGGTCAGATTTTTCAGACTCTACAGATATTCAGACTCGACGTTCAGCTTCCGAGTCTTTAGTTTTAGACACGCACATGTATACAATCTTTTCAGATGAGCACGTGTTTGCCATCATTTGTCGTGGTCCCCATCATTCTTGTTGTTTCGGCTAGAGTTTTCATGTGAGACATAAGGACTCCAGAGTAGAGGACCATTCCCTATGACATTGGACAAGGGTTTCATGGGTATCCTAGGGACTCCAGAGTTAGAGTACCATTCTCTGTGCCAGATGGGAGAGATCCAGTTCTCCGACGAGGAGACGTTTCAAACTCCATTCTCCAGCGACCGTGGACTCCGACGAGGATTGTACTCCACGGCCTTTTTCAGTTCGACCCTTTTAGAGATGGAGCAGTTGTCCATTGTGGCGGGCCAGAGTACTCCGACGGAGAAACTCATTCCAGTTGCAGTGACTCTGACAGGCGCAGTTCAGAGCACATGCTCTCCGACGAGGAGATTCAATTGACTCACACTCCAGTCCGTTCGTCCTCCTCACTTGCACGGCATGAGAAGCAACATCCTCGACAATAGCCGACAGTTGTGCGTGTTGAGTTGATATTTGGTTTGTAGTGTCATGTATTGAGAGTTGAATTTCTTTATGTTTGTCCAAGCTGAGCATTGCATGCTCCAGCTTGAGGAGGAGTGTTGGAGTATTTGGTTGTGCGCCTCTTATGTTGTGGATGGGTAAATGGATACCTCCAGGATCCATTTACCCCATCCATGTGTTCAGTCTCACATCTACCAATGGTGGGACTTGGAGGCTCTGTGGCGGCTATATAAGGATTCCCAGACCTCTTGTATCCATTAAGAAATTCAATAGAATATCCCCTTTGAGGGCTTCTCCAGTGGTTTCATCCCGCTCCTTAGAGAGTAGGGTTCCACGTTAAATCTCATGTGTTCTTAAAGTTTTACTGTTTATTCTGATACGTTTCCGCATTCCAATTTTCTAACCATTTTAGATACCTGGGATATATTTTGCAACATGAATGGAAAATTGATAGAGATGTTACTAATAGATTAAATGCAGGCTAACTAAAGTGGAGAGGAGCCTCTGTA